>JANRMT010062791.1:116318853-116330494 GCA_026402145.1 Polypterus bichir lapradei
CCCCCCCCCCCCCCCCCCCCCCCCCCCCCCATCTCTCTATCCCTACACGTCGCTCGTCCGTTTAGAAAACCATGAATTTCACAAGCCATCTGTTATTTTTCTGGGCTATGAAATATAACAATCTGGATAAGAGAAAGATGTCCATCATTTTAAACTGAAAATCACCAGAATTTTTTTGCTGGCTTTGCTAATTAAAGCCATTTCATTAAAAACTGTAATCCTCTGATTTCTCCAATCAATTCATTAACAGAAGAAGAACTTCTATAAATTTGCATGGACCTCTGAAGCACAACACTTATTTGAGTTGCTAAAAGAAAGTTTCACCTCAAGACCCATTTTACACCATTACAATCCCCCTTTCCAATTTGTGATTTGAAGTGGAAGCATCCAGTAGTGGTAGATCTGCCTCAGAAGAGCATATTTTTTGAAGAAGTTTACTTCGGCTAAAGAAAATGGTGCCAGAAACAGAGAACTTACAGCAATTAAATTAGGTTTGGTTTAGTAGTGTGTTTGGGTGGAGGAGACAAACAAACCATTTCTCATTTATTTTTGTGTTTCTCAAACATTTTTTGTGTTGCAACCCACTTTTTTCCATGTGTCTCTGCTATCTACCTGGGGTTCAAGCACTATCGTCAGAGCTGTAGGCAGTGGGTTCCCCTCAGCCTTTCGAGCCAATTTGTAAGACCGGAGGAAAGTTGGCCCCCTTAGTGATTCCAGTGTGATCATCAGAGCAGGGGGTTAGGGTCCTGCTTGGTGACTGAAGCACAATCCTTGAAGTAGTGACCCTTTGCAACCCACTAACAACTTGCAACTCACAGCAAGTGACCCAAAAGTGCGTCATGACCCAGTGGTTGAGAACCACTAACCTAAGGGACTTCATTTTACCTCCAAATATATTATTTCAAAAATCCAAATAAAGTTAAATTTCACTTTAGGATACCATCCTGAAGGTAAAAGTCAAACAGAATATATAAACCAAAATTTCAAGAAATTTTTAAGATATACTGCAAACGCTTTCCAAATAAATTACAATTCAATTTTATCTCTAGTTGAATTTTCCTAAATGTACTTTATAACTCCTTCTTTAAAATGAATTTCTCCATGACTTATCAATATCGATGTGAATTTCTTAACTTTGAGTTTTGCTTGTCCAATCTGGTAATCTGTCTCAAAAATACTGCATTTGCCCCTTCTCCTCTTTAAAGATCGAAAATTCAAGACCTTTGCTTTTCCTTTTTTGACAATTTCTTTGGACTCTTGGTTTGTCATTTTGATATTGTATGTTACATGTTATGACCTCTGCCTAGTTTGACTATACTTTTTTGCATATACTTACCATCTTTTTTGTATGTGAAAATGTATTAATCAATAAACAAGCTTGTTTCATTAAAACAATTACATTTGTCATAAAGAAAGAATTCACTTTGATATGCTTTATGGCAAACAACATGTTTAGGAGAACATTGTGCTGCTGTAGTTAGTGTTAATGTCACAAAATTCTTTCACTAGTTTGATTTCTGGCTGTGGTGGCCATTGTGTGGATTTTGCTTCTGTTCTTTCTCATTCACAGTTCAGACAGTCAAATTAAGTACTTTACCCAAAATTGTCTTAGAAGAAATAAATGGTGTATGCGAGTGAATGTGCCCTGAAATGACATTTCTATTATGGCCAAAACTGATTCTAGCTTTTACTACTACCTATGATTGCAAGTTTAACATTGTAACTTATAAAAGAAACATGAGGCGTAATTGCATGCTGGAAAGTTGTGGAATGAATGATATTGCATGTGAAATATCCATTGAACCAGTGGTTCTTCTCAGTTAATAGAAAAACAAAAAATAATACTACATCATACATCACACAATACACTGTATTACTGAACATTCCTGAAATAATTCCAAAGATTAGTGTTACAACTGCAGAGTTAAGCTCTAGGTTTTATCCCACTTGGTGTAATGTTCCATACATTTATAAGTTTAAACACTTTGGTGTTAAACTTTGCTGCTTGAGGTCATCACATTCAACATTATGGTGCTCACTTATTTCTGTCTCTGATCATACTGAAATCTCAGCACTGCAGATATGCTTTTAATGCACTGCTTTCAAACATTTACATACTCAAACTTTTGCTGTGAGACTCAGTTTTTAGGAAATATCAATAAAAGCATTGCCTAATAGAACTCATGTCTTGTTGGCTTTACTGTATTTGATATTCTTGTTTCTATTTAAACTTGAGCCATGTTATTTCATGTAATATTATACAGTATACACAGCATAATGCTTATTTCCATTCATTTGGCTCTGATGAAGGGACATTTTTGTGTTCCCATATTAATGTTAAGTCCCAGTCTATGACGATTCTAGTTAAGCTCCTGTTCATATTTTACATTACTTTTTTTAGATTGCTTAATGGATTTTAAATTTTAACCCATTTCTACTGCATTTCATCATTACCCACAACACAACATAATAACATTCTCAGACCCTCTTAATCCAAAGTAAAGTTCACAGAGAGTCAGAGCCTATCCCTAAGGCACAAAGGAGCTGCTGCCAGGACTCCAGTCCATCACAAGGCACATTCCTATCCACACTCACAATGGGCCAATTAGAATTTATCAGAAAACTGAGTTGTGCATATGGACGTGAAAGTAGAATAACTGAAAGAAAACCCACACAGACACGAAAAGAAAGTGCAGACATTCATGACAATGACCAGATTGGAATTCAAACATTAGAACATCATAACATTAGACAAGTTGTGACGAGGACAGGCCTTTTAGCCTAACAAGTTTGTTCATTCTGTTTACTTTCATTATCCAAAATAACACCAAGTCAAGATTTGATGGTCCTTAAAGTTCTTTTCTCCCCTACAGTACTTGTTGATTTATTCCATATGTCTATGGATCTTCGTATTAAGAAAAACTTTTTAACATTTGCGTCAGATCTTAACAAGCTTCCAATTGTGTCCCTGTGTTCTTGTTGCAGAATTTATTTTAAAGTAATATCTTGGATCTACTGTAATAACTCTGACCTCCAAAGATCATAAGAAAAGAACAATTTCCCTTCAGAGATTAATAGAGTGTACCATACACCAAAATACCAAAAATAATGACTTTAATAATCGCTTTAATCAGCCCCCCGCTTAATTTATGTTTGTTTAAAGTGAAAAGGTTAAACTCCCACAATCTTTCCTCATTGCTCATACTTTTCAGTCTTGGAATCATCCTCTTCACTTTCCTCTGGACTTTTGTGTAGTGTGGCTGTGTCAGTTTTGTAATACCGTGTCCAGAACTGTAAACAGTGCTCTAGACAAGGCCTCACTAGTCTATTATACTGTGGTCCCAGACCGCGAGGGGGCGTCCCTCCTGGTTATGTTGGGGGCCTCGGGTAGAGGGCTTGGAAGCCCAGCCCTGTAGGGACCCGTGGCCACCGCCAGGCGGCGCCCCGATGCCGGTTTATCCCGTGTGGTCCCTGGCCGGGGCTGGAGCCCGGCCGGGACGCCTTGGAGGACCAGAGGAGGGCGTGTGCCTCCTCCAGACTGAGAGGGGGTGTCCGTCCTGGTTATGCAGGAGGCCTTGGGTAGGGGGCTTGGAAGCCTAGCCCTGTAGGGACCCGTGGCCACCGCCAGGCGGCGCCCCAGTGCCTATTTATCCCGGGAGCCCGGCACTTCCGCCACACCAGGAAGTGCCGGGGGGAAGACGACAGGGGACACCCGGACGGCTTCTGGGTGCGCAGCCGGCACTTCTGCCACACAGGGGTGTGGCCAACCCTAATTGCCGGGAAGCAGCTGGAGCCTATCCGGGTTCCCATAAGAGGGGCCGCCTCCCTCCAGTCATGAGTGGATGTCGGGTGGAAGAGGACAGAGCTGGAGAGAGGACGGGAGGCGGCCAAGAGAAAGGCACTAGAAGAGTGTGGCCTGGACATTGGGGGAATCGGTGCTGGAGGCAATGGGGTGTGTGAGTGCACAAAAAACTTGTATATTATTGTATAATAAACGGTGTGTGGTGGAACCATGTTGTCCGTCTGCCTGTGTCCGGGCCAGCGTTCACAATACATATAAGCATAACATCCTTTAACGTGTACTGCATACAGTACATCGTGATATATAACCTACCGTCCAATTAGCTTTCCTGATAACTTCTGTACAGTGTCTGGATGTAAGAGTAGATAGTAATGAGTCTACTATGACTCAGGTCCTTCAGATAAGGTGTACTATCAAGTTTTAAACTTCCTATTGTGTATTCAAATCTAACATTTTTGCTTTCTACATTTAATACTGTACATTTACTTAAATTCAATTTTATCTTTCACAGCTCTGAACAAGTCAGTATGCTATCCAAATACCTCTGTTACAGTTTAGATGAATCTACATTATATGCCCTTCCATCTAGTTGGTGTCATCTGCAAACTTAACCAGCTTATTATATTCTTGCCCAGATCATTTATGTACTGTATATTAAACTGAAGCATATTAAACTGATCCCTAAGGGACACCACTTTTAGCATCACCTAATTCTGAAAAAGATCCCTTCACCATAACCTGTTTCTTCCTAAATTTAAGTCCATTTTGTACTCACTGTAATAACAGACAGAGAAAACAAATGTTTTGGAAATCTATACCCCGTATTCTTGAAAATATGCAAAAAAAGAATGACGTCTTTACATACAACAAGTTCAAAACATAACTGACATAGGTAGACAAAATGGTGGATATATACTGTACAGTATGATGGAGGCAAGAAGAAGTGGGAATTGGTAGGACCAGAGGAGAGATCTTAGTAGGTGGAAGTGTTGTCATTAGGAAGCAGTTTCTGTTGAGGGTTTGTAGAGGGAAAAGAAGAGCGAGTATTACTGGACAGCATCACTCCTTGGCTCAGCTGAGAAGCATTTATTTTCAAGCCCATAAATTATCTCCTAATCGCACATCTCTGACACCACCTATAGATCTCGCACTGAATTCTCACTTCTTTTAATTTAATCACTAACCTTTTATGTGGTGTCTTATCAAAAGCCTTTTGAAAATAAAGATAAATAATAGTATATGCACCTAAGGCCATTAACCTGCAATTGCTCTGTCCTGGGTATGACATTAATCTGCATCCAGCCCTGCAAGTAGGTGCTTGGTGGCAGAAATGGCACTCCAGCCACCATAAAAAACCTCACAGTGTTCCATTCCATCTGAGCTAATGTGGTGCTGAGGTGTCACCCAATGCATGGCCGCACTTGGGTCCTAATCTGGGATCTTGAGTTGGTTTGTCATGTGGTGGGTGCAGCAATGTGTTGTATCAGTGTGTGATCTTAACCTCTCCCTCTCTCTCTCTCTCTCTGATAATATTCATTTGTTGCTTCCTTACAGAATTCCAGCATATTAGTGCAACATGGCCTTCCTCTTCCAAAATCACATTGAGTATTTGTTAAAATTCCTGTTTTTGCCATGTGCTGCCAAATCTTTTCTATAATAAATGTGTCCATTAATTTACCGGAGTTGCATGTTAAGTTTACTGGTCTATAGTTACTCAGATCAGCCCAATCACCCTTTTTAACAACAGGAAACCTTACTAACCTCCAAAGGATTGGAATTTCCTTAGTGTGCGACGATTTTTGAAAAATATGTGTCAAGGGTTTATATATGTACAGTACTCAACCACTTGAGGAGAAATGTTATCTGGTCCTAGAGATTTGTTAGATTTTAGCACACTTAGTCCAAGCAGTACTTCTCCTTCTACATTTTCTACAAAGTCACTAGATACTTCCTTGGTTCCTGTTTCTATTGGGAGGTAATCAACTTCTTCACAAACTTCAATAAAGTGTAAGTTCAAAGCATTTGCAACATCACTGTCTGCATATTCTACCTTACCTTTACCATTTCTAATACTCTTCACCTTCTCCTTGACTGTTCTTTTGCTATTAATATATTGAAAAAATCCCTTTGGGTCATGTATTGCCTTTCCTGCCATATTTCTGTCTGCCTTTTACCCTTCCTAATATCCCTTTAAACCATTGCCCTCATGTATGATGGGTCTGTGAGGCAACAGTGCTAACTGTGACAATATGCTGCTGGGTCCATAACATCCTGTATTAGTTTAGCATTTATTTTAGATTTGGAAGTGTAGTTCCAGGATATTTATGCACTAAGTAACTAATAATAAAGCTGATTATTGACCATTCATCCATCAATCCATTTTGCGTTCCTGCTTATTCAGTTCGGAGTCTATTTATATTGATTAATTTTAATTTGCTTAAAAACTTTTATTAGCTCGCATAATATATTACCTTTGATTATCTCTTATTTATTTTTTCAGGCAAAGTTACTAGAGAGCTTCTGCTGTTTTTAATGATTGAATGTGTTTTACCATACTGCCTAAATGTATTTTTTTCTAACGATTTCTGAATTAGTATTTTACTTAATCTACAATGTGCTTTGAGTACATAAAGAAAATGATTGCATAAATGAAATACTAATTGGTAATTGGAGCTCTTTGTATTATTTAAGCAAATCATTTTTCTTTATGTTTGTTTAAACTAATTTTAAAGGCCTCACAAAAAACAAAAAGCAAACTGGGAAACACTTTCCTAACCATCTCATCAGATCTCATTCAGTAGCTTCTAAATTAACTGTCATTAATGGAAGCCTTTATATTCAAGTTAATGTTAAATGAATTCATGGCCGCTCCCTGCTACCAAAGCATGTATGCAGCATTCATTAGTGTTACACAAGCAGGTCGCATTCTCGTTTCTGCATGTCGGAGACATGAATGAAGGGCACACAGAGAGACTGCTGGGAATGGACAAGACAACAATACAGTAAAAGCAGTAGCTGATTTTCTAGTCTTTCCAGACTCCACAGATTAGCAGTTTTCTTTGTGAGGGCCTAATGAATGTTGACTTTTTTAACTCTTAAAACCCTGCTAAGGAAGTTAAGGCTGCTTCCAAAAATAAACAAATAATCCTTATTCAGAAGAATCAATATCATATGCAGCGTCTGCATGTGTTTTGTAACAAACTGTATTGAATGTTCAGTTAAATACAGAGACTGGCAGTTAAAATTTTTCCCTATGAATGAAAGTATTTTATTTATTTAAATTTTTAAGCACTCATATATGGAATTGTTTGCTATAGTGATTTATAAGTTCTTTCTTCCTATTAATAGAGTAAGAGAAAAAAATAATTGCAACTTTTTTCTGTGTAAAGTGGTTGCAGTGTTTGGCTGATGATCACAGAACTGGTTTGTTTTTCTAAGTTAATAGAAAACTAAAAATAACAGCTACTGAAGGTTTATTTTTTAAATCCAGTACATTGATTATAATAATCAAACTGTAAAATGTTTTATATGTAATGTTTCTATCTTTTTTTTTTATTTTTTTTATTTTTTTTTTATTAATTTTATTACAATCCATACAAAGCAATCAAGTTTTTACAAAGAGAAAAAATTAAGAACAGATCGATCCCCACCCCTGAGAGAGAGAGCAAGCCAAACGGCGTTAAATTTAAGGCTTGTAAACATACCTAAATTAATAAATTCTCTGTGCCTTATGAACTTATTTTAAAATATTACTGATTAGATCCTGCCATGTTTTGAAAAAAGTCTGTACGGATCCTCTAACTGAGTATTTGATTTTTTCCAACTTCAAATAATATAACACATCAGTTTCCCACTGACTTAAAAGAGGAGAGTTTGGGTTTTTCCAGTTTATGAGAATAAGTCTACGTGCCAAAAGTGTAGTGAATGCAATCACAATTTGTTTGTCTTTCTCCGCTTTAAACCCATCTGGAAGAACACCAAACACAGCTGTTAATGGGTTTGGAGGGATTGTGAGTCCAAGGCTATCTGAAAGTTGATTAAAAATGTTTGTCCAGAATAATGTTAATTTGGTGCAGGACCAGAACATGTGACCTAGTGAGGCTGGGACTTGGTTGCAACGTTCGCAGGTTGGATCATGCCCTGGAAACATTTTGGAAAGTTTTAGTCGAGACAGATGTGCTCGATATATAATTTTGAGTTGTATGATTGTATGCTTTGCGCATATGGAGCTCGAGTGAATTCTCTGCATTGCTACTTTCCACTCCTTTTCTGATATATTAATTGAGAGATCTTTTTCCCAGTGTCTTCTTGGATCTTTGAAAGGGAGGGATTGTAAAATGATTTTATATATTGTAGAGATGGAGTCTAAGTCCTTGAGATTGAGCAATATTTTTTCCAGCATGGATGAGGGTGCAAGATGAGGAAAATCTGGAAGGTTTTGTTTAACAAAGTTTCTGACTTGAAGATAGTGAAAGAAATGTGTAGCTGGAATGTTAAATTTGGAATGTAATTGTTCATAGGATGCAAAGACGTTGTCTATATAAAGATCTCTAAGCAAGTTAATTCCAAATTTTTTCCAAATATTAAAAACTGCATATGTTTGTGAAGGTTGAAAGAGGTGGTTCTCTTGCAGAGGTGCCACAGATAGAAGCTTCTCCGTCCTAAAATGCTTTCTACATTGGTTCCAGATTCTAAGTGAGTGGAGCACAATTGGGTTATTAGTGTATTGCCGATAACGTGTGTTCATTGGAGCACAGAGCAAGGAATACAAAGAAGTACTGCAGGATTTTACTTCTATTGCGAACCAAGCCTGTGTATGTTCTTCTATTTGTGTCCAGGTTCTTATCGCCTGTATATTTGCTGCCCAGTAATAAAACTGGAAGTTAGGAAGAGCCATGCCGCCTTCTGCCTTTTGTCTTTGTAAGGTCGCTCTTTTGATGCGTGGATGTTTTGAATTCCAAATAAATGAGGTTATTGTCGAATCTAATTGCCTAAAAAATGATTTATTAATGTATATTGGGATGTTTTGAAATAAAAAAAGGAGTTTAGGAAGAATATTCATCTTAACAGTGTTAATTCTTCCAGCTAGTGTGAGATGAAGGGTTGATCATCTATGCAAGTCTTGTTTAATTTTTTTCCATGCAAACGGCGAAATTTTGTTGATATAGAGCTTTATGTTTACTTGTGATGTTTACCCCTAGGTATTTAAACTGTTCTGCAATGATAAAAGGTAGGGTATCTAATCTAATATTATATGCTTGAGAGTTCACTGGAAAGAGTACACTTTTATTCAGATTAATTCTGAGACCAGAGATCTTTTGAAATTCTGTGAGTGCTGCTAAGACTGCAGGCACGGAATTTTCTGGGTCTGATATATACAGTACCATGTCATCTGCATATAATGAAATTTTCTGTTCCAGTCCTTCTCTGCTAATCCCCTTTATCTGATCAGTATTTCGACAATGTATTGCCAGTGGTTCAATGGCAATCGCAAACAATGGCAATCTATCTTTCAATAAGATGAAAATGAGAGAACAGCTGGTGTCCCACTTGGGGGCGCAACAATATGAAATATATAGTAAATATAGAGATTGCTATCTGTTTAAAATACAGTGCTGTGAAAATGTATTTTTCTCATTTCTAATATCCTCCCTTTTTTGCATATTTTACACAATGCATGGCCTCAGCTATTTAGATAAAATGCAATATTAGAAAAAGTAAACCTGAGTGAACATACAATACAGTTTTTAAATTATTACTTTCTTTATTCAAGGAATAAATGTATCCAATGCATATATCACCCATATGAAAAAGAAATTACCCCCTTCATTTCACAACTTGAAGCACCTTTAGCAGGAGTAATCACAACTAAACACTTCCTATAACTAGATATTGACCTTTCCCATCACCTTTGAGGAATTCTTGCCCACTCCTCTTTGTGGCACAGCTCTAATTCAAACACATTGGCAGGTTTGAGAATGTGATGTGCTTCTTTCAGATCCTGCTACATTTAGGCATTTGATAAGGTGCCACACGAGAGGTTGGGCATCAAACTAAAAGAAATGGGATTTCAGGGTGATATTTTTAAATGGATGAAGAATTGGCTGAGACACAAGAAGCAAACGGTGATGATGTGAGGAAGCTTATCAGAATTGGTTGATTTTTAGAGTGGTGTTTGACGGTTGTCAGTGTTATGGCCGCTGCTATTTTTAATATATATATATAAATGATTTAGACAGGAATATAAGTAACAAGCTGTTTAAGTTTACATATGATACCAAGTTGGGTGGATGTCAGATAATCTGGAATCTGTTAAATCATTACAGAAGGACTTGGACAGCATACACACTTGGGCAGATTTGTGGCAGATGAAGTCATTAAATGTAAAGTATTACACATAGAAAGCAGAAAGGTTAGGTATGAATACACAATTGAAGGTCTGAAAATTGAGAGTACACTTTATGAGGAGATTTTAGAAGTCGTAGTGGACTCTACACTATCAACTTTCAAACTGTGTTCAGAACCCGTTAAGAAGGCCAACAGAATGTCAGGTTATATAACACAATGTGTGGAGTACAAGTCCAAGGAGGTTATGGTCAAGTTTTATAACACACTGGTGAGGCCTCTTGAGTACTGTGTGCAGTTTTGGTCTTCAGGCTACAAAAAGGAAATAGCAGTGCTAGAAAAAGTCCAGAGAAGAGTGACTAGGCTGATTCCAGGGCTACAGGGGTTGAATTGTGAGGAAAGATTAAAAGAGCTGAGCCTTTACAGTTTAGGCAAAAGAAGATTAAGAGGTGACATGACTGAAGTGTTTAAAATTATGAAGGGAATTAATACAGTGGATCGAGACTGTTATTTTCAAATGAGTTCATCAAAAACACAGGGACACAGTTGAAAACTTGATAAGGGTAAATTTCACAAAAACATTAGAAGGTTTTTCTTTACACAAAGAACGATAGACACTTGGAATAAGCTATGGGGTAGACAGTAAGAATTTGGGGACTTTCAAATCTAGGCTTGATGTTTTTTTAGAAGAATGCAGTGGATAGGACTGGCAAGCTTTGTTGGGCTGAATGGCCTGTTCTCCTCTGGTTTTTCTAATGTTCTAATATGTATGCCAACAGTTTATGTGCCATCTTTCACTAATGAGGAACATCACAAGGCATTTTATACTATAAGTACAATTGTATACCTTAAGTATTTTTTATGTTAAGAGTACAGTTTAAGTGAGTCAATGGAGGGAGTGAACAGGCAGTGGAGGCATTCTATTGTTTCAGCTACAAGGCCAAACTGCCAGTCCATTAGGCCTTAGAAGTAAACCCTTTCAATGGATTACATAAATTGCTTACATTCTTTGCTATAGTCCTACTGGAAGGTCCCAGGACTCCGGTGTGTGTGTTGGAGTTTGGGTGTACTATATATGTGCGTGTATGGCTGTCATTCACAGCAGGAACAGAACAAAAGAATTGCTGAATCAAAGCAAATATTAAAATTTCCAAAGGACTGTTTGTCATGTATAGCCTTAGTTAAACAATGTGCTTCTTGTTCAGCAGAGTGGGGATTGTCTGCTTAGTTTTTAATCACTACACAAAATCTGGGTTCTATGAGGAATAAGGAGTTTCAGACTGGTGCCATGACAACTGTCCCCTCCCTACACGTTGTTCTATAAAAGTGCGCCACCTCACAGCCTAACATGTTCGTAATATTTCATTGGCTCTTCATTTTTCACTTTCACTTTACTCTTGCAAAATTATCATATGTTGTGCAATCTGGTAAGTGGATGGAAGACTGACTATCTATCTATCTATCTATCTATCTATCTATCTATCTATCTATCTA
>JANRMT010062791.1:116330504-116352949 GCA_026402145.1 Polypterus bichir lapradei
TCTATCTATCTATCTATCTATCTATCTATCTATCTATCTATCTATCTGCTTAATAACTGAATAGCAGTACAAAACCAGTATACTCAGACACCCATTTCTGGACTGATCCTGGCTATCACAGTTTTTTTGTCTGAAGTACAACTGTGCCCAAGTTGGATTGTTAACTCTAAAACAGATAATTAAACAATGAGATAAGTTATATTGGAATAAAAGATTGGAGTAAAAAACAATAGATACACTGTGGTGGGCTGGCGCCCTGCCCTGGATTTGTTCCTGCTTTGTACTCTGTGCTGGCTGGGATTGGCTCCAGCAGACCCCCGTGACCCTGTGTTAGGATATAGCGGGTTGGAGAATGACTGATTGACAATAGATACAGAAGACCTTCAGGAAGAACCACTTCAATATTTTATGCCTAAAGCAGCCATCCCACCTGCAGTTCAGAACAGGTAATCCACCTGAAGCTAAGCATGTTCAGGCCGAGTCAGTACTTACAAGTTGAGAGACCAACCAGGAAAAGCTTGGGTTGCTTGTTGGAAGTGGTATTGGTGAGGTCAGCAGAGGGCACTTACCCTATGGTCTGAATTGTATCCCAATTCCCTAGTGCAGTGATAGGGACACTGTGTTGTAAAAATGGCCTTCAGATGAGATGTAAAATTGAGGTCCTAACTCTCTATGGTCATAAAAGATCCCTGGGCATCTTTTGTAAAGAGTAAGTTGCCAGTCCTGATGTCCAGGCTAAGCTATCAACCACGGCCTGGTCATTGTGGCCCCCTAATCACCCCCTGTCTCTAACAGGCTCTCTCGCTGATCGCATCACCACCTAACAACTAATGCGTGGTGGGCATACTGGTGCAAAATGGTTCCAATCACTACGTAAAGCACTTTGAGTAGTGAGAGAAGCACCATATAAATGTAAAGAATTATTATTAATTATTATTATTATTATTATTATTATTATTATTAATTATTATTATTATTATTTTTAAAGGCTCTGTACCTTATCGACATTTGTCAAAAGCTTTCTTCAGACACACTTGTTAATCCCTAAAGGATATCTAGATATTTAAACATGAATAAATAACTCATGTGCCTATTATGTAAACCAAAGACATTCAAATATAAAAAAAAATATCAAACATCTGCTGGGCAATAGTCATCATTTTAAACAGGAATTCCCAAGATTATCATGAAAAGTCTAATATGTCTAATATTAGAAAAATTAAATGGGACCATGTAGTCCTATTCATATGTGGTTCTTGGTGAACTGCAAGTCAATTCACCATATGCCATGTTAACATGTAGAAAAAAGATTTGAAAGTTTTGTTTTCTAGATTAAAGTTATTGTGGAATCTATAAGTTGTTGAAGCAAAAAATTGAGATAAAGGAACTTGGTTTAAAGATGTAGCTGTGCATTTAAAATGTGTACTTTTATTGAATTATACGCTTCGTTAATCAGTAGGCTGATGTTCACTTGGAAACTCTTTGGCAAAGTTGTGCAGTGTTTTCCAAGTAATCGCAACAAGAACTGTCATTCTTTTCTGATTTATGCTAACGGACTTTGCTTTGCTGGACAAACTCTAAAGTGAAACTTTCAGGAAACATAAAGAGGTTTCAATTAGCTGCTTTTAGTCTGAAAGCACAGCAGCCATACTAGGAAATCCTGATGATAGATGGTACATCTTGGAGACAGTCAGTCACAGCCATAAAATGGCAAAAAAGGAAACAAGTGGCAGTTTAACAAGTGAGTAAGTAGTTTTAATATTGCTAGTGCTTTGAGACATATAAAAATAATCCAAGAGGTAAATAACACATGTGCTGATGTCGGCTTTATGACATAAACCAAAAAACAAACCTTCAAGAATGATGAAGTTCCCTTCTATGTATCATCTGCAAATGTAACAGGTGTATAAAATAAAAAGTTTAGTTGTTTGGAGCTTCACCGAATCCTGATAACATTCATTGTATTGTATATTTTCCTGTTGTGGTCCTTTATATTTCCCTACTTTGTTTGTTGTGTTATGTGACGTCATCAGTGTGAGCCTCTCCCAGTATTCTTTGTGTTACTGTGAGTGGAGGTAAGCATGCTGTTATTCTCTGTATGGTAAAATTAATTAAATTATTTGAAACTGTTTGAGTAAATTTTTTTGTATATGACAGTAATTGTAATATGATTTTTGTTGTATACAGTTGTTGTTTTGAAATGTTTTGAATGCTTTTCTGTTAATTTCGGTTATTTGTTAATGTGAGCGTTCAACAGCCTTTCCACATGGTTTTCTTTTGTTAATAGGAGGAATCACAGAGCTTGAATTGTCACTTTTTATGTTCTCTGTTTAATATTTCAGGTATGTTTTTTTTTATTTGTGTATTGAGCTATGCATGGTTATGTACAGTATGTCATTGCAGTTTAGATTGGCACAGTATTCGTTGTGTTACTGTGAAAGGAGGAGGAATCACAGAGCTTGAATTGTCACTTTTTATGTTCTCTGGTTATTTCAGACCATTAATAAAAAAGAGAAAACATCAAGAACTAAAGGGTGTTTGCAGAATTCTTTCGTGGTGTTTTGTACAGCACGTTGCATATAAATCACAACGCAGAAGCTTAGAGGGTTAACCGAATCCAAAGGCCAGGACGCAGCAATACAGCGCATGTAGTGGAGACCGGTTACACAAAGTTCATGTCAACTATACTCTTGAAAGTAGAGTAGGGATGGGAATGGATGATCAGTGCCCTGATGGTTCCAGCAGCAGGTCTAAAGCATGTAACCACAACAATTAAAAGAGACTGATGTACATTGTCCACAGTAGATAGGATTATATCAAGCTCGTATTTATTTTTTGTGATTAAATATTTATTGACGTTTAACTCACATTAAAGAGCAATGGAAATAGTAATAACCAACATGCTACTCATGAAATAAAGAGTCAAAAGAAGACAGTACAAACCCCACCCATAGGAATGAAAAAAAGAGATCTTCGTAATATCTTTTTGGTTTCTCCTAGACAATAATGAGATCAGAAAGACATAAAATGGAGCTGCGTTCTTTTGTTTCATGCTTCCCAGATTTTTCTCCTGAGACAAAACACCCTGGCATTTTCACAAGTGTTGTCTCTTGATTTTCAGCAGAGTTCACTCAAGGGGCTCAGATTTTCCAAGTAGCGTCTTGACATTTTGAATTACACTTTGAAATTATTTGCATTGTGTGCTCATTAATATGTGGTGAAATGTATAGACAGTTGTTAGTGGTAATAAAACCCTTAAATTACAAAACTGTCATCCTTGTGTTTGAATAATAGTATTAGTTGCTCTAAATTATATTGCTTTGCTTCAATGAAAGCACACTCATTCTAAAAGAAAAGGCTTGCAGTGTGGCATACTTTGGTTGTGCATTTGATACTTTGGTTGTGCATTTAAATCCCACTACTGACACCATGTGCTCCAATTTTTAAAAGCAAAATAAATATAACCAATCATATCTCACATATTGAAAGTAACCTTGGATAAAGGCATCTGTCAAATAATAAGTGATAAAAGATATGGGGTCTTGAAAGAGATCAGAATTAGACTAGAAAGAGATCTCACAAAATAGCACATACTTTTCAAACCAATATTTTAATTTTGACTCATTTTACCTCAGTTGAATCTCATGTCTCATTTTTGTCTAAAGCTATTTCTTCTAAGGAATTTCAGGAGAAATATATGTGACAAAGTTTATTCTTCTTTGCCTTCAGCTCAGAGAGTGCATTTTGATCTTCCTCGATCTCCATAGGTGGACTTGCGAGTTCAGTAGGGGATGATGACGCAGACTTTCGGGGGGATCTAGCTGAAGTTGACAGTTGGGATGTAAAGGTCTTCCTGGAGGCGACAAAAACTCCTTGCCCGTCTCACTCGCAGTTTCACTCCCACTAATGCTGGAGCCAATGCTGTCGTGTCAGGTCCTGGCAGGTGTGTACCTTTACCTGTCTGTTCCAGGTCAGTCTCTGGGAGACTGTATCATAAATTTCAGGCCGGTTTAGACTTTGATGGGGCTTTTGCTGCCTTTTTCTTTTCCTTGTGAGCTCTTTGTTTGCTACTCATGGTTATTTGTACTTTCATGAAGTATTTTAAATACCTTTGGGATGAATAAATACAGATTATCTCAAAATGATATATACAAAAAGTTTAGAATTACACCTCTTCTAAAGGAGCTCTCCCCTACACGTCCATCTACGACAACTGATGAGACCAACTCCTCAGCTGATTCTAAAATAAACATAAATGAGATTCTTTTTTAAGTCTTATGAGCCAAAAAAGATCAACCTTTGAGAGGTACATTTTTACTATGGGCACCTCCATCCTATCTCAGAATTTAACCAGTTTAATGGGTAAAAGGAAACTGCCTCATTAAAACTTAGAAGGGAAACGCAGCACAAACATTATAGACCCCATTTTGATAAGATTTAAGAAGAAAGAAGAAGATAATGACAGCAACCATAGACCATCCAGCTTTGCAGAATTGACCCAGATTGACCAATTCATCACTGCCCCTGAGAGTTTCAGAAGAATAACATTGAAAAATGAACCAACCTTATGATTTTATTACTAGTTTGCTTTCACCACGACACTACACTGTCTACAAGGAGTAATTTTCAAGTTGTTCCAGCACTAGTATGGTGAGGAGTGTTAAAATACAACACATTTTGACTTTAATAACACCAAAGAAAATTATCAGCCTTCAAACACTGAAACATTCTGGATTGAAACTTACCAAGAAAAAATATCTTTGACTAATAATAGTTGACTTGTCTAGAACAATGAATTTGTGAGAAAGGCATCCATGCAGATCCAGCAAATGTGAAAATCCTCACTTAGGTACAAACACTATCAGTTATTCCATGCTCTACAGTGTACCTTGGGTGTGATCCATTACTCAGGGTCTTTTTTTAGAAAACTGTCAAACATAAGAAAAGCACTCTTGGATGTAACCAGCTACTAGACCTGGCACTACATGGACAAGAGTATGCAGTGAACCTTCAACTAAGTGCCTTGAGCATGGGTAAGGCACTATACAAATAAAATTTATTATTATTATTATTATTATTATTATTATTATTATTATTATATATCATGTGTCCTCAGTTTAGAACTAAAGAATTTTTAAGCACATATTTTTGAAAAATAAATGTATTTTGTTAGTGGTCAGAAAGCTATACTGACTTCTAACTGACACAGAAAGTGTCATATCAGTGCTCATTCTTCTAGTTCACACCAACTCACATCCCTATTGAAATGCTACAAGTGTAAATAAAATAAGCAACCTTCATAAATCTGAACATTTTTTTGTAGTAATTTCTCAATGTTTGTGTATCAGATGTTGGATATAGTGCATCACTGGTGATTTTATTTTCTTCTACATTTTTTATTGTTTATTTAACCTAATTGTAAGAGTTGTGGATATTCCATTTACACAGTAACATGTTTATCTTCCATTATATTATTTAATATTTTTTGCCAGCAGGCATACTACATGCACTTCAGAACAGGTCATCCACCTGAAGCTAAGCAGCCAGTACTTAGATGGGAGACCGACCAGGAAGCTTGTGTTGCTGCTGGAAGAGGTTTTGGTGAGGTGCCTACCCTGTGGTCTGAAAGTGAATCCCACTGCAGTGCACCATCCTAGAGATGACATGTAAAACTGAGGTCCTGACTTGGTGTGGTCATTAAAGATCCCTGGGCAACATTTGTAACGTGTAGGATGAATCCTGATGTCCAGGCTAAATTATCCCAAATTCTGGCCCCTGTTGAAGAAAACAAAATTAGAGTTAGTGGTCATATATTCAATTAGGATAAAGTGTTTTTATATGATTTCCATATTAAAATATAGCATTCATTTTAAAGAAATAGCATAAAGGATTAATAGATGCCGGAATCCTGTTTAGGCATATTGGTTTGCCATGTGGTGGGTGCGACGACGCACTGTAATCAGCTCATGCTCCCAACCTCATAGCTCATATCAAGAAACCAAATAAAGATCAAGTGAACAACAAAATGTACTGAAAGATCACTAAGAAATCAGCAGATGTCCTGTGAACAACCAGAATGGACAGTTGTTACATTCACCGAAATTTCAAGAATGGTGGCTCAACTCAAAAGATATTAGAAGAAAAAAAATATTGTAAAATAAACTTTTATTTGATATAGATCATTTGGGTGTAAACCAATGAACAAATAAGAGTAAAATATATGCATTGATTGACACTGTATGTAAACTCAATAATTTATATAATGAACCTGTATTCTTTCTGTTTCTCTGCCGCAAGAGAATAAATGACACAATGAACAACTTTACTCCTACCTGGTTTCTGACTTGAAGTTCAAGCTTTACCAGCTTTTCCTACTAGAGGATAAGTTTTTTTCTTCAATTAAGATGTTGATTTCTACCACACCCCCTAATCATTCCCTGTCTCTGTTTGGCTATTTCTCACCCCTTCACCACGTAACAGCTAATACGTGGTGAGTATACTGGCTATATCTATTTTACCTACTTCCAAAATTCAACACTGCTGAAAAACTGCTTTATGGATATTAATGATCTAATGAAGTTATTTGTACCTGGCTGCTTCTTACAGAACATTTCTTACATTAGCTCTGAGCCTGCAAGTTGAGAGTCATTATCTAAATAATTCCAAAATAAAAAGAGAAATAAAACACATAAATTAAATATTGCAAGTAATTTTCATCATACTGTAAAAGCACCATTTTCCACTATCTGATATAACCTCACCAGTCTTCTAAGAATTTAAATTGGGACTATTATTTTCAATTATTTACCTTTTGAATTGGGTTAATAATTGTGATCCCATCATGCAACTTAATTTGTCAAACTTGTGCTTTATTTTGGAAATGTGTTTGTTATCTGTGGTGGGGGTCCTGTCCTTGGTCACTGAGCCCCATTGTTTTTTATTACTAATAAATCTTGCTGAGAATAAGGCACCAGTTTCTGATGATGTGGTTGCTCTGGGGTAAAGTCTGATTCCCTGGGAGAGGTACATACATCAAAAGGGAACCTAATGCCAGTGTAAAAGAAGACTATCCATAATGGAGTTGAAGGTGGTTGCTGCATTGAGTCCAGCCTTACTAAAGGACAGTAATGTATGCATAAGTAAGGCATCCGTCTTGCTAAAGACAGGAGTTGCTTAATAACCAACTCCTAGCATTTGTATTTATGCTAGCACAAGAGGACCACTGTGTGCAAAACCTCAAAGACTTTAAGTGCAGTACACTAGAAGAAACCAAAAACAGGTAAAGTATGTGCACAGTGTGTGCTCTCCACAAATAATCAGAACAAAACATTCTGCTTTTTGCATTAACCAAGTTTTAGTAATTTGCTACAAAAAAAGTCTATCACTACTTCACAAAATTAGAAAGTGAAGGTTGATTTGTACATATCTTTGCCAATGCATAAAGTTTGTTCATAAACTGAAACATATCTCTTCATTGTTCCAGCTGGGACATGAAACAGAGATATCTCCATGTTTCATGAATTTTACGCTCTGAACATTTTATCTATGTTTCGTGGAATCTGTTTAATCCAGTGCCTTCTTTGATACCTTATGTTTTTGACCTCCTACCTGTGTTTCTGACTAATATGTTTACTTTTTACATGGTTGTTATGCTGTATGTCTCATCTTGTCAGGTCATCCTCATCTACAGCTTCTTTTTGACACCCAATGCATGTTTAAGGGCTACAACTTTGCTTATTGTCCTCCGAGATGAAGAAGCACTGGCTAAAGCGGTGCAGTTGGTAGAGGTCTAAACTTAAAAGCAGAGCTGGCTTGCATGTTCTTGACCATACTCTACAACAAATACTGTATATGATCACTATGAATCATAGTGAAGATTAAAGATTATTTTAAAATAGAATTCCAGAAGACCTTTTTTGGAAACATTTTGAAGGCAGCCTTGTTTGCGTGTTCCCAAGGGAAGACTCTGCTGCACCTTTAGCCACAAAGTGTATGATACTGCCAGTCCAGTGATTCTTGGTTCTCAGTAGAAAGAACTGGCCAAACACTTCAGTTTTGTCCATGCTATCTTGCATTTTTGACAGAAATTGAAAGAAGTGCCTTATATGTTCAAAAGGAGGAATTTATGGTGGAGCCCGAGCCTATTCCAGACAATGGCAATATGTAAATGAGTGTCCAAGTGCTAAAATCTGAAATAATTAAACAATGGAGCTCATTAGTTGAGCTAACACTTTGTTATGTGTGGCGTCCCAGTTAATTCTACTGAAGCCAAACCTGTGGTGTAAAAACAAAAGCAGGACAACTCTCACCTGACATGAGAGGGCCAGCTGGATGGGAGCAAGAACAAAGCATAAATAAAAGCCCTCTTTTTGGCAGCTGCTCTCCATTCCAGTTCTTCCAGGTACATAATATATAAACAGAGAAGGCAGAAAACAGATGCTTCCTTTAGAACCAAATGAGTAAGGTTTTTGTTTTTTGAAAATCTTCCTAAACTCACTCACAGAGGGCACATTTAATCCCTTCATGTTTTCAAAGAGAACCTGATTGTTCGGTGAAATGGGGAGAAAAAACAAACTGCAGCAAATCAAACCTTTGATCT
Source organism: Polypterus bichir lapradei (assembly GCA_026402145.1). Classification (NCBI taxonomy): domain Eukaryota; kingdom Metazoa; phylum Chordata; class Cladistia; order Polypteriformes; family Polypteridae; genus Polypterus; species Polypterus bichir. The sequence continues at coordinate 116,339,104 of JANRMT010062791.1, forward strand.
CACCCAGGGCTGTGTGACTCGACTCCCAAACCTCACCTATTGTTGGAAGATTCAGCGGAAAAGCTGTGCTGTGTTTTTCTGAGTTTGAAACAATATTCTTCTCCTCCAGACCATTTTATAGCCCAAAATTAACAGACTGGTCTTTGTTCAAAATGTATAAAAGCAGAGTTACATGTGAGTACTGTTTGCCAATCTGGCTACTGCTCTACCAAAGTGAAAAAGCAGCACTAAAAGCTCAACGGAGAAGAAATGAGCTGGAAAGGCAAATGTCCAACCCTGGCATGATATTGGGTTCTATCATTTATCAGATATATTACTTCACAAGTGTCATTTTATGCGGCAAGAGGAAAAAAAAAACTTCACAAGTCAATAAATTTACATGTTATGCTTATTTGTGAGATTGAGATTGATTGTGAGATGTTAGCCCAGGGCCTGACTGATGAGCTATCCTGTCTGAGGTTCCTGCATTGCAACATCTGCTAATAAAGTGGTCTTGGTCCTTCTGTGTCTCTGGCTAATACAAGCTGGTAACAAAATGGATGAATATATTTCCATTTATTTCAAGAATATCAAAGCTTTCCCGTTTTCATATTCCAGTTTACAGCAATTTATTATATTCTGTAGGAGAAAAAAGTACAAACCGTAAATCAAAGCATTCATAATTACAATGCTAGGAGAAAAACAAACAGGAAATGTTCATAGCAATTTGCTGTAAGGATTTATTTGGTTTCCACAGGGAAAAGTTGTTTCTTTGTATTCAGCTATTTCTAGTGCTTCATTTACAGAATTGTTTTTCTTTTAAACCTGCATTTACTGGTCAGAGCACAGATGATGGCTTTTTGAATTGTGACCTACAGTAAATTGTTTTCAATTGTTCAAATCAATGGTTTGTGTGAGTAAACAAAAATATTATAATAATTGGGTGCCATATAGCAGAAAGAGTAAGAACAGCAGTTTGTCCTGAACATGGAACTGCCCTTTCATACTTTGTACCCCATCATACTGCCTAATAATGAAAATAAAGTTTGGGAATCATGGGAGGCATAGCTTATGACAAAAGCTAAACTGATATCATTTTGGCCTATGGAAATGTAACTGTGGAAAAGCAATCGCAGCAACATGTATGTATTCAATTTGTTCTGCACAGATTTAAAGTCTAATCAGCTGGATGCCAGTCATTTTAAATTCTATTAATATATTATTGCTGACCTGTCAAATGGGCTATTTTCTCCTTGCAACTTACATATATTTGCGGACAGAATATGCATCCTTTAATGTGACTGCTTAACATGAATCTTTTTGACTATCATCCCCGCATATCATCACACTATTTTGAAATGCCTGTTTATCAAAACTCTCCTTTGGGTTATTATAGCCCATTAACCTCATGTATCCTTGCTTGGACTAAATGCTAAAATTTTGCTTGCAATAGATATATATAATATGAAAACAGCATACGCACAGAAAAAACATATACTGTATCAAAATTATAAACCAGTACAAATGCCAGGGCCAACAAAATTCCTTTTTAAATCTCAAATTAGCTTAAAGGTACGTGCTTATTCACCTGCTATCCACTCCTTGTCATCTCCCACCACTAAACATGCAAGATTTGAATATTCATGACCTAATCATCACATAAATTTGTCTGTGTTCCTGAGTGATGTCTTTGCTTTCAAACTATGGGAGAAAACAGAAAATTAAACTTCAGCAAATGTGAATTTGAGGTATTATTGCCATTTGGGGAAGGAGACCTCCTACTATGTTACTAAAATTTCAATTATTAAAAGACCAGAGTTAAAGTATGTATGTTAACAAATTAGGTGCATGGAGACACAGAGGTAATGCTGCACTCTCCTAGTATGGAGTTTGGGGGTCACGCTGCAGACGCTCCCTGACTGGAGCTTGTATATGAGTCCCTGAGTGTATGCTCTGGTTTCTTCCCACAAAACAATACAATGCAATACAATTTATTTTTATATACAGTGATCCCTCGCTATATCACGCTTCGACTTTTGCGGCTTCACTCTATTGCGTATTTTAAATGTAAGCATATCTAAATATATATCACAGATTTTTTGCTGGTTCTGCGGACAATGGGTCTTTTAATTTATGGTACATGCTTCCTCAGTTGGTTTGCCCAGTTGATTTCATACAAGATACACTATTGGCGGATGGGGGGAGAAGCTACCCAATCAGAGCACGTGTTACGTATTAAATAAAACTCCTCAATGATATACGATATGCTTCCCGCTTGGTGCTTTGCATACTTGAAAGCCCTAACAGCCCGTATTGATTTTTGATTGTTTGCTTTTCTCTGTCTCTCTCACTCTCTCTGACATTCTCTGCTCCTGACGGAGGGGGTGTGAGCAGAGGGGCTGTTCGCACACTGGCCTAGAGGATACGGACGTTCCTCTAAAAAAAACTAAAAGACTACCTTCACATTGTTCCTTCCTTGCAGCTGCTTTGTCTTTGCATGCTTAAAAGCCCGAACAGCCCTACTGATTTTGATTGTTTGCTTTTGTCTCTCTGTGTCTCTCTCTGACATTCTCTGCTCCTGACGCGCACTCCTTTGAAGAGGAAGATATGTTTGCATTCTTTTAATTGTGAGACGGAACTGTCATCTCTGTTTTGTCATGGGGCACAGTTTAAACTTTTGACTAAAGGGTGTTATTTCATGTATAGAGGGCTCTAATAATTTTAAAAAAACGTATTTAGAAGGTTGTAAACAGGTTTTCTGTGCTCTAACTGCGAAAATATTCGATTTATAAATAAAGAATTCTACATCGCGGAAATTCATTTATCGCGGTAGAGTCTGGAACGGATTAACCTCATTAATAAGGGTTTACTGTAGCCCAAGATCACACAAGAAGTGCCGCAATGGGCTTTAACAGGCTCTGCCTTATGACAGCCCCCCAGCCTTGACTCTCTAAGAAGACAAGCAAAAATTCCCAAAAAAACCCTTGTAGGGAAAAAATAGAAGAAACCTTGGGAAAGGCAGTTCAAAGAGAGACCCCTTTCCAGGTCTCCAAGAGAGAGTTCCTCAATTGCACCAACAGGCTTTTGGGTGGGATTTAGAAAAAACAGGAGGGGTTACTGGGAAGTGTTAACGGACTGTTGAACTTCAAGTTGAGAGATAGCTGGTTTAATTTTTTCAGCTAGTGTCGGGAAGGCATGTCAGAAGACTTTAGAGAAGGACAAATTGGAGTATGAGCAGACAAAGATGTGCAACAGTGGGAAAGATGACCAGCTACCTGGAAGGGTGTTAGATACAGTACCTTAGTTGTACAGAAAGTCTAGGCAGCTTAGGTTAGTTTTTAACCCTTTTTGTATTATTCTTTTTCTCTTCTTTTGTTATTTACTGTTTTTGTTAATAAATTCCTCTATAGTAAAGTTTATAACTTTGATTCCTTTGGTCATTATTTGAGTTTAAAGTGCCCCAAAATTCCACAGTATCAACTTGAACAATACCTAATTAATGAGGTATCTACTGTATACCAAAAAAAAAATGTTGTAAATAGTATTAGTATGACATGGCTAAAATAAAGTTCAGTGACATACAGTATCAACATACAAACTTTGCTATGATGTACCTATGCTTCAGAAGATTAAGATGTAACTGTTGTGGTATACTGCTGTTAAATACATTGGTTATAAAGAAAGACAGCAGTAGCAGGAAATCATGACAAGCAGAGATGAAATGCCTTGAGCACATACTGGATTTAAATTAAAAAAAAAACTTAAGAGATGTTTAAACTCACTAAAAACATGTTTAAAAAAGTAGCTGCGAATATGCACCTGACTTTATACTTGTAAAACAAGGGTCAAATACTCAGATCAAAATATTAGTTGGAGCTGCTTTGGGCATTCCATGCCAAAGTACCTAAACTAATACAGCCGTTGCAGCTTACAGTATATAAAACTGGCTCATTCGCCTTGTGATCGTCTTCTCCGATACACGATATAGATCTGCAATCTGTCGTACTTTTAAACCGCATAACAGAAGGTGTTCTATTGACTCAGCTGGAATGTCAAAGGATGGACGTCCAGATCAGGAACTGTCACCTGCACTGGAGTGTAGTAGAGTCCGTTCCACCTGTTCTTCGATAATTTCAAACATAGTTTCATCTATATCGGAGTCTAAAAGGGGAGCCAACATTGTAATTTCTTCCGATAAATCTTCAATTCTCTCTCTGAAATACGTAATATCTTCGGCAGAATCCATTTCATCGGCAGTAGTAAGCATTTTTCTTATTAATTCTTGAGCTATCGATTCACCAATCAGTAACTAGAGGGCGTGTTAGAGCCCACCCTCTCAACTTTGACGAGTGAAAGTGACAGTTTTATTTCAAGTCGTATTTCATGACGGTTTGAAGGAATGTTACGGACAAAATGAAATAAATAAATAAGCAACAAAAAACATATTTCGTGACATATTTATTTATTTATGCTCTCATTTGATGACATATTTATTTATTTAGGCTCTCATTTCATGACACATTTATTTATTTATGCTCACATTTCACAGTACTTTTATTTATTTATTTATTTATTTATTTATTTATTTAATTTTGTCCGAAATATTCCTCCATACAGTATACCCCTGTAGAGTGTGTAGACTTTGAAGTAATGAACATTGCAATAAAGGAAATATTGAATATTGTTTCAAGGAGATTTCCTTCCTAAGTGCAACTACATAAAAAAATCCCATGAAAAACAACTTGCAGTATTCCTTGACAAACTAGGCTACAGAATAACATAATGTATTACATTATTCAAGTTATATTAATGAATTAATCATTTGCTATTCTTATACTCTAAAATAAGCTATTCTATTTTAACTCAGTATAATTATTTTAGATTGGCCACTGATGATTTTGAATGGTTACTTTCAATGATTTTGAAAGAAAAAATGAGATTAAGAAGAGTCAAGGGTTGAATGATCAAGAGATGAGAAACAAATGTGGTAAAAATAAATGTCAGAGATCAGGCAAGAGGATACTGGGAAGTTAAAAATAAACCAATTGTCAAAGCCTAAAACATTGATTCAGACTTAAAATCAAAACAACTACACCGAAGATCAAGAATCTATCTAAGAAGCCTTTCCCTAATGAAATTATGACTTTTAGATTTTGTTTCTAAGGGATTTATCCAGAAACATGGGCATCAATGTACCAAACCATCGTCTTCAATACCAGCTGGCTGAAAACAATCATAAAAAATTTGGCTGCAACCAACAAACTAGACACAAAATGATGGGGATCAAAGGAAAACTAAATAATGAAATGATGTTACAATGACATTACAAATATAAGAAGTACATTTTCAGCCTTTTAAACTACACAATAGAAAAATAATTAGTATTTGAAAAAACAAGAATCATGATAGCTATAAGTTAGAGTGGATGACATTAGGAAAGGACAGCGTGGTATAGTGTTTTGTTTTTTGAATTGTGTGTGCCTTCTGTTACAGTCTGTCCTTTGTTGTAACCCTCCCTTTTAATATTTTGACTTCTATAGTAAGTACAGCAAGCACAAGTGAGAGTGTACAATGACAGACCAGTGGACATGGTTAGAAACAAAAGAGCAGGGCTGGGGTCCTTTACCACCTTCTATGTGAAAAATTCAAACAAGAAGGAGCGCTGGCACCTAGTGCAGGAGGAAGCATATGTTTCTGTGAAGGAAATGAGAGCAAACAGGGCAGTCGGGATGACTGGACTAGATGGGACAATGCTCAGGAAAGAAAAGTCACCTGGGCTGAGTTCTGGAAAACTGAGCTTATCCAGATCAAGTTTTTTGACCAGGCAGTGAATGATGAATGATTTGTTGCCAAGCATATATTTGTTGCATATTGGGAAAAAGCAGTAACAACAGTTGTCCCATCAGTTCGATGCTTGGAACCCTGAAACACATCCTCAGCAGCTGCCTAAAAGCCCTGAAGATGATTGCTACCACTGACGCAAAGATCAAGTTTTGAAGGCAGTTGCACAAACCATCAGTGCAGTAATAGAAATAACAAAGATTTTAATCATATTTATTAGAGCTAGGGAGCAGCCATATCTGACCACTAGTAGAACTTCTGGAATCTTTTTCACAGCTTTTGGCAGGAAAATGGCTGTGGACTTAGAAAGCCAACTTCGTTTTCCATTACACATTCCAATGACCAACTTCAGACCAGATCTAGACCTATGGTCATACTTTAGCAAACACACCCTTCTAGTAGAGCTGACAGATCCTTGGAAAGACCACCTTGAAGAAGCCTTTAAAATGCTGCACATATGAAGGACAAATCAATGGAGGTAATCTGGATGGAGAGCAAGCTACTTGTCTGTTGAAGATGAGTGAAGGAAGTTTGCATCACAATCACTAGCCAGAGCCTTCACCACATTCTGCATTGAAGGACAGATGAAGATAAGAGCCATCCATGAAACCCACCAAGGTGTTAGAGAGACCCTCAAGTTGGCTGTGTCTCAAAAGAATAAACCCTAGTCTCACTGCAATTAGTTTCTCTGGGTAAGGAAGTATGATGCTGAAAGACCCAAAACTTGGAGATGTGTTTAGCTATGGCATCACAAGATGTATGCACACACACTTTATATGAAGGCTACATAATAAATGAGCAGATCTACAGGCAAGCAGCATGTGCAGGAAATGCTAGGGCAGAACATTAAGCTCAGGACTAACGAAAGGGTCTTCCCCACTTCCTGAGTTCTTTTTCCTCCTGCTGTTGGGCATTTATGTTTAAGACCTTTTTTCAGTGTCATTTTTCAATGGATTTTAATTAAAATAGATACTAAAATTATGATGATCAGTTTTAAAAACCAAAATATTTGTAGGCAATCAAATCTCAGTAATACAAGCCAACTTGAATAAACAGAACAATGGGCAGTTAAGAACATGTTGAGGCACAGATGAAAATGTCAACAACATAGATCTGTAAAAAACTAAACAAAGTGGGTGAGGCAAAATATATGAAAGACTACTTTGATAAAATACATAAGAGAATCTAATCTTTTCTTTCTACTGTATATAATAGCCTACCGTGGCTGTCCATTTGTCTGGCCAGGATTTTAAATCACCTGTAGCTCTCAAACAGTTTGACCTTTTGACCTGAAGTGGTACACATATACTATGTGACGTCTACTATCCGTTTTCAGAGTGATGATTGACCTCCAAGGTTATTCCTCTTTTTATTTTTATTTTATTGTAGAATCAACTCTCAGCAGAGGCCAGCAGGGCGGCCGTGAGGCACATGTGTACGGGCACCGTTCTCATCCCTACCACCTTTGCCATCGCTTCCCCTACCTCTTCATATCTTAAATTATTTTTGGGGCAGATTGAAGACTTAAGTGCCAGCTTAAGTGAAAAATTAAAGAAAATGCACTAAGTAATTGCAACACAAACACTGACTTAATCAGTTTTAACTCGGAAAGATGCAGACGAAAGAAGAGAAGAAATAGGCTGCTAAGGGTGGAGAAAAGAAGAGCTGCTCAGGAAGCAGCAAGCGCATCAACCTTTGAGCAAACAAAACGTACAGAGAAAGCGCATGAAAACTATGAATGCTCAAGTCAAGTGTATTCACTGCAAGTTATCATGCAGTGCACTGTTATTGATTAAATAATATAAAGCAGGAATATGCAGGTGTCATTCAGTAAGCAAGTGCCAAGTCAGAAAAATCATAATGACATAACATACTGAAACCTGCTTAACTCAATTCTTGGTTGCAAGAGCTTGTCTCAACAGTACCAATCCATCACATGGCCCATTCTCTCACACAAATTCTCTCACACACACAGAATCAACAATTAACCTCACCAGTCAGTCTTTATTGATTGGAGAAGGACACAGTAATAGTCGAGTTCAAATGGTAATGTAATTACTGTTGCCTGGTAAAAGCAAATCAGAAGTGTGATATAATGATAGATATGCACAAAAAAGACACTGCTGTAAAAAAAATAACTCGTTATTTAAAAAAGAAAATAATGAATGTCCAACCTCTGCCCAATCACTTCTAGGGCAAAGTAAATATATATGTAGATAATGATCTTGACCAGTCAACCGTGTTTCAGATTTTTACTTTTCAAGATGCCATGGCATATTTTACCACCATTTTAAAGCAGTTATTAGAATGTCAAATATCTGTTGAATTAATGTAGAGGTTGACATCTGCAGAGAAGTCAAATCACTGAACCACTAAACCAAGATCAATATATTTTTCTTCTTTAAGATCATTTATATTTATTATTCCACAAGCTTTCAAAAGTATATTTCAGTGGTTTATACTTCATATCGTACTCTGAAACAATAAGTTGTGAAGTTCATATTTTTTACCTTTTATTTTTGGAATTAAAGGTATTATTTAGTCATAGAGAGACAGGGTTGAAATGCAATCATAAAACACATTTGGCTTCTAGAAGATATTGCTGGTAAATAAAGGCTTTTGTTCATTTTGATAAGTCTTCAAGGTCAATCAGGCAGCCAGAATAAAAGTATGCTGTACTCAAAAGGTACCTACCAAGAATGTTTTTATTTCTGATATTGAAACTCAGAAATTATACTGACAACAGTACAAGGAAGAAACAAAAATATTAACCTGATAAGTGCAAATATGGAAATGGTTAATAGTTCTATAACTGCAGATCAAAGACAACAACAACATAAACATTGTTTGGTCATGTTTGGGTCACACATACTGAAACAATCTATCAAATTAAAAGTCTTCCAGAACAGGATAAATGAAATTATTCTTGTATAACTTGTATGCAAGAACTTGTCCTCCAATAATCATCACCGACAGTCCAGATCCTGAAAGTAAGAAAACAAAGAAAAAAATTACAATAAAACAATTGAAACAAGCCAAATGTCTATCTGTGTGAAGTAAAATCCTTATCATCCCAATTGCCTTATATATCAAATAATTACATTTTTGTGATGGTCAATTTAAAATTCATTGGGCATAGTTAGTACTTTTAAATTTTTACAATATAAATTAGCCAAAATTTAACCACACCACTCTTTTTTCTTTTTAATTATTCATGTGTACTTCTATTTTGCATCTTTGGTTTACAACTTGATAATATTAATTTAAGCCTAAATTGTAAAGCCCAACTATTTTGGTGTTGCTAGCCAGGCAAAACAATATGAAACACAATGCAGGCAAATGAAATGTACAAAAGCAAAGCTGACTGAAACATCTGATAATTTACACACAGTTCAAATACAAAGACATTGTCACACATGCATCTCTAGGTGCCAAGAATGTAATACAGATTTGGGTTGAGAGGGGGAACTGACGCTAACATTCTCATCTCTGGTTCTCACCATAGCACAAAGAAGATGCCCACCAATGACAACTGACTCCGCTATTTCCAGTCCACTAGCTATAAATCCCGTGGTTGATGTGGTGAGGTGGTAAAGTCTTGCAACGAACCCAAGACAGAATGGAGTTCCTTCCTGACATCCCTGCGGTTACCCAGCCTGACGGCAATCTTCTTTTAAGGCCTTTCTCTTGTCACACAGAAGGGTCCTAATTTTCGTTTGTTTTAAACAGAATATTTTTGTTGGAGTTAAACGGAGATGACCAGGTTGGCGCCCCAACAACTTCTAGTGAAGACTTGCAGTTCCTTCTCTTGACCACAACATTTAATAAGACTACACTAAAGTAAATCATGTCTTTATTTTCAACCTCATTAGTAAGCTACTAAATTATCACAAAATACAACTCTAGCTGAGTTGCCTGCCTTTGTCTAGGTGAGAAACTGGAAATGCTGAAAGGTAAAAAGTAGTTACAAATTATATTACCGAACTTTATTATCCTTACCTTTTTTTCATTTAGTATATAGCATTTGAATAGCTTCTATTTATACAATACTGGTGTTTTTTTTTTCTTTTAACGCAAAGAAAATGTCCAAATTACATCAATTATCTCTGTTGGCAACGTGAACCAACCAACGCCACCCTCCCGGCTTATGGCCATGAGATCTTAAGTCAGGGAAATAATTAATTAAGGGGAAGATATCAAACCTGGATATCTTGGTCAAAAAGGCAACCGTGTTAACGTCATCAGCATAACATTTTTACCACTTTTTTACTGATAATAGATCACATTGTAGTATTCATTACTGCTTTGCTTGACCCCAAGCCACCACTGTTATCACAGAATGAAGGTGGCGAATTGCATGTTTACAATGTCAAAAACTTGACTTGAAGTGAGAATAACCTGGGTGCTAAATTTCAAATCTGTGGTTTGAAAAACAAATCTGTGTTCATAAAGAATCAACAAACAAAGAATGCTTAGTAAATAAATGTATGAAATAGTTGGAGAAATATATTGATTCACAGGCCATGTTAAAGTGTGTACTCATCAACTCATCAATGTAAACTAAACCTTTCCACAACAATTGGCCTCGTTTATCATATTTTACTAAATCTTACACGATAACAGAGAGGGATATGGAGTGACTATTGTAGGGGCAGTATAGATGACCTATCTTTGTACTAGTGTTGGTTGAAAGGTGACAATGGTAATTTTTTCACTTTGTATGCTCATGGAATGCTTTAGATCTGCAATGGTCCAAAGTCTCCTATGGGCAGAGTAGGGGCAACTACTAAAAATATTCTAATAAACATGTAAAGAGTACAGTGAAATTTGTACTTGCATGTTGTGGTGTATGGCCAGCCATTCATCCCGGTCAATACCCCCAGGCCGCCAGATACAGCCCTACCTGTAGCATAGAGGTGCCCCGAATTTCAGCAGGGCATCATGGACATTGGAGTGTTTATTCACAGCTCTGCTGGATACTATGGGGGCCGTCAGAGGACACTGCAGGGAGAACCAAGGACTATTTGCCATACAGCCTGGAAGTACGTCCCAGTCACATGAACAGAGAAAATGACGTACTTCTGGGTTGAAGAAAAAGAGTTTTTATCTGACTCGGAAGAAATACCAGTCACATGGACAAAGAGAGAAACAGTTCTGGGTCAAGGACTTTAAAAAGGACTGTGGGAGATCCCAGTGTTGAGCTGAGTCGGGTGGCAGGGTGACAATACGTCTGAGAGAGTGGAGGATTGGTTATTGTTATTGTGTTTATGAATATAGTGGAGTGGAGGGTGCTTTGTGAACTGTACTGTCCTAATAAATTTAATATTTGGACTTTTACTTGGTGTCTGATCTGAGGGTTCAAGGGGACGACAGCGCCCACTATCTGTCACAATATGAAACACGGAACATTTTCCCTAAAGCATTAATGGATGCTTTTAAATATAATTTTTGGTCAGGCATATTATAAGTACTGGACTAGACAGCTGAAGTAATTTAATGATAGCCTAATAAGATAAATCAATACAGCACTGGAAGAAAGTGTGGCAACAACCCACTGGTGAATGGATACTTGCCAAGAAGTAAAGGGGGCACAGAATTGCGATCATTCTCTGTTAATTTGAATAAAGTTACCACAAGATCACAATAAAGTAAAAACAGCAACTAATTTCACTTATTAGATGCATAATACTTCTTACCTAAAGCAATCCACCAGTGAACAGCCGCTGGGAAGTCAGACATCACTAAAAGATGAAAAGTGAGACATACATAAAATAGTCTGAAATCAACCAAAGAAGCACTTTTATATTATATAATTTGGAATGAGTTGTAATCATATATTATCGTATGAATGTAATCTAAATGCTCAGAAGGAGATGCTGAGCTGGCTACTCTTTGTCACGCTCATTTGTGTTCTGTGACTTAAATAACTGTGTAGAAACACAGTGTCACAAATGAGCACTTTGGGAGTGTCTTAACGGCCCAACCGTGGCAAGAACACCAACCACCTCTTGTCAGTTCCCCAGAGTTACGAGTCTCAGGACAGGCTGTAATGTCGCTTCTGGAGCAAGTTAAACACTCACAGCTCCAGAAGTCAGCACCCATTTCCATTTGGACCACCGACATTCACCTACAGAGCAGAACTCCATGGCAGAGAAGCCTTTTACCAAGAAGCTGACAAGTACCTGATAAATCCTACTATTCTGATTCTTTACACTATATTTTCAGTTTCTTTATTCAATGAGGTACCAGGCCAGTCCCCAACCCTTTATGATATTCTGTCTATTTTGATTTAGGGAATTACAGCAGAAAAATTCACATAACACAATAGTTCGGATGGGTTTATTTTTTCATATTAAAGCATAAAAAAATCCATAAAACAAACTTCTGTTTTGCTGATAGGTAGATTTTTTTGCCTGCTGCATCAACAGTACCACAAACCCAGAACTGCAACAAAGCTAGCAAATGGCATCATGAGGCATAATGGCAGCAAAAAAATTAATTAAACATTCAGTGGCTTACACTGTAATTGTTTATGCATGACTTCAAATTTGTCCAAATGTAACTTTTAGATTCTGAAGGTATTTAAAGGTAAGAATAAAAGTATTTCTGTGTATTCTAATTCACAAATGTGCAATTATATATCTTGACTGATGACTAGTGAAATAAAGGTCATTTTTTGATGACATTACAGTAAATAGTATACTGTTTTGTCCTTATGAAGGCAGCTTACACTGTCTCCCCACGGTACAGAGTATCATATATTTAGGTTCTAGATGGCACCAAAGTCTTATAATTTTCTTAAGTATCTGGTAGTGCAATAGGAATCTTTGCATCGGTTTGAATTCAGGTTAGTGTGTCTGTCCACACGTTCTCTGTGTATTTGTGATGGCTTCCTCCCAGACAATGGCTGTCTCTGTACATTGGTGGAGGTTTTGTATGTGACTTGCATTCGAGTGATATCATCTTGAGGATGGACTCCTGCATTGTGCCCTTTGCACCTTGGCCCTGAATTACAGTAACCCAAGAATATCTGCTAAGACAAAGCAGGTACCTCATTTAAATAGTTGGATGGCTATCACTACTACTAGTAGGTGCCTGGTTACAGTCTGTGTGGAGTTTACATTTTCTCTGTGTGCCTGTGTGAGTTTTTCTATTCGCTTTCTAGTTTTTTTTTCCAAAATCTCAAACATATTCATATTAGAGGAGTGTAAAATGGGTCTCTTAGAGTAAGAAATGACCAGCATTGCTGGTTCTGTTTTTTTTTTTCATAAGAGCCACGATTGCATATTTTCAAATAATGTAATTTTTGCTGTTTTTATCTGGAGTGTTTCTTCTTTAGGTACATTCACGTAAAATGCAAACTCCACATTAAATAACTCAGCTCCCAATGGACCGATTTGGTTGAAGTTTGGTACACTTAATACTTCAAGGAAATTTGTTAGGAAACTTCAGTTTATCTTGGATATCCAGAATAGAAAGTGCTGTACAAAGTACTGAAATTTCAAATATCCTCTTTAAAAAGCCATTGGTGAAGTTTCAAAATCTTAAAACAGAGAAACATTTTGTGCTGCCCCAGTTATTTTACATTTTTACACTCCCAAATTTACATTGAGAAAGGTCATTTCAGTGTGAATGTTAAGGGGTAAAGTCAGAGATATGCAGGTGGATGAGCCTATGGTGTCCTGGATAATGGACTATCAGGCAGACCGCAGTTTGTAAGACTCAAGGACTGCGTCTCTGATGTGGATGTGAACAACAATGAAGCACCACAAGGAACAGTAATGTCTTGTTTTATCTTTACTTAGTACACCTCTGTCTATAAATATAAGCGCAGATCATGTCACTTGCAGAAATTCACATTTGATTCTGCACTTATTTGAGGTATTGATAAGAGTTATGAGGCAGAGTATATGAGTCAGGTGGAGAACTTTGTTTCTTGGTGCAGAAAGAATTTTCTGCAACTTAACGTCAGCAAAAGCATCTATCTATCTATCTATCTATCTATCTATCTATCTATCTATCTATC
>JANRMT010062791.1:116352959-116364949 GCA_026402145.1 Polypterus bichir lapradei
TATCTATCTATCTATCTATCTATCTATCTATCTATCTATCTATCTATGTTTTCCTGTTTTACACATCCAATAATTCGTAATGGCAAAAGAAACGCCCAAAACAAGTTATTGAAACATGGACAGAGTCAGTGTGAGATCAGAAAGCTGCAGTTAGATCAGCTACTTGTGTGCACTGGGCAGACTTCAGCACATTGAAGATTTTAATTCTCCACCAGGTGCATCTTTCAAAAATTTTATGCTTACAAAATATGAACTACAATTAGCCACAGGCTCTCCATAACCAACAACTAACACTAGTACCTCAATTCATTGATTTTCCACATCACCTGGAATTTGATTTGTGTGAAGGCTATTTCAGCCATCAAGAAGATATTTGGGCTTGGTTTTTAATAATGTGATGTTGTAGAATTCTGTTAATATACGGATTTTATGTATTCTATTAATGCATGAAATGAAAGTTTATCATCACTGTTATATCCAAATATGACTCATTGTTACAAAATATTTAATAAATGGAAAATATTTAATTAACAAAAATGTGATAGCTGTGTTTTTAAGGATGCGAAATACCAAATCAGTTAAATAAGCCCCAGAATGCATCTGAATGTTATGTATACATTTTCAGACATCTTTATATCATGACAGAATGAACTGTTAGGCAGCTTTTCAGAAGGAAAGTTAATGGCTGTCATTTTATAATTCCAGTTTACATGACTGAACTGTGCTCAAGAAAGGGTCAGTTCTAATGTAAGCTCAAAGTTTATATTATTAGCCAATATTTAGCTGTAATAAATAACCTTTCTTCTCTTGGATCTGTTCTGTACAGATAATATCCTGAGAAAACTTGCTATATTAAAAAAATCATTATTGATGATGGGAAGTAGATAGAGAAAGAAAGAAAGAAAGAAAGAAAGAAAGAAAGAAAGAAAGAAAGAAAGAAGGGAGACTGAGCAAAAGAAGAGAGCAAGCAAACAACAGAGGTAACTGGACTGGCCCCCCACTGGGCAGTTATAGAAATATACTGCTTGGTTAGGTCCAGACAGACACTAGATGTTTTATTTTCCCTCTCCCTTGTACTTTCAAAACATCTGTACCTTTGAGGTGTGTATCAGTTATATCCTCCTTATGTTAATAAGCTCCTATCTGTTTTAAGATTTCTGAGCATTATTGGCTTATTTTTGGTTTGGTATCTGCTCAACAGTGCCCCCTCCAGGCTTCACTATGTATGTATCTGTCTTAATAAAATGATAAAATGATAAGTGTCTATGTGCTTGTCTGGGTGTGCGTCTTGTTGCTGTCATAACAAAGATGGCATATACTAAACATTTTTAGTACTGTAATAAAATGCATTTCATTTATCATTCCAGTAGTTGGTGCATCAAAAGCATTTACACTGCCATCGTTAATGCTGAGGTCTACACCGATTACTTGGATTTCAGCCCATTTTAGACGAGTCGCACAGCTGGCATACGTATAAACTGAATACAGGTCTGTATTTATTTGTTTTACTTTTTAGCTTTGTGTGTAGTTTCAGTGAATAGCTGACTGCTGTTTATAAACAAGACTGCAGGTTCCCATTGGGATCAATACATTGCCTGTTTATCAAGGTATTTATCTTGCAAACCATATAGCATCTATCTATCTATCTATCTATCTATCTATCTATCTATCTATCTATCTATCTATCTAGAAATAAACAGTACTGGATGATACATTACATTCAGTAAAGTACATCTATCTGTCTGTTCATTTTCAAAATCTATTCAGTTCAATTTCAGGGATTCGGAGGCCGCAGCCTTTCTCAGCCCCACACAGGGACCGGCTGTGGACTTTTAGGATTTTTTTTTTAGAAAACTGAGGAATTGCCTGAGACAGTGTGCATTCATGACCCTAATGCCTCTGTTTTAAGATTGCTTCTTTACATTTATTTACATACTTGTTAGGTACCACACATGCATAATGGAAATATTTACTGTCTCCATGATTTCCTTTCTTTTTGCTTCTTATTGAAAATTTCAGAGGGCAGCACGGTGGCACAGTGGTAGCGCTGCTGCCTCGCAGTTAGGAGACCCGGGTTTGCTTCCCGGGTCCTCCCTGTGTGGAGTTTGCATGTTCTCCCCGTGTCTGTGTGGGTTTCCTCCGGGTACTTTGGTTTTCTCCCACAGCCCAAAGACATGCAGGTTAGGTGCATTGGAAATCCTAAATTGTCCCTAGTGTGTGCTTGGTGTGTGTGTGTGCCCTGCGGTGGGCTGGCGCTCTGCCCAGGATTTGTGCCCTGTGTTTGATGGAATTGGCTCCAGCAGACCCCCATGTTAGGATATAGCAGGTTGGATACTGATTGACTGAAAATTTTAGAACATTAGAAAAACCTCAACGAGAACAGGCCATTCAGCCCAACAAAGCCTGCCAATCCTATCCACTTATTTTTTTCCAAAATAGAACACAAGTCCAGTTTTGAAGTCCCTTAAAGTCTTACTGTCTACCACACTACTTGGTAGCTTATTCCATGTGCCTACGGTTCTCTGTGTAAAGAAAACCTTCCTAATGTTTGTGAGAAATTTACCCTTAACAAGTTTCCAACTGTGTCCCCGTGTCTTGATGAAATCATTTTAAAATAACAGTCTCGATTCACTGTACTAATTCCCTTCATAATTCTAATAATTTTGGTCATGTCTCCTCTTAATCTCCTTTTCCTTAACCTGAAAAGTCTCAGGTTTTTTATTCATTGCTATCAATAGCTTGGTGGTGGACAAGAACAAATAATGAAGCTTGAATTTGAGAATTAAAATCGGAAAGTGAAGTAAAATTAAGTTTAAATGAATGACCCTGAATAAATGCCTTTGCTTGTAAATCAATGAATGATAACAGAAAATAAAGTCTACATTTTTGGTAACCTTTGATATTGCAAATGTCCTGGAACAAGATATTTAATTAACTTTGGAAATGAATTAATAACAGAGATTGGTTCTTAATTAAAAACTAGTTAGAACAAAAACTTTCAGCTGCTGTGGCCCCCATGACCTAAGTGCAGGACCACACAGTCCTTTAATAACACTGAGGAATGAAATTAAAAACAACAAAAGACACAGTGTGTTGTTAAGTGTGGTTGTGCACATTTAAACACTGGCACTCCCAGAGATTTGGCAATTTCAGTGGGATTCAAGTTAAATGCCACATTTTTTGTCCAATATTTTTCAAATGCTGCCACCTAATGGACAAAAGTATTAAGGTATGCACTACAAAACAGCAAAAGCAGAAGCAGATAGTTAATAAAAAATTCAAAAACACTTAATTATTTATGGAAAAAAATTTAATCAAGTCACGAGTGAGTGACTCATAACCTCATAGCACAGATAAACAGTTTATTTTGTCACTGCCTGTTTGAACTTTGTGCTGTACTTATTGATTTCTCCTTTGTGTGTCTTATTTTTTTATAATGGTTTTGTAAACACCCAAATTTACCAGGGTGGATTTAATAATGCAATATTTCTGTTAGTTAAGAAAAAATATATACTAAAAAGGATATATCAAATTCAAAAAGTAAAACTACACTGATTCATGAGCTACACTCATTGTTAGTCCATTCACAAAAAATATTTCAATTGTATTTATTGTCACTTTAGAGTAATTCACATATAAACTGTTTATGAAAAAAACCAAAGAGTTCCTCTGATCTTTTGCAAATGTATTTTTAATTTAGTCTTGAGCTTTATTTATGTTCAGTGAAAGTTTAGTTAATTGTAACTTGCAACCTTTTAAACATCAATGAAAGGGCTATTGTTATAATATGTGCCTGGGGAATAAAAAGATTTGTCCACCATCATCTCAGATTATGGAGATTTTGAACTATTTGTATTGTGCCATTGCAAAGTCATTAAGGATCTAAATTTTAGAGGTACTAATTTTTAATATAACAATACTGTACTGAGTGACAACCTGGACACTTTTAGTAGAATACAAAAAAAATCTTTAGGATTTTGAACAGTCCCTTCATCATTTGATGGATTATTAAAATATTTAAAGTTTTTTTAAATTAATTTATATTAGTATTAATTCTTTTGTGCCAATGTTTGACCCTTTACACAGGAGTTATAGTAAATAATGAATATACAGTCGACCCTTGATATACGACCGGCCTGACATGCGAACAACTTGATTTATGACCAAAATTTTTGTTTTGATTTACGACCAACATCTTGCGTTACAACCCAAATGCGGTCACGTGTATCCGCTGGTGCAATTTTAAACAAATAGCCGAGAGCGTTCGTAAGTGTCAGTCGGAGCCCAGATACATGTGTTTGTGGACGTAATTTTGGTCAGTGCAATGATTTATCTGTATATATAATTCACTAAGACCATGGCAAGCAAGACGCATAATTGCTAAGGAAGGAAGAGAAGGTAACGAAGGTAAAGAAAGCGATTGTTAAGGGATGTTAGCTAGCAGGCAGGCGCGGCAGTTTTTCTAAACAATAACCACCTCCTGTTTCATTCTCCTCCTCCTCCTCCCTTCCTGCAGCCCAAAGATGTCAAATTAAATGGTGAGTACAGTATGAAATTGTTGTTTCTGGTAGGCTAGGCACTTTTTATAACTTTTTGGTTAGTACATTAGAAAAATGATTGGTGTTTTGGTAAATTATGCAAATTATACAACCCTTTTTTATTATGAAAAGGTTAAGTAAGTGTTGCTGTGGGAGGTTCAGAGCACATTATGGGTATTTTCATTATTTCTTATGGGAAAAATAGTCTTGACTTACAACCAACTTGAGTTACAACCAGCCCTCGCGAATGAATTGAGTTCGTAAGTCATGGGTCCACTGTATTAGACATTTTCATAGTCCTATTACAAAGCATAGCTTAACCTGGTTTAGAATTTTGTTGCAAATAAAGACCTGGTGTGCATTGTGTTGAAAATTTCAGAGGTAACCTGTCTGCCCTTCTGGAAGAGGAAGAGGAAGCCCGACCTGTCTCCACCTACTTACACACCTACTTATAATAGACCCTCCAACACACAACCTCTCAATCAAATGGAAACATCTGCTAATCCCCTTGGAACAGGCACTGCCAGCAGCATGTTAGAACACCTTCTCTTCTCCTATTCAGAAGACAAAATCCATGGACATTTTTCACCTGAGACTCTAATCCTCTTTACATTTTTGCATTTTTTCACCATGCTGCGTATTCTGTAAATATTAACATAGCCCCACTTTGGGGATCAGAGCCTATCCTATTACCACTGGGCATAAGGAAGGAAATAATCATGGAAAGGCCTTCCTCAAAAAACAATTTGGAGGCACTGATAAACGAGGGTTTATTATAATACAAAAACAAACACTGGGTAGGTAATATATAAGGAATGGAAATAAAAAATATACATACAAAATCAAGCAAAAGTTTCTTTCTAGTCCTCCCACTGTACTTCCCATCAGGTAAGCCATTTCCCAATTCCAAGATTCTTGGGGTTACGGCCAGCAGTATTTTTTTTATGCCCAATCCTATGAGTACTTCTAGGGTTACTTGTAGTCCCATCTAAAGTTCTGCCAGCCCAGAGCAATTACTGCCAGGAATCCTTTAACTCAAGTAGTTGGAGCCTGCCCTGGAAAAACTAATTCCAATATGGGAAAACAACCCTGGATAGAGTGCCAGTCCATTGCATTGCATAGAAATACATACACAGGACCACAGGAATTACCAATTAATGATGACTCACATCTCTGAGGATATAAGAAGAAAATGAGAATATTTGGAGGTAAACCAAGGAAGAATGTACAAATCCCAAACTGACAACAACCAGGTGCCAAACTTAAACCTAGAACACTGGGTCAGTGAGGCACCGCCACTAACCACTAACTCTGCCACAAAGGCAGTCTCAGAAAAACATATATATATATGGAAGGAGGTCACACCTGGACTAGGCAGCTCAAATAGATGGACGGACATCCCAAACAGAACTGATGGTTCCTTACCCGGCCAGAAAGCCCCAAATAAATGGACAGGCATCCCAATTGGACATGGGCTTAATACTTTCCCAGGCCATAAGAAAAGAAGAAGACAGTTGTTAAAGGACCTGGGGAGCCATGCTTCCCTTGCTGCCCGGAAGTACTAGGAAATCATGAGGACGGAAGTCCCAAAGTACTTCCACGCTAATTAAAGAATTGGAATTCTCCATCTGACCCGGAAGTGCTGGTAAGTCATGTGGGATGAACACCAGAAGCACTTCCAGGTCAGGAACTATATAAAGGACTGCTGGAGACCCAGCAAGTGAGCCGGAGTCGGGAGGAGTAGGACAGAACTTGCTGGGGAGAGAATATTGTGATTGATTGTATTATTGTTGATTTATTGCCTGTTTATTGTGGTGGAGGTGCTTTGGGCACTGTACAAGAAGGATGTAGAAATTAAATGACTTCTTGGTATTTTAACCTGTGTCCTGCATTTCTCTGTTCTCAGAGGGGACTGGGCGGTCTCTTGGTCTGGAATCCCTACAGATTATTTTTTTTTTTCTCCAGCCTCTGGAGTTTTTTTTTTTTTGTTTTTTCTGTCCACCCTGGCCATCGGACCTTACTTATTCTATGTTAATTAATGTTGACTTATGTTTATTTTTTATTGTGTCTTCTATTTTTCTATTCTTCATTTTGTCAAGCACTTTGAGCTACATTTTTTTGTATGAAAATGTGCTATATAAATAAATGTTGTTGTTGTTGTTGAAACAGTGCCACCTAGCGTCCACGCTCTTACAATATATATACACTATTATTGGCACCCCTTGTAAAAATTAGTAAGAAGGATTAGAAAGAACCATTACCTTGCACTGAAAAAATGAGAAACATCTGACTTGTAATTGAAATAAGTTAATTCAAAGAAAAGCAAAGCCCTCATCAAGAAATAAATATTTTACATTCACTACAGGGTTTGCTGAGATCTCCCCATTGTCCACTCTATATCCTATATTGTCCACAGATTTTTCCGAGATGTGCCTACTGTTGCCAGGATAGTCTCTTGTCGTCTGTGCCACTGAAATTGATTAAGTAAATATGAGACCGTTCAGCATGTATTGCGTTTATTTCATGGGATTATGTACACGAGCATGACAAACAGTATGTGTGGTCTAAAATATTTTTCTGTGCTTGCGCAACCAATTGCTTACCGCTGAAGATCTTTGAAAAAGTGAAAATCTGGATATGGTTTCCTGTATCTCACATTCAGTAGCTGGGCACTGCATACTTATAGCAAAAGACAAGCTCCAAGGCGCTTGAACAAACTGTCTATGGCACAAGCAAGTTCTTCATCCATGTGTCCCTGCAATGTACAGTAGATATGCACTAGTCGGATGTGTATACCAGTTACACAACAGTTCATCCCTGATCTGAAACATCTTACTGCATGCATTGTGATAACAAATCGCTCAACATATTTAGAATGCAGTGTATTAATTGCATTATTTAATCACAGACCTGTCTCTCAGTCTCTTAGTCTCAATAAATTATACATTCCTAAGCAAAACTAAATCAGATAGTAAGGAACACAATTTGATGGAAACAAAGAGAAGCATGAGTAAAACCTTAAATCCAAATATATATGAATAAGGTGCAGAAAAGAATGGTAATGGGATTATTTGGAAACATGAATTAGACAGACAGAGAGGGAGTCCTGCCTTTTTTTTAATTAAAAGAATATAATTGTTTGAAATGCAATTGAGTGATTAATTGAACAGTTGAAAGGGAGCTATCCTCCACCTAAACCTTACTTAAAGCAAATATTAGACTCAAATGGAACACATTGTGAATGTAGCAGAATTTTCAAAAACTGAAATATTGAGTTTTATTTCCTTTGAAATTACCTAAAAATGTCTACTAAATCTTATGAATAAAAAATAAATGTAATAATACTTTCAGCTACTTTTCCAAAATGCATCAAATCATTGTATTAATTAGCCTACTAAAATGCATTCTGATTCTGTAAGATTAAGAGAAAAAAAGCATACTTATAAAACTGTTCTTTATTAGAAAAATAACAAAATAAGCTTAAATCAAGTCGTATTTTGATGAGCATGACTATGACATGTGCATGTACAAATGACATCTTTGTCAGGGCTTGCACACTTGTCATCACTACAGTAATGCAGCTAGTAAAGAGCACATCTGGAAATAATGTTCAAGTAAGGCACAATTGGGAAATTACAAATTTGGAATCACTCACTTAAGTAACATGGAGATCGCTGGCCATCATAGCTACCTTTATATTGTGACTTTGATAAAGAGAACAGTCGCACGTCATCGTAAAAATCTGTTCTTGTACAGTTTAGAAAATTCCAGATTATGAATTATTGAAGACCACTTCAGAAGAAGAAAATCTAGTCAATGTAATTGTTCAGTCATTGAGTACTGAATCTATATAGTGCCTTTTACATTGAGCCTCACCATAAAGCCATCCAACCAGCCATTACTATCTGAATTTGCTTATACAGTTTTCGGTAGTTAAACTGCACAATTAAATGCAAGGTAGCCAGAAAGTCTCAAATCCCACTGGCACACACCACAACTCACTCATATAGCAATTTAAAGTCACCATTCAACTTAATCTAAGGGTCTTTGAGATTTAAGAGGACAACTTCACCATAAATCAATCTTCAAAAGGCTGAAACAGAGTATTTCACAAAATGTAACTGTAACTGTAAAAGTTCATCATTTCATCATGGTATTGTTCATTTCACTTACTGAACTATGAAGTTTTGCTGTTTTAATTAATAGTATCATTTATTTTCAAATACATACAAGTACATCTAGTTTCAAGTACATTACAAATTTAAAGTGCTTAATTTTGATTATTGCTTGTTGGCTCTTTTGGAAAGCAGCAATAGAATAATTATTATTTTGTGTTATAACATTGATACATTTCTCCAAATTCATTGTGCTTGTTTAAAAAGATCCAAGAGCTAATATTCCAGTTTCTGGAATTCTGATGAATGCACAACGCCTTGTAACTGTTTGACTGTCCAGTGACGCCTCTCAAGAGGATGCTAATCTTAATAACTGCTAATGCGATTACAGGCAGTGGCTCAGTGGTGTGCATGACTACATATGTGTGTCCTTGTGTGTTTTCATTCTTACCTGCTGTTGTAAGTCCAATATGAAAAAGCGTGATGGTAATAGCGTAGTCCCAGACCCACTCTTCCACTATCCAAACGAACAAAAGTCCACTGACTGCATAGGACACCTCTAGTGAAATCAGGTTCACTGCAGAAAATAAAGGCAAAAATATCTGAATTTTACCATTCGCCTTCAATGATGTTTTTAGGAAGAGTTAAGCAGAGGCCAAATCCTTTATTTCAAAAAATCCTTTCCAACCTCGACTTTTTAACCCTGATTTGTACCAAAAAAGAATTGCCACATAAAATATTTGTTATATTTTAGAATATTGTCAACCCTGGCATCACAGGATTTGAGAGCAATGCAGATTTTCTATGTGATGAGGGGCAGTTAATTATTTTAGGATATTCAGTTAAAAAGAAAACTGAGAATTGTGTGAAATGGCCAGTAAAATAATATAATTATGGCAGCAGAAGGCCAGTGTGATTATGAGTGCCAATACTGTTCTAACATCATTTAGAACTAATTTCATTTTTGTAGTAGAGTACTACATGGTATAACCATACTGCCTCGTAACTCTCACAGGCATAAGCTATAACCCTTATTGTCTTTAAATCTCCAGTTAGAACAGCTACAATTTTTGCAAACAGTTGAGACTTTTCAATGAAACAAACTTGCTTGGTTAGCAGAGAGACATCGATGTCCTGAAGAAACATCCAATTAGTTCCTAGGTGCTGTTCCTAATTCTGATACTATTACATAATGTAGTGTTTTTCTCCTGAGTTCTGCTCATTGCACTCATTACAACACAAGTCAAAACCACGTGGTTAAATAAATAATTAAAGACAATCTGAAAACTATGTAGTAACTGCAATAGATATAAGGTGGCGCAATACAACACATAATGTGTAGTCTGAACGTGCACAGCGCAGCACTCTACCATTAGTCTAGTTGAGGCCAAGTTCAGAGAAACATGAACATTCTTCTGCAGGATTTCACCTTCTTTGAATAACATGCCATATCGAGATTTCATTGGGCAGAGGCAGTGAAATCTGTTGGACCTGTTAAAGGATGAGCAGCTTTGATGAAGTGAACTATGCACCAGTGGTCAAATAAGAGAATGGGTTTATGCAACCCAATAAGACAATGACAAGACCTCTACTCCTTCCTTTAAAAAAATCAAACACACCTTAACTAACTGCTCTTTCTCATTAAGCTACAGTTCAACCCGGCCAGCTTTGACTGCCCATAGCCAGAAATCGTAGCTGATATAGTGTGGCCATAACAGAGGATGAAGAAGTCCCTTTTACTACAAAGAAGCAACTGTACTGGACTGGAAGGCTAGAACTTGTCTGTACCAAAGTGTGGACAAGGCCACCATTACTTCAACCTTGCTGAGGACAGTAAGTGCATGAGCAACAAATAAAGGCCATATGTAAACCTTGCATTTGTCTTGTTGGAACAGTTGGCTCAGAAGACGTGATTTTGCTAGCAACTGAAGACACTATGTAAAAGCCTCGAAGAGAAACTGCAGTATCACCCGTAACCAGATGGTGTGATTAAGGTGAACAAGACAAGCTCCAGAAACAAAATAAAGAAAGCTCACTTTCAGATTCCTGCATGTCTCTGGAGGAAGCTGACTAGAAAGGGACAAGCATCGTTCACCTTAACTGTAAGTATTACTTTGATTCCAAGAACTATTAATTGGTCTATTGAGCTATTAATTCTAAAAATTAATTTAAAATATAGGACACAACTAGCTAATGTATCATAGTAATGGTGTATCTGTAACTATAGATAATAACCTTGTGAAGGATAAGTTCTAGCACTGTGTTTTAAGTATCTTCCTAACAACACATGCTCCCTCTGTTTCTACTCAGAAAGTGCAGAGTAGCATTTCACACACACACATAGAGAAAGAGAGAGAGATTGAGAGCTCTGTGTTGGGGTTGGTGGTAAACCAAAACATAGGCTAGCTTGCTATGAGCAAATAAACGCTACTTGTAGACAACAGAAGCTTCATAACCAGAGAAAGAATGTATCCATTTTAACCACATGAACTGGAAAACTTCTCTCTAAGACAAGAGATAGATGGAATACATAAGTTATTTACCTTTTTCTTTGGGAAGTTCAACTAAGATTTCATAATTTTATGCTTGAGTTGTTTGTTATTGTCTTTCATTTATACATGTTTATTTCATGTGTATATATATATATATATATATATATATATATATATATATATATAGTGATAAATTAAACAAATGAGACAGATTAAGAGTTTGGGAGCTTCCCCATATACTGGCCATAGGATCCAGTCATTGGCAACAATGTCAAAATTAAATGAAAAAATCATACACTTTTGACAAAAAAACATGGTGTCCCGGAGCATTTATAGGGAAAATCAATGATAGGAGGAAATTGAAACAACGAATGTGACGATGATTGAGGGAGGCCAGAGATTACGGAACTGAAGTCATTAAAATGGGACCAGAGGTGAGGTGATTCCATGAAGCCAGAAGGAAATTGTCTTCATTGTGTGGGTGGTGGTGGAGATCGGAGCATTAGTTGAGGTGTGGGCTTTTTATTCTGCCACTTTCCTGTAGATGCAAAGGAGAGGAGTATTAATACTGTGTTCCCGATCCCCATTTCTCGTGCTTTCACATGTGATCAAGCCCATTGACTGCTCCCTAATTGCGTGTGTGTGGCTATATACTGTATATATATATATATATATATATATATATATATATATATATATATATATATATATATACTAACAGAATACACGTGCTTCGCAGCGGAGAAGTAGTGTGTTAAAGAAGGTATGAAAAAGAAAAGGAAAAATTTTAAAAATAACGTAACATGATTGTTAATGTAATTGTTTTGTCATTGATATGAGTGTTG
>JANRMT010062791.1:116374949-116385690 GCA_026402145.1 Polypterus bichir lapradei
AAAAAAAAAAAAAAAAAAAAAAAATAAATAAAATATTAGTATGAAACAAATATTATACACAAATCAAATTTTTGAATGAATTTAACAGTATAGTTAACACTTGTTATGATATGAGATTTTGCATATAACTTGATAAATATTTTGTATGTCTTTATTTGTAACTTAGGCAAAGCAATGTAATATTAGTGTTACATTATTGATAATAACAGCAATGGTTTGATGGTTTAAGAACCCCTCCCAAAACACCAGGACTGAGTCTCTTTGAATTTTTCGCCAGGATTTGGGGGATGTGCCTTAAACCAGTTTGGCACGTGTTTCTCTGCTAAAGTCTTTCAACCCTCATAGGAAAGCCAGGCTGCCTAACTGCCAAACTTTACCTTAACATATGGTCTTGGGGGTGGCAGGTGTTAAGATGTTCTATTCCCCCATTGGTCTGAAGTATGACTGTTTGGAACTGGCTTGTATCAGATGCCTTTAAGTACCATGACATCCTATTAGTTCTAGGGGTTGGACAGAACATCTATAAATTTGCTCACTCCCTCACACTCTTTCTCTCTTACTAACATCTGATGAAGGAGCATCTCTCTCTCTCTCTTACCAAACTGATGCATGAACTGACAAGAACAACACAATGAAGAGCACAGCTTGGCAGCCATATTGAAACAGGCATGCGGCCTGTTCTGAAGAAAGCTGACCACAAATGATGCCTTAACTAGAGACATTTTAAGTAACTACAAGTCTGTGTGCCGCCTGAAACTACACATCACCATTTATCAGGTTGTATGGTTGCCAATATTTAAATGTACTTTACAGATTGTTATTTTTTATGAATATTATCAATAATACATTGTTTAAATTATAACTTAACTCCTGCTTGTCTTTTACTACACCTAATTGCCTAAGGTTATAGATGTAGGAGGGAAGTTGGGGAAAAGTTATACTATAATACCTTATAAACAGTGGTGAGTCTGGGAGAATTGAGGCATTCTGACAAAGGCTACTTATTAATAATACAAAAGGGGAAAGTAGAGCAATATATTACTCTACCAAGACAAAACACCACTTTTAAAGCATTCAGTTAAATTCAATACTGAATCTGAATAAACCATACAAAATTGGAGAAAAAAATATGTTTGCTCTATTTTTCAGACATTTATTTGACTAAACACACTTAGATTAGCTGTTGCAAATGATTTATTTAAACAAGACAGTTTGTAGAGTATACATTTAACCCAGAACAGAATGAGACTATGAAGTCTTTCCTGAGCTGTTAAATTGTTTTTAAAAGTGAAAAATGTCTTCCACTGCTAAAATTGAAAATAGATGGCTGAAGTAAATGTATAGTGCAATGCACATATAAAAACTAAGTGTGAGATTACGTGTCTGTACAACCCGCTTCTTAAGATTCCAGATATCTCCCACACTGAATTGCATATTGACAGCATTCACAGAAGAAGGAGTTTTTCCTGTTGCTTCCAATTGCAATTTTATTTTTTCCTCAGGCACAATCTTATGAAAGGTGCAAGTAACAAATATTGGTTTCTAATTCTGCTATGGTTTAATTTGCATGTCTATTAATTAAAACAAATTCATTATAAGCAATACATCAATTTTTAGAACATTAGAGCACTCTAGACAAGAACAGGCCATTCAGCCCAACAAAGCTCGCCAGTCCTATCCACTTAATTCTTCTAAAAAAAATCTTGATTGAAAAGTCTTGATTTGAAAGTCCCTAAAGTCCTACTGTTTACCACACTACAGTAATCCCTCCTCGATCGCGGGGGTTGCATTCCAGAACCCCCCGCGATAGTTGAAAATCCGCAAAGTAGAAACCATATGTTTGTATGGTTATTTTTATATATTTTAAGACCTTAGAAACTCTCCCACACTGTTTATAAATATTCTCCACACAGTTATACAGTAAACCCTTGTTTATCGCGGTTAATCTGCTCCAGACAGATAAATGAATTTCCACGAAGTAGGATTCTTTATTTATAAATCTAATATTTTCGCAGTTAGAGCATAGAAAACCTGTTTATGACCTTCTAAATACATTTTTTAACATTATTAGAGTCCTCTAGACATGAAATAACACCCTTTAGTCAAAAGTTTAAACTGTGCTCCATGACAAGACAGAGATGACAGTTCTTTCTCACAATTAAAAGAATGCCAACATATCTTCCTCTTCAAAGGAGTGCGCGTCAGGAGCAGAGAATGTCAGAGAGAGATAGAAAAGTAAACAATCAAAAATCAATAGGGATGTTGGGCTTTTAAATATGCGTAGCACCGCAATAAAGCGGCCGCAATGAAGGGATCAATGTGAAGGTAGTCTTTCAGCATTTTTTAGAGGAGCGTCCGTATCTTCTAAGCAAACAGCCACTGTGCAAACAGCCCCTCTGCTCACACCCCCTCCGTCAGGAGCAGAGAATGTCAGAGAGAGTGAGAGAGACAGAGAAAAGCAAACAATCAAAAATCAATACGGGCTGTTAGAGCTTTTAAGTGTGCGAAGCACCGCGCAGGAAGTATATCGTATATCATTGAGGAGTTTTATTTAAAACGTAATACGTGCTCTGATAGGGTAGCTTCTTAGCCATCCGCCAATAGCGTCCCTTGTATGAAATCAACTGGGCAAACAAACTGAGGAAGCATGTACCATAAATTAAAAGACCCATTGTCCGCAGAAATCCACGAACCAGCGAAAATTCCGTGATATATATTTAGATATGCTTACATTTAAAATCCGCGATGGAGTGAAGCCGCGAAAGTTGAAGCGCGATATAGCGAGGGATCACTGTACTTCACTATTTGGTACCTTATTCCAAGTGTCTATGGTTCGCTTTGTAAAAAAATGTCCTATATTTGTACAAAAGTTACCTTTAACAAGTTTACAACTGTGTCCCCGCGTTCTTGATGAACTTGTTTTAAAATAACAGTCTTTATACACTGTGCTAATTCCATTCATAATTGTAAACACTTCAATCATTTCTCCTCTTAATTTTCTTTTGTCTAATTTGAAAAGGCTCAGCTATTTTAATCTTTCCTCATAATTCATCCTTTTTAGCCCTGGAATCAGCCTAGTCGCTCTTCTCTGGACTTTTTCTAGATCTGGTATGTCCTTTTTGTAGCCAGGAGACCAAAACTGCACACAGTACTCCAGATGAGGCCTCACCAGTGCATTATAAAGATTGAGCAGAACCTCCTTGGACTTGTACTCTACAGTACACTTTGTGCTATATAACCTAATATTCTGTTAGCCCTCTTAATAGATTTTGAACACTGTCTGGCAGTTGATAGTGTTGACTCCACTACGACTCCTAAATCCCTCTCATAAGGTGTACTTTCGATATTCATACTTGCCATTTTGTATTCAAAACTAACATTTTTACGTCCTACAAGTAAAACTTTACATTTACTTACATTAAATTTCATCTGCCACAAATCAGTTCAAGCTTGTATGCTGCCCAAGTCCCTCTAAAATGATTAAATGGATTCTAGATTATATGCAGCTCCTTCTAGCTTAGTATCATCTGCAAACTTAACTAGCTTGTTATTTATATTGCTATCCAAATCATTTATATATGTTAAAAATAGTAGCGGCTCTAGCACTGACCCCTGTGGGACACCACTCTTAATGTCAGGCAATTCTAATAGGGTTCCTCACACCATAACCCTCTGCTTCTTGTGTCAGAGGCAATTTTGCACCCATCTACACACAGCACGCTGAATTCCCACTTATTTTGATGTCCAACCTCTCATGTAGCACTTTATGAAATGCTGTCTGAAGGCCAAGATAAATAACATATGCTCCACTTTGATCATATCCTTTGTTGCTTTCTCACAGAATTGCAATATATTGGTAAAACACGACCTCCATCTTTTGAACCAATGCTGACTGTTCAGTAAAACTCCTGTTCTTGCCATGCATTGCTCAGTCTTATTCTTAATAATTCCTTCCATTAATGTATCTGTGATACACGTTAAGCTTGCTTGCTGGCTTATAGTTGATTGGATCAGCCCAGT
The DNA here is from genome assembly GCA_026402145.1 of Polypterus bichir lapradei. Taxonomy (NCBI): domain Eukaryota; kingdom Metazoa; phylum Chordata; class Cladistia; order Polypteriformes; family Polypteridae; genus Polypterus; species Polypterus bichir. The sequence continues at coordinate 116,378,970 of JANRMT010062791.1, forward strand.
CACCCATTTTATATAAGGGGATAATATTTGCCATTTTCCAGTCCTTCAGAGTTTCCCCAGTGTGCAGTAACTACCTAAAATATGTGTTAAGGGTTTATATATGTACTGACTAATCTCTTTAAGAACTTGAGGGTAAATATTATCTGGTCCTAGTGATCTGTTTGATTTCAGCCTATTTAATCTGAGCAGCACTTCTCCCTCTACTTGTTCCAAATTTCTCAGTACCAGTCCCTGTTACCATTGGGAGGTTATCTACTTCCTCACATGTGAAGACTTCAGAAAATTGTGAGTTTAAAGCATGTGCTATTTCACTACCTTCATTTTTTACAATTTTTACTATCCCTGATGCACTTCACCCTTTCCTTGACTGTTCTTTTACTACTAAAATACTAAAATAATCTCTTTGGGTCATCTTTTGCCTTATCTGCTATATTCTTCTCTAACTGCCTTTTAGCCTCCGTAATGTTTTTCTTAATTGTTGCCCTCATACTCTCATTCACATTGGAGTTATTAATCTTATAAACCTTATACATCTGTTTTATACTTTGCAGATTATTTTTCATGTCTTTATTAGCCCACTGTGGAGTTTTTTAAACCTCCTACCAATTCTAAAATTAGGTATGTACTTGTCCTGCATTGCATGTAAAACATTTTTAAACCTGCTCCTTGACTGTCTCCACTCTTAAAAACTTATCCCAGTCTATTCTCCTTAGACTTTGCCAAAATTAGGCCCTACCAAAGTTAAACTTAACAGTTTTACTCTTTGCATCTTCACTCTTGCAAAACACTGAGAATTCAGTTCTGTCCTGATTACTACAAAATACTAAATCCAGGCAGGCATACCCATACTGTGTTAAAAAACAGTCACAAATTAATTCTAAAAACCCCTGCTCTTGTGCTCCGCTATTTGCCATGTTATCCCAGTTAATAGTCATGTAGTTAAATTCCCCCATGAATATAATATCACCTTGTGATCATGCTTTTTTAATATTACTAAAGTTATGTGCATTGAAATTGCTACCTGCGTTGGGCAATCTATAACACACTCCTAAAATAAGGCTTCTTTCCCTAATGCTTTCTAGACAAAGCTAGATGCCCTCACTAAGACGGGGCTCATCGTCCTATTGAATAGTACTTGTATTTAAATTCTGTTTGGCATAAACAGCAAGTTGGTTAAATGCAGATGGCCTGTTTTACCTTAATCCTCTAAAGGGTTTCCGGATAGCAGACGTTTTGTTTTTGGATTTAAGGGAAGATACATAATTTTAGTGTAGTGGTATGTAAATCGGTTCAGAAAATGCTACATACTGATTGGCTATAGGAAATAAGAAAAAAAAAAACATAATTTATTTCAGCTCTCTTCTGTCTGAGTATGTGCCCACACAGAGAGAGAGACAAAGAAGAAGTCAAGATGTTAATTCAAGCTGGTATTTCTGCTGGTATGTGGTGATGGTCATGCAGAATTATAAATCTCTGAACATACGAAGATAAGAAATCTGATCAACAAGAGGAGACCATTCAGTCCATCGAGCTTGTTTGATTAGCTAATAGCTAAGATGACCCAATAAAACCTGCTGAAGAGTAGACTCGATTGGGTGATTAACAAAGGTCCAATCACCATTGTCCAGGTCTTTTTCCTCCATTTTCTGTGGTCCTGAGCCTCCTTTGGATTAAGATGTCCACTTTTTATATTTTCTGATATCATCTGCAGTCAAATTTTCTTTGACCTTCCATCTTGGTTCATCTCTTCACCCCGTCTTCCTTGTCCTTTGCTCCTGAGCAAGTCTTTCTCTTAACTCAGCATACATATTCCTTTCATTCCGTGTCAGTACACAAATCCATCTGATCATTCTCATCTCTGCTCTTTCTAGCTTTGCTTTATATTCCATTTTCATTTTCCTCATATCATTCCCTTAGAGCATACCACCCCTCACACAGCTTTCAAAAAGTTATCCTCCAATACTGGAGAGACTTCTTTAGAAGCCAAAATGGCAGCATATGTTAGGGCACTGAGTGTACTGTCCTGTTAGATTTTCATGAACCAATGGCCCACCCTCACAGCCCATTGGCTTGGCTTTCATAACAGACTACTGGCCCACCTGCATATACTACACAGAATAGCAGGGACTGCACAGAGCATCAAGCTCCTTATGGCACACAATGATTGTTACAGTTGTCCTGCACACCACTGCACTAAAGTTACAGTTCCAGGAACCACAACTAACACTTATGCTTCTTATTTGTAACTCAAAGGGCTTTATAACATAAAAAAACAATGTTTGCTAATGATAATAATCAAACCACACCCAAAACAGGAGCATTGTTGCTGCATTTGTCTGTTTTCCTAAATTCCCTATGGCTTCTGCTTTCTAGTGGGGTTCAGTTCAGGCAATGAGTGTGACTTGTCGACACATTTGCAAATAATTCCTTGTTGTCTTTGTTTTAAAAGTTTTAGTAAAAATTCAAAGCAATAAGTTTAGAAAGAAATAAAGAGAAAAATTGATACTACAAAAGATAAGTCCTTATATAAGGTGTTTCTTTTTAAGATGTGCATGTCTTATGTCTCTTTGAGTTTTCCTTGTAAGTTCTATATATATCATTCAATCATATGTTCATATGTCAAAGCTGCAGATGTGATACATGAACATTCAGAAAACTGTATGTCACCATTACCACAATGAAAACAATGTAAATCAATTAGTTATGATTCCAGCTAATCAAAGATTGACTGAAATTCAATCTGACAGAAGTAGACAGTGTTGGATGTTTGAGTGTTACCATGCAAGGAAGGAATGATGTTAGTTGTGTATTTATTTACTTAATTAATGCATTAATAAAAGTATTTATTATTTATTACATTTAGTACTAAGAATATAATACATCTGTCCCTGTCTCTCCCTCTCTCTCACTTACTTGCACATGCACTTGTTCTGCCTGTGATATTCTTGCCTTTATTTTTGCATCCTGTCTGCCTTCTTGGTTACTATTTTTGGTTTAAAAACCAACATTTATACTGCACTTTTTCACGTTGGTGTCACTGACGGGTTGCCGAGATTTGCACTACATTTCACTAATCATGCTTCATAGGGTGACATGCCATATTACTCCTTGGCTTTTTCTCCAGAGGGGTCTACATTGGGAATCTGTGCTACAGCTGCTTGTCCAGCCAGTGCTTACCTAACAATAGGACATTGGGTGTTGCATAATTTTCCTTTAGTAAATAACTTGAATAGTTGTCATTATTTTGTGGTTCTCACTTATTTAAGATTCCTTTCGGTTTTTAACCTGATAAAATTCACTATTAAAATGGAATGGAATAATGTCAGATTGTTTAATTAATAAAATGGCTTTTGCGTAAGGAATAATACACTGCAGCAGCATAAAATTGGGTTATTCACATCAGTACAAAGATTTTTTGTTGTAAACCATTGTATGGGGTTTACTGCTTTTAATAAACATAATATTTTCTGCTCGTACCTTAATAGGAAGAATTAAATGAGTGAACATCTATTTTTCCACTAAGGTTGTCTCAGTAACCACAATCTATGTTAAAAAATAAAGTAATCATGCATGATTAATAGGAATCTTAAATTAATCTGAATAATGGCTTTTTATTTTTTCTAAAACAAATAACTGGCATTTACTTTAATTGAGCAGTATAATTCATCAGCTGTGTCCTACCGTGTGTGTTAATATCCTGTGAAGGTGATGCTCAGCTAGAAGGGTTCTGAAAAAGTAGAAATGGACTAGCTCAGTTCATTGAATGATGTACATGGACATGGAGAGAATGTTGAAGAAGAGGAAAATAGGATCATTTGGCCATCATTTTCAAACAAGTATAAATCAAAGCCAGAAAGGGATTAATATTTGTTTATATAATGCTGATACAGTATACAAGAAAACCAAAATAATGTTATGCAAGGGAGCAATCTTGTCTCAATAGCTGCTAGCCTACAGGCATGAAAGCATAATTAACACTTAAAATGTTTTCCATATAAACATGTCAAACTGATTTAGTGGTATTCAGAGAAAAAATAAATTTTTTCCCACAAATTAAGAAAAATTATGTTGAAAATTTCTTGACTAATGAATTTAACATGATGTGATGTCAGTGATTTTCTCATATCTTTAGTGTTTACATCTGTACCAAATAATTCATGCATGTTACCTAATTTTTATTTGATAATTGAGTCGACTTTGTGAGTGCCTTCTGCCTGCGAGCATCTATAGAACTCATACTTGCAGAAATTATTAGAAGGCATTAATGAATACAATATGTACAAAGAAGAAAAGCTTTTCTTTAACATATTTTCAAATATTTATTGCTGTAGAAAGCTGAAAACAAAATTGAAGAGGCTCTCAATAAGCTTACCAAAATGAAACGTTAGACCATTAAAAAGGAATTTTAAAAACTTGAGAACATTTTAAGGGAGAAAGTTGACTCAGTTTCTTCAGGTTACATTAGTTACTAGGCAGATCTCAGAGGCAGCTTTATGTGTTCAAAATTGTTACAGTACTTCAGAGCTAATGTAAGCAATGTAACTCTTCCATGCCAGGATACTTATAAAAATCCAGTAGATGAAGATAACAGGGAATGTTGCCCCCTGCTGGACAAAAATGCACAAATGTTTGGAGCACCAGTTCTCTTCTATTCAAGTACTAACAGAGCTCAGACCAGCTTGGCTTCCAAGATAAGACAAGACTGGGGAGATTCCATAAATAGCACTATGGAGATTTTTGTTAGAATTGTCTTCAGCAGTGCTAAAGTTTGACATATTGTTTACCACTACTAATTATAAGAAATTGATAATTCCATTGCCATGGCTTTGCTTTCAACCCACTATATACTGTAATTAAACACTAAGGTCTATGTGACCAGTCCCTCTGAGTAGGCTTTAATGATGCATTCGAAAGAGGATGTGAAAGATACATAAAGAGGAGTAAAGGCATACGAGGCACACTGAGAGTCACCTTCAAAGACGGCGAATATAAAACTGGACAGGAGGTGAGAAAGGCGCCTCAAAAATAATGACAGACTCTGAGAAGCAGGCCTTATGGGAATGCACTCAAGAGAGTGAGTAACGGTGAAGTGAGGTTCGCACACATGCAGATACATTGCAATGGTGCTTAACGTGAATGTAGAACAAAAGGTAGCCAATATTTTTTTTCATTATTCTATTACTAGGCTTCTACAGCTACCATGGATAGTAATATATAAAACCATCTTACCCTTTTAAAAATTTTTACTTTTTATCCTGTTGCTCAAGTAGATACTGTACGTGTATTTTTTTAAAACTGGTGTTTGAGATTGGCTATAATTATAAACTTATAAAAGGGCACAATCTAAATAGAATTGTTTATTTAACAAACTATAGTTTTAAACAAATTAAAAAAATGATTAAAATATAAAGTAATGTTGCTTTTATGATACTAGCATGATATATTAGATAAAGAATTAGAGAAAGATACTTCAATGCAGCACTATAAAAAATATGCATACGTGGTATTGTACTGCAAAGTGCCTTGAACAAAGGCATCATCTAGTTATGTGAAATTATTATTATTGCCAATTACCCAATTCAAGGATTAGAAAATAAAGATTACGTTCAGAATAACTGGTCTAGAAGTATTCAGTGCCACCTAGGAAAAGAGGGTGTTATTAAAAGTTGTTTTATTTTGTTTTTGTTTTTTTTTTACTTTAGACACCAATACAAGTCAGATGTTATTGCACATAGCGCAGTAAGGATGCTCAGCACACTAAATAATTAGTCCTTCCATCAGTTATTAATTTGTTTATATGCAATATATTGTCACAGGCACCTGTCACTTCCAAGATTCAACCAAGAGGTTTCTGAGAGGAAGCAGTTGAAAGAGAAGACATAACAAATTAATAATTCTTAATAATTCATAGTTCCCAGACCAAAAAAGGGAATGTAACCTGATTTAGCAAGCGTAACAGCTCACTGTACACAACACATGCGTTACATGTCTCTTGTATACAAAGCGATTGTGCTGCCAGCACTGTACTTTTTTATCATTATTTTAATTTGAACTTTCCCTACTTACAAATAAAAAGTATATAACAGTGTGTGCCTTGACTTGTTGGCAGCAGAACCCACATAGGCAGCATCACACCTGTAGGGTATTGTAGCATTATCTCTCTGTATTTAGTCAAAATAGGTACACTGCAGTACACAATATACTGTAATTTTGCCAAGTAATGTATATAATATGGTGTTCGCACAACATTCAAATCATGTAACGTTCTACTTCACAGAACATATCATAGACATTTAGCAGCACATACCTGTATATATCCACCTTAATAAAAGCATACATGTCTATCGCTATGTTTCTGTCATTCCAACAGATGGCACATGACAACATTAGCAATGCTTTTACAAAACCCGTACCAAATAGCATATAACAGAGACATTATCAATATTAATTGATTTGTCATTCCAACAGATATTGCATTGCAAACATTTGTAGTAATGCATTTTATTACTACAAATATTTGTAACATGACATCTTGTGGAATGACAAATGCAATGCATTTTATTACTAGATACATTACAAAATACATTCCAATAGATGATGCACTACAAATGTTAACGCTCAGGTCTTTGTTGATTATTTATATTTTATATATAAATATAATATATATGTGTGTGTAGATAGATAGATAGATAGATAGATAGATAGATAGATAGATAGATAG
>JANRMT010062791.1:116400690-116426223 GCA_026402145.1 Polypterus bichir lapradei
AAAACCAGTGAGGCAGGAAGCACACAAGGGTCCACAACCTCTGCACTGAGTAACCTTAAGAGTTAGCTGACACCTCTCCAAGTTCAAAAATATAGTAAAACTGCTAAGAAGTCTTCGGGTTGTTTTTTGTCCCAAAGCCTACACGCAGGAAGGATAAAATAAATGTATATATACAGTAGTATACAGTATATATATTTTCACTAAACAGTATCTTCAGAGTGGGCGGCATGGTGGCGCAGTGGGTAGCACTGCTGCCTCACAGTTAGGAGACCCAAGTTTGCTTCCCAGGTCCTCCCTGCATGGAGTTTGCATGTTCTCCCCGTGTCTGCGTGGGTTTACTCCGGTTTCCTCCCACAGTCCGAAGACATGCAGGTTAGGTGCATTGCTGATTCTAAATCACCCCTAGTGGGTGTGTGCCCTGTGTGGGGTGGCGCCCTGCCTGGGGTTTGTTTCCTGCCTTGTGCCCTGGGATTGGCTCCCGTGACCCTGTAGTTAAGATATAGTGGGTTGGATAATGGATGGATTATCTTCAGAGTTCTTACAACTTTATTCAAATCAGACAAGACAACAGATGGAAAAGTGCTTTCAATACTACTACTATTGTCACTAAAAGAATTTCCTAATGCCTTACAGCTTAGTTAACGCTCCATCAGTTTTCCAATCATTTGTAAAAGATATTTTTAGAGACTTGCTAGAAATATTCACTGTCAGCATATCCCATACACTAATAAGCTGCATCCTTGTACATGTGCTTCTAAGACTTTAATCACAATAGAACAAAACAACAGGAAACAGAGAATTGTTGGCCATAAAAATGGTCTTAGAAGTTCAGACACTGGCTCAAGGGTGCCAAATATTGGTCATCACATATACTAATTACAAATATTTGATCTGTCTAAAGTCAGATATACATATTGATGTCCATCGATTTTTGTTGCTTTTTTTTTTGAACTAGATAACATTCTAGGGAAAATTAGATGTGAAATCCCAGTAGCAGTCCTTGAGATTCTCCGTAGTGGGATATTAGAATGGGCCTGTGATTCTCTGCTATAATGTTATGCTGGAATTAAGTGGAAATATCTATATATATAATTCACTAAGGGCACGCAAGACAGTGAGTGCAAGCAAGACAGATAGCCACGCCCGCCAACTCACAGAGCCCTGCCCGCCAACTCTAAGACCATGGGACACGCTCGACAGAGCCCGCCCGCCAACTCTAACCCTCCTACCACGTTATGGGATACACACGACAGAGCCACGCACGGCAACTGTAACCGTCCTCTCGCCTCCAGCGTCGCTCTCGAGGCATGTGCACTGCCTGCTCATGTGCCCGCACGCAACAACTCACCAAACACAGCCTCAGTTGCTTTCGTCTGTGCAAAAGTTCACATGCACCTCTGAGCCACGTTGACTTTTCACTGCACACAAGACAGAGAGCCACGACCGCCAACTCACAGAGCCCCGCCCACCAACTCTAACAGAGCCCCGCCCATGGGTTACGCACTAAAGAGCCACGAAAGCCCACTCTAACCCTCCTCCCACATCATGGGGAACGCACGATAAGGCCCCGCCCACCAACTCTCACCCTCCGCAGGCTTCCAACATCGCTCTCGAGGCAATTATATGGCGACATCGACTTCTCAACTGTCACTCTGGAACAACTCAGTACGTGAGCTATATTAAGCGTCACCAACAAAGACTCATTACACCTTAATGAACAGTTGCTGAAACTTATCCCTAACGACGAAGTAACTTTCACCAGCATTGACTCCATCGTCACATACGATCCTGCAGATCAACTTGCATTCCCCGAAGAATTTCTTAATAGTTCTACTCCCACTGGCATGCCTCCGCACAAACTCAAAATTAAAATTGGTTCAGTCATCATGCTTCTCAGGAACCTCTGTAGAACGGAAAGTACTGGAGCAATTTTACTTAAAATAGATTTATAGCAGTTTATCATAAGTGCATCAGGTTTTATTTCGACTGAGGGAGTAGTTTATAAGTTATCATATTCACAGACACACACAAGGACAGATATCACTCCAAAAGTGCTCAAATTGTGTTCAGATATATTTAACACAAATAAATGCAGTAGAAACTTGATAATAAAATCACAGCACTTTCCTTATATGTACACACACCTATGTTAAGTTAAAAAGATAAAAAAAATAAAAAGCAAATCAGATAATAAAATGACCATGTGACTTTTTCCTTTGAAAAAAAGTAATAGCATATTAGGTATAAAGTATACAGGAATGATTAATGATGACTTAATGTAGTCTTGCTGCAGAAGTTCGTCTTTTTGACATTCACCCTCCTACACTCGGCAGTAGGGTAGGATGATCTGTGGAAGTGAATTTACTCTGCTTATACATGGCTGTACTGTCCCAGAGATCTGCTTAACTTGCTTACTAATGCAGAGCATGTCATTCAGGCTTCAGCATGTAATGAATTGGTTCATTTAAAAAAGAGCCTATATTGAAAGGCATTACAGTGCATCCGGAAAGTATTCACAGCGCATCACTTTTTCCACATTTTGTTATGTTACAGCCTTATTCCAAAATGGATTAAATTCATTTTTTTTCCTCAGAATTCTACACACAACATCCCATAATGACAACATGAAAAAAGTTTACTTGAGGTTTTTGCAAATTTATTAAAAATAAAAAAACTGAGAAATCACATGTACATAAGTATTTACAGCCTTTGCTCAATACTTTGTCGATGCACCTTTGGCAGCAATTACAGCCTCAAGTCTTTTTGAATATGATGCCACAAGCTTGGCACACCTATTCTTGGCCAGTTTCGCTCATTCCTCTTTGCAGCATCTCTCAAGCTCCATCATGTTGGATGCTAAGCGTCGGTGCACAGCCATTTTAAGATCTCTCCAGAGATGTTCAATCGGATTCAAGTCTGGGCTCCGGCTGGGCCACTCAAAGACATTCACAGAGTTGTCCTGAAGCCACTCCTTTGATATCTTGGCTGTGTGCTTAGGGTCGTTGTCCTGCTGAAAGATGAACTGTCGCACCAGTCTGAGGTCAAGAGCGCTCTAGAGCAGGTTTTCATCCAGGATGTCTCTGTATATTGCTGCAGTCATCTTTCCCTTTATCCTGACTAGTTTCCCAGTTCCTGCCGCTGAAAAACATCCCCACAACATGATGCTGCCACCACCATGCTTCACTGTAGGGATGGTATTGGCCTGGTAATGAGCGGTGCCTGGTTTCCTCCAAACGTGACGCCTGGCATTCACACCAAAGAGTTCAATCTTTGTTTCATCAGACCAGAGAATTTTGTTTCTCGTGGTCTGAGAGTCCTTCAGGTGATTTTTGGCAAACTCCAGGTGGACTGCCATGTGCCTTTTACTAAGGAGTGGCTTCCGTCTGGCCACTCTACCATACAGGCCTGATTAGTGGATTGCTGCAGAGATGGTTGTCCTTCTGGAAGGTTCTCCTCTCTCCACAGAGGACCTCTGGAGCTCTGACAGAGTGACCATCGGGTTCTTGGTCACCTCCCTGACTAAGGCCCTTCTCCCCCAATCACTCAGTTTAGAAGGCCGGCCAGCTCTAGGAAGAGTCCTGGTGGTTTCGAACTTCTTCCACTTACGAATGATGGAAGTCACTGTGCTCATTGGGACCTTCAAAGCAGCAGAAATTTTTCTTTAACCTTCTTCAGATTTGTGCCTCGAGACAATCCTGTCTCGGAGGTCTACAAACAATTCCTTTGACTTCATGCTTGGTTTGTACTCTGACATGAACTGTCAACTGTGGGACCATATATAGACAGGTGTGTGCCTTTCCAAATCATGTCCAATCAACTGAATTTACCACAGGTTGACTCCAATAAAGCTGTAGAAACATCTCAAGGATGATCAGGGGAAACAGGATGCACCTGAGCTCAATTTTGAGCTTTATGGCAAAGGCTGTGAATACTTATGTACATGTGCTTTCTCAATTTTTTTTATTTTTAATAAATTTGCAGAAATCTCAAGTAAACTTTTTTCAAGTTCTCTGATGATTTCTTTAAAAGATGACCATGTTTTGAACTTTTTTTTTCATTTCTGAGAAATGTTGGATCAGACTTATGGCTCTTACATAGTTAACAATACTGAAGTTTTTCTCCAGGGTTTTTCCCTCAAGATTTCTGCAGCTGGTAGTGTCATCAGATAATCTCATTTGTGTTTTGTATTATTTTGTATTCTATTTATTACATTCTTGCTTATCATGGTCCCGGAGAGTGTTGCATGTTGGTGGTATGTGAATTTCACTGCATTCTGTACATGCGACAATACAGCTACAACTAATATAATTTTGAAACCATTCCATAAACAATTTTTGTCATTTTAAATATTTATTATGTAGATTAAAACAACTGTGAATACATTTTCCAACATGTTACAAAATCTAAAATTAGGATTACAGCAGGAATATTAATAAATTAATAAATCTAAGATTACAAAAACATTCTTAGCAGTCTCCTGGACTACAAATAACATAATTAAACCTTCTGGAGATTAGTACATGTATGAAAATTAAACTCTGCTCTGCTTTGAAAGTAGGGATATTCAGCTCTCTCATCTTCTTAAAACTTTTAAAAATAAGCACATTAACTTTTTACCTGCCAGAACACAATGACTGTAAATGATGCAATGAACAATCCACATTTCCTTTTTCTGCATATCTTTTATGGCATCTCAAAGATAAATTGATGATTGAGGCTTTTTTAGAAGCATGAAATGCTTGATCCTGAAAGAACTGCCTCTCCATCATGGGGCACACGTGTGCACAACAACTCATACTGGGATATTTTGGACAAATCCTTACAGATACAGGAACTTCATGCACATTCCACATAGATGGTGACCAGAGCAGGTTTCAGATTTAGGGGTCAGAAGGTGTGAGATGCAGCAGTGCTAATCATTGGGCTACCATTCAATGCAGTTCACTTCAGTGTATTCTAATATACAGTATAGTACACTCCCATTGACAGGCCCTGCTAGTACACACACCTGCATTTCAGTTTATTCAGCTAATTTAGATATGCTGATAAGCTTAACTTGAAACTCCTTAGAATAAAAAAGAATGTGCAAACAACACACAGAAAAACAGGCCTCTCACAACATGACAGAGGTAAAGTCACTTCACTTCTCAGCACAGGCACAGATTCAGTTCTGTTGCGATGTTTGTTTATTCTACACATTAGAAAAAAGTAAAAATGTATACTGTACATTATTACACAATTGTTACTTGCAATTCATGACCTACGTTTAATGTAAATGCAGTATACTCAGATAATAAAATCAATGGGCTTACCCTTGTATCTCCAATTTTGATCTTGATTGCCATGCAACCATCTTGTTGATCACACACTGAATTCAAAACCTGTACTTTCGTTTTTCTTAGAGTCAGTACTGCCATCTATCCATGCCAAGTAAATAAAGTGGAGCAGGTAGCTATGTGGATTGATCTGTATTTTCAAGCTTTATTGGATTATGTGGATAAAAGCCATCTGTCATTTGCTGATGCTTAAGGAGAGGAAGCTTGTTAGCAGTTAGCCTGCACTCGCCAAGGTTTGTGAAATTCCACAATCCATTTCACATAGCATTTCTCTGTTGTCATTTCACAGCTATTTCTGAAGCTTGGAGTTGGAGATATCAGTAGCTCCTAAGTTCTTGCTTCTTTCCTGAATATCCAAGACATCAAGGCATAAAACCTCTGGACATACCTATTCAAAGAGGACCAGTTTTTCCTTCAAGTTTGTATTGCTCCTCAGGTTATAAATACCAGAGAGTGACTTCAAAGAATGTAATTTCTTGTAGTATATAATTAATAAAGACATACTGTATAAGACACGCATTTTATTGGAAACACGGACTAGAGGCTGAAGTGCCTGCAGATTTTTCTTCTGGCAACTGCCTTAAATTAAAAAGGATGCAGTTCAGCTGTCACTTAAATAACAAGTATTGTGGGTCTGTTTTGCTGTCAGGAGCAATTATTGGGCATGTCAAAGAAGAAACACACATGTTGAAATAACCGATGTCAAGGTAAATTTGAAACAGTTAATTAAATAGCAAATGAAGTCCCAAAGAATGTGTCTCTGACAGACAATTTTGAAAATTCTTCAGTGGTTTTAAATAGGAGCTTTTCAAATTTCAAAAATTTGTATTAGAGATATATCTACCAAAACAGAACATTTAGTTAACTGGTGATTCTGCAGACAGATATTTAAAGGAAAAAAGATAACAACAACACTTATTTGTATAGAACATCTTCATACAAATGATGTAACTCAAAGGGCTTTACAAGATGAAGAAAGAAAAAAGAAAACATATAAAAATTAGGCAGTACTAATTAACTAAGAATAAAGTAAGGTCCGATAGCCAGGGAGGACAGAAAAAAAAACTTGAGAGGGCTGGTGAAAAAAAAATCTAAATCTGCAGGGGTTCAAAGGCCATGAGACCGCCATGCTCATACTAGGCATTCTACCTAACATACTGTAAATGATCTCAATCAGTCCTCATGGTTTTCACGATTCACGTGGAAGAATTAGACAATGATGGTCATGTGGACCTGTGGCCTTCAAACCATCAATATAAGGACTGCATGGAGCTTTTGATCAGGTGGTGGTGGATTTTGGAGCAATGAAAAAAAGATAATTAAATGCACATACAGAATATCAGGGTTACACTAAAATGAAGCTATGAGAAAGCCATGTTAAAATAATGAGTTTTTAGAAATCTTTTGAAGTGCTCCACTGTATTAGCCTGGCAAATTTCTGTTAGTAAATTATTCCAGATTTTAGGTGCATAACAGCAGAAGGCTGCCTCACCTCTTCTTTTAAGTTTAGCTCTTGGAATTATAAGCAGACACTCATTTGAAGATCTAAAGGTATTTCTAATACCTTCATTATATCAATTTTTGCCAATGACTAAGATTTCTGTTTTCTCCTTATTTAGTTTGAGAAAATTACTACTCATCCATTCAGAAACACAAGTAAGATATTGTGTCAGTTAACCAAGAGAGTCGGGGTCATCAGGTGCTATTGTTAGATACAGGTGTGTGTCGTCAGCATAACTGTGGTAGCTCACGTTATGCCTTGAGATAATCTAACCTAATGGAAGCATATAGATTGAAAAGAGCAGTGGACCCAGGATAGATCCTTGTGGAACACCATATACAGTAGAATATCATGTGTCATTGAAGTATAATTGTCACAACTAACAAAGAATTTTCTACCTGTCAATTAAGACTCAACCCAATTTAAGACATTACCGGAGAGACCCACCCACTGACAAAGACGATTTATAAGAATATTGTGATCAATGGTATCAAATGTGGCACTCAAATCTAAGAGGATGAGAACAGATATATGACCTCTGTCTATATTAACCCGCAAGTCATTTACTACTTTAGCGAGTGCAGTTTCTGTACTGTGATTTGTTCTAAAACTTGACTGAAACTTATCAAGAACAGCATGTTTATTCAAGTGATCATTTAGCTGCATAATGACTGCCTTTTCTAAGATTTTACTTAAGAAAGGCAGGTTAGAAGTAGGTCTAAAATTTTCAAAAACAGAGGAGTCGAGATTATTTTTCTTGAGCAGGGGTTTAACAACAGCAGTCTTAATACAGTCTGGGAAGACCCCCATATCTAATGATGAACTTACTGTGTCAAGAACACTCTCAATTAGTACATCATATACTTCTTTGAAAAAACTTGTTGGTATTTGGTCAAGGACGCAGGTGGATGGTCTCAGTTGAGAAATTATTTTACATAAATCGGTTAAATCTATCCTGGTGAAAGAATATAATTTGCTTAAAATGTAATACCAGAGTTTAAGAGGAACAATATTGGGGGGTGTACTATAATATTTCTAATATTATTAATTTTGTGATTAAAAATATAGCAAAAGCCACACAAGTTTTATGGAAGTTTTTCGGAAGGCATTCCATTAAGTGACCTGGGTTTAGCAAACAATCAATAGTACGGAATAAAACTCTCAGATTACTAGCATTGTTATTTATAATTTTAGAGAAATAGCACCTCCTCTCAAGAAGGACTATGTTGTATTCTGTTATTTTAGCCTTCATTATCTCATAGTGGATAATCAGTTTAGTTTTTCTCCATTTACGCTCAACTCTCCTGCATGCTTTCTTTAAATCAGACACTCTTTGGTTCTTCCATGTTGTAACAGTGCTGGAGGATTTTTTAACTGTCTTTTCAGGAGCAACTATGTCAGCGGCAGCTCTCACTTTAGTATTAAAATTTTCCACCTTACTGTTTACATTATTATCACTATTATAGCATTACAAATGGACTGGTTGCTTAAAATGTTTGTAAACTTTGAAGCTGCAAATGAATCAAAGAAGTGTTTTTTAACAATATGCTTCTCATTAACTGTATCTATCAGTATTTCTATATTGAACAGTATTAGTAAATGGTCTGATAAACTGATATCCACAATCTGTCTCACATAAACTTTTAGTCCTTTAGTAATTACTAAATCCAACATGTGCCCTCGTTTGTGTGTTGGCTGACAAACATGCTGGCTCAGATCAAAAGAATGCAAGAGGGTCATGAACTCTCTTGCTTTCGGGTCACACTGATTATCGATATGAAAATTAAAGTCGCTAACTATTAGGAACCTGTCATAGCTGGTAATTGTAATTGACACTAAATTTGAGAATTCCTCAAAGAAAGATGCATTATATTTAGGAGATCTATACATGGGCAATACTAGAGACCGAGAAACTCCATGAATAACAATGGCAAGATACTCAAAGGACTTGAATGTATTACCACATGAGTAAAGCTGTAATTCGAAGGTGCAGATTCGATTAAAACAGCCGCACCATCAGAGCTAAGCCATGTTTTACTAAATGCAATGTAAGAAGAATGACCATAAGACATTGCAAAGGTTTGGGGCAGCCACCTGTATAATTTTTCCCGGCTGGAAAACTGATGCTAAAGCACAGACATGTTCATACAACAGAGTCCAAAACAGAACTGATCTATTATCGACAAGATGGCAGATTTAAAGGCCAGTAAAGGAAGTGATGTCATCAGGACCGAAACCGGAAGTGATGTCGTTGGCTGCCCCAGAGCCAGGCGGGATTTTTCTAGAATGGTCTGCAAGAGATCGAGAGATAGAATTAGTGCACTTCGCCACCCCCTGGTCTGGCGTGGAATTAGATGTATTTAAGCCCTTTAGTTGTCTCCTAAACATGTGTGTGTGTGACAGCAATAAAATGGATTTTCCTATCAATAATAAGATTGTTGATGGAAAACATCTTGTTAGTTAATGCTCTTACATTTAATAAGGCCATTTTTAAGGTCTCGGAAGTGCAGAACTGAATTGTCGGAGCGTTACAGCTGTTTGAAATGGTAATTAAGTTATTCGTATTAGCGCAGCTTTGTGCTGATTTTGTATTTAATTTATAGTCTGTTTTTATAGTTTTAATAAAGTGCACATCTAGAGGTGAAATGGTAATTAAATTATTTACATTTATGCCACACTGTTTGGATTTTTTACATGAACTGAGGTTGGTTAATAAAGTATTGATGCAGTGCAGTTTTGAAGAAGAGTTCACTACAGAGTTATCATGTCCTAGCAAGGCATTATGGAAAGAATTATAATTAAAAGTACATAATCAAAAGAGAAAAATTACTTTAGAGATGTTTTCAGAGAGGACCCGGGCGCTGAATCTATTAGGATGCAGACCATCCCATCTGAACTACAACTACTATTTGGAAAAGGTTATAATGCTGGTTAGTTTTGAATAGTTTAAAAAGTAATGACCCTGCAATGACTTTAGGAATCCAGGTAGATGGTCTTATTAAATGAAGACATCTTTCTCATAAAAATAAACCTTTCCTACCTGTGGAAGACTTTTCTGTATACATCATTCTGTCCCAAAGCATCATGATCTATTTGCATCCAAACTATCCCATTTTCATGTTCCCCTTGACAGATTGCACTTTCTCACTGGTTAAAGGAATACTCCACCCAAAAAAAATATTTTTTTTATATGTTATCTACTCCATATACTTTTTAGTGGTGGCTGAGAACATTTTTATTCTCATGTTTTCATACAAAATGGAGAGAAAAAAGCTTTTAACATAATAGAAGCCAATAGTGACCATTGCTTTACAATGTGAAAAACATCCACGTAAAACAGACAAAAAAAATTTCATATTACTTGTGTCCATAATCTACATGTCGGTTATCCAGTCGTGTGCGCAAACTATGATTTTTGTTTCACTTCCTAGGCCATGTTTCCTAGATTCTTCTTTACCTAGTTGTGCCCTCAGCCGTTTATTATAATAACCGTCCATTTTCTGGTTTTATTCACATTCAACATGGCTGGCCGGCATAGCCAGTACAAATTGCTCTAGATCATAAATCATTTGGATGAAACTCTTAGAAAGGAAATTTTTACTATTTAAGGAAGACTTGATGCGGAAAAATGAAACCAATAACAAATAACAGAATTAAACAGCAAGTTCCGTTATTGGCAAAGGTGTGCGAATAGATGAACAATTGTGTTGGGATAAAAAACCTTCAGCCACAGTAGAGGACCTGTGACATGAGGTCTCTTTTCAGAGGCTGCTATTACCCATAAGTTTAAAGTAGATATAAACATAAGTAAAGGCAACATAGTGGATTTATTGGTTGCTGTGCTTTTACTTTTTATTTAAAATAATGGAGTGAATATAAAATAATTGATATGGTGTATCTTGTTGTCTGACATATCCACACGATGCACAGCTGCCCAGCTCTGCTCATAGTGCTGAAGTAGCAAGAGCAGTGCAGTGTGGCAGATGTTGTGTTGCTCAGACACTGTTTTTCTAGAGTTTAACTGCGTGCTTATTTATAAAGATAGGCTTACAGTCCTGAGTACTACTTTTTTAGCTTTTTATCTCTTTATTTTGATGCTGCTTTGTACACTATCAGACTCATTTTATCTAACCTGCTATTCATTCTCTGATCCCATTGTGTTGAGAACATGGTTCTGAGGAGCAAAGCAGGAACCAGTCCTATAGATGACACCAGCTCATCACTTTGAACACTCGGGAGCACACCTACTGTCTCCCTTTTCTGAACTGAGGTGTAATATAACACAGCTGAGTGTCATTGCAGGACTCTAGTAGCACTGCTGCCTTGCAGATCCAGAGGCAGGGTTGGGATCTCATGCCCTGTCAACACTACATTGGAGTTTGGAAGTTACTTTGAGGACTTCTGTTTTACTTCCACATCCCAAAAAGCCGTATGCTATAACAATTGAGAATTCTAAATTGGCCATCTGTGAAAATTACTGCGTATGTAAGAATGCCTGCAGTGGACTGTTGCACCATTCAAGGTTGGTTTCTACCTTGCGCAATGCGCTGCAAGTAATGGCTTCAACTCTCCACGGCAATATACTGGATTATATGGATTCAAGAATGTTATTGATTGTTATCTGTGCTATTTTCATGATTCAATAGTTTTTAAAAATATTTGAGTTTAATTAATTTTGGTAATTTGTTTACCACTGTTGTCCTAGATTAGTATTCCAATCGGTTTGCTGAATTTGTGGGCTCCACATTTACAAATTAAAGCAGCCTTTCGCTGTATTTTAATTTTAGGCAGTTTCTACCTCGGTGACTTTGTTTTTTCAAAAATATGTTCTTATTAGGAACAGCTGACTCTTTTAATTCATGGATAAATCAAAAGCTAAATGAAGCTGTAATTAAAACGAACATATTAATATGGCAGAAAACAAAATAGTATAGCCAGAATTTCTGTTAAAAGATCTAATGGTAAGTGGTAGAAAAGACTCCCCGATGCACCATAGAATCAGCCTTCTTCACCATGTTGTCAGGCAGAGGCATTGCTCATGAAAATCAACTGTTTGGTTAACAATTGTCTTTTACCTCTGGACTGTCTTAAGTTAAGTCAGCCTTCCCAATTAACTTACATCAGTTGGCATTTCATGTTCTTATGCTACTACCCCAACATGCCAATGTGTAATAATGCACAGACAGACAGAATATATGCATATCTGTATTGTTTCACCCATGCCAATGTCTGGTGACACATCAGGAAATACAGTTAACTCTGGTCCTTTTTGTTTATGGATTTTGTATTTGAAGCCCAATACAGATGTATGTCCAAGTGTAGTTTCAGGTACTTACTGCATATAAACCCGAATAACCTCAATGTTCCTTCTATGGATGAAGTCTAGAGTTCGGGAAGTCTTGCTTTTCCTGAAGTCTTCCATCATCTGCTTGGTTTTGCTGACATTGGTCCAACCTAGCCCTTTTTAATTTTGAACACAGACCTCCCCTTCTTTTAGGTTTGTCATATCTCTGTCTTTGAATTGTTGCCGCCCACTTCCACATGCTTTAGCTATTCTGCATGTTCTGTTATAAGCATACAACCTCTTTGCACTTCTTGGCCACTGTGTCAACCTACACATTTCAATAAAGTAATTCACCAGACCTCTGTATTCCTCCTTATTTTTATTTTTACAACAGATAAATCCCAGAGTGTCTCAGAAATGCTTTTGTAGTTTGACATCAATAGTGTGTGCAGGAAGGACTCTAGGAGAGTTCCACATGAGTCCCTGTGTTACTGCCCACCTATTCATAAGCACATCTGTTTCTTCACCAAATGTGTTCTGTCTAGCAATTAATCAACTCTCCAAGACACTGAATTTATCTCCCAGCAGTAAAGACTGTCTTATATCTAAGGCACTAGAGAAGTCAAAACTCATAATCGTCATATAGCTGTTTGCTTTATCTAGATATGACTAGGCACTGTTTAGCAGGCAAGTGATGGTGTTATCTTCTCTAGGAGGTCCATTATTGTCATTTGCAGCTGAAGAGGAGAGAGAATACAGGCCCAGACTGTTAAATAGTCTTTAATTATCTGTTTTGTTCTTACTTAGCTATTACTCTAATCAGTAATATTAAGTACATAGCAAAATAGTTAGTAGATAACACGTTGTCATCTGCTTCGGAAACAAATACAGTAGCTATGGTTGACTATGCAGCCTACTAAGTTAAACAACATATTGAATTAAACGTCAAATTGTAAATGTTGCCTGAATGGAACAGTGTAATAGAAATGTTGAATCAAAAGTATACAGTGCAGATTAATACACATTATTTCCATTTGAGATAGCGCATTGATTAAATCATCAAATCTCAGTATCTACTGATTTGTTTAAAGTCTCATTATGATCATGATATTGAAGTCAGAGACTACCACCAATATACCACAGCTAACTTCAGAACATAGCTTCTCAAAAATGCTTAAGATGACAGGTGCCGCATAAAGTGTTCAATTGATTTGAATTCCTGTGATGTTTATAAACTTGACCAGTTTGCTAACTTCTTAATGAAAATGATCCACACTGTTGATTCAAATATTACTTGTTACTTAATTATTGTCTTCCAGTCTTGAGAATATATGTAGGAAGAGATCTAAAATATTACAGCTTCTCTTTAGGTCATTAGCTGACTTTTGTTAAGCTATGCAAATATATTCTGAATGATACATTAGGTGTTATATGAAGTTTTGAAACACATTTTATTTTACTATACTCTGTGGTGACTAATAATCAAAAAAGTTGTCCCTTATTGCATAATTTTTTGTATCCTGTATATACAATATGACTGGTTTGCCATTTAAGATCACAGAGTGTAGAACTGATTTCTGTAGGTATACACACCATATATGAATATTTCATGTATCAGTCATTCATCTAGTAATTCATTTTCATATCTGCCCCATAAAATTTCAAATTACATATAGCAAGTAATGATAAATATACAATGCCAATTTATTGCCAGACACACAAACAATTGGGCAATTTTAAGTTACCAATCAACCTGAAAACAATAACTTTGGACTCTTGGACATAACCTGAATACTCTAGAGCAGGAATGTCAGACTCAGATTTGCTGAGAACCAAAATAACGCATCATGCATTCAATGCGGCCAGAATATATCGATACACTTCTACAGTTACTTTACAAACAAGGCACACAGGAAACTTCCTACACATCACTCAAATATTCTGCCTGATATCTTTCTTGAAAATATACTTCTCTTTTTCAGCTTTTAATTTCTTGTACAGTCCAGCTAGTTCTGGTGATGCCCAGTGCCTATCAAATCCTAGCACAGCCTGAATTTCTGAGCATCTATTAGATCAAAATGAAGATCAGTGGTGGAGCATTACAACACACAGACACAAAAGAATTAAGTGAAAAAAGTGCTTCTTATTTACAGTGCAAATATACAGGAAAAAAAAAACAAAAACAAAATGCAGTTACATGTCATTGAACAACCCAAAGAAAATTCACAGTCCATATGACACCTTTAATCACAAAAAGAAGATAAAAACATTTACATCTTATTACTTCCAAAAAGAAAATAAAAAAAGAAAAGGACTGAACTTATTTACACAAATTCTTCTGTGAGTTAAATAGCACTTAGCTCTAATCCCTCTCTATATATTTGCACTTTAAATAGTTGCATTCCTTTAACTCCATTCAGGTGTTTCTCGCTAGCTGGCACTGGCAGAAAGGCAAATAATAGCATCTCACCTATTATTTTATATGGCAAGTAGACTACCATGAAGTGGAACACCAGTTCCCTAAATCACTGCTCTTCATCCCTCCAATTAGTGCCTTTAATGTAATGCAGACAATACACTATGTTCCTCTCTCAGAACTCCCCTGTTTCCACTTTTGCTTCCTTGGACCTCACCTGTTACAGCTTTAATAAATCTCTCATTGGCCCACAGCCTCCAATTTGTAAGGGCTGCCACCCTCGCCTAATCCAAGATGTGCTACTCTGTGGCTACACAGGCACCAGATCATGAGTCTTGTCACTCCCCACAGCACCTCCTCCTCTGAAACAGAGGTAAGGGTTTTCTCATTAAGAACCTTGTACACTTTCCAATTGGACAATAACCCTAAGCAGAAAGTGAAGATAACCCAGGAGTGAATTTGGGCCAAATCTAGGAATGGTCTTTGTTGCCAAGTAAGAAACCAGACTTGTACCCAATCAAATATTTCTGAACAGATGAGACCTGAAAGTAACTGTCCACTGACAGTAATCATCTAACCCGACAGAACTTCAGGGTATCTGCAATGGAGAATGGCACAAAATCTCCAAATCCAGGTATGTGAAGCTTGTCTCTTCGTACCAAAGAAGACTCCAGGCTGGAATTGCTTCCAAAGGTAGTTTAACTAAGTACTGAGTATAGGGTCTGAAAACTTGTGTCAAAATTTTATTTTTTTATGTTTAATAAATCTGCAAAAAATTTCTAAAATCCTGTATTTCTCTGTCACTCTGGGCTATTGGATGTTGCTTGATGTGGGGAAAAACTGAATTTAAACAATTTTAGCACAAGGCTGCATTGTAGCAAAATGTGAAAAAAGAGAAGGCCTCTTCATAATTTCTGAATTTACTCTATAGATATAGCAACATAGCATAAAAATATATAGGTTAATTGCTTCATGTTAGCTCAATTTTACAAACACAATACAAGTTTTTAAAAGTAAATCCATCCATCCATCCATTATCCAACCTGCTATATCCTAACTACAGGGTCACGGGGGTCTGCTGGAGCCAAACCCAGCCAATACAGGGCGCAAGGCAGGAAACAAACCCCGGGCAGGGTGCCAGCCCA
The DNA here is from genome assembly GCA_026402145.1 of Polypterus bichir lapradei. Lineage (NCBI taxonomy): Eukaryota > Metazoa > Chordata > Cladistia > Polypteriformes > Polypteridae > Polypterus > Polypterus bichir. Next base: position 116,416,373 of record JANRMT010062791.1, read on the forward strand.
CCACAGGGCGCGCACACCCACACACACACACACACACACACACCAAGCACACACTAGGGAAAATTTAGAATCGCCAATGCACCTAACCTGCATGTCTTTGGACTGTGGGAGGAAACCCACACAGAGACAGGGAGAACATGCAAACTCCACGCAGGGAGGACCCGGGAAGCAAACCCGGGTCTCCTAACTGCAAGGCAGCAGCGCTACCACTGCACCACCATGTTAAAAGTAAATAATATGTTTAATTAAAGTTTTTTACAATTACAAAAAAAAATCACTACATTTTAAAACTTCTTTTCTCTTGCCTTCATTATTGTGAACTTAGAAGCAATTTCTTTTAAATTATTTGTTTGGCCTAGCTCACTCTCTAGTGACAGGACGGCTGAGAATTACATGAATCATAAGGATATATACTATCCTCTTTAATAAAACCCCTGCGTGCGTCCAGGTTGTCCTTCTCTTGGATTTCTCCACTCTCTCCCTCTCTGTACTACAGCAGAAGGTAACCTCTCTAACTACTATAGCTGCATGCAAAACTGTTGCTGGCCTCCCACTGGAGATCACCTGACTCTATCACTTTGTCTCATTGGAAGGTATCGTTCTTTAAGTTAGTCCTCTTGGAACTTTCTGCTTCATGGATCAACAACTCATCCAGCTGTACAATTCACAGATGGCTTAGTGCATTTCAGTTGATCAGAAGCTGGTTGGGTTACCCCATAATGTACTCTCCTGGCTTTTTTGTTGTGCTTCAGTCTCCTCTTTTTGCTGGTCAACTGTTGTACTACTGTCCTTTTTGCCCTTTGTTTTTTGTTTCCTTTAAATAACATTCACCACTTCTTGGGACTGGGTTAGTGACTGGGAGATTGACTTGTATTTTTGTTCTTTTCTTTTTTTTCTATCTGTTGTTCTTAAGATTTAAAAAGAAAATTCTCACGTACTATTATATATCAAGTGAATATATTTAATAAAAATTTAGCTTAAAAAGACATAATAGTTATTATAATTATTATTATTGCAGTAATATAAAACGGGACTAATATACATAGTATTAAATAGGCAATGAAAGAAATCCCAAGGCTGCAAATTGTATGTGACCAGTTCGGTGACTGAATGTTTTTGTTCCTTATCTGGTGTGGTTAAATATTATCAAGATTCATAACAGACACATAAACTATTCTTCTAAAGCCACTTATAATGGTAAGTCACTGTGCTTGCACAATAAGGGCAGAATATGAAAGAAAAATATACGTGCGAATGCAAAGTTTACATCAATTTTGAGAAAAGTATGTAAAATATGATAAAAAAAGCAAACTTGTTAAAAAACCAAAAGTAAAACTACAAACCTGCATGCGAAGAAAGGATGTTCAGTGTAAGGAGACCCTCTGCGAAGCCAAGGAAGATGCACACCTCAATGCATAAAATCTAGTGAGAGCAGCAGTCATGACACATGAGAATTTGTAGCTAAAGCAAAGTACATCCATTTCTTACTTGCATTAACGAGCATCAAGATTGAGTGGCACTTGATTATATTAAAAAAAAATGGGCACTGGTGATGGATCATAAAGAATACATTTGGAGTTGGTCAGACATGGAGAGCAATTGCATTTAAGATAAGTGGAAATGTAAATATGTTTTCTATCCATCACCAAGAATGTATTCAACAGAAAAGACAAAAGAATTGTGTAGAGAGGTGTCAGCAACCATGTAAGCAGAGGAGTAAAAGCCAGCCCTAACATCTGTACAGCTTTAAAAAGTTGATAGAGTGACAGTAGTAGTGGGTATGAAGTCAAGCTGTGATCACATTCACGAGACTATAAAATATTTAAGATCATGCTAAAACAATAAAGTTAATTATAACAGTGAGGCATGTCACCTTCTTTTCCCTTTTTCTTGTTGAGTGGTATGGTCTTCCGTGGGAGTGACAGGTCGTGACAAAATAAATGTTGGAGCGCTGACCTGGCCGCCCCTGTTTACTTCAAACAAAAATAAAGAATACAAATGATGGTGTCAAAATCATAACAAATGATAGCCTCCTTTTTTAAGCCTGGAGCAAAGGAATGTTGTTATTAGGTAATAGAGGAGCTCCATCTCTTCGGTTGCTCAGTCATTAAGCGATGGATCTACATACTTAGGTGGAACTCAGAGAGTGACCTCCTGACACACATGTGTGACAGTGGTTATGAGCAGCCAGTTTCCATTCTAACTAAAGCTGTACTGTGTTATGCAGAAAAACATGAATTGAGACCAGAGATGCATTTTAAAATCAGGTGAAAGTTTTAGTTATACAAAGATAACATCTATATATGAAACACATGTTAAATGGAGTCTCTCTTGCTAAACTGAGCCTGCCCAATTTTCCTTACCTTCCATCCATTTTTATTTCAACAGAAATATTTATCAGTTTTGAAGACTCTGATAGCACCTCCACAATGTATAAAAACATTTTATAGTCCCTTCCTTTCAAAGATCCCAGGCCACAAAGAAGACATGATCTTTCACTTAACATTTCAGAAAAGGAGTGAAAGGCATCCATGCACAGAATACACTCTAGTTCCATATGAGCAAGCACTCAATTATTTAACTTCAATAATCTGCTATTGAGTGCATTTATCTTGATTAAAACTATCCAAACTGTTTCCAGGACAAGATTCAACCTGTGAACGTTGCAATCAAGCTGCGGCTTCACCGGGCCACATGTTTTGGGAGTGAACCAAATTAACATTGTTTTGGACAAAAATCTTTAAATGCCTATCAGACAGCCTTGGTGTCACAAATACTAATAATCCATTAATAGCTGTGTTTGGTGGACTCCAAGATGGGCTTAAAGTGGAGAAGGACAAACAAACTGTAATCACCTTTACCTCACTACTAATGCATCTTGATCAAATGAAAGAATCTCACCCCACCATTTTTAAGTCAGTGGGTAACTATAAGTCCTATACTATCTGAAATTGGAAAAAAATCAAATTCCATTCAGAGGATCTCTTCAAAACTTTTTTACATATGGCAGGATCTAATCAATAACATTTTAGAACAAGCTATTACATTGGGGAAAAGAAAACTCTTCCTTTCTTTCTGCTTCAAATATTTGCTTTGTTGGCTGGCTATCCTAACTTTCTTTTGAGGAAGGGTTGACTTTTGGTATTACTAAGTTTGATTTTATTGTGTGGATTGTTATTTGCTTTTGATTAAAATTAATATAATGAAACAAAAAAGGTCCAAGAGCCGAATGCAGTGTGTGGGCCTTGACTTTGACACCACTGCTCTAGAGGATGCACTTAGAAATCCAAACAGATCATTTGGGTTACACCAAGAAGGCACCTCAGGAAGTTCAAGTGCTGTGAAGCAGCAGTGCTACTGTACCTGTCGCTCATAATGTGCCTGAGTAATTTCAGAATAGCAATGCAGGCAACTGTTTGTCTCATATTGCTAGGATAATGAATAATTATGTTTCATAATGACTCTAGGGGAAAAGCATTATTGTAATACGTATAACATGAGGAAAAGGTGTTCTCATTAATCTTTATGGGATTTGGTAAAGAAAAAATTGTCAGGCAAATTTCAGTAAAGATATTTATTATGACAATTAATATAAACAATTAATAAGAAATAATATCATACTTTAGAAATTACAATTTGCGGCTCCAGGGCCCAGTGTGGTCAATCTAGGAGTAGAATTTGGACATTCTGATACAGATTTTTTTCTGAATTCAAATAAATTCACCTGATTTGAATGAGTATACCTTGCAATAAACTAGAGAGACGTTCATGATCGGTTTTTATGTTAAAGGAATAAGCTTTTCCTATGCATGTCATTTTAAAAATGACTTTACAAAATGGATGGATGGATGGATGTCTCATTATATTTTTAATTATTTATTATTATATTTATAATATAATAAATGTAAGCTAGAACAGATGTACAGTAGTTAGAATAATCCGAGACAGTATATACAGCTACCAACACAGAAACAAGTACAATTTCCTGAAACAGTTATCATGAAGCTATGGACATAACTTTGTAATCTTAATTTCACATATCAAAATTATGACAAATACAATAAATATGTGCTGACTACTAAAAACAAGCACAGTAATAATTACACGTAGAAGCGTTCATTTTTAAAACAGACATACAGTGTTTGGCAATAATTACTGATAGTATCATATTTCTCTCTATTCAAAAATCATTATGATATTTTGTACATTTTTAAAGAATTAAGCTGAATCTTAGATGAATGGTTAAATTTAATTTATCATACAAATACCCTTCATATAAACTGCTTTTTCATACTAATTGAGTAGTTTTATGTTAAAATGCTTGGTCTAAGAAGGAATTGCCTACAAGCTTCTAAGTCTTCTGCATGTGGTCTTTATGTCCTAAAGTGTTCATTCCCGCCATAGGCACCTTCTGTGAGGAGCTTCTTCCCATGTTCATGATGAAGTTCCATCCCAGAGAATCAATGATATGCTGTTACTTTGATAAGAGACACTAAATTTCACAAGTATGCCTCTGTGTGTTCCTGTTGTGCACCTGTTACTGCCAGGACAGGCCCGTAGTTTGAATTGACGTAATACTTTAGCATAACTGATAGTCATTAGGCAGCTAGGTTATCACTGTTAAATTGATAAGGATTACCCCGACTCAATTTAGAAACTTGTAGAGTAATTATGCAGGCCCATATGAATCTCCAATACTTGCATTGTTGATGCCCCAATTACAGTCTTCATTTTTAGAGTAAATGGCATCTTTTATATAGTCAACATATTGTCTTAATTATTTCAAAATAAATATTTTTATGTACTATATATCATTCATCTACCCTATTTAAATGGCATTTTATATATCCTTTTAAGTTACACAGAGTTTTCAGTTTATTAAATTCTGCCCCCTTTGTAACTTGGCCTCAAAGCAGACCAGATGGAATAGCGCAGTGATTCCCAAACTCAGTCCTGGGGACCACCTGGGGTTGCAGGTTTTCGTTTCAACCAACATCTGCTTTTAATTGGACTCCTAGCCTGATTAAGTGAGCTGTTATTTCCCAGTTTTTGTGTTTTGGGGTCAATGGAGAAATTGCAAAATTAAGTGTGTTAATACATTTTAATAGCCAATCTCAGCCAACACAGGGCGCAAGGCAGGAACAAACCTCGGGCAGGGTACCAGCCCACCGCAGGGCACACACACACACACACACACACACCAAGCACACACTAGGGACAATTTAGGACCACCAATACACCTAACCTGCAATTATTTGGACTGTGGGAGAAAACTGGAGCACCCGGAGGAAACCCACGCAGAAACGGGGAGAATATAGCGGGCTGGATAATGACTGACTGATGACTAAGTAGTTATATCTGGATAATGTACTGTATATTATTTTAACTTTTTATGTTCATCCTGATTTCAATTTTCCCTTTCATTACTAACTAAATAGTGGGTCTGATGCTGAAGTAGTCGCAGCCTTTCATTATTTAGTGTTTGCATGGGTGTCTGCTTTGCTCGTTTTTAATTGTTACTATTATGATGCAATGAATGTAGCAGACTGTGGTGAGCTGGCGCTCTGCCTGGGGTTTGTTCCTGCCTTGCGCCCTGTGTTGGCTGGGATTGGCTCCAGCAGATCCCTGTGACCCTGTAGTTAGGTTATAGTGGGTTGTTTAATGGATGGATGGAGACCCCCGTGACCCTGTGTTAGGATAATAGTGGGTTGGCAAATGACTGACTTACTGACTGACTGAATGTAGCAGACTACACAGAAAAAGGGAAAATCATAGGAAAACAACAAAAAGAGTTAAGTATTTAAAGCTATAGCAAAAAACAGAAATATTTCTAAATATCTTATAATATAAAAATCATACTGCTGTGCTTTTCTGAATGCAGAATAAGAGGTCAGGTCAGGTCAGGGAACATGCACTGGTACAGCATGTTACACGCCCATCACATGAAGAAGCAACTCAGGATCCTGGTTGGCAACCCCCCAGGCAGACACATGGTCAACTCCCCCACTGAAAATGACCATCTATCTGCCACTGCCATGTGCTACATAGGCATCCCCTTGGCCTGGTCCAGCCGCTTGGGTCCTCAACAATGAGGATTCTGTGAGCCAGATCATCCTCAGGGGAATTGCACCACATGGCTGTAGTGCTGTAACTGACACTCCCTCACAATGCAGGTAATGTGCCTCATTTAGGACTCCATGAGCAACCACTCATTCGATACAAAGTAAAACCAGCAGTACCCAAGGAGTCCAGTCTTCGTCTCAAGTCACTGCATAGCATCCATGTCTCGCAACCATATAGCAAAACAGGAAGCACCAGGACTCTAAAGACTTCTTTTGCCAAGATATCAGGAGCAACATGCACCGCTTTCCAGTGACCTCATGACTCCCCATAACCCCCAAGAGAGAGTAAAAAAAAAACAGCTAACTAAATGAGAGTTTAATTATTATCACTTATTGTGAATCTGGTTGGAACAAAAACTTGCAGCCACAGGGGGTCCCCAGGACTGAGTTTGGGAACCACTGGGTTATGGAAAAGGTGGGGGTGGCAGCTGGGTCCACAAATAAAACAAACAAAAACAGCTTCAGTCAGCCTTGCACAGGAATAACAGTTTGGCGTAGGAGCTCTGTGCTCTTTAATAGTCAGTTTGGTAATAGATGTCACCATCTGGGAGTGTCTCTGTTAAATGGTGTTGTGGCCGTATGGGGCAGAGAATTCTTGAGGTATAGTCTTTCTTGATTTGCTTTTCAGGGTGTCACACACATGTGCATGGGAGGCAGCTAAATGGACCAAAAGAAGGTAATTCCACGCCAGGCCAGGGGGTGTTGGTGTGCACTAAACCTTCCTCTTTTACCTCTGCAAACCGGACAGAGGAAATTCTGCCTGATTCAGGACTGATGACGTCACTTCCAGGTTCCTCCACCGAGAACATCACTTCCGGTTCCGAGCCTCAATAACATCACTTCCACCTGCCTACCTTAAATACAAGGCAACTTCCTCTGTAACTTCAGTTCTGTTTTGGACTCATCTTTGCAACTTATTTTGCCTTTTTGCAGCCTGGCTTCAAGTATGTAGGTGGCCGCCCCAAACCTTTGTTTGTGTGTCAAGACTGGTCGTTTTCACAAAGGGCTATAAAAAAAGAGAAGATCCTGTTAAGGTGAGCATCCCCTCTTGTCACAGGGTGGAACTGCTTACCTATATAAAGCCTGGAAAGTGAGTCCTTGGTGTGCATGTGTGACACCTTTCACCTTTCAGAACACATGAATTCATCTGGGAATGGATTCTATAATACCGAATGCATTGTTCGGGAATGCTGTACCATGCAGTAATGATTGTGCTGAGAAGTTGCTACATACTGTATGTGGGATAGCTACACAGTCTTCCCTGAAAAAGCCTTTTCAACATGCCAGAGATGTTTGATAGGTTTCAGGCCACAAATGCAATGAAACATTAATATCTTACATATTATATGGTGCATTGAAGTGTAAATATAAATATGGATGCATTTCAAATGCGAGTTACCTGGTTGTGGTTGTCTTTTTAAATTTCAATGAGAACAACACTGAGGTCTTGATTTTTGAGCCAACTGGTATCAGTGGTGCCCCTCATACGAACTTCTGCTTCCTGAAATAATATGTATGATCCATTGTAAAATATCTGAGTGTTGGATAGTGATTTTAAATTAGATAAACAAATAAACACAGTAATTAAAGCTACTTTCTTTCAACTGAGGATTTTATCAAAAGTTAAGCCCTTCTTATCATTTCATGATTTGGAAAGGGTTGCACATGATTTTATTTCATCCCAACTTCAATTTTACATTGGTTCAAAATGTTGCAGCTTGTCTTTTAACAGGAACACGCAAGCAAAAACACATTTTGCCTGTGCTAGGCTCCATGCACTCACTCACCATTTATTTAAGGACTGATTTTAAGATTTTATTATTTGCTTATAAAGTATTTACAGTAAATAACCTAAGTCCCTCTTACCTCTCCGACCTTTTACAATTATACATTCTATCAAGTTCACTCAGGTCTTCCAGTGGATCCCAAAATCAACACTGAAGTCTATGGAAGATCACGCCTTTGCAGTTGTAGCCCCTAAACTCTGGAATGGGTTACGACTTCATGTAAGGCTGGCCTCTCCTTTGCCTATTTTTAAATTACTTCTTGAGGCACATTTCTATTCCTTGGGTTTTAATTAATTATGAGAGGTGTGTTTGTCTATTTTGTGTTATTTCTTATTGTCTTTTAGACTGTATTATTCTTGATTGTACAGCATTTTGGTCAGCTATTGTTATTTTTACATGTGTATATAAATACATTCGCTATTGATATACATATATATTGTCTCTCTGCATGTATGAATCTCAATGATCTCCATCAACCACTCTGATCCACAAGCTTTTTCCATCCCTCTTATCAATGATAGTGTTTTTGATTTTTCACTGTTCTCAATTAAACTTTGAAAAGGATGTGTGTTTAGGAGATACTAAACAGGACTATTGTAGTGAGTGCCTCCAAACGTAAGATGAGGAGCCCGGCACACACGAGAACCTCCTACTCTTAGTAAGAGACTAATTATATCAGGTACGGAAATAGACAGGACCTTAGCCCAAATTTGTCCTTTTGCAAAAAATAATCACCAGACAAATTAATTCGATTAAATAAACAAGAGTATATATTATGAAAACCCAAACAGAACTATAAACATATTCCCCTTTGGAAAAATCCTACACAAAAAACTGAACAAGTAAACAGATACTAATTAATATGACCACACCCCTGAACCCCTCTTCATAATGCACTACCCAGAAAAACGTCAAAGCAGAAAAGGAAATGAGACAAATAAAAGAAAGAAATATGACTACTTACAGACAGCATAAGAATATTCACAGCACTTACATACATATATACATCAATACTTGGTCTGGGGTAACAGCAATGGGCTACACACAACCTCCCCAGGAACGCTTGGTGGCAGCCCCCCTGGGTTGCATTGGGACCACAGGCATGGGACTTCGGAGCTCAGCCTTGTTGGGCCACTGCCAGGGGGAGTCTGACAAGTGTTATATCATTAGTGACAACACATCCATTCCAAATTAAACCAAGTTCCACCCTAGAGCTTTGAGTGAGAAACTCTAAGCATGTGCCAAACAAAAGAACTGCTACTAAAACAATTATTAAATAAGCAATATAAAAAGCACCCACAACATATTCACTATGCTAAAATAATGAGACTTCAGGCTATATTTCAATTCTGAGACCATGTAGGCTTTTTTAATATTGGTAGGCAGATTAATGTGCGCCTCCTATATACATTTTATTCATCCTTAGATTTTTAAACAGGCATGCACTTTGAGATTGCAAATATGTAAATAGGTTTAGATTCATAATAAATATGTGAATGTATGGTTTGCTTCAGACATTTTTTCCACAAATTAGATCAATGCAAGGTTACCTGCCACTGTCAATTTGTTTAGACTATGTATGACTACTGTGTCTTTTATTTTTCTGGTCTTCAGACATTAGAGCTATAATCTGAAAGCAGTTTTGCGGGCTCATAAAATTCAGGGCTGCATATCCCGACCAGTGATAGAGGTATTATTTTTGGATAAAGCGCTAGTGAGACATCTGACACCTGTATATAAAGCTGAAAATGTGTGTGTGTGTATACAGTAGACACCCGCGAAGTCATGGTTCAGAGTTCACTGCCTCAGTCATTCGTGGATTTTTACTTAGAACCTAACTATGTGAATTTACCCTTGGGATTAATAAAGTATCTATCTATCTATCTATCTATCTATCTATCTATCTATCTATCTATCTATCTATCTATCTATCTATCTATCT
>JANRMT010062791.1:116426233-116494119 GCA_026402145.1 Polypterus bichir lapradei
TCTATCTATCTATCTATCTATCTATCTATCTATCTATCTATCTATCTGTCACACATGTGCGACTAGGAGCGAGCTGAAGGGACCAAGTGAAGGTAATTACCCGCCAGGCCAGGGGGTGGCGGGGTGCTCTAAACCTTTGCCTGTTATTTCTGCAAATCAAATACGGGAAAACCTACCTGACCTGACGTCACTTTCTGTCCCGGCACCTAGACGGACGTCATTTTCTGTCCTGGCACCTAGACGGACGTCACTTCCTGTCCCAGTACCCAGACTGACGTCACTTCCTGTCCCAGTACCCAGACTGACATCACTTTCGGTTTACAAGTCATAAAAGCCTCCATCTTGGCTAACTAGAACAGTTCAGTGTGGAACTCGAATGCAACATCGCTGTACCTAAGATAATCCTTTCCAGCTAGGAACAATATACGGGTGGCTGCCCCAAACCTTTTGAAAGTGTTGAGACTCGTTCTTTTACACTATCTATCTATCTAATGATTGTTAGTGGAAACCGCAAATACTGTATCTTCATCAATTTTTTATGTTTTTTTTCGTGGCAATACTGTACTGTAGAGAGAACACAAAGCAACCGTAGAGGAAAAAGCGGCTTGGGATGATGAAAGTAGCCAATCCGAGAGCATTATTCATTTCTCCTTGTTGCTGATTGGCTGCTGCCCTATGACGCATCTCCGGCAGATGCAGCCTAGCATTCCCGCATCATAAAAGTCTAGCGTGTGTAGCAATCTGGAGTGTTTCGCTGAGTGTTCTCGTGTTTTTCGTTTTGTTCTTCTTAAAGCCCCTAAGATGCCGCCCAAATGCCCTGCACCTTCTAAGACTTCTGGCAATCAACCTGAGAGCCAGAAGAAGTTTAAGACAGTCCAGGAGAAGGTTGAACTGCTGGATTTGCTTCCGGAACTAAAAAGTTATGCTGCAATAGCCACCTGAGGAGCTGAAAATTCTCTGCTTTGCTGTGCAGTCATTATCTTCATTACATACCTTCATCATACTGCACAGCTAATTCATCATCATCTTCAATCAATATCATTCATTATAGGTGAGTACCCGTACATTTTACTGTATTTTTATTAAATTAAATGATTACGTATTTACCCTATTTATACCAAAGAAAATGACAGCGCATACCAAAAAAAATGCTTGCATTACATATAGGGGTAACATTGGTATTTTACATTCTAGCACTGCGGGAGACATAGCAGTACAGTACTGTACAGTAATGGGTTTACCTTTACATTCTTTTTTTTTAGGGTAATGTATTAAGCTGAGTTTGAAATGAAATTAAAGTGTTTTGAGGGCAAATTTAGGGTTTAAGCTATATAAATAGGCATTTTTTGGACAACATCCAAAATCCGTGGTTTTTCACAATTCACGGGTGCTCTAGGAATGTAACCCCCATGAATTTCGTGGGCCATCTTATTTATATAAATGTCTATGCTTGGAAGTGTGTGTTTGTCTGTCTCTCTGGCCTGAAAGTGCGAGGCTGCAGCATGGAGCTCAAAGAAGGGCCTGGAAGTGTGAGGCTACAGCTTTAAGCTCAAAGAAAGTGACTCTGTCAACAAAGTGAAACAGCAGAGAAAAGAGAAAATTGCTTAGCTCAGATGGCACGGCTGTTTTAATCGAATCTGCGCCTCTGAATTACAGTTTTACTCATGTGGATCACCAAGGAAAGAGAGGAAGCGGTCTAGCAAACATTTACTTGAGCCAGTTAAAGTGTAAAGATGTCAGTTTAGGTAAATTCAAGTCCTTTGAGTATCTCGCTGTTATTATTCATGGAGATTCTCACTTTCTAGTATTATCCATGTATAGACCTCCTAAATTTAACGCATCTTTCTTTGAGGAATTCTCAGATTTAATGTCAATTTTAATTACGAACTATGACACACTCTTAATAGTTGGTGACTTTAACTTTCATATCGATAATCAGTGTGACCAAACAGTAAAAGAATTCATGAACCTCCTGGACTCTTTTGATCTGAGACAGCTCGTTAATCAGCCTACACATAAAGTAGGTCATACGTTAGACTTAGTAATTACCAAAGGACTAAAAGTTGATGTAACGCAGGTCATTGATATTGGTCTATCAGACCATTTTCTTTTACTATTTAATATAGAAATATTGATAGAAAACATTCATGAGAAGCATATTGTTAAAAAATGCTTCTTTGATTCATCAGCAGCTTTAAAACTTACAAACATTCTAAGCAATCAGTAGGTTTATAGTGCTAACTATAATAGCGAGGATAATGTAAATAGTAAGGTGGAAAAATTTAATACTAAGGTGAGAGCTGCTGTTGACATAGTTGCTCCTGAAAAGACAATTAAAAAATCTTTTAGCATTGTTATACCATGGAAGACCCAAAGAGTGTCTGATTTAAAGAGAACATGCCGTAGAGCTGAGCGTAAATGGAAAAAAACTAAACTAACTATCCACTATGAAATACTGAAGGTTAAAATAACAGAATACAATAACACAGTCTGTCTTGAGAGGCGCTGCTATTTCTCTAAGATTATAAATAACAATGCTAGTAATCCCAGAGTCTTATTCCCTATGATTGATCGCCTGCTAAACCCAGGTAACACAAAGGAATGCCTCCAAAATACTTCCAGTGAAACCTGTGAGGCTATTGCTGTATTTTTCAATCAAAAAATTAATGATATTAGAAATAATATAGTATATCTCCCCAACACTGCGGATCCTCCTAAGCCCCAGTACTCCGTTATAAACAAATTAAATTCTTTCACCAGGATAGATTTTCCTGATTAACATAAAATAATTTCTCATCTGAGACCACTTGCATCCTTGACCCGATACTAACACGTTTTTTCAAAGAAGTATCGGGCGTGCTAATTGGTAATATTCTTGACACAGTAAACTTGTCATTAGATACGGGGGTCTTCCCAGACTGTCTTAAGAATGCTGTAGTTAAACCCCTACTCAAGAAAAATAATCTCGACCCCTCTGCTTTTGAAAACTTTAGACCCATTTCTGACCTGCCTTTCTTAAGTAAAATTTTAGAGAAGGTAGTCATTATGCAGTTAAATTACCACCTCAATAAACATGCTATTCTTGATAAATTTCAGTCAGGTTTTAGAACCAATCACAGCACAGAAACTGCACTCGTTAAAGTAGTAAATGACTTGCGGGTAAATGCAGACAAAGGCTATTTATCTGTTCTCATCCTCTTAGATCTGAGTGCCGCATTTGACACCATTGATCATGACATTCTTAGGAATCGCCTTAGTCAGTGGGTGGGCCTCTCTGGCAGTGTCTTAAATTGGTTTGAATCCTACCTGGCAGGTAGAAAATTCTTTGTTAGTTGTGTTAATTACAACTCAAAGACACATGATATCCTATATGGTGTTCCACAAGGCTCTATCCTGGGTCTGCTGCTCTTTTCGATCTACATGCTTCTGTTAGGTCAGATTATCTCGGGGCATAACGTGAGGTACCACAGCTATGCTGATGACACACAACTGTATTTATCAATAGCCCCTGATGACCCCGACTCTGTTATTTCACTAACACACTTGTGTTTCTAATGGGATAAAAAGTAATTTCCTCAAACTAAATAAAGAGAAAACAGAAATTTTAGTGATTGGCAATAATGGATACAATGAGATTATTAGAAATAAACTTGATGCATTAGGATTAAAATTTAAGACAGAGGTAAAGAACCTAGGGGTAACTGTTGACTGTAACCTGAATTATAAATCGCATATTAATCAGACCACTAGGACAGCATTTTTTCACTTAAGAAACATAGCAAAAGTTAGACCTCTTATAACATTTAAAGATGCTGAGAAATTAGTTCACGCTTTTGTTTTCAGTCGTCTAGATTACTGTAACGCATTCCTCTCAGGACTACCCAAAAAAGACATAAATCGTTTGCAACTAGCGTAGAATGCAGCTGCTAGAATCCTAACTAGGAAAAGAAAATCCGAGCACATTTCTCCAGTTTTGATGTCACTACACTGTTTACCTGTGTAATTCAGAATTGACTTTAAAATACTGCTTATGATTTACAAAGCCTTAAATAATCTCGCTCCACCTTATATATCAGAATGTCTGACACCTTATATTCTACCTTAGATCTTGAACCTTAGATCTTCAAATGAGTGTCTGCTTAGAATTCCAAGAGATACACTTAAAAGAAGTGGTGAGGCGGCCTTCTGCTGTTATGCATCTAAAATCTGGAATAGCCTGCCAATAGGAATTTGCCAGGCTAATACAGTGGAGCACTTTAAAAACCTGCTGAAAACACATTACTTTAACATGGGTTTCTCATAACTTCACCTTAATTTAATCCTGATACTCTGTATATTCAATTAATCATAATAACTAATCATGGTGGCTCTAAAATCTGTACTAACCACTACTCTCTCTTCTGTTTCTTTTCCCGGTTTTCTGTGATGGCGATCTGCGCCATCACCACCTAATCAAAGCACCACGATGTTCCTACATTGATGGATTAAAAGCCAGAAGTCTACATGACCATCATCATCAAGTCCTTCCATGAAAACCCTAAATACAAAGAGGACTGTTCATTTATGTTAGGTAGAATGCCCAGAGTGGGCTGGGCGGTCTCATGGCCTGGAATCCCTTTAGATTTTATTTTTTCTCTCCAGCCGTCTGGAGTTTTTTATTTTTTTGTTTTTTCTGTCCTCCCTGGCCATCAGACCTTACACTTATTCTATTGTTAATTAGTGTTGTCTTATTTTAATTCTTACTTTGTTTTTTATTTATGTTTTCTTCATCATGTAAAGCATTTTGAGCTACATTATTTGTATGAAAATGTGCTATATAAATAAATGTTGTTGTTGTTGTAGCCGCTGCTAGACAACACAGACGAGGACGTCGTCAAAATGAAACCGCCAAGAAAGGTGCTTAATTGCTAATGCACAACTGATTGGATTGATTGATTGAAGTGCCAAAATCCATGCTTTCCATTTATAAAACAATGCAATCCTACACCCTAGTTGCTCTCTAGGACTAAAAAGACAAGATAGACTACTTTGGAACTGATAATTTTGTCCCTGGGGTCCCTGTGGGTTTTTTTTTTTTCTCTTGTATGCTACAGTTTGTACACCAGTGCAACCTGCCGGCTTAGAGCAAGTGAAACATTTGAAATAAAAAGGAGTATCGTTCACTTTTGTAGAAGGGTATTGGGTGAGGCTTGATCAAGGTGGAAGTACAGCAAACAGTGGAGAATCCAAAGGTTGGTGCTTGACTCCTGCTTTGTTGGCTTTTCTTCATAATTTACACAATATGGACTGTAGACCTTGAACTAAGAAGAGAAGTCAGACATAACATCATTCATGGTTACAACAATTCTGGAATCCAATCAGACCTAAAAAAAATCAAATTCTTTATTCATGAGAGCAGATACATTATAGAGAGATAGTGTGAGGCAATAACAACAGGGTCACCATTTAAAAAACACATAAACAATTGCTTTCTTTCCTTAACCCTTTCTACAAATATACCCAGCCAATGCACCTTGAGTCTGTTCAAATATTTCACTTTTGCTCTGAGGCTAGGGATCTGCACTGGCAATAGGAAGGTTGCTGGTTCGAATCCTGTAAATGCCAAAAGGGACTCTGCTCTTTTGGGCCCTTGAGCAAGGCCCTTAACCTGCAATTGCTGAGTGCTTTGAGTAGTGAGAAAAGCACTATATAAATGCAAAGAATTATTATTATGCCAGTAGTGTATGCATGGGTGTTTTATTAAAAAAAGACACCAGGCTACTTTACTTGCAAATAATACTGGTGGTTAGATTTTTGAATTACAACTTTTCAAATAAAGTTTCACAAGCTGAGCTAATCCTGCATTTTCCATTGTTTGGTGTGTCACAAGTGGCCATTTGCATTGTTGTTTTTGTTTAAAACTCTTTGTCAACAATTTACTGTATATTAGTATTTAATGCTTTTCTTTGATTAATTTTTTATTCCTTGCATTAGGTCCTTCCAAGTCAGAAGAACAGTCATGACTGTGGAATTTTCATGTTGATGGTATGACAATTTCTTATTATAACTATATTTTAGTGTATGTCTGTATTTAATGTGGTGTCCAGGTTTCCAAATTACCATTTTGTGGTTTCGCAGTAGAATGTGCTGTATGTTGTACCTCGAGGCCCCCTTCGATTTGAAAGAGGCATGTCTAGATTTTAGTACTCTTCTTTCATTGTGGCATTTGTGGGGGGAGGATTATATCTGGTTTCCCGTTTTTGGCACCTTCTACGATTTGTGTTGAGTTATATTTATTTTATATTATTTTATTTTACTGCTTTTAGCATACTGTCCCTAGTGGTTCTGATGTTCCAGAAACACCAACCTTTCAAAATCCACATACTTTAAATGCATGTTTGCAATAATTTTTTTTTAATTAAACTTAACTAGATTATGCCCCTTAGAAATACATGCCAGCTTTGAGGAAATGACGGTGTATGGATGTTGTTTGAGACCTCCAACCCCAAGGGGTAAATGAAGTTTAAATTTTCTTTACTGACATTCGTTCAGTTCTGTGGTAATGTAGCAATTAGGCTTAGCAATGTTGTAAATGAAAGACAAATAATCAAAATGTTTACCATTATAAACGTAATGCTTCTTTTTGAAATTACTAAAGGAAATACTCACATTGAACTGAGTAAGCAAACTCTCTTCTAAATGATGGGCAAGAAGCTAACATAAAATTAGAAGGTGAAAAAATGATGGAAAGCCTGGACAGCATAATTTTTTGTGCATGTTCTTTTGGTTCATTTTTTTAACATTTCCTTAGATAAATATATTTTTTTTTTCTGTTTTTAGGTTTAGACCTCTATTGAGCCACTAATGAAATGACAGAAGTTGGGTAAATACTTGTACTCCATCTGAAGTGAAAAAGTTAATGCATGTTTAATGCATGCTTCAAATATTTTCTTTTAGAAGAAACATCAGCCTCCCTTCTCCAACATCCAGCACAGGCTATTGATGAGCAGGTTACAGACACATCATTTTATAAACTTCTTTAAGAAAGATCAACTTCATTTTGTTGATGCTGACTTAAAATGTTTATTATATAGTGAATAAAATGTATGAATAGACTTGTAATGCTTGTCTCAGGTGTACATTTTTAATCATTAACCAGTAAGAGTCTAAGCCTGAAAGACTAAAAGCATGTTTTACCTCTTCTTGCACAGAAATACAACTCTTGAAAGCCTTAGAACATTTTAAATGCATTGTGTACTGTGTTAATAATAGTGCATTTTAAGAAACATCGATGACTTGTAGAATCTATGATTGAAAACATCAAAGTTAATAATGTAAAAAAATTAAGACTATACTGTACATAATTCTTTCTCTTTCCTTTTCTTACATTCCATGCAAATGTGGGGGAAAAGTCTATAAACATTATGATGATCATTTAAAGATTTTTCTTTTTTTTTCTTAAAAAAATATTATAGCAACAAAGATTCCTTTAGCATCTTATGGAGGCAGAGAAGTTGTGTGCTGAGAATAAATCTATTTTCTGGGGGCAAGTCTCACTCCCTTTGTTACTGTCAATGGAGAATGACGATATAGAGGAGGCCCTTCAAAAATGGGTTATTTGAATTTCCAGAAGAAGAGGAGAGTGAAGAAGTTCCGAGAGGTAAGTTGGAGCTCTTTGATTCAAACATTTAAAAACAAGTAATACAGTTCTAAAAAGAATCGGAAGGCAATGAAAACAGGTCAGTATTTGTCAAATATGGTCATTATTGCAAGAGCTTTTCAATAAACCAGTAGCAGAGTTCTGGACTAATTGTAGGCATCATAACAAGGCCTGATCAACACCTACATACAAAGAATTGCAATAGTCCAAATGAGATGTTATAAAAGCATGGAGGGCCTTTTCAAGATCACTAAAAGAAATACAAGCCTTTACCTTAGCTAAAAGTCTCAGCTGGAAAAAAGATTATTTAATCAAATAATTCATCTGTTTTTCAAGTTTAAATGAGCTGTCAAAAATTACGCCTAAGTTCCTAACTGACGCTTTATAATATATGTCAAGGGTTCCAAGAGCAACATCAGAGACACTCAAAGATTCTGAGCTCTTGAACACCATAATCTCAGTTTTAAGAAAATGCATT
Organism: Polypterus bichir lapradei; assembly: GCA_026402145.1. Classification (NCBI taxonomy): domain Eukaryota; kingdom Metazoa; phylum Chordata; class Cladistia; order Polypteriformes; family Polypteridae; genus Polypterus; species Polypterus bichir. The sequence continues at coordinate 116,434,351 of JANRMT010062791.1, forward strand.
GCCATCCAGGTTTTAATATCATTCAAGCATGCATGGAAGATCTGTATTGTCTCACTCTGCTTTGATTTTAGTGGCAAATAGATTGGAGTTTAATCAGCATAGCAGTGAATAGAGAAGCCATGCTTCTTGACAATCAAGCCTAAAGATTACATGTATAACAAAAAGAGAACTGGTCCAAGAATGGAACCCTGCCAAGCCCTACAAGTAAGAGGGACTAAAGAGGATGAGAACTGACTGAAGTTAAAAGAAAACCCCCTATTCCTTACATAAGATTCAGCCCATTTAAGGGCATCACCTTGGAGGCCTACATACTGCTCAAGGCAGGATATAAGAATCACATGATCCACAGCATCAAAAGCTGAGGCAAAATATTGCAGTACAAGAATGGCCGAATCTCCAGTGTCAGTAGTTAGGTGAAGGTCATTGTAAACCTTTAACAAGGCTGTTTTAGTGCTGTAACAAGATCTGAGTCCTAAATGGAATTTTCCCAGAATACTATTTTCATTCAGAAATGTTTGTAATTAGACTAGACTTTAATGAAATTTGACAGATTAGAGGGGTCCAGCTTTGTTTTTTTAAATAAGTGGCTGCACCACAGCATGTTTCAAGGCTACAGGAACACAATCAGAAATCAAGTTACCATTTATTAAATTAACAATACTTGATCCAACAGAATCAAAAAACTCCTTAAGTAATCAAGAGGAGACACTGTCCAGGGGGCCATTTGTAGGATGCAGGGTTTGTACCAAACTAGACAACAGAGACAAAGATACAGGCTCAAAGTGGTCAAAGACAGCAGAACACACTACGGGAAGAGATGGATCCTGAGCGGGCAGTATGACCAATGACCTAATAATATTAATCTTATTTAAAATAATTATACCTCTGTTTATCAGATTAGTAATTATTGCATCCACCCAAACAAAACATTTTTAAAGATAAGTTTAAAATCTGAATCAATATGTTAGTTCAGTTCTAAAATAAATGTAAGACAGTCTATGAAAGTAAGGCACAGAGGGTGCAACTTTCAATAATGCAAGTTTTACATTTCTTTAGAAAAACATTTGACAATATCTATGAAGCATATTTAAGAGATTTGCCTCACTTTTTTGATAAGTGCATACAGTATTTATAAGTGAGGATCCCAGTCTTTTGTCCTGTTAAAACTATCTGTCTATCTAAAACAGTTACATTTCACTATGTTATACCTTTCTTGACTACAGTATATATGACAAATAAATCTGGAACCTTGGTTACACCAAAACTATATCAAGCAAGAACCATATCTACATGAAACAGAGCTCATATGAATTTAAATATCCACTCTCATTCCTTGTATCTGAATGGAAACACCCTAACCAAAACTTTTAAACATATTTTTATCCTGGGTAAAATTTCATATATAACCATAATAAATTGTTTATGGGTAACCAAAATACCATTCAGTCATTCAATGATTGTCTAACCCGCTTAGTCCTGAACAGGGTCATGGGGGATGCAGAAGCCTATCCCAGCCAGCATAGGGACAAAGGCAGGAACAAAAATCCTGGACACACCACCAGTCCATCACAGAGCGAACACACACACACACACACACACACACGCACAAACGCACCCACACACACACCATTCACACACTAAGGCCAATTTTTAGCAATGCCAATTCACCTAACCTGCATGTCTTTGGACTGTGGAAGGAAACTGGAGCAGCTGGAAGAACTCCACATACACATAAGGAGGACCCAATATGCGAACCCTGGTCTCCTTATTCTGAGCCAGTATCTCTGCCACTATGCTGCCAATGGTATAAAAAATACAGAATCACTTAATAAGTATTAGTGCTTCAATTATTAAACTCCTTACTCACTCAGGTGACATAATATTAAAACTATTTACCAAAATATGCATTTATTTTAATGTAGTCTCTCTGTTGTTCCTGTAGTATTCACAGAGAGAACAGTTATGCATTAAAATTAAAAACCAGGAAAACGTTTGAAAATCGAATAACTCCACTTGAAACTTAGCAGCATTATAACTGCAGTGTAGAACAAAATAAAGAAAACACGATTCAAGTTAGTCAATGGAGGAAGAAGGCGATTTCACCATCTTTTAGGGTTACCAGGTTAATCGATGTTATGCAACGAAACCAGAGTTGACAGAGTGACACTAAATGCTGTGTTCGTGTCTGGGAAGGCCGGGGGCGTGGAAGGCCGAATCTTCGACTTGCAGCAAGACAAAATACAGTAGGTCGAATCGTGACAGCCGAGCAGACCGCTTTTTGATTGGTTGTTGTTACCAAGAATTAACATGATTTTATTTTGAACGCATATACAGTATACTGTACATTTGAATTCTATCCATTCATTTTTTTAAATTGTGTACACTAATTAAAGGAGCAGTTTCACCTTCTAACCAAGAACACACGGCTCCCGTTTAATATGTATCTGTCACACCTTTTCGTGTTTTTTTTCTTTTTTAAAAATATTTAGTGATATTAAAAGCAGCATTGAGGGATTCGAACTGAGTTCCGTGTGTTGCTTTGTGATTAATTGTTTACCGACGACCGTAGCTGTACCACGACGTATACGTGCAGTTCGTCCTTGGTTAGAAGATGAAATTGCCTCTCCAATACTTTTACACGGTTTCAAAAAATGGATAGATATAATTAAAATGTATATGCGAGTCCGCAGTATAATACATGTATCATAATAGCATTTCATGAGCGTTCTATCATTCTGCGCAATTAGCTTAACAAACTTTCCCTTTATAAGCTCAGTTTTTTGATGATTATAAATATTCTGGTGTGTGTGTGGGTTGGGGGGGGGGGTTCTACTATTTATTTATTTAGTGACCGCACGATCACTTTATTCCATATCCAAGGCAGCGCGGGGTACCCCTGCTGGTTATGAATATTGTCCGTGGATTAATTTGTGAAAGAGCATTGAGACTGTAATGTTATTAAATGGACTATGAAGACATGACGAAGAAGTGGACCTTATCCAGGCCAAACAGAAGAGACAGGATGTCTGCAAATAAAGGCTATACCACCAGAGCGTAGTTTATAGTAAATACCCTTTTTGTATTTCAGAAGCAAATGCACCTCAATAACTTTACTGATTTTGAAAATTTTCTTTTAATGTTTCTCGTTTGCAGGATCATGAGCTGTCACAAAGAAAAAATACTGAGGCTAAGGAAACAGTATGGGAAAAATGTCAGGACCTCTTTTTGTGGGAGTTCCTTCTTTGCAGAATTTGCTACAGGTATGTGATTAGAAAGCAAAAATATTGGACCGTTTTTAATACAGTGTACTCTCTCTTGATATAAAAGCTTACCCATTTACCACGGGATTTCCAGAATCAGGGCATGCTCACTTACAAGGTATCAAAAGAGATTTAATGGTTTGGCTATGATCTCAACTGAAAAGGAGTAACCAGAAATTACAGATTATGAATATTTAATAGGAACGTTTGCTGCAGGGCAAAGTTAGAAAAGTACAATTTTGAAAGTAATCTGCTGTTATGACTCTCGGGAAACAAGTCTTGTATTTTTCATAAATGATACTGATATTTTAATGACTGACAATATGCTGATACCATTTCATCATCTAATTTGTTTATGTCCAAAAAAATGTTTTTTTTTTTCTTTTATAATCAATACATATACAGCACATCTCAACGGAGGACAGAAGTCAAGTTCAGCATTTCTTCACTCCCCCTCTTCCAGTAAAAAGCAGCATCATGAAAAGTATATATTTTATACGGGTTCTCAAGGAGTAATTCAACACATTGGCTCATGACAGCCTAGTACTTAAATCAGAACTTAAAAATCCAAAACAGTAAATTGCAGGCATCAATGAGACAGGTTTTGGGGTCTACTCGTTCTCTAAAGACATGTCCATAATGGTCTTCTTTTAATGGTCTACTCCACTATCTGTTTCTCTAGTTTTATTTTATGTGGAACAACTAGAATGGTGCAGTGTGAACTGTCAATAAACTTTCATCTCGCATCTGTGGATTCACCCTACACTTTTAGAAGCAAGTATGAATTGTTCAAGATTTCATCTGAACCGTTATACTCTGCCAGTTCTATTTTAACACAGAACTAGGATTCCCTGAGTTCATGATACCACTTATTCTAAAGATGTAAGCCACATTTACTTAGCATCATGGACATGGAGTTGCTTATAATAAATCTTGTGTATTCATTTTTTTACTATATGATTTAGAAGAAACATCTGTTTGAAGAATGCTTTACTGGACTGGCTGTTTGCAGGTTGTTGAGGAATGATTATTACTGTTGACCTCACCTTTTATATATTTGATGTTTTATTTGCTCAAGGTTCATCAAAACTATTGCCTTGCAAACAATGCAATGGAAATAAATCAGTAATATCAATATTTATAATGGTGATTTAGAGTAGGAAAGGATATCAAAATTGAGGATAGTTTAATTAACCAGAGGCACATAACGTCTTTGTTTTGCAGTTTATCATACGACAATTCTTCTTGACATTATGGGCCAGTTTACTAATTTAAGATCATCTTAGAGAGTCTTGCCTTGGGGATAATAGCACTCGTAAAATTAAACATAGAAGGCTGGTTCTATTCTAGCTCTATCCTGGACTCTGTCTGGAGACAGTAGCACAAAAAGAAAGGAAAATGTTAGCTAAGCAGCTGGCTATCATGTAGAATGAATATCCTTCTAAATGTTAGTATGCAAACTGAGATGAAGATGCACTCAGATTAGGGAGTGTTATAAAAAATGGAGGATCTGTCCAGAATCGAGGTGTATTATTCAGTTAGATTCCCAATACGTGTAAGAATGACTAAAGCATGGGACTAATTGTGAATTTCAATCAAAGACTAAGTATGTACTGTATCTTTTCTAGTGACATTTGAGGACATTGCTATTCCTTGCTCAGATCCTTCTTTTATTCTTAATATGCTGTTCTTTTAGCCTGAGTTGCACTGCATGTTTAAACTCATTTGCCTTTTTATCTATCACAACACACCAAGTAAGGACTCGCTTTTCCTGTTCTCTGATTATTCTGCCAATCTAGTGTGTTTTAAATATACATTTAAATGTAAGTCTGTATTAGTCAAACAACATAAAAACACAACATTCTCAAACTCACTTATGTTTAACATTATTATAATTTAAATCCAGGATTGTTGCAATAAATAACCGAAAACTGGTCTGTTTTCTGAAAACACATACTGATATAATTTTGTTCATCTCAGGCACACTGAAAAATGGTTGCTATAGAAATGAAGATTCCTTCTTCATACTAGTAAGTCTCTAGCTACTTGCAAAATAAAAAATAAGAATTAATTTGTAACTTGAGGTAAGTAGAATTTGAGATTGAAAATATCAAACAGCACAAACCTTAGCTGCATATGTGAGGTTATGGACTACAATACAGGACAGAGCCAAATTGACGGTGTTGGTCATAATATATCTTTTTTAATAACAGCAGCAGGAAGTATTTGTAGAATTTGTAATTAGCCTCCCTAAGCAACTTATGCATGACATTTTTGTGAGTGTAAAATATTTTTTTGACTGTTATGATTCTTATCCAGCAAGCCACATGGTACCACATGTAAAAGAGTTATGAAAAAGAAGCTCTGCTGAACAGTTAAGGATTTTTAGAATTTGGCAGGAAATCATTAATGTCATTCTTTAATAAGCATGCCAATATTTTGTTGAACCATTGCTTCCGTGATAATACATGTGATGAACCAAATTAATCTGGGCTCTTTTGTTATCCATCTCTCTTACATGGGTAAGGAAAGGAGTTTGATGGAATGTATTTTATTGTAACACCATTTGCTTGATTATATCATTGATTGAATTGGGTGTTACTATTTGTGTTTTGATCTCTTAATAATTGGAATGGATGCTGTGCTCAAGTGTTTCAAGGGCACGCAGAAGAAATAATATGTCACCTGTGAGCTTTTCAAATAGGAGTTAGACATGGATTGCTCATGAATATATTGACTAACTTTAATATCAAATGAAAGAGTGATTTTGTATACGTAACCCAGCCAGTAGTGTCTTTGCCATCAAAGTTGTGTTCTCCTCGTTTACAGAGGGACCTGTCAACAGCTGCCTGTATTTTACTTACAGCATTCACCTGAAGACTAAAGGTATTGTTAGAAATTGTATTAATTTGTGCTGTAGACAGGTTTAAGTGGTTTAAACCAGGGGTCACAAACTCTGGTCCTGGAGGACCATCTGGCTGCAGGTTTTCATTCTAACCCTTTTCTTAATGAGTGACCTGTTTTTGCTGATAATTAATTTCTTTCAATGAATTAACTTGTTCTTGAAGACTAAGACCCCCTTAATTGTTTCTTTTTCCTTAATTAGCAGCCAGACAAAAATTAGATTCAAAACGAGCCAATACAACTGGTGTCCCTCATACAATATCTGAAAATAACGAAAGATGAAGGTCTCAGGAATGTCGATCTGCTCAGGTCCCCAAAACATTTTAACAGTGTTCTTAGAAAAGTAAAAATCAACAATTTCAGAAATGTCTGCTAATGCACCATTAGAGCAGCAACAAAGCTACAAAATTAAGGAATGGGTTTAATTAATGACTAGAATTGGAACCTCATTAAGCAGCTGGTTGGAGTGAAATTGGTTGGACTTTGAGGCCCTGACTTAGTTGCTCTTCTTACTCACTTCACATTTCATTTCTGTTTGGGTGCCATTTAAGGAAAGAAATTCAGTAATTCAGAGGAAGATGAAGAAATTCAGGGGAGCAAATCTTAAAAAAGCAATTCAATTGAAATGAATGGAAAAGGAGTTAATTAGCAGCACAAACAGGGCACTCATTAAAAAAAAAGGGTTAGATTGAAAACCTGCAGCCACGGTGGTCCTCCAGGACTGGACTTGGTGACCCCTGGGTTAAACAGTCAGTCATTGCTAGAGGTTTATCAGATCTGATTATTTTCATCTAGCAGCCAGGAGAGCTGTTCCATTGATGGTATTCAAAATGAAACCTTTTTACATATCAATTAAATGAAAAGTTACAGGTATGAATTTATATTCAAGTGTAATCTTGAAATCAAAAAGATAAAAATTTAATAATTGAGAGCATGGTAGATTTAAGAGGCTAAACCAAAAATGCTTAATAGACTAAATGGTCTTCTCTAACTTGTCAGACATCTTACATTTGTTATAACATGTAGAAAAATACTGTATTTCATTAGCACAAACTGAATACAACTGGCAATGTGCATTTGAAGTAATGGTCATGCGACACATTACAGAGGTGAAATATGGTCTTTAGATATACTGTTGTGTTTGTTGAAGCATAAGTAAATGTTCCTGAGTATGGTATCACAACACAAAGAAAAAAGTGCAGAAGAAGATTATATGAACAGTTAAGCATGCAAAATGGGTTTGTAAAAAAACTTTAAACTAATCTCTGCTATGCGTACGTACCTTCTGTCCTTTATCAGAAATGCCAACATTCTTTTAGCTTAGATTCCATTTTTGCAACATCTATCTCTCAGCCAAAATGAAAGTGTTAGAGGCACAATTTAACAATATTAATATAGATAGATTATCTAACAGTTCCAGTCCATAGGTCTTCATTTTTATTTTAGTAATTCTCTAAATATTTAATAGTGGCACAGTCATAAAAAATATAAAATAACTTATCTGTTGATCCAAAGGTTAAAAAATCTATCTTGTTTAATTCAGTTCAGGGTTTTGGGGGAGTGGAGTAAATGCAGAAACACACAATCATTTAAAATAAAACAAATCTTGGCAAACTATTAAAAAACAAACTCTGGATAAAGTGGAGTGTAGCATCTAATTAGGTTTATGTAACAGGCTTAGATGATGAGTACCCTTCAGAAATATTTCCAATTTAATCGGTCAAATGCTTTCTGCACATTTAGTGATAGAAGAGGGAGAACTGAAATTTAAAGTGCATGGCAACTGTATTATGCAGAAGAGGGCAATCATTATCTGATGATAGACGCAAGCATATGACTCTGATCTGATCTTGATGGAGTATTTATGAATTACCTTTTGTAGTCCAAGGGCAAAAATTCTTGTCATTTATAATGTCTCTGTGTTACTTACTGATTAAAGGTTGTAATATTTCCAGCAGAAAGGTGTTTCTGGCCTAAATCTTAAACTGATTACAAAACTAACATTAAAGTTAATGTGTGGCAAAAAGATTTAGAGTTGAATCATTTGAGACAGGGGTTCTGAAAGTTGATCCCAGAATGTCAGAGAAGTCCCAGCAATAGTCTGTCAAGCCCCAGGGCTTTACTCTGTTTCAGACAAGGCAGGGCATTTTTAATTAACTTGAGTTTATAGAGGCCTCAATATAAACATTTTCAGAGTATGATAGATGGAGAATCAACACATTTAGAAAAGCATGAATTCTGTTTTAAGAAGTACTAGATTCAGCGGTGGATAATTTAGTGTAAAAGTAAAGAAAGACAGAATTAATATTCCTGTAACATTGTGTAATACAACCTGTAATCAATTTGTCTCCTCTTTGATGGCAAAGAGTTTCACTTTTGCAAAGCTGAAGTGCTAATAACCTGTCTGACTTAGCACCTGAAGGAAAGTGTTCAGCACATACACAGTGCTTTGCAAGATCAAGTATTGGTTCTGCTATAGCAATGCATTTAGTTCTTTTGATAGCAGAGATCAGCATTCCATAGTTGTGATACACTATGTGAGGTCAGGCAAACACTAAAGCCTACTAAATCTGAGTATGAAAGAAAACATGTCTTTATTGTTTCCCTGAGAAAAATGGGATCCAAAGGCAGTCTGATATTAACAGAAGCCTATTATCACTGCCTATGACCCTGATAGGTCAGCTTTCAAGAAAATTGATCACAGAACTTCCCATCTTCCAACAGGTTACTTATGTATTCCTACTTAAGTGTGTAGGGGTAGAGCTATGGAATCTAAAGTCTTACTATGATACGTTTGTGATTGGAAAGAGATGATAACTTTGCATGTGTCAACTGGTGAGTCAAAGTTGAGCTGCAAATGTGTACTCTATATACAACTGTTTTAGTAGTGAAAAAAGTAAGCATGCTAAAGAATGACAGTATGACAAGATGTCATATAAATTTATTGTCAAAGTTTTTACAGAGCAAGTATAGAAGAAAAACTTAAAGAAGCAGAAAGAAAATTTACTGGCAAAAATTACTGGCAAGTGAGAATTATGTTGATATGACAGTTATTGCATGGTAAACTTGGAGATGAAGAATTTCTTATATGGAATAACTGCTTATAAAGATATTAGCTCTAGTTATCTTCCCACTATTTCTGTAAACACAAAGAAACAGCAATCATCTCAAAGCAGCTCCCAGTTAAATATTTTTGATAAGGAGTTTTAGTTCAGTTAAAACTAAGGTGCATAGCCTATTAGAAAGGCACACAATGATACTACAACCTAGAAATATTTGTTGTTTTATATTGCCACATCTTTTGAGATATAGTGTGTTTCATTGATTGTTCAGTGACATAGCAAACTAAGACAGCATGTGAGGCAGATGGCAGTCTGAGACTATCCATGTTCAAAGAAATATCGACCATGGTCAAAATAAACAGAATAAGAAAGTATAGCACAGTTTTTTTTATGTAGATATGAAAATGAACTAGCACAGAGTAAAGAAAGAGAGATGTTCAGTAATTAGTCAAAAGGTATCAATTCTCCTTGTTTCTCACTCTCCCCAAGATTGTGGATAATCAAGTGAATCCTTCTGTGTGCTTTTTGGAAATTAGAGATTTGATTTTGGATCTTATTGCTTTCAGTCTCTAACTACAGATTAGTTAATAGTGCTTTCATTTTGTTGTCTTGATTTACTGATCTCCATAGACCTGTGACCCTTATCTCAGCAATGTTTTCATCTCCAGGTTCCTTATTCCTTTAACTTGCCACAATTTCATTTATTCACAGAATACACATCTTGCATCAGACATTGCAGCTCAGAGAATGATGTTAAAGAAATGACATTTGTTTTGAGGATTGGGTTTCTCAGGTTTTTTCTCTTGTCCAAATCCATATTGGCATTTCAATTAGAATGCTGCTGTAACTTCTTTGGACACTCAGAGGCTACATAACTTTAATTCATAGCTGCAATAAATTAGATACAGGAAGATAACCCCATTGTACAGTTACTTGAGAAACTGTTGGGGAAAGCTGTAAGATCCAAGTCAATTGCAAGTAAGAAGATAAAGAGCTCAAACTCTATGTGGAGCATAATCTCAGAAATATAGTTCCTTGAAAAAAAAAGGGTTTAAAGTAAAGTGTAGGATATGTAAGCTCCATTATCAGGTCAACTTGTTTTTCTTTGTATTAGTAGAATTGTATTCCCTATGTGAACAGCATAGGCATGGATGCAATGTCCATCTTTGTTTATTAGAATAAAAATGGCCATTAACATGTTGTTTTCCAGCTAGTCTCCTTTATTTTTTTCTATTGTCTTTTTCTGGATTGGCACCTGCCCAGGATTGCTTCCTGCCTTGCACGTGGTGCTGCCAAATACCATGTGGCACCCTGTAATCCTAAAAACTGATTAACCAGGTTCTGTCAGTGGATGGATGGATGCATTTACTATATTCTTTGGTCTTATACTATCACTAAACAATACTTTATGAATACCACTTAAGTAAGGGTAGCTAATTCAAGCATTTTGGTAGGCTGTTAAAATACAAAATTTTCCCCTTCCTTGCTTGCATTACTGGCTTTTTTGTCTGTTTGACTGTGGACACTTGGCCAAATCAACTATGTGATTATAGATGTTGCACTATATGTCTATATAATACTTAATAACTACAACTGCAACAATTAATGTGCTATGTCCTAATTTAGACAATGTATGTGTGGTGTAACATTCAGGTGTATTCAGCAACTAAGTTAACTGATGTGAAAGTTGGAGCATTTTACATTTTTTATTTACTTCATCCTAGCATACATTTTTGTTTAGTAAATATAGCAGTTTTGTAATACTGAGGTTTATTCAAAAATAATAAAAATTACATTTGTTATTAGACAACATGAAATATGTGCGTTTTAACAGTACATTACAAAGGAGTTAAAAATAGAGCACAAACAGGCTTGTGGTTGCATAATAGCTTTTATACAAGGATGAATGCAACTCAAGTGATTTGAAAATGGAATCAATTGATGTAGGTTAGTGGTGGAGGGTCTCTGACTAATTGTTGTTTGGTTTGCTTAAACATTTTTAAAAGTATACCCAATGCAGTGGTATTCAATAATTATCAACTGAAAAATATCTATTAATACAAAATCATCTTTGAAAGAAAAAAATTAAGTGAAATAAGTTCCCCTTATAGCTATTAATATTAGCTGAAACACAGTAATTTGTTAAAATTATTTAAATAAGTATGAACTTGGAAAATAACTCATTTATTTTATAATGGGAATACAAATGGTACACAATGGGAAAAAAAGATCAGGGGCTTTCCTTGATATTTTGTGTATAACTGGAACTGAAAAATCAGGGGCTGGGCACCAGAGATCAGGGGTTTAAGACAGCAAAGCCTCCGAACTCCCAACGGCACTGTCCATTTTTAAACTTTTCCTATGTTTGTATCAGTTAGGGCAGCGGCACGTTTCCCATGTTATTAATCAATTCAAACTTCATTTAGCTGCAGGTTGATAATGTCAGTTCTTTACAAGAATAATCTGCAGATAATATTGTTCAATCAATTCAGTTTTATATGTGCTCATAAAATTGCTTTTCACTTCCATTTATTTCCAAAGAAATTACTTTTTTGTGGTCTGTTAGTTAACTTACCTAAAGCAGCAGGAGAAGGGCACTGCTGCGTGAGCTGTTTATTAGTCGTTTCACTCACTTTCATTGGACATTTGAGTGGCTGTCAGCTGAGTAAAAGAGGAAAATATACAAGTTCAAGTAACAGCTGTTAAGATAAAACTGAAACAGTAAACTAATTCATAGTTAAAGTCGCATAGAATGTTTTTCCATTTTAAGTTTGAAAATTCACAGGTGCTTTTCAATGTGAAATTTTAAAACTTTGCTACAGTGCAATTTGTTTGATGTATCTGAATGAAAATTGAACTGTCTTGAAAAATTTCATTGAAGAATAAGTGTGTCACATCTCAACAAAACTGCTTCACAGGGGGCAGAGTTGTTTCTTGCTGACAGACAGAGGGACAGACATGGGCTTTTGCAATAGGTGCTTTGTGCATTATATGCAAACACACATAAAACACAGACTGATATTGTTACAGTAATATCATTTGATAAAGCAGCTAAGAGGAGAGGATGCAAGGCTGTCTTGGTCATTGCATGACAGTCTGAACTGAACTTTAACTTAAGCTAAACATTTAGTGCAGAGGAGATTCTAGGGACTCTGGGGCCCTAGGCAAAAAACTCCATGAGGCCCTCCAACTCACCCTTCCCTGAAATTCAACATGGTAAAATGCATTACCATTATTGCAGCACAAAGTCTACATTAACAAGATCAACAAAGAGAACTTAATAAATACAAATCCTTTATTATAATTTTGTTAAAAACAGGCTACATACACCAAACAACACAATAAATGCATATGTATAGAAAATAAAAAAAAACAATAATAAAATAACACAGTGAATTTCAAAAATCTAAGTAAAAAAGTAAAGAAAATGCAAAATAAATGTAAGATGCACATGGTAATAAAAGTAAATACAAATTGCACATTGATATATTAAAAATATTTAAAAAGTGCACATAATAGAAATTTAAAAAATGGCTCATAAATTCATTACTGTAACTTTGAAAATAGTATGGAGGCTTTGACTACAGCAAAGGTAGCCACTATATTCTCCAGGTCCAAAGATCTTCAAACATTGCGATCTATTGAAATTACAGCGAGCTAATTAACTAACTAACTTAGTAAACTACACTCAACACCACGTTAACATGGGCTTATTACTTGAATCAGCATTACAGATTCTCTACTTACCATTGTTCTGCTTCTTCTTTTCTTCCTGATCTTGTGTTTTTTTTTTCTAATTTTTGCTTCCAGACATTTAAATCCTTTTCATGATTTATGAACATGGTACTGATTTCATTTAACATTATTAAAAAAGTAACATTGATCACAAACACTCTCACAACAGAGATTAGGCCCCCACTTATGGTAAGTTTCCAACTTTGTCGTTGTAGTGTGTCGTTACTATGCTTCACAGTTTTGTTTTTGCAGTGAGTATTTATGTAAACAGATGCCGCTGGGGAGCCCTTTCCTAGTTCAGAGTCCCAGGCAATTGCCTGCCTTGCCTGTCCTGTCACTATCTCTCTGATTAAAATGCTTTTCCAGATATTTTTATTTGCAGCCATCATTTAAATCACCATAATGAGTCATGGTTCAATTTATTTTGACTTTGTCAAAGGGGTGTGGTCCTGTGTGTACAAGGGGGGAAAACCCATGAACACTTACAGTAGTGTGGTCACCATACTGACTCAATAGAAACAGAAATGCTTTTTAAGAAAAAGGAGCAGGGGATAAGGTGTTCAAAGTCATAAACAGAAAGTCAAACAGATCTGAGAAACACCAAAGTATACACTAGTAGAATGATTCCTAAAGCACAGAATATCCAAATCTTGGATAATGCATTGGCCTTTATACAGTTGTGCTAATGATGTCAATCCTGGAGGATTCTGGGCAATGTTGCCATTCCAGCCTACAGTGCAAAGTTCACGAAATAACAGCGCCCATAAGTAAACAAACATGGTATTGCAGTAAGATATAAAATATTAAGTTTTTAAGAACACCTTTTGGATAAACACTAATTTCAGAATTGAATTCTTTAGTTAAAAATAAACACCGTTCACATTAGCTACTAAGAAAAAAGAAAAATGTGTTTTGGACAGACGATTAATTTCATCTGTCTGATGTCTTGTGTTTGTTCTACCACAACAGAATGGAAAAAGGAAATAGATGGAAATAGATGAGACTGCGACTGAACTTGCCATACCTGGAAAATATTTTTACAGGCATCCTCATTGTCAGGCAGCATGTTATTTAGCCTTCAAAATGCAGTCAGCTTGCAGTACATTGGCAATCTGGAACTGGCTGAATAGCCAGGCAGTGAAGGAGTCATATAATCTGACATCTTCAAGGCTGCAAGATTTAGCAACTACAATTGTTATGTTTTACATGATCTTTCACTCAAAGTCATGTAGTGTGATGCCAGCCTAACAGACACAAATCTAAGTATAACAACACAACTGAACAAACAGAGCTTTTACAAATAAATGTTTCAAACAAAACACTACAATCTGATTAGGAGGACTGAACTATTAATAACCAACAAGGGGTACAGTTCCAGATATTAAATTTCATTTGGCAGTCTATAGTGATGAGGCCTGTGAGTCACCTTTTTTACAATTTTATTCCTAAATCATGCATGTTACCTTTAATATTATCATCAATAATGTTGAAAAGTTAAAAGCCATCAGTTTTACGAACTAACATAATTTATTACAGAAGTTTGAGGAGCCAAAGTATATGTCTGGAAAAACACAGGAACCAGCCATAAACAGGATCTTCTTCTTCTTCTTCTTTCGGCTGCTCCTATTAGGGGTTGCCACAGTGGATCATCTTCTTCCATATCTTTCTGTCCTCTGCATCTTGTTCTGTCTCACCCATCATCTGCATGTCGTCTCTCACCACATCCATAAACCTTCTCCTAGGCCTTCCTCTTTTCCTCCTCCCTGGCAGCTCTATCCTTAGTATCCTTCTCCCAAAATACTCAGCATCTCTCCTCTGCACATGTCCAAACCAATGCAATCTCGCCTCTCTGATTTTGTCTCCCAACCGTCCAACTTGAGCCGACCCTCTAATGTACTCATTTCTAATCCTATCCATCCTTGTCTCACCCAATGCATAGCTTAGCATCTTTAATTCTGCTACCTCCAGCACAGTCTCCTGCTTTCTGGTCAGTGCCATCGTCTCCAACCCATATAACATAGCTGGTCTCACTACCGTCCTGTAGACCTTCCCTTTCACTCTTTCTGATATCCGTCTGTCACAAATCACTCCTGGCACTCTTCTCCACCCATTCCACCCTGCCTGCACTCTCTTTTTCACCTCTCTTCCACAATCCCCATTACTCTGTACTGTTGATCCCAAGTATTTAAACTCATCCACCTTCGCAAACTCTACTCCCTGCATCCTCACCATTCCACTGACCTCTCACTCATTTACACACATGTATTCTATCTTGTTCCTACTGACCTTCATTCCTCTCCTCTCTAGAGCGTATCTCCACCTCTCCAGGGTCTCCTCACTACTATCGCTACAGATCACAATGTCATCAGCAAGCATCATAGTCCATGGGGACTCCTGTCTAATCTTGTCTGTCAACCTGTCCATCACCATTGCAAATAAGAAAAGGCTCAGAGCTGATCCCTGATGTAATCCCACCTCCATGCTGAATGCATCAGTCACTCCTACCGCAGACCTCACCACTGTCACACTTCCCTCGTACATATCCTGTACAACTCTTACGTACTTCTCAGCCACTCCCGACTTCCACATACAATACCACAGCTCCTCTCGAAGCACCCTGTCATATGCTTTCTCCAGGTCCACAAAGACGCATTGCAACTCCTTCTGGCCTTCTCTAAACTTCTCTATCAACATCCTCAGAGCAAACATTGAATCTGTGGTGCTCTTTCTTGGCATGAAACCATACTGCTGCTCACTAATCATCACTTCACTTCTTAACCTAGCTTCCACTACTCTTTCCCATAACTTCATGCTGTGGCTCATCAATTTTATTCCCCTGTAGTTACTGCAGTCCTGCACATCCCCCTTATTCTTAAATATCGGCAACAGTACACTTCTTCTCCACTCCTCAGGCATCCTCTCACTTTCCAAAATTCCATTAAACAATGTGGTTAAAAACTCCACTGCCATCTCTCCTAAACACCTCCATGCTTCCATAGGTATGTCATCTGGACCAACAGCCTTTCCATTTTTCAACCTCTTCATAGCTGTCCTTACTTCCTCCTTGCTAATCCGTTGCACTTCCTGATTCACTATCTCCACAACATCCAACCTCTTCTTTCTCTCGTTCTCTTCATTCATCAGCATCTCAAAGTACTCTTTCCATCTGCTCAACACACTCTCCTCGCTTGTGAGTATGTTTCCATCTTTATCCTTTATCACCCTAACCTGCTGCACATCTTTCGCAGCTCGTTCCCTCTGTCTAGCCAATCGGTACAGGTCCTTTTCTTCCTCCTTAGTGTCCAACCTCTCATACAACTCATCATACGCCTTTTCCTTAGCCTTCACCACCTCTCTCTTCACCTTGTGCCTTATCTCTTTGTACTCTTGTCTACTTTCTGCATCTCTCCGACTATCCCACTTCTTCTTTGCCATCCTCTTCCTCTGTATACTCTCCTGTATTTCCTCATTCCACCACCAGGTTTCCTTTTCCTCCTTCCTTTTTCCAGATGTCACGCCAAGCACCCTTCTTGCTGTCACCCTTACTACATCTGCTGTAGTTTCCCAGCTGTCTGGTAACTCTTCACTGCCACCCAGTGCCTGTTTCACCTCCTCCATAAACTCAACCTTGCAGTCTTCCTTTTTTAACTTCCACCATTTGATCCTTGGCTCTGCCCTCACTCTCTTACTCTTGTTGATCTCCAACATCATCCTACAGACCACCATCCTATGCTGTTTAACTACACTTTCCCCTGCCACCACTTTGCAGTCTTCAATTTCCATTCAGATCAACTCTTCTGCATAGGATGTAATCTACCTGTGTGCATCTTCCTCCACCCTTCCTGACGTAACCCTCCCCATTTATCTGGGCTTGGGACTGGCACGAAGAAACACACTGGTTTGTGCATCTCCTGTGGCTAGGTTCATCCATGAATAGGATACTAGTCCATTATAGTGCCACACTCATTTTTGTTGGGCCAATTTAGAGTTACCCGTTAACTTTATATAAAACTCTTGAGGATGTGGGAGGAAATTGAATTACTTATAGAAGTGCTTGTCATTAAACTTCCCGACAGCTAATGAATGCATTCAGCTGTTGTTACCTGAATGCACTTTATCTGAAAGCAGTGCTTCACAAAGTTGAGGCTGATTGGTATATCCCACCCAATATTTTTACCTTTATTATACATTAAATTAATACCAGAAACAATTACACAGTACTCAAAAGTGTAAATGACAAATTGAACTTATGAAAAAGTTATTAAATTGGCCGAAGTAGCTCTTTTGATGCTTAGCAACTCTTTCTTTTAGCACAGTAATTCCTATTTAATAAAACTGGGCCACGCTGATTGAGGCGATTGCTCTATTTAAGCCTGATTATGTTGTATGTAACTGGCGTAGACTACAGCTCTTATAACAGACATGTACATTTTAACTAATGCAGTTTACATAATTAGTATTTCATATCAAAACTTACTGTAATTATGTAATTGAGCAGTGTATTTTTTATTTCACATCATATATTGCCTATTAGCATCTTTTCAGTGAATTTTGATTTGAAATGCCACTGTGGGAAATGAGAAAAGTGCTATTTAAATAACTATTTCTTGTTCTGTAACAAGCTTGACTTTGTGATTATGAACAACGATTTCCTAGAGTACAAAAAACTAAAGTAAATACAGGATGTTTTAATGTGAGCGAATGCAAAAGTGGTTGAAGAAAACAAGAAAGCTCAGCTGTTTTATTTGTGTTTCAATATTGGATAGAATAAGTTACATCAGATCTGTAACATACATATGTATACCTATACTAATAAAAGGCAAAGCCCTCACTGACTGACTGACTCACTCACTCATCACTAATTCTCCAACTTCCCGTGTAGGTAGAAGGCTGAAATTTGGCAGGCTCATTCCTTACAGGTTACTTACAAAAGTTAAGCAGGTTTCATTTCGAAATTCTACGCGTAACGGTCATAAAGGTCGACAACGTCCGCCATGTTAAACTTTCTTATTTATGGCCCCATTTTCACAAAATTTGGTAGGTGGCTTCCCTGCACTAACCAAAACCGATGTACGTGCTTATTTCGGTGGTATGACGCCACTGTCGGCCGCCATATTGAACTTTCCAACGGTCTTTGCTGCCCTCACTGACTCACTGATCACTAATTCACCAACTTCCCGTGTAGGTAGAAGGCTGAAATTTGGCAGGCTCATTCCTTACAGCTTACTTACAAAAGTTAAGCAGGTTTCATTTAGAAATTCTAAGCGTAACGGTCATAATAGTCGACAACGTCCGCCATGTTAAACTTTCGTATTTATGGCCCCATCTTCATGAAATTTGGTAGGCGGCTTCCCTGCGCTAACCGAAACCGATGTACGTACTTATTTTGGTGGTATGATGCCACTGTTGGCCGCCATATTGAACTTTCCAACGGTCTTTGTTACCTATGGGCCCATCTTCAAGAAATTTGGTACGCGGGTTCCCAACGCTAACTGAATCCTACTTACGTACATATATACGTCCATAGCCTGCAGCTCAGTCGCCGTGTAAGGTGGCGTTGGGTCCCCCATCCCCACGCCTCCCATGTTGTTGGCTGCCTGCCTATATAAGGCCATCCGTTGCTCCGGTCTCTTCATTCTCTTCCTTGCATCGCCACGGTATTCACATCTCCCTGCTGATAACTGCAGCATTTTTATTTAATCCACGGCTTCTCCGCTGTTTTATTGTTCATTTATTACGTTTATATTTATTGTATAGGTATTTTAGACTTAGTTTACATTGTTCAGGTACCCATTTCCTTTATCGTTCCAACCGTACCCCCATTAACATGTCTATAGAGGTGATCACCATCAATCAAAGAACTGTCACTTACTGAGTGGTTTCCATGCCTGGAGATGGCGCCTGCCTTTTCCATTCTCTGTGTTACATATTGTACGGCCATATCAGGCTCACTCTTGATATCTGGAGGAACATTGTGTCTTATGTATTGAATGACTGGGACAGGTTTAAGGTGTGGACTGATGACGGTACAGGAGATAATTATACTATACAGGAGCACTATAAGAGTGAAATGCTTAAGCCCTTCACCTATGGCTCTGCATGTGAGTTGATGGCTGCCGCTGAATTGTTCGGTTGTCGCTTTCAAGTGTACTGAAATGGCCAAATATTGTACACCTTTGGACAACCGCCAATGCCTCTTAAACATCTTAGATTCACAGGTGACGATTTGAGTAGTGGACACTTTGATGTTTATGAATGCTTAAACTCTCAAAAGCTGGATGCAATGTTATCGATGAAACCAGTTGTATGCTTACAACGCTTGACAGATGCCGAATGTCACTTCAACACAACAAGTCCTGCAAATACTAACGTAATTGAAACAAACCATGAAAATCAAACCAATCATGAGAGCAGCAATCCAAGCTGTGAGATTTGAGGCAAGATTGATTTTCACATGGCCAACTGTACGTTGCAAGCTCAAGAGTAAGCTCAGTTCACAGCTTGGTCATATTACAACCGGAGGGCCAAACTGACAACGAGGCATACAAAGAGATCCTTAACAAATAATTATTGGTATATTTTCCCTCAGTTTAAAAAGGTTTACTTTTCTTCTTAATAAAAATTTTAAGGCAGTACTTCGCCGCTGTGAAGTGCAGGTATTTTCCTAGTTTTTAATAAATAGAATAAATCCTTAAAGCTATATGCTGTATATTGACCAGTTGACTTATTAGATCAGAAACATTAGGGAATTAAGTACAGATAGTTTTGGTATTTAATAGTTAAACGGTGTTGGTTAGCCCACATAATTTTAAATTATACTAAAAACACATGAAACTAAACTGATGTCCAGTTGATCATCATACCTAATTTTAGCAAATATACCTTGCATGGCATATCAGGATGCAAAAATATGAATTGGGTGTTTTATTTATTTTTTTCTTTTCTAGAAAGTTTTTAATTGAAATCATTTAAATATTTTGAGGCATACTTTTGCACTTCAGTTTACTGTCCCTCTCAATACACAGATTGGCTCCCTATAGTATAACGATGGGTCTACATTAGCCCTTTTTGAAGTTATTCACTAGAAAGCACAAAATTAAATGTCCTAATATTTCAAAAAGTGGACATATATTTTTTCATAATTCGGCTTCATATTCTACTTTATGCAGAGTTTAGCTGCCCGCAGTATGATGATGGAGCCATGTTAGCATTGTATCAGGATATCCTGGGTAAAGCACTGTGTGATTTGTTTTTAACACACAGTATTAAACCACATGGTGAGTGCAGGGCAGCAAACACGAGCCACCCATTGTCCCCATTCTGATTCAATTTTGCTGTCTAAGCTCAAGGGTAGATTAAAGATCATTTGTAGTTATAATTGAATTTTTTTAACAGAGCTGAAAGAATTCAGGTAATGTCTTTAATAAAGTAGAAACTACATTTTACAGGAATTTGTGACTGAAGTGTTAATAAATTGTGGTTTTAAATATTTAACTGCCGTTGGCACCTACTTTTAAAATTTTTTAAATTCTTTGTCACTACTTTTAAAAATTAAAGTTGTTTATATTTTGAAAAAGTGGTAAATCTTTCATGCAGTTATTTCATTTGACGTCCAATAATTCATTTAATTTTAAAGCCACAATTTGATAATGCAGTCTTAAATACAGACTCAGTTGCATGAAGCTGCACAAGTTACACCACTTCTGCGGCACTGAGTTGTATATCTGGCTACTGCTTTATACTGAAAAGTATTTTTAACATCTCATCTCATTTTCAAACTCTTAATTCAATTCAGGGACACTAGGGACTGATGTCTATTGCTGTAGCACTCGGCATAAGGCATAAAGTAGGCCTCGGCAGAGAACCAGACCATTTCAGGGCCCAAACACACATACTGTCAGTTGGGGAAACATGGAACTGCCAATTGACCTTTAAGAGTAGACTAAAGGGGAGTGAATCCTTTTTCTAATATAAATGCTTATTCTAAAATGTTATTAATTAGATCCTGACAGGTTTAAAAAAATGTTTTGAACAGATCCTCTAAGTGAGAATTAGATTTTTTCCAATTTTGAATAGTATATAACATCAGTTACACATTGATTTAAAGAAATGAGTTAGGATTCTTCCAGTGAACAAGATAAGTCTACTAGTTAATAGTCAAGTAAAAGGCAATAACAGTTTGTTTGTCCTTCTCCACTTTCAGCCCATATGTAACTACACAAAACACAGCTGTTAATGGATTAGGAGGTATTGTGACACTAGGGCTATCTGACAGACATTTAAAGATTTTGGTCCAGAATGATGTTAATTTGGTGCACGCCCAAAACATATGGCCCAGTGAGGCTGGAACTTGATTGCAGCGTTCTCGAGTTGGATCTTGCCCTGGAAACGTTTTGGACTGAAATGTTGAGTAAGAGATCCTTTTCCCACCGTACTCTGGAATCTTTGAAAGGAAGGGACTTTAAAATGTTTTTATATATTACAGAAATGCTGTCCTCAAGACTGATCAATATTTCTTCTAGAATAGAAATAGTTGGGAGGTGAGGAAAATTGGGCAGATTTTGTTTAGCAAAGTTTCTAACTTGGAAATAGTAGAAAATTTGTGTTGATGGGAAGCTAAATTTGGAGTATAACTGTTCGTAGGATGCAAAGACATTATCTATGTACTAAGTGATTTTATACCATATATTTTCCAAACATTAAAAACTGTGTAAGTTTGAGAGGGTGGAAAAAGATGGTTATCGTGAAGAGGTGCCACAAATAAAAGCTTCTCTATCCTGAAATACTTCTTACATTTGATCCATATTCTGAGTGAATGACGAACAGCTGGGTTGTTAGTATATTGGCGATAACTTGTATTTACTAGGGCACAAAGCAAGGAATATAAAGAATTGCTGCATTGTTTCTATTGCTAATCAAGCCTGTGTGTGTTCATCTATTTGTGTCAATGTCCAAGTTTTTATAGCTTGTATATTTGCCACCCAGTAATAAAACTGAAAGTTAGGTAGAGCCATGCCACCTTCTGCCATAGGTCTTTGTAGGGTCACCCTTTGGATGTTTTGAATTCCAAACAAATGAGGTTATGATTGAATCTAATTTCTTGAAAAATTTTTTTTTTTAATGTATATGGTGATGCTTTGAAATAGAAAAAGAAGCTTAGGAAAGATATTCATCTTGACAGGGTTAATTTTCCCCGCTAAAGTGAGATGGAGGGAAGTCTTGCTTACGTGTTTCCATGCAGACAGCAAAAGTTTGTTGAAAAAGAGCTTTATGTTTACTTGTGATGTTTACCCCTAGGTATTTCAACTGATCTGTGATGATAAAAGAGAAAGTGTCCAATCTAATATTGTGTGTTAGAGAGTTCACTGGAAACAACACACTTTTATTGAAATTCATTTTGAGTCCAGATATCTTTTGAAATTCTGCTAGTGCTGCTACGACTGCAGGCACAGTATTTTTTGGATCTGATATATATAGTACCATATCATCTGCATATAGTGATATTTTCTGTTCCAATCCTTCACAATGTTGTTAAAACAAACTTAAACTTCTGGACTGGTATACAGTAGTTTGCAATGCAGTGAATAGGTAGTCCCATTCAACCATATAAAATGCTTTATCTGCATCCAACAATAATAAGATTTCCAGGGTGTTAGACTTTGTGGGTGAATCTATTACATTAAATAGGCGTCGAAGAGTGGAAGCTAAGTATCTGCCTTTAATAAGTCTGATTTGGTATTTTATATTACACAGGGAAGCATTTTCTCTCTTCTAGCTAGGGACGTATAAGCTGCTTTCTTGAGAGAAGCAAAGGATGTGGAAGGTAGGGAAAAGCACTTTGAGTGGGCACTTTCAGGCAACTAAAGGTTTCAGGATTAGGGTTCAAATGGTGTGAATAAAAATAAAACAGAAAGTATGTTGTGTATAACTAACAGGACCTAGTGCTAGGACTGAAGCAGGGTCAAGCAAATAGGTACCTGCAAAGGCTTTCTTCACTACTCAATCTCTACAAGCTGGTATATACAGGGGTTCTCAAATTGTAAAGTGGATTTCCCTGGTTCAACCCATTTCTCTCCTGTACCCCTTTTGAGCAATTTTTGATTGTACAGGCTGTTGGCCTCTCTTTCTAATGGGTGGGGGTTGAACTGAATTTAGTTTTGTCAAGTTTGACTTGCTTGTATATAAATTTACTTGCTTTTAATAAATGCAATAAAATAGAAAAAATGAACTACCCATTGACCTAACTTGCATGTCTTTGAGGATATGACAGAAAAACACAAATCTATATAGACATGGAGAGAACAAGAAAACACCACATTTGGTGTGTAATTTTTTCAGTGTTAGATGTTGGGTAATCTAGATGTTAGGGGTTTAGGCAAGTTGAAATGCAGCTTGAGGAGAAGAAAATAAAATGCTCTGACAAAGGAATACCACGTCTGTGTGTTTATATTGTTTTATGTGTTCGTGCTTGTAAATCTTGTAAGATTTAGTAAGTTGCTATTAATGCATTGTAGTCGTGGTTTTGTGCACATGTTCCGAACCTATTCTCAGCTAAAAGAGCTACACAAAAATGGGTTGAATTGTGTCAGCAAAAGTGCGGGAGATTAATTGGTGCAACTAAATTTTACTAACTTGTATTATCTATACCAGCATCGTGTTCTCGGTGAAAAAATTACTGACACAGAGTCAAACCCAATTTACTATTTTTTTCACTTTACATGCTCCTGTGGGAAACTATCAATAGAAACCATAATGTGTATTTTCACTTATATACCCAGCTATACCTCTGTTTTGGACCAAATCATGTTTCTTCAGCAGTGTGTTAATTAAATGTTTCAGTGAATTAAGAGTGGATTGATGAGAATTATTTGTCTTTAAATACAGGAAAAAGCAGAAATGTTATTTACTAGGGGAATGATGCAAACCATAATTACTGTATATTCTGCCGCTTTACAACTCAGCTGGACTAACCATCAGTTTTACTGAATCAGTGCACAACATAGCAGTTATCTTGGACACTAGCATGTTTTTTAAAACACTTACTACAAACCTTTCTAAAACCTGTTTTTTCCACCATAGAAATATGTAAAAATTAATATAGTTTCTAAATATGGAGGATACTGACAAATTAATTCATGCATTTACATTTTTTTCTAGTAAGATTGACTACTGCAATGCAATATTCACAGGCTGTTCAAACTGTTTTGTATGCAGCTTTCAGTTATTTTAAAATGCTGCTGCAAGAATTATTATATTAAACTACAAGGTACAACCACATACTTAAGTCTTTATGTTGGATTCCAGTTAAACTTAGAGTTGATTTCAATATCTTTATTCATACATATAAAACCATAAATGGCTAATTCCCTACTTACTTATCTGAAGTTATCATTACATACAGTATAAACCAGAGCGTGAATTAAGATCTCAGGGTGCTGGCCTATTAAAGATTCCAAGGACTAATAAAACAACAGTGGGAGGTCAAGTGTTTGGCAATAGGGCTCCAAAGCTGGGGAATTATCTAACTGCTAATATAAGATGCCCCTTCACATAACAGCTTTTAAATTTCAGGATGAATACTGACTACTTTAGACTAGCATACCCTGACTAGAGCTGCTGATTAGCTGTGAATACTGTATCTCTGTTAGTCATATTGTACAGAAATGTAAGTAATATATTTTTAAACCATTACTAACCCTCCTCTATTTAATTTCTGTCTGTTCTACACATTTAGAAATGTAAAACTGCATATTGCATATTTAAATGTGAAAGTGCTTTACTACAGTTTTCTTCTAATAAGTTACAATGTAAAACAGAAGACAGATTTGTCTGTATTATTTTTTTAGGCTAGGAAACATCAAAGAATTAATAGAGAATTATGATTAACAGAAATAAAATTTAAAATACCATAGTATGGCATCTATGGTTTCCATTCCTTAGTTTTAAAACCTGCTTATTCCAATACCAGGTTGGCACAGGCCACATTATAAACCCACAGCAATGGACAGAAGACAATTTCTATTCCTAGGAGGGACACCGGTCCATCATAAAGCATCCTCACTCACACACCTACACCCATTCATAGTGAATTTAAAGGCAACCTAAACCGCATGTTATTGTGATGTGGCTGCAAACAGGGATATTCCTGCAGATGCAAAGAATTTGGAGACTCCAAATAGATGATGCCTGGGCCAGGATTAGAATATAGGGATTTTCTGTGGAAAAGCTTGTTTGTCTAAAGTTTTGCCTAAGAATAAAAAAATAGACAGAGGATTACAATGCTTTGATAAAAATAAAAAACAACTCTTGTACACAATATGGCCTATAATTAAATAACAGAACAGTGTTTTGCATGTGACAATCGGACATGACCTTTTCCTATTTTCCTTGGATAGTTTTATTATTATTTAACCTCATGGTCATGGTCACAGGAGATTATCTTGGCGCAGCAGGTGCAAGGTTGGGACAAACAGATGCTACTCCACTACATGTCACACTTGCAATGACCAGGCTAATTCAGAGTTTTCAGTTTGCCTAACATGGATGTCCTTGTGAAGTGGGAGAAAAAAGGGAGTACTCACAAACAAAAATCATTAGTGTTAAAGTAACACTTTTTAAAAGTATAAATAAAAAAATAATTAATGTAATACTGTCATTTTTTTTGTGCAGAGAAAAAACAGGCACAAGAGTAATATGCAAACTCAACTGTGACAACAACCAGCTATGGTTTTTCCCTAGAATTCCTGAGGTAGCTAGGCTAACAGTTGCACCACAGTATAATCTATTCTTATATTCTTGCAATTGTAATTCATAATAGATGTGAATTAATGAACCATTAAGGTTAATCAATTGATATACATGCCTAATTATACACCGCTTCAGTACTTTATTTTTTAAGACAGAAATTAATGAAATGTACTAGAAGATAATGTTTTTACCAGTATGCCTATCATTAATGATGATTTGTATAATGACTTGTATAATTAAATGACCATTGGCTAAATAAGTAAATACTTATTAGTTACCTATACTGTACCTCATTCTCTTTATATCTTTTTTATTATTTGCAATATATTATATACAGTATGTCTTAATTTCACACAGCTACAACTGTAAATAAAGTGCAAGTTCCTAAATATTTCAATGATAATATGATATAAGATGTTTTCACAAACAGGCTATAGAATGAAATTATCTTTAAGGGTTTCAAATAGTACAATATAAATTTCAGCAACAAAATGTTTTTAATGAAAGATAAGCATGTCATTAGCAAAAAATTAATATTAATTTTCTGGTTGGTCAATCAAGACTAAAAATGATGTATATGTATTTGTGGCTAATGCTGCCTCCTTACAGGCCCATGTTTGAATCAGGGGCCTGGACATCTGCACATTCACTCCATTTCTGCGCTACATGAACATCTTTAATTGAAATGAGGAAAAAAATATGCTATTAGCATGTCCTCCTAAAATAGTGACATAATACAAAACATTACACATTAATTACATTGAAAATTTATAACATAATAATGACGGGGTTAAAGGACTTTTTAGCAGCTAAACTGTTTTGTTTCTATGTTTCATCTTACTGTTTGGTATGTAAATAACTGCTGTTTCACTCTATTACTTAATTCCTGCATGTATTTTTGTATCATATGCTTGTACCTGTACAATAATCAAATGCTGACTGTACAAAGCAAACACATCTCATCTCATTTTCTGAAATCGCTTTTCCTGATGGATGAATTTGACAAATAACTGCATGTACACTTGAAACAGTACTACAAGTATGATCTGAGATCTTCAAACTATTCACCATACAGGTCTTAACTTACTTATTAGGTTAGTATGGACTTGAACACTTCAAAGATGCATTCAAAGATGTGCTTTTTTCCATCAGCCTTAAGTCCATGTGTTATATGTGTAAAAGCATTTTTTCTGACAGTAAAATAATTAAATTAATAAAAATCTGGTATAAATCAAGTATATTGATTAAGAATAGTACTATTGAGAAATGCACTTGTGACTTGTGTTACTGTGTATATTAAGCTATAACTATTTTAGTATGTAACCTCGTCAATGTGTTGCTCCAAGTGTAAATTGTGTATTAGACTGAGAGTACAAATTAAAAGACTGCAGGTTTAATACGGTCCTGCCACAAACTCAATTTGACCTTGAATATGATTGTCTCAGCCCAACAGATACAGCAACGCATCAATAAATAAATTTCGTGGTGCACTGCATGCTAAGCGTTTTGGGGCGACGTTTATAGTATTACGATTTGTTTATAAATGTTAGTTACGCATTTAATATGCAACTGGATTCCGGATGTCTGTTGACACAACTGTGGCACGGTTGACTAACGGTTTAAATGGCTAAAGACTATAAATACATATGCTGCAGGTTCAAAATGAGGCACGATTTACGTGTAGTGTTATCAGTATCTTTTCCAAAATACTCCACCACCATATCACTCCTGGCTCAGAAGGATGGCTTGATGGTTCCGATTGGTACGATTTTGCATCTGACAGGCTGCGCTTGTCAAACAGCAATGAATGTACTTCACACCATTTCACCAAACCTCTCACTTTAAATGTGCAAGTTCTTCATTGTACAATGTACCAATTGGCTGAACTAAACTAAAATATTATTAAGCATATTATACTTTAGCATGACTCAGCCTCTATCCAAGTTTTCATTTCAAGGTCCGTAGACTTAATTTTCTTTTCTCAGGAGGCATACAGTACGCACAGCAAAATAAAGACCAAAGTTAGATGTAGACGCCAAAAATGCTAGCCCATTCGCCAGCTCATAACGGTGCCCTGCAACTGTATGAGAAGTAGCGGCCACTGACCACCACCGTGCGCATCGGGGCATTTTTGCCCTCGTGTTTCATTTCAGCGAGAAGCCTGAAAACTTTACGCTGTCGTTTACATAGTCTTTGCCTCCGGCGGCTCTGCGGTTCCTCTCGCAGCGCTTCCTCGCGCATGCGCATTGGCTGCAGCCTGGGCAATTTGTCAGTACTCGTGAGAGAATTTGGGTAAGAAAAGACAAATTTAAACAATTTTACATTTCGATCCAAGTGTCGGGCCGTCAGTATTTTCCCGACAATAAGACCGAGGACACTCCCTTGTACTTTCGTGCGCGTTTTGGAGAGAGACAATTAGCCTGAAAGTTAGAAATAAAAGTACTGAAAACGATTGGACGTGTCATCAATAATTCTGAGCCAGGAAGAGGTTTGAGTGCGATAACGTAGGAAAATGCCTTATATATTAAATAGGGCCAACGCAGACCAGCAGGTCAGTTTGTGTCGATAATTATTTAAGCCTGCGAGTGTTCTGCGTTACAAACTACTATTTAATTGATCATATGTGCACTTTTTTCCGAATATATGCCAGTTTCAGCGCAATTGCTCTTTATGCCGTAAGAAACTGCAGAAACTGGGTACCGTGAGGTGGCAACAAACAGAGCCATGTTTCAATATTTAAAGCCTCATCTGCTGCAGTCAGGGGACTAATCCAGTAAAATAATTTCTTTTTGTTTCAGCGCAGCGAGTATGTAGGCCTGTGGGTGAGAAATATATAGAGTATATTCCAGCTCCGCCATTTTGGGAAACTGCCTTTAAAAACACTAAATAGTATCATAGCAAAAGAAAAGTGCCGATCAGATTCTGATCTCGGTGTCGCGATGATTGGCATGCAGTTATTGAAAAACGTGTATAAAATTACTATATTGAGAAAGCGGGGGGCACACGGAGGGATGGAAAGTGGTTATAAATCTGGAGATGCGTCTGACGCGCCGATGGGAAAAAAGTGTCAAACATGTTAAATAATAATAAATAACTTGCACAAAAGATTACTCCGATTGAAACGGTTTGATGAACTGATTAGTTCCCTTTTGTTTTCCGCAGTGCGCTCGTTTTGCAGTTTCACAAGTCACTTTCAGTCCGCCCCTTTTAAAAAGAAAGTAAAAAATTATGAACGGAATAAAACATACCGGCATCGCTATGTATTGAAAAAAAAAAGAACACGGGGGGAGGACGGGAGGGCAACCTCGTCCGGGAAAACACATGTGCTAGTAGCGTCGGCGTGTACTTTTTACTAATTTGTGTGTTTTATTGCGAGAATTCAAAGACACTGAATTCAAACACACTGTTTATAAATTGCCATTGCGTTTGGGAAATACTGCGTGAATGAAGTTTTATACGACGATCAGAAAAAGAAAAAAAACACGCACAGCCTCCATTGTCTTTACTGCCCGTGAGGTGCGGATCGCCTGCCGCCCATAAATCAATTTATTTCAGTAGGTAAGCGGATCGCTACAACATGTTAAGTTGTAAGCATTGAGAAAATTACCGTGCACCTTTTCAACGCGTTTGTTATTAGAGTTTGGAGTCATTTGAAATTATTCGCGGACAACGGTAATTTCTCTTAATTATGGAAGTCTGTGCATTTCGTAAGTGATTTCATATTGTTAAAAAACTACGGTATTTAAAGTTTCAAGTACATAAAGGAGATAATAGAGTTGGCCAGGGCGACATCAAGCGGCGCAGCGCCTTTTGTACCACAACATCTGATGTAAGGAATGCTACATGTGGACAAACAATGACAAGCTGGGTGTAAAGCGGAAAATAAATAGCCCCCCCCCAAACCCAACACCCCCGAAAAAAAATACATGTGCAAGGCCTTGGCGCTGTAGGTGCCCTGCCGGGTTTCTCGCTACTGAGGCAGGCAGGGGCACTCCTTCCGTTGTTCGCTTGCTTCAAGGCAAAAAGGGTGGGGGCGGTGGTGGCAGCGGTTGCTTCCTTGACATCACCATTCTCGAGACTCTAGACGGCCACTGGTTCAATTATTTTGATACTATTTCGCGTTCACTCGTATACCGTTATTTATGCAAAGATTTAGGAGCTGGGGGCGGTCGCGAGATCTTGAACCGGAACAGCGGCACTTGGCAAGTTACCGTTTTCACAAAAGTGAGTGCGCTGCGCAAGCTTGGATTCGTTCAAAGTACAGGAGATCCGAAATTTGCGCGGCTGTATGGAACAAAAGCGTCGCGGCCTAATAGGAGGTGCAACAGGTGCCGAAGAGCTGCCAGCCTTTGCGCTTTTGTATACAATTGTCGAGATAGTGTGACAGAACTTATTCGAGTGCCCTTATGAGTTGTGTACCCCGTCGCAAAGTACCGTTTGTTTAACAACAATTAAGTTGCATTTATATAGTGCCTTTCACCGAGTTCGCATTCACAGAACAGCGATTTGCGACATTGCATAAACGAATTATCAGAAGAAAATGGGGTTTGATAAACGAATAAAACGTATAAATGTTTTAGGAATAGCAAGTCGATCGACATCTTTAATGTTTGAATGTATCCTCCCATAGTACTTTGCCCATTGTCACATTATTTGGTAATCTGCGTTCAGTAAAAGGGCTGAAACAGTTTAAATTAATTGCACAGGACACATACATGTGGTTGTTATATCGAGGTCATTCCAAAAAAGCACCAATAAATGTAACACAAAAATGAACGTTCACATCCTTTATCCATTACCAAACCCATCTAATCTATTAAAAGGTTACAGAGATTTGAGCCAATACAAATGGCCATGGATTGACTGCCAGTTCACACTCAGTTATATTCATCTTATTTTTGTGTAGCACTTTTTACTGAGAAAAATACAATTACAAACTTCACAAATTACATAATGCACATACTTAAAGATGGAGTGACACGGTGGCGTAGTGTTAGTGCTGCTGTCTAACAATAAGGAGACCAGGGTTTGTGTCCTATTTTTTTGCCTGCATGGAGTTTGCATGTTCTCCTTGTGTTTCTATGGCTTTTTTCCAGGTGCTCTGGTTTCCTCCCACAATCCAAAGACATGAAAGTTAGGTTGATTGGCGATACTAAATTGGCCCTAGTGTTTGGCTGGTGTGCTTGTGAGTGTTCACCCTGCAATGGACTGGTGCTCAGTCCAGGGTTTGTTCTTGCCTTGCTCCCCATACTGCCTGAGGTAGGCTCCCACACTGCTTGCAGCCCTTTTCAGGACAAAGCAAGTAGAAAATGACATAGATACAGAAAAGGTAAAGAAATTTCAAGATGAGAGACGTGAAAGGGTACTAGCAAAATATGTGTTGAGATATTCACAGTTGACAATGGAGGAGAGGAAAACAAAAGCACCAGTCAGCAAAATCCATAAAGAAAAATTTCTTGGGCATATGCAGGTTGGTTGTATGTGACAAGTACAGAGATTTCAATTTATTAAAATTTGTGTTCATGTGGTGCTTGAGGAAAATGCATGCAAACATTTGCTGAACATGAAAGCTTTAAACAGAAATCCTGGGCTAGGATTTGAATGTAGGACTTGAATTTTGCAGTGCTAACCATTGTGCCACCCACTTTCCTCTTCTTCATGTTTATTGAACTGTATTAACCAAAATATTGAGATCTGTCTGAAACAAGTTATTTTATTATTTGCAGAATACATTATCACCACTCACTTTCTAGTGTAAAGAAGATTTTAGTAGCACATTTATTATAGTATATAAAGAATTGCTAACACATATCATGAATTATTATGGGTAGTTTATAACAATTTTGAAGTAAATACCTAATCAAAACAACACCACTTTATTAACAAAACAAAGGTGAATTTAATATAAATAAGTTTAACTTCTATGAAATATTGTGAAATTTATTTTAAAAGTGAATAAAGAAAATGTCATACCTGCACCTATTCCTTATTTTATGTTCCTACTTAGTTTAGTGCTTGACCTTGGGGTGATGGTGATTGTCTTGGTGCCCATTCACACTGGCCTGATTTAGAGATAGTAGTTTACCTAGAATGCACATATCTAGGATGTCGGAGAAAACCTCAGTGCCTATATTACACCAACAGCACTGACTACTGGGCTAGTAGCTGAACCTCAGAGCTGGGTGGTAGCAGAGATATCCACTGTTCCTCTATCTAGTTTCTCCCAAATTTAGTTAATAGTGATTTTGGATATGTAGTGCAGATGCAATATTAGTGAACAAATGCTTCCATTTTTGAAAGGTATAAATCCTTTTACTTTTGAAACATTTTTTTAAAAGAATGTAGGGGTATAACTGCAGGTAAATGTATATATTTTACATAAAACAGTCATTGTACAAAAATAATTTTAAACCTGTTGCCTTATATTGCAAGTCCAGCTTGGCCTTATATTGCAAGTCCAGCTTGGCATACTGTATAACTTTCAAATGAAAAAAGAGGAAAACCACAAACATAAGCAAACCAAATGACTTTTCCTAGCAATACAGTACAGTATAGCTTTTGGACACATTCATTTCTTTTAATGTATTCATTACTATAATATTTTGTTGGTAGTCAAAATGCTATATTAAATGTAACACAAGTAAATCCTACGTGTTATTTTGATAATTTCCAGAAGGGAGTTATTTTAATGGATGTTTAAGATGTGTTTGTTTTATTTGTCTGACTTTTCAGTTTGTTCAACTCACCAACAAAATAAATCAAATAATACATACTGTATTTTATAGTCTTTTAGATTAGTCTTTTGGATTTCCCTTAATTTTTGTGGTAATGTAGTGGTTGATGTGAATGTTGTTTCTGTTCCCATATTAAGGTTAAAATTACCTAGTTAATATGATTGATTCATCATTAAACTAGACAGCAAACTTAATGAACTTAATGACTTCCTCCCATTTGTAAAACAACTTGCGTTCTGTGCTGTGGTACTCACCATATTAGGCTTTAATTATTGCAGAGGTATAGTACATATTAACTCTGGCTAAATTATATGTTTTGAAAGTAATTGCAAATTAATCTGCTGAAAGTCAAGAAACAGAAGAGCATGAAATCATTGTTTTCTACAGAATTGTACATGTATCTTATTAACTCATTACTGAAATTAGTATTTGTACTAGCACTCTATAAGTTGTATTAAGGTTTACCATTTAGATTGACAAAAACCCAACAGCTTTACATAGTGGCTACATACATTATATACAATGTATTTTTTGTACAACATACAGTATATACATTCAGTGTTTCTCCTAGAATATTTTTCATAGTGGGTGGCATTGGTTGCTGATTGGGGATGTCTCTCTTAGAGAGTTGCCACTGATAACTGAATAAGTAATAGTAAATACTACAATACTGTATATAATATCAAATAATACAATTTTACAGCATGAAAGGAATACATACAAATTTTATATTGAACCACATTCACAAAGTACATGCCAATAGAAAAGACATATACAATTTTAATTGATTCATACTCAAAATAATCATACTTAACAAAAAAATTAAGCATATTTAACAATTAACTTTCTTTTATAAGTTGATGGTCATAACACTGTTTTTGCCTATTGGAATGTATTTTCTAAAGTATTCCAGTGTAAGACCAGGAGCAATAAATTAAAGTAAACAAGCAAATGGCTTGCAGTGTGGCCCCTTTAGACACTGACAAAATTATAATGAATTAATTGAAGTTGCTTCAAGATTGGATGTCTTTACTGACTGGAGTCAATGCCAATTGATTAGAGATTGAGATTAATGTTCATCTTGTCCTCTAATTTCAATTGTAGGTGAAACACTGATGTACTGTATATACTATACATATATATATATACTGTCTTACCTCTCTTAATGCTTGTTTATGTAAGTGTGTGTACTGTATAATGTGTATATATATATGTATATATATATGTGTGTATATGTATACATATATATATATACACACACACATTATGTATATATTCACAGGGGGTGGGCAAAAGTAGGTTTACAGCTGTTCGTTTGGAAAAAAAAATGCAGGTTATAATTATTACAGTAGCTTTATTAACTTTATTAAGTCATAAGAATGTTGCAGTGCACATAGGTACAATCTCGTAAGAGCTCAAATTGCCGGCCTTCATTATTTACACATTCTTGTAGTCTATTTGCTACACTCGAGCATACTTTAATAATAATAATAAGAAGATGCCAAATAAATAAGAAGACAAATAATACAAATAAATAATACAATAATTAATAAACAAATAATAATACAAGAATAAACTCTGTGTTTCATGTACTCACAACAGTAAACTTGCTTTTGCCCACCCCGTGTATACAGTATATATATATATATATATATATATATAAAGTGTGAAGGTAGTCTTTCAGCATTTTTTAGAAGAGCGTCCGTATCCTCTAGGCCAGTGTGCGAACAGCCCCTCTGCTCACACCCCCTCCTTCAGGATCAGAGAGAGTGAGAGAGACAGAGAAAAGCAAACAATCAAAAATCAAAACGTGCTGTTCGGGCTTTCAAGTATGTGAAGCACCGCGCGGGAAGCATAACGTATATCATTGAGGAGTTTTATTTAATACGTAATACGTGCTCTGATTGGGTAGCTTCTCAGCCATCCGCCAATAGCGTCCCTTGTATGAAATCAACTGGGCAAACCAACTGAGGAAGCATGTACTATAAATTAAAAGACCCATTGTTCGCAGAAATCCGCGAACCAGCGAAAAATCCGTGATATATATTTAGATATGCTTACATTTAAAATCCGCGATGGAGTGAAGCCGGGAAAGTTGAAGCGTGATGTAGCGAGGGGTCACTGTGTATGTCTGTTTAAATTGATAGGAAAATATTTCAGTTGTACTAGTATCAGCTACTTGCATTTTGGGATGTAATGGTGTTCAAGGCTTGTACTCTCTGTGTGGAGCTTATATGATTTCATTGTGTCTGCGTGGATTTTTTTCCACATGCTCAGTTTCCACCCACAATCCAAACACATGCTGATTAGGTGAATTGGCAATGCTAAATTGTCCCTGATATGCATGTGTGTGTTTGTTCTGCTATGGGCTTTTGCGTTGTCCAGAGATTGTTCCTGCTTTGTGCCCGAAGCTTGCTGGGACAGGCTTTGGCTTCTTTGCAACCCAGCTCTGGATAAGTGGGTTTAGAAAATCGCTGAATGGACTTTAGAAAGTAACCAGCTTGATTTTGTTAAGGATTCAGAAACATGTTATATTGCTAGTATGGTTTTTGATAATATGAGGGCAATCTAACACCAAAATAGTCTATAAGTGAACACACGTAAATAGAATTCTTTTCAATTACTATGCACATTTTATTTTCTGACATAGTTATTTAAAGAAAGCTTAGAAAATACTTATGAAATGATCGATTTTCACAGCAGCCACTAGTCTTCAGGTTAATTTCACAGTTTAATTCTGTTGTATGTTAGATATTAGAGTAAAATGAAATTTCTGTCCTGGTGTATTAAAAACCTGACTGCATTCTTAATATGAGCCAGATTTGTCTAAGATTGTAATTGTCAAACTCCTGCAATGACAATTTCTAGACTAAACCTTGTAATCTGTTCATATTGAGAGGTGATTCAGTAGGTAATTTTGTTGTTTTTTTTTGTTTGCATTTGTTGACCTAGAACTCTTCTTTTTTTGCTTATTAAGATAACAGGCATCAGTAATACACATCAATGTTGTTTGCAACTCCTATTATGTAACATCAGAACCCTGAGATCAAAATCTAGCAATTGCTTGAAAGCAGACTCCAGTCCAGACAACCATAGACAGTTGTATTACTAGACACTCCCAAATCTTTGCAGAGCTGGAAGAGAACTCATTATTCCAGAGTGATACAGTAGGTAGACAAAGATGTGATAACTTCATCTGGAGAGGAGACAGCTTTATGTATGAATATAAGTCAATTTTTTGATTTTCAAGTACTTATCTAAATGCATGGGCAAGAACTAAGGTTGAAAAGGCAACTAAAAGGTTGGCTACTAACTTGTTTTAATTACTTCTAACTATTTAAGAATTAATTTTTTTTATATTTTATAGTGAATCCAATACTTGGATGGCAGAAGCTGTATGTTGCCATTTTATATAGGTGGGATAAAATTACATACAGTATGTCGAGTGATCTCCACATCCCATAACCTGTAATGGGCATGGCAGTAATCAGTATAGTCTTACTGTAACTATACTACTACAAGAAAAAAAATGTTCCATTGCCAGAATAAGGATCAAGTATTTAAAAATTCTTGAAGACAAAATGCATAAGCAAGAAACTCATAATAAAATGTGTGCTAGGATTTCATAAACCTAGATTATAAGAAGCTTAATTGAGCCACCCTTACCTTCATCGACAGAGACATTGGGGCAGTAGTGCACTTGAGTATTAGAGGATGGATAGTAGGAATGAAGTCCATGCTAGTTTTTACAAATCGATTCATTAATGACCTAAACAAACAGCAAATCGTGTTCTCTCTGTAAAATATATGTATGGCCAATTGGTCCCCATTAAAATTAGATTTTGAGCAAATAGGCTCCACCTTTCAAAACTATTTTAGGATCCTGCTGGCAAGAATAAAGTCTGTGTGTTTCAATGGATATAAATTGCAGGTATTTTTCAAAACATTGTAACTGCCTGGTTGTAAGTGGAAAGGCAATGCATTTTTGTTCAGGTGGTATTCAGTTTTGGAAATCATTGTGTGAAGCGGTAAAAAGTGGCATGGTAGACTGGTGATTCCTTTCGAATGACTAAATTCTTGGCAGCAATCGCAAGTGCAAAGTATATGAAAAGGCACTGCTCCTACATGTTCAGCTGTTGTTTTATTTTGTTTTTCCAAATCAGACAGAACTCATTTAATGATGTTTGTTGGCAATTCTAACCCATCTGTAATAGATGTGTGATTTGCACAAGCGGCAGGGAATGTTGCCTGCCCAGAGCACAGGTAGGGGACCTTCCTGAACATATTAATTACCAACTAGTCAGAACTGCAGAGGATGCAAATGTCATTGCTCACATTGGGCATGGCATATGTATGGGCAGGCTGCTTGCTGTGCAAGTCATCATTATAGGAATAGGTGAAAAGCTCAAGTGTAGAATTTGCAACGTTGCACTTTCTGAAATTCAGTCTGTACTGCATGATTATCTAAATTAGATAAGAAAATCAGTTTGAGCCCTGCTACAGAATGATACTAGCCTCACTCAATGTTATATTACTTGAGGGCTGTTTATATTTGGAAATGAGTGGCTAAATAGTAGCTTAGGACAGCTCATATAATAACAGTGTCTGTAATGTATTAAAGCATGGGTTGTCAGCATTGGTCCTGGAGGGTTTCCATAACTACAGGTGTTCATATAAGTCCATTTCCTTACTGGAAGCCAAACATTGCTGGTAATGTAATATACATTTTTGACCTTTGTTTTCTTTGACTAGAAAGTTTAAGAATCCTTAATTGAAGTTTTTACTTTTAAACAGTTGCATTCATGTGATTCTTGCTTGCATTGATCATCTGCCAGTTAACTTTAAGGTGAAAATAAAAAGAAAATTAACTTGGTCCTATTCTGTGTTCATCATAAAGTATTTGTTTTAGGAAAACTTTGGAAAGAAAGCAAGTGTGAACTGCGAAGCACTAACAAATATTATCTGCTACTCATTTAGATGATGTCCTCAGAAAAGCAAATTCTGTAGTACTATAAATATTAGGAAATGTTAGGAAATAAAAATTGTTTGCAGTAAATTTCCATGGCTACCAGTGTCCGCAAGGACTCAGATTGGAGACTTCTGTACTTAGACATATTTAAATGACAATGCTTATAAATGCTTAAGGTCAATAGTTAAAAAGAAAAATAAGAGTGACCAAAAGACATGATTTGAAAAATCTTAATATTACAAAAGTCAGCAAAAAATGTTTAAAATTTTTTAACAGTAAGAAGGAGTCAAAGCTGATGTATATTTTTCTTTAAACTGTTTTATTTTTACAGTATCTATAGGGTCTGTTCAGATCACTGATTTTTGAGAATGTAATGCCAGATTGATTATAATAGCATATAAAGTATCAATTTAATATTTGTGGGCAATGTTTGCTCAATGCTAGTGATTTTATATTCAAGCCTATAATTTTGGTTTTGTAAAATTCACCACAAACTGCAGAGGTTTTTAATGACTTGAATTTTACCATCCTTATAAAACAGGAATTGGATTGACTTAATATTTCATTGTCTGTTGACATAACCCGTAAAATGGATCAGTGAAAGTAGCTATGAAAGGCATATTAGTAAAGAAGGATGCTGAAGCTTGTTGCAGTCCCAGACCTTTGTGCATGATAAATGTTAATGGAAATTTATAATGTAAGAAAGCATCTCTCTAGTTTGTGTGTGGCAACTGACAAGCTTAAACAATGAAGTCCTTTTTTACAATATTCTTTTGATCAAGGCACAGAAATATTCTGTGGCATTGGATCATATGATGTCTAAACACTTTAAGTCTTGGAAAGGTTTGGTTAGGAAATTTGATAAGAGAATAATAATCACATTACAAGCTACAGGAATTCAGAACTTGGATTGTACAATTAACTTATGTAAAGAATACAATAGCTAATTTTTAGAGAATGCTTTTTAGAATTAGCTAATTGTTTAAAAGTAGTTTCCTATTAGTGTGAGAAGTGCAAATCTATAAATTTATGCTGTAAGTATGAACAAAAATATAACAAACAGGGAGGTATGATGACGATGACCCAGTAGTTAATGCTGCTAGATGTACATCTTTTGACTTTTGGGTGTAAATCCTGACCTTGTCACTGTTCACGTGGAATCTCCCATGTTCTCCAGTGCTTGTACTGATTTTAACCTGGTACCGTTGGATAAGTTTATTATTCAGTGGATGCATTAGCTTCTCTGGTTAGGCTTGCTTCCTATCTTGCACCTGATGCACCTGGCTGTCATTTCTTATCTCTTTTCTTCTTATGACCTGTATTGAAATCTGTGTTGTCTAATAATGAATGATTATAATATGCAATTTGATGACCAACAAGTCACCTAAAACTGTACCATTGGTGTGTCAGGATTCAGATTTGTATCGATATGTCAAAAATAAAGTTAAATGTAAAGTTTTATATGATAATAGTATTAATACTAGATTCAACAAAATAATACCTGGCTTTGTGACTAGAATGAATGCTCTTTCTGATGGGGTCATTGTTTCCACAATTCTACTGTATAGAGGGTCTATTAAAAGGCTGACATGATTATGGGTATATACAGGGCAATGCATGATGTTCAAGTCAAGGGAGTATATGGTTAGGCTGCATTTGAAAAGATACATTACAGTTTCTGCACACAATAAACTAAAGAAAGCATAAAGCAATGGGTAGAATGCAGATAATACTTATAGACACTAGGGGGCTTCGCCCCTTGCTCGCTTCGCTTGCCAACCCCCGTGTTTGGTTTTCCGGATACACACTTTTAAGATTTTTTTTTTTTTGAATTGTTGCTATTTCATTAGTTTCACTTTTATTTCAGGACTTCTGTAAAAACAATATTTGGAATCTTGCAAGTCCCAATATGCTGAATCTTTTTAATGAGGTCAGTGAGACATGTGTTTAATGACTTTGTACCATAATTCAGGATAGGTTTCTCTGTTTGGAATTTCAGCACAGACAAAATGATCTACATCATCAGCAGTTAATATTTTTTTTTACAAAGTAACCAATAAATGCATGTGTGGTAAACTCCGGTTTTGAAATTCTCAAGATTCTTTATTTGTCACATGCATAGTTATACAGGACAACACGCAATGAAATGCATCCTGATCCGCTTATCAAAAAACTGTGCAAAGTTAGAAGAATATCAGTTAGATTAACAAAAAGTCATAGATTGAAAGATAACAGTATATTAGAACATAAATAAGTAAAATTATGTGAATAAAGTAGAATTAAGTGTTAAGGTGCAATAGTGCAATGATTATTGTGCAAAACCAAAGTTAGACAGGTGCATAGTTAAATGAGGCAGTTTGTTTGCGCTACTGCAATCTTTACTTTTTTTTTTTTATACTTTCTAATTTTCTTTAACTTTCTCCACGTGTGTCGCACCAACATTTTTTTTTTCCTTTCGAATTCCACTGCTTTCATAATCTCTAACCTGCTCTGCATGGGTTTAGCGCCAACGTTTGTGAACGTCTTTATGAAGTTCTACTTTGTCTTTTACTTTGTCTTTTAATTCTGCGCCGGATTGGATGTGCTTTTTTTTCAGTTCCATTTGTTCCGGGCTGATAATTACTTTCCTTATTTTCTGAATTTACACCTAGATTATTCTTTCTCTTTTTTGCTCTTTTTTCTCTCCAACGCTTTTGAGTCTCTTTTTTCCGTGCTGCTTTCTTCTTCGTTTAGTCGTCAATGTTTCATTTATAATGTACTGTCCTTATACGCTTTATGTGCTCTGAGAGCCCCGGATCTATGTGTGCTCAAATCCTTTAGACGACTGAATGTTTTGCTGCCTCTTGGTGTATTTGATATTGATTGTAAGTAGGGCTTGTCTTGCAGGAATCTCATGTTCCACGTCATCGCGAGATGGTCTTGGGTCAATCTCTTGGCACAAAGTCTCATGTTAAGGTCCCCGCGAGACGCTTTGTGGCCAATCTCTTTCATCTCGCGGTTTCTTTTAAATGTCTTCCATGATATTAACGTGAAGATCATGTCTTGATGCCCTTGTGTTTCTCTCCAGGATTTTTTTTTTATAATTGATATTTATTTACTTTTTTGGCTGATTAGCCAAGACATCTTAACAACATTTGAGATCAATTACAGTTGTTGTATTTTGTTTGTTTTTCCAATTGGAACACAAGAAGGTGAAGTGAGTTGCTCATGGTCACACAATGTCAGCAGAATTTGAACCCTGAACCTCAGGGTTTGAAGTCCAAAGCCTTAGCCATTACACTACACTAAAGGGGATAAGCTATGAAAAAAGACTGAAGGATCTTTAAGCAGCAATAAAGAAGTGATATGATGAAATGTTTATTATTCTGGAGCTTTTACTATTGCATACACCTTTCAAAAAGAATATGGGGACACAAATGAAAACTGGTTTTATGAGTACATTTTAAACATTTCCAAAATGGTTTTATTAGTAGAACCATTAATGTAAGCTTTTTTAATTAATTTATTTTTTTCTTCAGATGTCCTTACTACTGGTTTGTACTGTCGAGAGTGACATGGCACCGCTGCCTCACAGGTCCAGAGTCTTGGATTCAGGTCTCA
Organism: Polypterus bichir lapradei; assembly: GCA_026402145.1. Classification (NCBI taxonomy): domain Eukaryota; kingdom Metazoa; phylum Chordata; class Cladistia; order Polypteriformes; family Polypteridae; genus Polypterus; species Polypterus bichir. Next base: position 116,475,362 of record JANRMT010062791.1, read on the forward strand.
TTTATTCACTTCAAAGTATGAATAGGTTTCCTTCCACATCTCAAATATTAGCAGGTTACATTAATTGGCTGTTAAATTGGTTCATGTTGGTAAGTGAGTATGCCCCAGCGAAGGACTAGACACTTGTGCAGAAGTGGTTTGTGTTTTGTACCTGATGCTCCCAGGACAGGCACATGTTACAACTATTGAAATTTGAATAGTTTTAAATGTTAATTGGTTATTTACTCAGACTGACTACTAAGAAAAATCTCAGTTGATGGGAAATAAACATGGAATAATACCTGTCATTCATAAAAAACAAAAAAATGGTTTGAAGATACATATTTCTAAAAATAGTTACTGACCATGCTATGAAATGAATAAAAGTTAGAATTTTATAAATAGTGTTAGAAATGTATATTTTGATATAAGCTAAATATATTGTAGTCTTGGTATAGAATTACTATATACATAGATTGTGAATCAGGTATTGCTGTGACAAAATTACTATATCTACTATTTAATGTCCTCCTCTTTCTTATGTACTTCACTATGTTTTGTAAAAAGAGATGCTCACATTTGGGTTTTAGTTGCTGTTTTCTGAAGGTAGCTTATCTGAATCTATTTTCAAGAAAAGAAAAGAGACAGAATGGCAAAGTGTTGAAACTGTCAAAAGCAAACTTGAGATTGGCACAACATGTTAAAAAGTGCATGCTTGTAATAGCAGGTGTTATTTCAGAAAATGAACTGGTTATCTAACATAATACATCTTTACAAGTGGGGACTGTTAGGTATCAAGGTGAAAAGATACCATGTAAAGTTTACTGCAGTGCCAGATGTGTGTTACACCAATAATTACAATTTATGTAACCTATTGCAGTCATTTTTTTTAACCACAGGGTACTGTGTTATAGTTGTAAATAAAACATATTAAAGTTAGAAAATGATCAGGAAAGTCTCTGTGTTATTCGTAGGGATAGCAGTTTGTCCTTAATTACCCTCTGTATAAACCCAGCTAATTTACAATTTTACATTTTATAAGTGGTCAGAAACTTGTAAATAACTCATGAAAGAATAAAGTTACGTTTAAACCAAGCACACCATTGTTTTTCTTGTGAAATTCCCAATAAGTTTGATGTGTCACATGACCCTCTTCCTACTGAAAAAACAAAAGTTGGATCCAAAATGGCCAACTTCAAAATGGCCACCATGGTCACCACCCATCTTGAAAAGTTTCCCCCCTCACATATACTAATGTGCCACAAACAGGAAGTTAATATCACCATTCCCATTTTATTAAGGTGTATCCATATAAATGGCCCACCCTGTTCAATTGTGTGTTATCAGCATAGCTGTGGTAACTCACGTTGTGCCCTGAGATAATCTGACCTAACGGAACGGAAGCACATAGATTGAGAAGAGCAGCGGACCCAGGATAGAGCCTTGTGGAACACCATATAGGATATCATGTGTCTTTGAGTTATGATTACCACAACTAACAAAGAATTTTCTCCCTGCCAGGTAGGATTCAAACCAATTTAACACACTGCCAAAGAGGCCCACCCATTGACTAAGGCGATTTCTAAAAATATTGTGATCAATGGTGTCAAATGCGGCACTCAGAATGAGGAGGATGAGAACAGATAAATTGCCTCTGTCTGCATTTACCTGCAAGTCATTTACTACTTTAACGAGTGCAGTTTCTGTGCTGTGATTCGTTCTACAACCTGACTGAAATTTATCAAGAATAGCATGTTTATTGAGGTGGTCATTTAACTGCATAATGACTGCCTTCTCTAGAATTTTACTTAAGAAAGGTAGGTTAGAGATGGGTCTAAAATTTTCAAAAGCAGAGGGGTAAGATTATTTTTCTTGAGTAGGGGTTTAACTACAGCAGTCTTAAGACAGTCTGGGAAGATCTCCGTATTTAATGACGAATTTACTACGTCAAGAATACTATCAATTAGCACGCCTGATACTTCTTTGAAAAAACTTGTTGGTATTGGGTCAAGGACGCAGGTGGAGGGTTTCAGTTGAGAGATTATTCTGTGTAAATCAGGTAAATCTACCCTGGTGAAAGAATTTAATTTGTTTAGAACAGAGTACTGGGGCTTAGGAGGATCCGCAGTGTTGGGAAGATGTACTATGTTATTTCTAATATCATTCATTTTTTGATTGAAAAATACAGCAATAGCCTCACAGGTTTCACTGGAAGTATTTTGGAGGCATTCCTTTGTGTTACCTGGGTTTAGCAGATAATCAATCGTAGAAAATAAGACTCTGGGATTACTAGCATTGTTATTTATAATCTTAGAGAAATAGCAGCCTCTCAAGACGGACTGTCTCTTATTTTAACCTTCAATATCTCATAGTGGATAGTTAGTTTAGTTTTCCTCCATTTACACTCTACGACATGTTCTTTTTAAATCAGACACTCTTTGGGTCTTCCATGGAATAACAGTGCTAGAAGATTTTTTAACTCTTTTCAGGTGCAACTATGTCAACAGCAGCTCTCACTTTAGTATTAAATTTTTCCACCTTACTATTTACATTATCCTCGCTATTATAGTTGGCACTATAAATGGACTGATTGCTTAGAATGTTTGTAAGTTTTAAAGCTGCTGATGAGTCAAAGAAGTGTTTTTTAACAATATGCTTCTCATGAATGTTTTCTGTCATTATTTCTATATTAAATAGTAGAAGAAGATGGTCTGATAGACCAATATCAATGACATGCTTTACATCAACTTTTAGTCCTTTGGTAATTACTAAGTCTAACGTATGACCTGCTTTATGTGTAGGCTGACTGACGAGCTGTCTCAAATCAAAAGAGTCCAGGAGGTTCATGAATTCCTTTACTTTTAGGTCACAATGATTATCGATATGAAAGTTAAAGTCGCCGACTATTAAGAGTGTGTCATAATTCGTAATTAAAATTGACATTAAGTCTGAGAATTCCTTAAAGAAAGACGCGTTAAATGTATTATGGCAATTCAGTATGGGAAACCCAAATTTTTTTTAATGTTACTTACCTCATATGTTACTTTGTGTTAGTAGTGGGTGATAAAAAAAATTAATTTCATGTTTTCTTGGAGAATTTACACAACAAAGTGTACAATATTAACAGGAAAGGCAAGTCAAAAGGACAGTATTATGGGATTGTGAAGATCTGCCTCTCCCCTTGAAGAAACTTTAAGGTGCCTTCAGTTTAAATGCATAATATGGGAATACGCCTTCCCTGTTTTTATGCTGAGTTTTCTTGAAGTATTAATAATATTTTAGTAAAAAATGCACATATTTTGCTCGTTGTAGCATACAAATGGATAGTGGACATTTGGACGTGTGGTTTATGTGACATGTGTTACCCCCTTTGGCTACCAAATTACAGCATTCATTTTTATGCTAGATTTTTACATGCAAGCATGTATGCTATTTCCTCCATCTCCATCGCTTTGCAAAATATTTTTGTTTATTTATCATTGCCATTTTTTGTTCTTCATCTATTTTAGTAATTTCGCTTTTTATATCTGCTACTTTTTTGGCCTCGGATTTATTTCTGTGGGAAAGATATGAGATAATCTGTCCTCTTAAGAAGGCCTTAAGAGTTTCCCAGAGTATCCCTGCAGAGATCTCGGGGGATGTATTTGTCTCTAGAAAGAATTTGATTTGTTTGGATATAAATTCAGTACAATTCTCATCAGCTAATAGAAGCGGGTTGAGGCGCCATCTGCGGGGTGAGTGCATGGGGCTTAGTAATTTTAGCTCCAAGATCATAGGTGCATGGTCAGAAATAACAATAGCATCGTATTTGCAAGATTTAATCTTAGGCAAGAAGTTATTGTCTATAAAGAAGTAATCGATCCTTGAGTAACAATGATGTACTGGTGAGTAGAAAGAATATGTTCTTGAATTTGGGTTTAAAAACCTCCAGGGGTCTGATAAGTTGTGATCAGTTATAAACTTTGTAATTATTTTTGCAGTGTTAGATGCCGTTCCCCCTGTGGAGGAAGTCCTATCTAAAAGTGGATTCATAACACAATTAAAATCCCCAGCCATTATAACTTTATGAGTGTTCAGATTGGGAATGGATGCCAACAAATTTTGTATAAATTCCTTATCATCAACATTAGGTGCATAAACATTTATCAAGATCATTTTACAGTTAGATAAGTCTCCCATAACCATTACATATCTCCCTTCAGGATCCAATACTACATCTGATGCTACAAATGGAACAGTTCTATGTATGAGAATTCCCACACCTCTAGTTTTCTTCGTAAAGCTAGAATGGAACATTTGGCCAGTCCAGTCTTTTTGCAGCCGGAACTGATCCTTGCTTATTAAGTGAGTTTCCTGTAAAAATACTATTTTAGCATTTAGACCTGTTAGGTGAGAGAGTACTTTCTTTCTCTTTAATTCGTGATTCAGGCCTTTAACATTCCAGCTTACGAAGTTAACTGTCCCATCATGGAGACACTGATTCTGAGTTTTTGATGTCATTTTATAGTCTTATTATAATTATAAAGACTGAGAGGATAGATTAGGTATAGATCAGGCCTGCTCTCTTTCTCTCCCCCCCTTAACCCCCCACCCTCCCTTTTTGCCTCCCCAAGTGAGGCTAAAACCCACTTCACATAGTCCCAGTCCTCTGACATACCCAGAGACAGAGTACGTCCAAAGCAAAACAAGCTCCAATGCAGCGGCGCTTAAGGGTTAAAAGATAGAGATATCTCTAAGAATAAAATAAAAAAAAAAAAAAAAAAAGGAGTTTTACACTTAAAATATATATATAGTCTTCAGCAATTTTAGTGCATTAAGATGATACACTCAGATAATAAACCCAGGGGATGGTATTAAAAATGTGTCCAGAAGAAGCATAACCAGTCTTAATGCAGTAACAGCAATAGCAGTAAACCTAGGGTATGATATTGAACAGTCTCGTTTAGGGTAGAGATGAGATAATTAGAAAAGAAAAAGAGAAAAATAAATAAATAGATAAATAATTAAGCACAATAAAACATAAACATATAGCGCCCTAGTAATACTAAGTAATAATGAGAATATATGCTGATAAAAACCCGTATTTTAAAACGAATAGATCAGACAAAAGATTATTAATCTTTCCTTCATCGTTTTAACCGCCATGACTCACTATTATGTATCAGAATAGTCCCGGGATCAGCTTTCTTAATTCTTTTTCTGCCTCTTCCTTGCTAGCGAAGACATAGAATTGCCATTTTTTACACGTGGTCAAGCATATGTTACTTGGTCTAGAGCAACTACGAGACCAAATATTTAAGTTCTTAATACAGAAAAGCAAGGAAAACTAATTCCAAATGAAGGCAGAGTGTTACTCAATATACCATGAATAAGGAAAAATTTTCTATATAAATATGTTATTTAAATCAATAAAGAGTTACGTAAACACACAGGTATTTGTATAAGAAGCATTTAAACATTCAAGTTACATGTATGCGTAGAAGCATGTAAGCGCACATCTTATTTATCCATTATATCACCCTTCTTTTGTGCTTACAGCTGTAAACGGCTGTGTGCCCATCCAGTATTACAGCCTTCTTTTCACAAACAGCAGGATATGCTGTTACACCTCATACATATACTGTAAATTTCTGGTATACTTTGCATACAAACAGTGGTTAACATGCAAGAAACACTTTAATTTGGAGTCTTCTCTTGTGACACAACTTGTACTCATTAAGGATAAGTATGAACAAAGTATTTAAAAGTAAGGTTCATGGTTCTGTTTTGTTTTAAGCAGTCCTGTCTGTTAATGGGTCTGTGCTGTATATTGTAAGTAATATCCTTTGATTTCTCTAATGTTATACTTTTATACTCATACCCTCATATTCTGTTCAATTTTCTATACTAGTAGAGGTGGCTTTAACAGTTTCGAACTGAAAATAAAAGCAAGCCGTAAGTCATTATATAACTGAAGCTACTTTTGCACATATCATCTGGGTTCAGGACTTCATATAGGAATATTAATAGCAGTAGGGCAGTGGTATTCATGTGCAGAGTACAGTTAAGTGGTGAATTTATCATCACATAGCACAGCGTTACTTTGTATGGAAACAAAAATAAATATTCTGTTTCTTTTTTGCTCTATATTGTTCCTATCATTCTCTCAATGACTTTAATCCCTTCTTCCTAAAATTGTTAACGTCCTAGCATTTTACTGAGGTAAAACAGACCATAGTAATCAAAGCGTGCAGGTACTTAATTGCAAACACTTTATGAACTTTAAAATGTCTGAAAGTGGATGAGGCATTCACATGTGAGGGAATAGGTAAAACATGTCCAAAAAGTGCAGATATGTTTAATTCCAAGTTCTTTCATTTTTTTCTACTCTGTGGTAAATATAAAATGACAACAGATTGGAAAACCATTCTAAATATAAAAAAATGCTTCATTTTTATTTTCTAGAAGCATTTGAAACATTTTGTGTCAGTGTCAGTTCTAGTATAAAAGGGAAATCGTATCAGTAGAGTCAAATTAATTTAAAGTAATTAGGGTAATAGCATTTCATTGACACTCATAAATTCACACAAGCAGACTGACATATACACTGGGAATGGGATTTCTGACAAGAAATGCAAAACTAAAAGGAACTTTAGGCTAGCCAGAAAGTTGTAAATGTATGCTCCTTTCATTATGAAGTTTGGCTTCTATGGCATCATGAAAGGAGTGTCAAAAAAGAGCGACAAATATTACTGATTCGGGAATTGAGTGAATGGATGGATGCATTTTATGATGAATTAGATTGAATAGATTTTTTTTGTCTTTTTATGTGAATAATTTATTTCTGTATTGCATAGATCTTCAGTATTTGGAGGAAGAATGGAAGATGCAGCCCTAAGTGAAACATCACAAGACTTTGATGTCTATAATGCTATGGACTGGAAGGATGGTATTGGGACATTACCAGGTAGTGAGTTAAAGGTAAGAGTGTGTGCAAAACATCTTAACTTGAGCTAAACACTTGTTTAGCAATATACAGTAGGGTAGAGAGAGGATTTTTCTTCAGCTGCATAATATATAGGGAAAGACATAAAATGCAAAGTTGGAACAGTTGTGTTCAATAAAAAAACTCTAGGCCTATATAGAATAAAATTTGAATATAAATATTATTTTGTTTAATCCTGAATTCTGCAGCATTTACTATAAATTATCATAGCATTTTAATGTATAGTGCTTTGCCTTCGAATTTGTATGGAAAACCCCAGGAGTAAAATATACAAGAAATTTGCAAAAATCTCAACTTTTTTTCATGTTGTCATTATGGGGTGTTGTGTGTAGAATTCTGAGGAAAAAAATGAATTTAATCAATTTTGGAATAAGGCTGTAACATAAAAAAATGTGGAAAAAGTGATGCGCTATGAATACTTTCCGGATGCACTGTATTATACTGTTAATTCATATAATTTGTTTCAAGTATGCCATCTGTAAATGGTAGACAAGTGAGTCATCCACTTAAAATAATTTTGGAGAGTACTCCCCACCCATTTTCTAATATATCCACAACAGAGTTAAAAACTGAAGTTTTAAACTATAGGGTAGAATAAAATACAATTTATTTTTTGTATAGCCCAAAATCACACAAGAAGTGCTGCAATGGTCTTGCCTCTTGACAGCCCCCCAGCCTTGACTCTCTAAGAAGACAAGAAAAAACTCCCAAAAAAAAATCCTTTTAGGGAAAAAATGGAAGAAACCTTGGGAAAGGCACTTCAAAGAGAGACCCCCTTTCCAGGTAGGTTGGGTGTGCAGTGGGTGTCAAAAAGAAGGGGGTCAATACAATACAGTACAATACACATAACAGGACAAATCCTCAATACAGTATAAAAATAAAAATTTTAGATGTATGGAGTAGAATTTAACAGTAGATGATATCACATAATATTAGTTGGATTTGTTTAGAGTCCTGGAGACCTCATTCATCAAGCTGCCTCCCCCATTTGGCCATTCCACAGCTGAAATAGCGCTAATCCGATGAAAGGACCCCTCTTTCCCACGATTCCTGCGATCCTTCATCAGGGATGACTTTACCTTAGGCAGGCAAAACAACTTGGCAGATGAGCCATGGCACCAAGTGCCACATTTGAGTACTGAGAAGAGAAACAGAATAGGTGAGGGTTATTATCAAATTATAACTATCATGTTATTTAGGTTTTAGTGCTAATGACTAACAACATAGATGCAGTCTTTACAGTTAATCAGCAGCTCTAGTCAGGATATGCTAAACTGAAGTAGTGAGTCCTCAGCCGGGATTTAAAAGCTGCGACCGAAGGGGCACCTCTTATATTGGCAGGCAGACCATTCCATAGTTTAGGGGCCCTGTGACAAAAAGCTCAACCTCCCACTGTTATTTTATTAATTCTTGGAATCATAAGCAGACCAGCATCTTGAGATCTTTATGTGCGCTCTTGTTTGTAAGTCATGATAAATTCAGACAAGTCAGCTGGACCTTGGCCATTTAATGCTTCATATGTTAAAAGGAGGATTTTGAAATCTGCCCAAAACTTAACTGGGACCAGTGTAAGGATTTAAGAACTGGAGTTATGTGTTCTTATATTCTTGTTCTTGTAATAATTCTTGCAGCAGCATTTTGGATTAACTGGAAGCTGTATAAAGAACAGTTTGAACATCCAGTGAACACCGGATTGCAGTAGTCAGTCCTACTAGAAATAAATGCATGAATTAATTTCTCAGAATAATGTTTATTTAGAAAGCGCCTTAATTTCCCAACATTTTAAGATGGAAGAAACATTATTTGGACAACTTTGTAATATGAACTTTAAATGACATGCTAGAGTCAAAGATAAATCCTAGATTGCGGGCTGATTCAGTAAAATTAATGGTGATTCCAACTGAGTTAAATGATGACAGAATATTGTTGTAATCAGCGTCATTCCCTCCAACAAATAACATCGCTGTTTTATCTGTGTTTAAAGACAAGTAGTTCTCATCCATTCACTTCTTTAATTCATTAACACACTAATTAAAGATAACATCAGAGAAACTTCATTTGATCTAAATGAAAGGTAGATCTCAGTGGAAGCATGTAAAGTGAAAATAGTAAAGGCCCCAGTACTGAGCCCTGCTGGACGCCATATCTCACTTCTGTGTATAATGATGGAGTACTGTCAGCACATTTCTGTATATTGGAATCGATTTGATAAATAAGAACTAAACTAAGCGAGCACAGTGCCTGTACACCCAACATCATTTTCTAGCCTGTGCAGTAAAGTAGAATGGTCAGTGGTGTCAAATGCTGCACTTAAGTCTAACAACATAATTACAGAGGAGTTTCCTTCATCAGAGGATATCAGAATGTCGTTTACAACCCGCGTTAGTGCCATTTTTGTACTATGACCAATGCGGAAACCAGACTGGAATTTCTCAAATATATTGTAATGCGTAAGGTGTGACTGAAGCTGATTGGCAACTACTTTTTCTAGTGGTTTTGAGAGAAAGGGTAATTTTGAAATAGGCCTATAATTATGTAGTATGTGTGGGTCAAGGTCTGACGTTTTAAGTAATGGTTTAATGATTGACACTTTTAGTGCATCAGGTACTGTGCCATGCAATAATGAACTACTGATAATGTTTAGAATAGGCGCTGCAAGAACATACATTGAACTTTTTACTAGTGTTGTTGGCACTGGATCTAGGGAACAAGTAGTCGGCTTCATTTTAGAAATTAAAGTTAAGACTTCCTGCTCAGTTACAGGATTAAAATTACTAAAGTGCTGAATTCAATGTGAGACTGGGTCTGCTAAGCTAGTATTTGGTTTGTTCTGTGATGCTGAGATCTGGGATCTTATATTTTTAATTTTCTCATTAAAGAAGTTCATAAAGTCTGTATTGTCTATATCCGTTGGTATTTTGTACTGTAGATCTGAATTTCCATTTATTAATTTAGCCACAGTTGTAAACAGTACCCGAGGATTTTTATTATTGCTATCTATTATTGTAGCATAGTATTCGAGCTTTAAAGAGAGCTTTTTTATATTTTTTAACTCTCTGTCCATGCAATTTGAAAGACATGTAGCTGTGTTGTTCTCCATCTGCGCTCCAGTTTTCGACACTCTAATTTAAGAGCTTGAGTGTTTTCATTAAACCAGGGAGAGTTTCTATGTGCTTTGATCACTTTTGTTTTAAGGGGAGCCACTCTGTCCAGAGCATCTCTCAAGGTCACATTATAATGTGATGTTAGCTGATCTAAATTGTTCTCCACGTTTACATTTAATGTTAACTGATCTAAATGGTTTTCCACAATTATACTCGACTTACTCAAAGTATATATACATTTTGAAACAGAATTATAATCTAGATATCGCACTGTCTTTGTTTTAATCTGTGAGTGCGTTGGCAAGGGCAGGACTAAATCAAATGTAATTAAGTAGTGATCGGAAATAACTTCATTTAATGGAGTAATATTTAAATTTTAAATTTCAACTTTGTAAGTTATAATTAAATCTAATGTGTGGTTATTATTATAAGTTAGACCTTTGACATTCTGAACAAATCCTACTGAATTTAACAAGTAAGTAAAAAATTTGCTAAAAGCGTCAGTTTCCACATCAATGTGTACATTAAAATCCCCCGTCAGTACTACCTGATCATAATTTATAGTCAAATCAGATAAAAGGTTTCTAAATTCAAACATGAACAATTAATATGGCCCTGGTGGTCTGTAGACTAGCACTATAATTGTGTTGGAATCTGTTTTAATATTTAAAATGAATGTCTCAAAGGATGTAAAGTCGCCTAAATTTTTAGACATGATTTGCATTTTGTTACAATGAATTATTCCAAGGCCTCCTCCTCGACCAGAATCTCTAGACTTATGACGGAACAAAAATCCATCTGGTGACGCCTCATCTAGGGGAACAGTGTCACATTTACTAAGCCAGGTTTCAGAGAGAAGACACAGATCAGATTTTGTACTTAATATAATATCATTTACCAAAACAGCTTTACTGCCAAGAGAGTGAATGTTCAATAAGCAGCATTTAAAACTGCATGCTTCTTTCTGAACTTGTGATATATTTTTTCTTTTAATTTGAAGTAAATTTCTATTACAGATGCCCCTGGTGGAGGATCTAGTTTTATCCCTTGGTCTAATTATACACCTTATTTTTTGGTTATCAGGTAATTTAAGGTTTGCATCAAGACTGAATTTACTGGATGCCCCACAACAGGGATTATGGGTAACAGCTTCAGGATAGTAACAGGTGGAATAAACAACAGCCTGTGATTTAAGATCACATGACTGCGGCCTGGATGGTGCTCTAATCAGTCAACCAGGCAGTTTTGCTGCAATATTTTGGGATTATACATAAGATCCCCTCCAGTTAGGATAAAGACCATCTCTTTTGAAAAATCCAGGCCTTTCCCAAAAATCATCCCAATTGTGATCCTTAAAGAGATAAGGAAGTGTAAATAGAAATTACACTGATCAGCTGCATCATTAAAACCACTGATAGTTAAAGTGAATAACATTAGTTAGTGGAGTGGTATATATAGGCAACATGTATACTGTCAGTTCTTGAAGATAATGCGTTGGAAGCAGAAAAACTGGCAAGCACAAGGATCTGAGCAACTTTGACAAGAGCCAAATTGTGATGGCTAGAGGGCATCTCCAAAATGACAGTTTTTTTTTTTTGGATTCTTCCAGGTATGCAATGGTTAGTACCAAGCTAGGATAACTGATAAGCAGGCAACGGGGTCATGGGCACCGAAGGGTCATTAATGCGCATGGGAAACGAAGGCTAGCCTGTCTACAAAAGAGCTACTATAGCACAGATTTCTAAAAAAAAAAACTAATGCTGGCCATAAGATAAAGGCATCAGAACACACAGTGCATCACAGTTTGGTGCATATGGGGCTATATAGCTACAGATTGCTGATCCCTGTCCCCTGCCAAAAGTGCCAGCAATGAGTATGTGAACCTCAGAACTGAGCCATGGAGCAGTGGAAGAAGGTGGCCTGGTCTGATGAATCATGTTTTATTTTACATCTTGAGGATGGCCTGGGGGGTATTTTTCATACGTGGATTACTCGTTTTGCTGGATGTAATTGTTGACGATTTGGCATGATCCTGGATTTGTCAGTTTTTCGAAACTCTTGCTGGATGTGTTGTCATAGCAGCAGATCCAAATCCTCAAACCTGCTCGGAGCAGGTTTGTTCTATGTAAACAAGGATTAGCTCACACACTTAATCAGTTTCCGTGCATGGAATTCATTCAGTCATGGCTTTGCCATTCATGAATGAGCTACCAATTTATATCGTTGTGCAAATTATAAGAAGAGAATTTCATATAGAGAGGGTTTTGCACGATCAGCAAGATCCTTTATTGCTCCCGGAGGAAATTCTTTTCGAAAGATACTGCTTTAGCCGAGGGGGAATATTGTACCTCAAAGATTTATTAGCACCTTATATTCGAAGTCAAACTTAGCAAAGTCGGGCTCTCACAACCACACAGACAGTATGCATTGCTTTGAATTTTTTTGCAAGTGGCACTTTTTTATATACTGTAGGCGATGCGGAAAATCTATCTAAAAGTGCAGTTTGCCAGGCAATTCGTAAAGTCTGTTTGGCTCTGAAATATTTCCTTCGTTTTTTCATATTGTTTCCTGGACACCTGCGTGTGCAGACAATAAAAGAAGCGTTTCATGCCATTGCAGGTACACAGGCAAAAACACCCACAGTTCCATAAAGAATCTCACAATCAGCCTAACATTCTCATTACCCAGGATTTCCAAATTTGATTGGGGCACATGGAACTGATCAGAGTGGAGTTTGATCAAACATTATTTGTAAAATGTACCTCTCCTCCTGATGAATAATCAGACACAGTGTCTTCATCAAATATTTGACCTTCGTCAGTATCTCGTTCGTCAGACACAAGTTCTAGGGATATGACATTCCCTGCAACTGACCCAACAAAAAAAATGTGCTCAGAAACAGGGTGATGGGCATTTTGCTGGAGAGCCAACTCTTCTGCATGGGTTAGGTCTGGACCGCGTGGACCTCCACCTGTTTTTTGCTTGTCTGCCTTCTTATTAGCTTTAAAATTAATGTTTTTTATATTATATATGATTCTTTATGTCAACAATTCTTTATATAGTTATATACCAATATTTACCAGTTTGAAGTATATTCTTGTACTTCACTTTAACCTGTTCCCATGTTCTCCTCGTGCTCACGTTTGATCTGGAATTATGACATATTAAATAATAATTAATCTGACACATAGGAAATGAAACGCTTCATTCAGTAAGTACAATGCACACTACTTAGCGTTTAATTTGTCGGCAACTTTTTGCCAGCCGTCTTTTCTGGTTTGTGCTGCTTTTGCAGTGTTACCCCTTGGGCATATTAAATCTTGAAATTCTTCATATCCTTCGAATAAAAGGTCCTGCTCTGCTTGTGTGAAAAAAAATGCACCCGTTATTTCATCATTTTGTTACAGCCTATCAAAGACTTGCTGATCATGTTTTCTAGACTCAATATATAAGGGCTTTTCAATCAGCGCGGGCGTGTGCATTCATCTTGGATAATTAGATCCAGCTAGACTAATTTACTACACAGCTGCGTTTGAAAAACTGACTTATCCTGGATGAGCTTCACCGGCATTAACTCATCCAAGATGAGGCATCTGATCTCGGATGATTTAAGCGACGTACGGAAAATACCCCCCAGGGTGTATATGCATTGTTTACCTGGGTAAGAGATTGCAGCAGGGTGCACTATAGGAAGAAGGCAAGCTAGCAGAGGCAGTTTGATGCTCTGGGCAATGTTCTGCTTGGAAACCTTGGGTTCTGGCATTCATGTGGATGTTACTTTGACACGTACCACCTTCCTAAAGATTACTGTAGACCATGTACACCACTTCAAGGCAAAGGTATTACCTGTTGGCCATGGTCTCTTTCAACAGGATGATGTGCCCTACCACATTACAAAAAATGTTGTATTGTGGAGGAGTATGACAAAGAGTTAAAGTTGTTGACTTGGACCCCATATTCCCTGGATCTCAAGCCAGTTGAGCATCTGTGGGATTGTGGTAATGTGCCTTATTGGCATTACCATTTAGTAAATAAAATTAGTTAAGCGTCCTCTGCTGGGTAAAGAGGGAGGCTTTTGTTTGGAGAAAAAAAGGTATAAAGAAAGGAAACTTACCTTTTTTCATTTATATAGTGCAGAAAGACGTCTTCGCTGACGATATTAGCGTCTTTTGGGGAGTGTCACGGCGGGTCTCATGTAGATTGGAGAGACAGCCTTGCCATTGACCGGCCGGGATGGCGTTGTCGGTCCTCCACTCATTGCATGTGTCTCCCGCGACATCATAACTCTAAAGTAGCAAAAGAAGTGTGAAGCGCCTTAATATTATTTAACCCGGGTTAGCATGGGGATCCCGTATGCGTAGTTATCTGAGCTGTAGCTCAGGGGAAGGAGAAAAAAATAGAAAAATGCTTATGTTCACTTAAGGCATGAAGAGCAGTCCGCGTCTGAAAAGCCGGCACAGCTATACGCGCGCGCGCGCGCCAGCTGCTCGATTTTTATAGTAATTATGCGGGAAAGTAGACGCCGCTTTTCGCAAACGCGTTCACGTCATCGCGTACCCCGGGAGGGATGACGTACGGCGGTTTAATTGGTTAGCGTAGGGGCGCCGAATACAAAAGGGAATCGTGGCCTCTAGAGGGGTTCTTTTCTGAATAGATCTTCTCAGAGAAAGGTACCTGGCAGAACAGAATTACGGCTTGTGCTTTGTTTTTGTAAATATTTCTTCATATAAATATCTCTGGATTAACTTTGGTGGAGGTATTTATTGGGTTGAGGTTAGTGGTGCACTGTTTATTTTTGTATATACACTTTTTCTGTATCTTGAATATTTTTGGATGAATCCTGTACTATACACTGTTTGGAGGAGCAGCTTCCTGACTTGGATCACTGTGGAGGAAGACAGCTTCACATTTTGTTTTGTGTATATATTTGGATTTCACTAGTTTGAGTGTATTTTACTTTTTCTTTTGGGACTTTCAAGAAGCACTGTAAATACTGTATATAGTCATTTTTGGGCTCCCTTTAATTATTGATTTTGAGTGTCTTTTGCGGTATTGGACTGTGTGTTAATATATATAAATTCCGCAGGACATTATTTTTGATTTTTTTGCTTTAAGTGCACCTGTAAATAAAACCTCACTTTATTTTTCAAAAACCCCAACCCTTTTTGTGTCTGTGTCTCCCTGTCTTACACCATCATCCTGGTCACGCTCGGTCCCACATACTAGACACCTAGAGTGTAGGCTGGTGATTCCAATTCCCACTACACGGGGTGTCACAGGGATATGTTGTAAAACAAGTTTGAACCATTTAGGATCTCGCAACTTACAAGACTTAAAGGATCCGCTGCTAATGTTTTGGTGCAAGATACCACAGGACACCTTCAGAGGTGGAGTCTATGCCTTTTCAAAGCTGTTTTAGCAGCACAAGGAAGTGGGTGGGCCTATACAGTTTTAGGCAGTTGGCTTTAAGGTAATCAGTGTATGTTCATGATTTGGAAACCTCCAAGGCATACTTCAAAAAGTGCTTTTATGGTTGAGTTGCAAGAAGAAGCCATGGTTGAAAAGGGCACATCTATTATTTGACCACAAGGTTTTAGAAGAATGAAAGAATAAACCTTCTGGTCTTGTTATTTTGAAGTAAACATTTTGTGCCTGAATAGAAAGTGGAGTTTGTGAAGTAAATCCAACATGTAAATGTATAGGGAACAGTGCAGTGAATTAATGAAATCATAGCCTCTTCCCAGAAAACTGAAAGAAGTTTGTGTCAAAAGAACCATAGTTTGCACTGTCCTTGAAGAATCTAGATGTCCTTATGTGGTCCAGTCAGAGTTATAACATCAGTTACTTCAGAAATCTTGGGCAAGATCTCAGAGTTGCCATCTATCACCATTCACCGAATGACTTGGCATAGCAGTTTGCAAGAAGTTAACAGAGACTTCTCCAAAAACATTACTTGCCATTGTATTGGGATTCAATAATGATCTTAGCTACTCTACTGGTATTGTAGAGGAGGTTCAACAAAGTACTGACTTTTCTGATGCATCAGAATCCTAGGTGGTTGGATGGTTAAATGTAAAGTGTTAAGGCCTGAATAGTACACAGGGTGGTCCAGATCTAATTATGCAGATCCAGATCATCTGGATGACTTTGATTTATGCGGGGACGATTCTAGTTCGGCACGAAGACGATTCTTCATGTCGTTAGTTCGCACACTTCTCGATGGTCCAGGATTTTTCGAGTGATTTTCTATGTAATAAACTTAATAAGTTTTAGCGTAATGAAAATTGCATAATTAGATCTGGACCACCCTATAGACAGGAAATGTCAAACTAAAACACTACCATAGTCATACTTTAACAATTACAGTTGCTGGACCGTTCAAAGAATGAAGGTCCCTTGGAGTCATACAGGAGGATTTGGAGAAAATGCAAACTTCTGTAAGAGGGCTTCAAGTGTAGTTATGTCTCTGTGATAGAATACATCTATGTTTGCTATGAATATTGCAGTAAAATGTAATGCATTCTATCCAGGAATGATAAGTCAGGTGGTAAATAGATAAAAATATGGTAAAAGTTATAATAATGCTACCAAGTAAGGGTACTGTGCTATTTTTGCAAATCCTTGTCAGTACATTTAAAATTCTGAGATCTGCGAAAAGCAGTTAGTCACTTGTGACTAATCATTTCTTGAAATTTTGATCATTTGATATTTTTTTTCCTTTTGTCACTCCTTGAAATAAAAATGCACACTAAAACAGTGGTTAAAACAGTATATGTGAATAAAACTATTGCTCATTAACTAATAGGTGAAACTTATGTGTGTTTAACATCAAGACACTCAGATAGGCACTGGCTTTAGACAGCCACAGAATGCTCCCATAAACAATTTTTGTAGGGAGAATTACAAGTCAAAAATGTGCCATAACTGTTCTGTTTTTTGAAGAACTAACTCTGGAAACAAGGCATGGATAGCTATAGTTTTCTGACAAAGAATGCTAGTAATCAATAACACAAATTTTATGTAGACGGTATGTTTTTTTTTTTAATCACAGTTGAAAATATTAAATATACGAGTCCTGTCATGCATATTGAGATAACTGCCAATAGTGACAAATTGCTTTCTTTCTAAAAATTGTGTAAATTACGAAAGTGATAATGAACAGTAAAACCACAGGTCTTAAACCTCTGTAGTCTTAATATCAGGTATTCTCAAAGCTCCTTCTTCCACGTCATGTTAATCCTAAGGGCCGGTTTATACTTCACGCTCAGAACGCGTACACGCCCGCATCATGGCTGCCACGCGTTCCCAGCGTTCATTTCACGCGTCCTCTGAGCAGGTCCTCAGAAATTAACGGGACGCGTGCGCAGGTTGCAGTACCAGCAAAAAGTCGGGGGGGGGGGGGGGCAGTGTGCTAAAAGTCGGAACGTGACGTCAGAGTCTCTGTTTACTATCTACATGTGACAGAAAACCTCTATGCAGATCCTAAGGGGATCAATGTGCGTGCTTCGCTGTTTGATGAATGGTTTGATGTGGTGAAGCAAAATGCCGACATACAAATGCATTCGTGGTGCTTTAATATTCAAGGGTTGCATAATCCCGATCGTAATGACACGATACATTTTAAAAGTCTCATATACCATCTTTTGTGCCCTCTTTTTTTTTTTTTTTTTTTGCAACTTCACAACAGCAACATAATGTATAGCGCTGTATTTGAGCCACTGGGAAAAAAAAATAAAGGACTGTGTATTTTGTGATGAAAGTGGAAATTTCGGCTTTAATCTTGAAATGTCCACTTTAACCTCGTAGTTTACTTTATCATTAAAGCAGACCATCGTAAACGTCATCCCAGTTTTTAATCGCTATGAGCTTCTTGGACCTGACAGCAGCGGCATGCAGCAATAGATCACCACACAGAACAAATTAAATGTATGATATTCCAACTCTCTGCACATTTACAATCTTTAGATTTGTATTTGATACCACTTTCATGATGAAATGCATTAAAGTGTGTATGTTTAAATAATGAATACTGTTAATAATTACACACATAAGGGTGTCATGGTGGCGGAGCAATAGCACTGCTGTCTCGCAGGGAGTTATGTTGCTGGTATTTCCTGCGTGTATTCCACACTGTGCTCCGGTTTCCTTCCAAAGATATGCAGATTTGGGGATTTGGTGCCGCTAAAATGACGCTAGTGTATGCGAGTGCTTGTATTCACCTTGTGATGAGCTGAAGCCTTGTCCAGGGATTGTTTCTCACTCGTGCCCAATGCTTGCTGGAATGGACACATCCCTGGATTGATGGATTTAATCAATAAACATAATTTTCAGAGATATTGCGGTAAGGTGTCATCAGAATTTCATGGGTATTCTAGGCAATTCACAACACATGATAATCTCTCGCACTGCCACCTGGTGGATTCCTCCAGATTTACGTAAAGTACGCACGCAAGTATAAACACTACAACGCTTGCGTAGCAGGAGCGTCCGCTGCAGCATGTGTTGCGTCGCGTGAAGTACAGTGGTGTGAAAAACTATTTGCCCCATTCCTGATTTCTTATTCTTTTGCATGTTTGTCACACAAAATGTTTCTGATCATCAAACACATGTAACCATTAGTCAAATATAACACAAGTAAACACAAAATGCAGTTTTTAAATGATGGTTTTTATTATTTAGGGAGAAAAAAA
>JANRMT010062791.1:116514985-116543503 GCA_026402145.1 Polypterus bichir lapradei
AGTCAACATCGGAGTATATAAACTCATTCCTGAATATATAAACTCAAAGTCAAAATATATTGATTGAAACAACTCTGAACTGAAGTAAGTTAACAAAAACGTATTCAGAAAAATAAATTAAAAAAACACTGTTCGGTTAATGTTTTGAAAATGATGCATGTGCCCTGCCCAGGATTGGTTCCTGCCTTGCGCCCAGTGTTGGCTGGGATTGGCTCCAGCAGACCCCCGTGACCCTGTGGTCGGATTCAGCGGGTTGGGAAATGGATGGATATTCCAGCGCTGACTTTGTATATTCCAACGCTGACTTTATATATTTAAGTTTTGACTTTATATATTCCAGCGCTTACTTTATATATTCAAGTTTTGACTTTATATATTCAGAAACAAGTTTGACTTTATATATACCGACGCTGACTTTATATATTCAAGTTTTGACTTTATTTATTCCGACAGTGACTTTATATAATGAAGTTTTGATTTTATATATTCGGGAATGACTTTATATATAAAAGTTTTGACTTTATATAGTTAAATTTAGTCATCATTGCATAACTTTTTCTTTACCATAGAAATTTAAAGACTAAATTCAACTTCCATTCCTAATAAAGATATTTCTGGTGACTAAATAAAACCTACTTATATCCAAATTCGAGCTATTGAGCTGTTGCCTGCCTGCCTGAATAAGTCACCCTCGCTTCGCTCTTACTTTTTTACCATTCATTTAATCATGGCTGGTGGCTGAAAAATTATAAAATGGAAGGAGGATTACACTGAGTATGGCTTTACCAAAACAATTATTGATGGCGAATTGATTATTCATAAAGCTTCAATTGGTGATCTGTTTTTCTGTGTTAACCTCATATTTTTTCATACTTCTTCTCAAACCAAGGGGGTGCGAGGGTAAAATGAATCGGGAAGCGCTGATCAGTGTAATCGATGTACCAGGAAATCATGCATTGACAGAAGTTCCGCTTTGCTTGGAATGCACAGTGTGATTAAATGCGTTATTTTTTAACGCGTTATGGAGCACATTCATTGAAGCCTCTCAGCTGTGCTTGTGCTAAGAAAAGAAAACATTTTAAAAATAACGTAACACGATTGTCAATGTAACCTTTTGTAAGTAGTGCCAGGAGGATTCAATGTGGAGAAACTCTAGAGACAGCGTGTGTATTAACTTGTGGGTTTTTCTGTGAGTATTTGGTGGCAGCGTCAGAAAGTTGCTTCCGCGTTAGCTGCGGAGCTCAGCTCAGAGCGAAATGAGGTGAATGGGAGGGGAGATGATGACGTGACTCCCCCACCCGCCTTAACTGTCAATCCCCCACAAACACAGTCTCTCGGAATTTGCATAAGCATAGCCCTTCAACTAATTTTAACTTAGTTACAAAGTGATCAAAACTCTCGTTTATATCCTGCGTCCTCTCATTAAACTTGTATCCCGCATTACCCGTGGGCATGACAAACGCCAGCGGCAGCCTGTCTATGAACTTAATTTAAACTTTAGGTTTACACCGTGCTTTGTTCGTATTTTTTCATACTTCTTCTCAAACCAAGAGAGTGCGAGGGAAAATGAATCGGGAAGCGCTGATCAATGTAATCGGTGTACCAGGTAATCATGCATTGACAGAAGTTCCCCTTTGCTTGGAATGCACAGTGTGATTAAATGCGTTATTTTTTAACACATTATGGAGCACATGCATCGAAGCTTCTCAGCTGTGCTTGTGCTATATATATAATATATATACACTAGCAGAATACCCGCGCTTCGCAGCGGAGAAGTAGTGTGTTAAAGAAGTTATGAAAAAGAAAAGGAAACATTTTAAAAATAACGTAACACGATTGTTAATGTAACCTTTTGTAAGTAGTGCCTGGAGGATTCAGAGTGTGGAGAAACTCTAGAGACAGCGTGTGTATTAACTTGTGGATTTTTCTGTGAGTATTTGGTGGCAGCGTCACAAACTTCGTTCCTCAAGACTGCGTTAGGTGCGGAGCTCAGCTCACAGCGAAATGAGGTGAATGGGAGGGCAGATGATGACGTGACTCTCCCACCCACCTTAACTGTCAATCCCCCCACATAGACAGTCTGTCGGAATTTGCATAAGCACAGCCCTTCACCAGTAATTTTAACTTAGTTACAAAATGATCAAAACTCTCGTTTATATCCTGCGTCCTCTCATTAAACTTGTATCCCGCATTAGCCGTGGGCATGACAAACGCCAGCGGAAGCCTGTCTATGAACTTAATTTAAACTTTAGGTTTACACCGTGCTTTGTTTCCGAAGTAGCTGCACTCATGAATATGGTTCTATATGTGACTCGCTCGCTTCTTATTGTTTCGCTGCCTTCTCAATTGTATAATGCATGTTTTCTTCAGCGCTTTTTGGAGCTCTTCCTTATTTTCTAGGTACTGCGTGGACAGTCAGTTCACGTGATTACGTGGGAGGCGTGATGATGTCACACGAAACTCCGCCCCCCACGGCCATCAAGCTCAACTCCATTACATTATATGGAGAAAAATAGGTTCCAGTTATGACCATTACGCATAGAATTTCGAAATGAAACCTGCCCAACTTTTGTAAGTAAGCTGTAAGGAATGAGCCTGCCAAATTTCAGCCTTCTATCTACACGGGAAGTTGGAGAATTAGTGATGAGTCAGTGAGTGAGTGAGTGAGTCAGTCAGTGAGTGAGTGAGTCAGTGAGGGCTTTGCCTTTTATTAGTATAGATATATATATACAGGTATATATATCTTCTGTCAATGCATGATTTCATGCCCACGGCTAATGTTGGATACAAGTTTAATGAGAGGACGCAGGATATAAACGAGAGTTTTGATCACTTTGTAACTAAGTTAAAATTGCTGGTGAAGGGCTGTGCTTATGCAAATTCCGAGAGACTGTGTTTGTGGGGTGATTGACAGCTAAGGCGGGTGGGGGAGTCACGTCATCATCTCCCCTCCCATTCACCTCATTTCGCTGTGAGCTGAGCTCCGCACCTAACGCAGTCTTGCGGAAGCAACTTTGTGACGCTGCCACCAAATACTCACAGAAAAATCCACAAGATATAAACAAGAGTTTTGATCACTTTGTAACTAAGTTAAAATTGCTGGTGAAGGGCTGTGCTTATGCAAATTCCGAGAGACTGTGTTTGTTGGGGGATTGACAGTTAAGGCGGGTGAGGGAGTCACGTCATCATCTCCCCTCCCATTCACCTCATTTCGCTCTGAGCTGAGCTCCGCAGCTAACGCAGTCTTGCGGAAGCAACTTTGTGACGCTGCCACCAAATACTCACAGAAAAATCCACAAGTTAATACACACGCTGTCTCTAGAGTTTCTCCACACTCTGAATCCTCCAGGCACTACTTACAAAAGGTTACATTGACAATTGTGTTACGATATTTTTAAAATGGTTCCTTTTCTTAGCACAAGCACAGCTGAGATGCTTCGATGCATGTACTCCATAACAAAAAATAACACATTTAATCACACTTTCAATTCCAAGCAAAGGGGAACTTTTGTCAGTGCATGATTTCCTGGTACATCGATTACACTGATGCACACATCACAGCTACAAAAATGAGTCGGAATGAAGCGCGTTCCTACGACTGATCGTAGGAAAATTTCATTTCAAAAAACTACCTGAGCGAAGCCTTGATAAAAGCATGGTTTTGTGCACACTGAAAAGCAAGCAAAATTAGATGCATTACAGAAAGCGGACTTTGTGGCTCTTACTGGGGATCATTGGACTTCCGTGACCGTTAGTAATTCTAATTACATCTAATTACAAAATGTTCAATGATCACACTGTTTTAGCCTAATGTACAAAATAATTTTGGCTAAGGTTACTCAGAGTTTAAAGATTAAGTTGGTCAAATTACCTTTTATGTTTCTGACTTATTTTTTTAAGAAGAAAAACTGCACTTTATGTTGAAATTTTGGTTATTATTATTTAAAGACAATACCATTCTGAAAATGTACTTAAAGTACTTAAACTACCACTTTATTTTTAAGTCTGCCCAATTTTAACCAGGGATGATATTTTTGTTTCTGTTTTGAATTCAAATGCAGTTTAAAAGCATTTTTTTTTTCAGAAATTAAAAGAGCTTGAGTTTACAATATTCATGTCCATGTCTATTATTTGATTCTGTCGCCCACTAAAACCCTTTTAAATTAAAAAAAACACATTTGCGATTTGGGGCAAATTTATGTGTGCGATTACATACGATTAATCAAGATTAATTATTACACAGCCTCTAATTAATTGGATTAATTTTTTTAATCGAGTCCCACCCCTAATATATATATGTAGATATATATGTAGATTTGTATATATATGTGTATATACAGTATATATGTAGATATGTATATGTGTATATATGTATATATATGTGTGTGTGTGTGTGTATATATATATGTGTGTATATATGTACTGTATATATATTTATATGTATAGGTATATGTACAGTATGTGTGTATATGTATATATATATGTATATACAGTATATGTGTATATATATATGATGTGTATATATATGTTTATATATGTGTCTGTGTGTGTGTGTGTCTGTGTGTGTGTGTATATGTATGACGACGCATATATAGATATGACGACAACACTCATATCAATGACAAAACAATTACATTAACAATCATGTTACGTTATTTTTAAAATATTTCCTTTTCTTTTTCATAACTTCTTTAACACACTACTTCTCCGCTGCGAAGCGCAGGTATTCTGCTAGTATACTAATAAAAGGCAAAGCCCTCATTGTCTGACTGACTGACTCACTCACTCACTCACTCATCACTAATTCTTCAACTTCCCGTGTAGGTAGAAGGCTGAAATTTGGCAGGCTCATTCCTTACAGCTTACTTACAAAAGTTAAGCAGGTTTAATTTCGAAATTCTATGCGTAACGGTCGACAACGTCCACCATGTTGAACTTTCTTATTTATGGCCCCATCTTCACAAAATTTGGTAGGCGGCTTCCATGCGCTAACTAAAAACCGATGTACGTACTTATTTCGGTGGTATGACGCAACTGTCGGTTGCCATATTGAACTGTTACTTATGGGCCCATCTTCAAGAAATTTGGTACGTAGGTTCCCAACGCTAACTGAATCCTACTTACATACATATATACGTCCATAGCTTGCAGCTCGGTCGCCGTGTGAGACGGTGTTGGGTTCCCCATCCCAACGCCTCCCACGTTGATAGCTGCCTGCCTATATGAGGCCGTCCGTCGCTCCGGTCTCTTCATTCCCTTCTTTGCTTCGCCACGGGATTCATGTCTCCCTGCTGATAACTGCAGCCTTTTTATTTAATTCACGGCTTCTCCGTTATTTTATTGTTCGTTTATTACGATTATAGTTACTATGTAGGTATTTTAGATTTACTTTACATTGTTCAGGTACCCATTTCCTTTATCGTTCCAACCGTACCCCCATTAACATGTCTATCGAGGTGATCACCATCGATTAAAGAACTGTCACTTACTGAGTGGCTTCCATGACTGGAGATGGCACCTGCCTTTTCCATTCTCTGTGTTACATATTGCACAGCCATATCAGGCTCACTCTTGATATCTGGAGGAACATTGTGTCTTATGTATTGAATGACTGGGACAGGTTCAAGGTGTGGACTGATGACAGCACAGGAGATAATTATACTACACAGGAGCAGTAGAAGAGTGAAATGCTTAAGCCCTTCACCTATGGTTCTGCATGTGAGTTGATGGCTGCCACTGAACTGTTCAGTTGTCGCTTTCAAGTGTACCGAAATAGCCAAATATTTTACACCTTTGGACAACCGCCAATGCCTCTTAAACATCTTAGATTCACAGGTGACGATTTCAGTAGTGGACACTTTGATGTTTATGAATGTTTAATCTCTCAAAAGCTGGATGCGAAGTTATCGATGAAACCGGTTGTATGCTTACAACACTTGACAGATGCCGAATGTCACTTCAACACAACAAGTCCTGCAATTACTAACGTAATTGAAACAAACCATGAAACTCAAACCGATTATGACAGCAGCAATCCAAGCTGTGAGATTTGAGGAAAGATTGCTTTTCACATGGCCAACTGTACGTTGCATGCTCAAGAGTAAGCTCAGCGCACAGCTTGGTCATATTACAACCGGAGGGCCGAACTGACAACGTGGTATACAAAGAGATCCTTAACAAATAATTATTGGTATATTTTCCCTCAGTTTAAAAAGGTTTACTTTTCTTCTTAATAAAAAGTTTAAGGCAGTTCTTCGCCGCTGCGAAGCGCGGGTATTTTGCTAGTATATATATATATATATATAAAATATATGACAGCAACACTCATAACAGTGACAAAACAATTACATTGACAATCATGTTACGTTATTTTCAAAATGTTTCCTTTTCTTTTTCATTAGTTCTTTAACACACTACTTCTCCGCTGCGAAGCGCGGGTATTTTGCTAGTATATATACAAATAAATATACAGTATATATCTACATTTGACTTTGGCCTCTTTACATGGCAACAAATTAAGATGAAATAGTTTGATGTTATTACATTTAGTGGAAAGATGCAAAGACAAATAAAACAGTCCAGAGATTTTTCGGTTGATTATGGACAGTATGGAGAGTAGTAATTCTTCCTTCCTGAATGTGATTTGCTAACCAGCTGACATGGAGGAGAGTAAAACAAAAAAACTCACAAGATTTTGGCATTAGGAGATAAATAAACCTCTGGAGGGCCACAGTCAGAAGACAAAAGTGAGCAATCAAATAGTTAAGTCTGATGGTAATCAGTTTCTGCATCATAGAAGTCAGAATGACCTAGGCCAGCAGGTCACCCACCCTTTATTGGATACAGCGGATACTGTCGTCAATAAAGGCTTCCAAACCTTCCTCGTTTCCTCTAGAGCATTTTGAGCAGGTGTGGGTGGCACATACTGCCACCACACAGGATGGGAGACAAAAAAACAAAGAAAGCCATGGATTAATGCCAGGTACTTATTTATACATGAAAGAGCTAAATGTATCATCAGACATCTATGTTATGTTTTAATTACTGGAAAGCCAGATAAAAAAATGGGTTTTTAGAGGTTTGTTGAAATGTTCCACAAATTTAGCCTGGTGTATTCTGTATTGGTAAATTAGTCCATATGTTCTGTACATAAGAACAGAAAGCTGCCTCACCAGTTTTCTTTTGCTTAGAACTTGGAATAATGAGCAAACCAGTATTTACAGATGTAAGATTCCTTTTCTGTATATAAGAAAACAGGCATTGTAAAGTGTAAGGAGGGGCAAGATTGTTAAGAGCCATATATACAAGTCGAAGTATTTTAAAATTCTAATCAATTTTGATGATCGACTTCGTGATCATGTCATCGGACTTGCGGCCACATGTCCTGGACAATCCTGAGAGGGCACTCCACCCTTTTCTGGCTGTGAACCATTATCTCGGATTTGGAGGTGCTGATTCCCATCCCAGACACTTAACACTCGGCTGCAAACCGATCCGGAGAGAGCTGAAGATCACGGCCTGATGAAGCAAACAGAACAACATCATCTGCAAAAAGCAGTGACCCAATCCTGAGCCCACCTTACTGGACCCCCTCAACGCCCTGGCTGCACCTAGAAATTCTGTCCATAAAAGTTATGAACAGAATTGGTGACAAAGGGCAGCCCTGGTGAAGTCCAGCTCTCACCGGAAACGGGTTCAACTTGCTGCCGGCAATGCTGACCAAGCTCTGACTCCGGTTGTACAGGGATCGAACAGCCCTTATCAGGGGGTCCGGTACCCCGTACTCCCGGAGCACCCCCCACAGGATTCCCCAGGGGACATGGTCAAATGCCTTTTCTAAGTCCACAAAACACATGTAGACTGGTTGGCCAAACTTCCATGCACCCTACAGGGTTCTGCCAGGAGTGTAGAGCTGGTACACTGTTCCGCGACTTGGATGAAAACCACACTGTTACTCCCGAATCCGAGGTTCGAATCTAACAGACCTTCCTCTTCAGGACCCCTGAACAGGCTTTTCCAGGGAGGCTGAGGTGTGTGATCCCTCTGTAGTTGGAACACACCCTCCTGCTCCCCTTCTTAAAGAGGGGGACCACCACCCCAGTCTGCCAATCCAGAGGCACTGTCCCCGATGTCCATGCGATGTTGCAGAGGCGTGTCAACCAATACAGTCCTATAATATGCAGAGCCCTGAGGAACTCCGGACGTATCTCATCCACCCCTGGGGTCCTGCCACCAAGGACTTTTTTGTCCACCTCGGTGACCTCAGTCCCAGAGATGGGAGAGCCCACCTCCGAGTCCTCATGCTCTGCTTCCTCGTTGGAAGACATGTTAGTGGGGTTGAGGAGGTTTTCAAAGTACTCCCCCCACCGATCCACAATTTCCCGAGTTGAGGTCAGCAGCGCACCATTCCCAGCATATACAGTGTCAACACTGCACTGCTTCCCCCCTCCTGAGACGCCGGATGGTGGACCAGAATCTCCTCGAAGCCGTCTGGAAGTTGTTCTCAAAGGTCTCCCCAAACTCCTCCCACGCCCAAGTTTTTGCCTCAGCAACCACCGAAGCTGCATTCTGCTTGGCCTGCCGGTACCTGTTATCCGCCTCTGGAGTCCCACAGGACAAAAGGGTCCTGTAGGACTCCTTCTTCAACTTGATGGCATCCCTCACCGCCGGTGTCCATTAACGGGTTCGGGGATTGCCACCACAACAGGCACCGACCACCTTACGGCCACAACTCCGGTCAGCCGCCTCAATAATAAAGGCACGGAACATGGTCCATTCAGACTCAATATCCCCCACCTCACTCAGGATGTGGTCGAAGTTCTGCCCGGAGGTGGGAATTGAAGGTACTTCTGACAGGGGACTCTGCCAGACGTTCCCAGTAGACCCTCACAATACGTTTGGGCCTACCAGGTGTGACTGGCATCCTCCCCCACCATCGAAGCCAACTCACCACCAGGTGGTGATCAGTTGACAGCTCCGCCCCTCTCTTCGCCTGAGTGTCCAGGACATGTGGCCGCAAGTCCGATGACATGATCACGAAGTCAATCATCAGACTGAGGCGTAGGGTGTCCTGGTGCCAGGTGCACATATGGACACCCCTATGCCTGAACATGGTGTTTGTTAGGGACAATCCGTGGGAAGCACAGAAGTCCAATAACAAAACATCATTCTGGTTCAGATCGGGGGGGCCTTTCCTCCCAATCACACCCTTCCAGGGAAGGGGGACCCACATTGCCTGTTTGGGCTGTGCCCAGCCAAGCCACATGGGTGCAGGTCTGGGCACCAGGCGTTCGCCATCGAGCCCGACCTCCAGGCCTGGCTTCAGAGGGGGGCCCCGGTGACTCACGTCCGGTCGAGGGAAAACGGCATCCATGTAATACCTGGGCTGCTGAAAAACGTTTCTTTTGAGATTCCATTATGACGCTAGGATAAGACATATCTGCATCATTGCCTGGGTAACATTCTAGCTTACGCAAGACGCGTCTATACAGTTGCCCGAGTGATGCTCACTAATATTGCTTTTAGCACCGTTTTTACAGCCCAAGTGATGCTTGGGTCTAACACTAAGAAGGTTAAACAGGTTTGAGAATGGACTGGAAAGAAAAATAATAATGCTTATTTTATTGAACATATTTGTAAAGTACTGTAATAATAAGCATATGTTTCTATGATGAGGAGATTCAATTCGATATGCATGCTTTGTACACTGGTAAGACACTTGCATGCTCTGAGAAAAGTATATGAAACATTATCTTAATATTCAGTATATGCATTTCTGTTCTCCAAATTTGATCTGAACATTATTCCTTCAGTGACTGGTTTAAAGTTTACGACCACTTTCATACTTAAAAAGAATTCTCAATTATAAGTACGCCAGAGATTTTTTCAAGTGTTGTTTGTACAAAGTACATAGTAAATCAGATAAGCTGATTTGTGTTTTCCATAAAATAATTACCCATTTGCTAAGGATGAAATGCTGTACAATGTAAATAGTGTCTCATGTTGTATTGCTTGGTTTTTCTTGTGAATACACTTATTGCCAAGTAGATATGTAGCCAAATGAGCATATTCACAAATGGGAAGAGAAAATGTGTACATTTTTTCCCCAGTAAAACAGTTCAGATCTACTTTCTCTCTTGTTTTCATCCATGTGCTAGGATTGTCAGTCTTTCAGCTTATTTGTTTTTAATAAAGTACCCACCCTCCTTGGCACAGTCCTGGTATTGGTCACTCTGACAGTACCTGAAATACATAATAAACTCATGAGATATATACTGAAATTAATATTTTATGCAGATAAATTTTGAAATGAATATATTTTATTCCGATTAATTCTGTGCTTTAAAGAACATACTGATGAGTGATTTTATTAAATTAACGTGCAAAGACTTTAACATAACTTTTTAAAGTCTGTTTTATTGTAATACACAATTATTAAAAAAAACTTTCTTTGTTTCAGTTTTTTCAGATACATGGCCCACTGTTATAAATCAAGACAGAGCCACTGCTGACTCACTGTGCTGTGAGCGCTGTAAGGGGAGCGGCCCTTTACATGAATTTAGTGGTAATGGAAGGTTTTGCAGTGAAAAGTGCTTCCATGAAACTCTGAAGCTGTAAGTATTTGATGAAGTAGATCTAACAATGCAGTATATCTGTAGTAGTGGACACACAGTTGAACAAAGAAGTTGCAATTAGGAGAGGACTGAAGAGGTCAGGGACAAGAAAGAGCCATGACCTTTCAAATGGGGAGAAAATGACCCTGACAAACATGGAGCAGGTAATGCCAGTGTGAAAATGAGGGCATTGTCAGGATTGTTAATAGTAGTAATGCTTCCTGAGTTAATTTCTCCATGGCATAAAGGTTATTGAATGGAGAAGTCATAATTAAATGTTTTTTTGGTCAGTTGGTGTTTGTGAAAAATGTCGGACAGACCACGGAAACAATGAGCAATGTATGGCCATTCTGGTGAAAGCTATAAGGGTGTGAAGATACTGGAGGCTGGCAGAGGGTGCTTTCAAGAGCAGGCACATCACTTCCAATACACATTCCACAAAAAAAACAAATATATATATATATATATATATATATATATATATTCTTACACAATCAAGTGATACTGACATTTAAACACTGCTTAAATGTAAATATAAATGCACTTATAGGTTTTAAGCATTTAGACCTTTAATTGCACTACAGCATTTTTGCTCTTAAAATAAGCATTTCCCATATTTGTACAGGTGTTTTTTTCCAGTGTATCAGCTAGGCGTTTGTAATTCTTGAGGTGTAAGTATAAATATGGTTTACCATTTTAATTATGTAGTACTTGTTTCTTTCCAAAACTTACACTGAAAGATCACAGCACAAATATTTAAATAAAGGCATAAATGTATCAAATGTTCATAAGTTGTTTGTCAAGAAGACACAAGACTAACATGCTTAAAAGGTTTTATGAGTAAAAGACACATTTTGCTGTTAAGCTAACAAGCCTGTTGCTTTTAATAAGCAGTAATTTGAAATTCATCTTTATCTATTCTTTTTCCATTTGAAAACATAAAATGCTGCTCTTAAAACAAGCTCACTGTCCAAACTCAAGCGGTGTCTGATTTAATTTAAAGGACGGAGTAAAAAGGCCTAGATTCATTAAAGTAGCTTTTCTAGCTGTTTGTCTAATTGCACAGGATGACTTTGTTGATTCCTTCTTCTTAGTTTATTACTCCACTTTCTTTAATGTGAAGGTTAATATTCCAATCGCCCCTTGCTCTTTGGTAAGACAAGCTTCGACTTGCTGCTCATTGTTTACACTGCAGGAAGTTTGCTGAAAATAAAAAAAGACAAGGTGCTTGCTGGCTTAACCACCACAATATATTGGGTAAAGGAGCACTGTAACTAAATTACTGTAAATCTTAACAAAACAGAGGCTGAAAAAAGTCTTTTGTGATCGGCTAAATTACCCATCACCGGTGAGTATTTTTTAGTGAAAATCGGCCGGTTTAGATCAGCAGCTGATTGATCGGAGCATCCTGACTGTTAATCTCTATTTACATCATTTGTCTCAACTTTGGTATTCTTGGCATCATTCTGAGTATGAGAACACAACAAAAATTCTCAGAATCAGAGTATGCACAACATAAAAAATAACCAAATCCAAAAGGACTGCATAAAATGTTATCCTGTTGGATGTATCTCATAATTATTATTGACTATTTGGTTGATAAAGTGCAATTCTCTACATATATTTTTGAAAGTTGAAGCCCAAGGTGTTTAAGTGTCTCGCTTAGGGTCATACAAAAGAGTCAGAGAGAACTAGCAGCTTCATGGTTTTAAGTCCACTGTCGTAGTTACTACACAATCATGGAATGCAAAAAACAGATTTGAAATCAGGATCGCTCATCTTTGAGATAGCACTGCATGCAGGTGATGATTTGAACACAGATCTCTGGTACTTTAAGGTAAAAGTGTTAATCATTATTCCTTCTTGCTACTATACCTCTTTAATACTCACCACAGAAACTGTGGAGCACAAGTATCCTTTTTTATGTAGAACCTTTTAGCAGTGAATGCTATACAAAGTACAGAGCTAAAATACATGTATATGTGTTTCTGTTTAGTTGTTGCTGAGTTAGATTTGGTATTTGACTCTACCTAGCCATAATCCAGAAATAAGGTTTAAATTGGCAGCCTTTAGGGTGGCACTACGATGAATTAACCATTAGGTCACAGTAAATGTCATGGAGAATATCTTGTTCACTTTCACAAATATCATAACAATTGAATAGGACTATTTATTCATCTTAAAGCTTATTTATGGGGTGTCCTTGTCCTTTTGCCAGACATGGATGCTTTATATATACTTGCATCCTCCAATGATTGTGTTCTACATTCATAGTCTCCCTTTTAATGTAATTTTGACATTGTTATACAGTGTGCCGTGTCTCCTAAATAACAACATCTAGAAGCGGGACAAGTTACTGTATGGCGTGCTGCGAGTAGAGGTGGAGCAGTGATTGAGAAAGATATAAGCCCTGACAACTGCACCATACATCTGGAGCTAGTCTTGCTCAATAAAAACAAGTCGTCCAGTAGTTTCTCCCCATCTAAGAAAAGGCTACTGCACAAGTGGATTTCTGAGCTTGACAGTGTTCAGAATGTCTTGTAATTGGAGGATCTGAGGAATCTGGATTCAAAGTAGATATGAAGGAAGTAAAAAGCTTAAGCATATGCACATAAATTACCACAATGGAATTTAAGGTGAATGAAGCTACTCAAAGCTTCATGATGCTCCAACAATGATGGATGGACTAAAAGGCAGAATTCTACGTGACCATCATCATCAAGCCTTTCCGTGAGAACCCTAAATCCAAAGAGGACTGTTTCATTTATGTTAGGTAGAATGCCCAGTGGGGACTGGGCGGTCTCATGGTCTGGAATCCCTACAGATTTTATTTTTTTTTTCTCCAGCCGTCTGGAGTTTTTATTTTGTTTTTTCTGTCCCCCCGGCCATTGGACCTTACTCTTATTCGATGTTAATTAATGCTGATTTATTTTGTTTTCATATTGTGTTTATTTTTCTATTCTTTATTATGTAAAGCACTTTGAGCTACTGTTTGTATGAATATGTGCTATATAAATAAATGTTGTTGTTGTTGTTGTTGATGAGAATGGTGCCCAGCTTAACACTAGAATTACCAGAACCAACGAAAAAACTCGTAATTCCGGCCCACCTTAAATCCCTTTGCACCTCTCCGTCTGCCTCCTTTCTCTTCTAAATGTGTCGATAAGCCCAAGCAGCCTTATACCATCCCCATCACCTCAGGACGGTCAAGAAGTTCTCCCAGTTCCTGCCTTGATTGATTATCTGGGAGTGAGCGACTCAGAATTGTAAGGGGAAATAACCTGATGTGCATTTTGTGTCTAAACAATCTATGTAAACAAATCGTTAAAACAGAAACGTTTTTCATGTTTTAGTAATAAATGACAAAATGTACACACGAACTATGTACTGTAATATGTAAAGGCTGATGGCCAAATATCAAATAAACACTTCCATAAAAAGGGCAACTACAATACGACAGCTTCCATGGTGCAGCGGTTAGAGCTGTCGACTTATAATCCAAAGGTCGTGAGTTCAAAACCAGCTCCCCTGCAAATTTACTGTTTTGAGTAGTGAGCTGCTCTTATTGCTACAATTATACAATAAAAACATATATTTCATTTGTGTCTTTAACAGCCGGTGTAAATTTATAGGACTTGTAAATTTATAGGACTTGTAAAAGTTAGCGTTTTTTTTTTTCACTTTTATTTTCTCAGTCACAATCACAATATAACGTCCAGTAACGCGGTTACTTTTTATCTAAAACTGGGAATAACTGTAGATGTCAGTGGTGTTTTGAGACAATGGAACTGGAAATTCTCTTATCTGGATGGGTAAAATCTGATACACAAATGCTGGTGAACCTGCCTTCTTCGTATCTCAGCGTCACTTGAATTATTTTTTATTCAGTTTTATTGAGTGTTCCTGCTCACGCTGAATTAGTATGCACCTTATGGTCCATGATGTCAAATAGCTAATTTTATGACCTGTATAGTACATTTCGGAAAACATTGTGGCACTGATGCAACATTATTCATATTCATTCGCTTGCGCTTCTAATCAGTGATTGTGTTTTTTTTGTTTTTTTTTCGTTCTTGCCAGTGTCCACATTTTGGTGCACAGTACTGTTTCTTTTGTATTCCAGGACATGCATAGGAAAGAATAGTAGAGAGGTCTGTTTGCACTACAGTGATCCTTCGCTATATCGCGCTTCGACTTTCGCGGCCTCACTCCATCGCCGATTTTTAATGTAAGCATATCTAAATATATATCACGGATTTTCCTCTGGTTCGCGGATTTCAGTGGACAATGGGTCTTTTAATTTATGGTACAAGCTTCCTCAGTTGGTTTGCCCAGTTGATTTCATACAAGGGACGCTATTGGCGGATGGCTGAGAAGCTACCCAATCAGAGCATGTATTACGTATTAAATAAAACTCCTCAATGATATATGATATGCTTCCCGTGCGGTGCTTCGCATATTTAAAAGCTCTAACAGCACCTATTGATTTTTGATTGTTTGCTTTTCTCTGTGTCTCTCACTCTCTCTGACATTCTCTGCTCCTGACGAAGGGGGTGTGAGCAGAGGGGCTGTTTGCACAGAGGCTATTTGCCTAGAGGATACAGACGCTCCTCTAAAAAATGCTGAAAGACTATCTTCACATTGCTCCCTTTCTTGCGGCCACTTTATCGTGGTGCTTCACATACTTAAAAGCCCAACAGCACGTATTGATTTTTGATTGTTTGCTTATCTCTCTCTCTCTGACATTCTCTGCTCCTGATGCGCACTCCTTTGAAGAGGAAGATATGTTTGCATTCTTTTAATTGTGAGAAAGAACTGTCATCTCTGTCTTGTTATGGAGCACAGTTTAAACTTTTGACTAAAGGGTGTTATTTTATGTCTAGAGGGCTCTAATAATGTTAGAAAACGTATTTAGAAGGTCGTAAACAGGTTTTCTATGCTCTAACTGCGAAAATATTAGATTTATAAATAAAGAATCCTACTTCGCGAAAATTCATTTATTGCGGTAGAGTCTGGAATGGATTAGCCGTGATAAACGA
Organism: Polypterus bichir lapradei; assembly: GCA_026402145.1. Taxonomy (NCBI): domain Eukaryota; kingdom Metazoa; phylum Chordata; class Cladistia; order Polypteriformes; family Polypteridae; genus Polypterus; species Polypterus bichir. The sequence goes on from JANRMT010062791.1 coordinate 116,530,638, forward strand.
GGGTTTACTGTATATGCAATCATCAGATTCAAATGTTAACAGTTCACACACACGCAAGACCGTCCTTTCTACATTTACGACATGTGTACCTGTTGCAATGTACACACTTCTCTCTGTACTGTGGTTACTATTACACTGAAGGGACGCCTGACACTTTGACTGAGTTTGCTTTCCCTGGGAAGTGGCTTGGAACAGAAGCTTGTCAATGTTGCATCCTCTTTTGCTTTATCCATCGCCTTTTCTTGTAAGAAGCGACAGCGAAGCTCCTCTGCAAGTTGAGCAAAGAACACTCTTCTTTTCTCAGTACTTACTGTGCATGCCTTGTACAGTACATGCGCGCGGATCGCCGCCAAGTCAAGCGTCTTGTATCACACAGCAACTGGCCACCTGTTTGCTCCTGCCGCACTGAATAAGCTCACACCTTCTGGTACACAATGTCAATGCAGCACTGGGGGAAAAAAGAAAAAGACAAATATATGTGACATTTTGAAGAGATCATTTTATGACCTGAATAGTACAAATCAGAAAACAGCGTTGCATTAATGCAATATTATTTGAAAACGAACAGCGTCAGATCGGGTGTGAATGTATGGCATTTCTAAAAGTTAGCTTTTTTTTCAGTTTTATTATCTCAATCTCATTCACACTGTCACTTGCCCCTTCTGATCTGACTCTAGTTAACAGCGCCAGTATAAATTCACACCCGATCTGACGCTGTTCGTTTTCAAATAATATTGCATTAGTGCGACACTGTTTTTTCGTTGGCTCTAGTAATTCTAGTGTTAATGATGTGAAATTTAGGCTCAACATCCAACATTGAGCAACTAGAATAGATAGCAATTGCCAGCAGATAATAATATTACTGCAATAGAAACTGAAATTATCTGTTAGAACAAGTAACTGATGCACAGGATTGGGATGGCGTATAATTTGAGAATTACAGTATAGGTTTACCGGGGGAGTTAAGTCTTGTAATCTCAGTAAATCTATTTCAGAATTCTTGTAAAAATTTAAGACATGTCATTAAGGAAAGCTTACAGATTGAATGAGCTCACTGCTTACCTGATAAATGCTTCCCTAGATTTTTCATTATAAAATATGAAAAGCTTCCACACAAAAAAGTACTGTGCAGCACTAAAGAGTATAGAGAGATTCTATATGGGAACAATCTGAGTTGTATTTTTCTGTCATTTTTCCTAGTGATAGTTATTAAAGAGTGACTGTGTATATCAAATATTAGTTATGGTCTAATTTCTTTAGCTAAATTAAATGTAGTAGTTTGAGGTTCCATATACACATGTAAAAAAAAATTGTAAAAGCACACAAGGCTTTGAAAATCCTTGCATCAACCAAATTATATATGAATATGACTGGTAAGGAGAAGAAAGAAAGAAAATCCTTATTAAACAAATACCTGAGTAGATGCTTATACTGGACTCATTTTAATATAGAATGGTTGGAAAAGAAATAAAAGGGAAAACAAGAAAAAAAAAAAGTTAAAATACATTTAGCAGCCACACCTTTAAAGCACCTATTGTGATAGTTGTGACTGTCAGTCTACATGAAATAACTCATCCCCCTGTGGGCCAATTTTGATGAAATGTGACACACTTTTTCTTGAATGAAATTTATCAAGACAGTTACATTTTTAATTGAGATATCCTGAACACTTTGCGCTTATAAACAGTTTAAAATTTCAAAATCACCCAATTTGCAAATTAGTCAATCTTAAAACAGCAAAATATTTGGTGCGACTTCTATTCTGAACTATTATTCCATTAGTTTACTGTTTAAATTTTACCTTGACAGTGTTTACACCAACTTGTATATTTTGTAAATTTTCCTCTTTTTCACCTGTGATAGCTGCTACTGATGACAACGGTAATCAGCCAATACAAGTTAGTGCTACACTAACTGGCTTATTGTGCATTCGCAGGCTGGCAACCCTCTGTTGGTAAGTTCAGCATGGCACACACAGGAATCTAGGCATACATCTCCCTCCTCCCCATGCATTAAGTCATAACAGGTAAATTAAATGGTCTTACTAACCATAAAAGTATTAAATGCAAGTTAGAAAAAAAGGGTTATCTAGATATGAATAAAGTACCCTGTAATAAGCCATTTTGTACAGAGAAAATAAACATTTAGTTAGTACAATTAAACTTACACAAAACCAAGCCCTCAGCTCCAATATCTGCAGATTACAACAATTTACTATTTCATTGTTATTATAATTTACTAGGGTGGCGTCAGTGTGACAGAGACAGTCCTGATTTCAGGCTATGTGTAAATAACTAAAGAATATTATAGTGCTACAGTTATAACAGTCTTTCATCTAATAAGTAATAATAATAATAATAATTAATTTTATTTATAGGGCACTTTACATTAGCAGCAAATCTCAAAGTGCTACATTAAAAGTTTAAACAAAGGCAAAACAAGATAAAAACAGAGATAAAACAACAATAATTTTAGCATTTTTGTTAACATGCTTTCCTAAATAGAAAAGTCTTTAGCTGTTTTTTTAAAACAGTCCGCAGTCTGCTGTGTTCTTAGGCTCTCTGGTAGGCCATTCCAGAGCCGTGGAGCAGCGGCTGCAAAGGCTCGGTCACCCATTGTATGAAGTTTGGTCACAGGGGCGCGAAGGCGGTGGGTATTTGCAAAACGGAGGTTTCTTGCAGTGGACTGTAGTATTAGGAGTTCCTTCAGCTACTGTGGAGCATTTCCATGGATACGCTGGTGAGTGAGCAGATAGAGTTTGTATTCGATACAGAGGTGGATAGGGAGCCAATAAAGTGACTGAAGGATTGGTGAAATGTGTTCATAATTCCGTACCCTCATCAGGATTCTTGCAGCACTATTTTGAATTTGTTGGAGCTTTCAAAGGCTTTTGCAGGGGATCCCGATGAGGAGCGCATTACAATAGTCCAGCCTAGATGAAACAAAGGCATGAACCAGTTTTTCAGCATCACAGAGGGAAAGGTAGGGACGGAGTTTGGCTATGTTTCAGAGATGAAGAAATGCAGTTTTTACAAAGGTGATGGACATGTGCCTCAAATGACAGATGGGAGTCTGACTTGACACCCAGATTTGTAACAGAAGGGGAGAGGGAAATAGTATGGTCAGAAAAGGAAATACAGTTTACAGAGGAACGAAGTTGATGGGGAGCGCCAATTAAAAGAGCTTCAGTTTTAGTGCTGTTCATGTTGAGGAAGTTCTTGAACATCCAGGCCTCAGTCTCATCCAAGCAAGAGGAAAGAGTTGATGAAGGTGCAAGAGAATTCGAATCCAGTCTCACATAGAGCTGCGTATCTTCGGCATAGCAGTGGAATGAAACTCCATGCTTGCGGATGATGTGGCCCAGTGGTAGCATATAGATATTAAAAAGGGTCGGCCCAAGGACTGATCCTTGTGGGACCCCACAGGTGACAGTGTGGGCATGAGATTTAGCGTCCCTCAGGGCCACATACTCAGCCCTATCAGTAAGATAGGACTTGAACCACTCCAAAGCAATGCCAGAAAGTCCAATCATATAGTGAAGACGATGAAGGAGAATATTATGATCTACCGTATCAAATGCAGCTGTGAGGTCCAGGAGAATAAGGAGTGATGGAGAGCCATGGTCAGCAGCTATCAGGAGGTCATTGGTGACTGACCAGGGCTGTCTATGTAGTGTTAGAAGTTCGGAAACTAGATTGAAATTTTTCAAACAGATTGAATTTTTTGAGGTGATCCTGAAGCTGGACCAAAACAACCTTTTCCAAAACCTTAAGACAAAAATTGAAGGTTGGAGATCGGATGATAGTTTGCTAACATTTCAGTATCCAAAGAGGATTTTTTAAATGAGGTCTAATAATTTCGGTTTTCAATGCCTGTGGAACTAAGCCGCTCTGGAGAGAGTGATTAATGATATCAGCAATGAGAGTGCTTAAGTCTGATACATTAGCTTTTACCAGAGGAGTAGGAAAAGGGTCCAATGAACACGTTGAAGGCCTCATCCTCTGTATGATGCCCTCAACTTCTTTACCTGTGGTACAGCGGAACTGGGAGAGGCAGCCCATTGGCTTTGATGTGGAAACATCCAGCGATGGAGGGCTGGAGACAGACAATGAGGAGCAGATGATGTCTACCCTAGAGGTGAAATATTCAATAAAATTATTGCACTGCTCCTCTGTGGAATTATTACAGGCGTAGATATAGGGATTGAGTAAATGATTTATTACGGAAAAATGTTGTTTGGAATTTCCAGGTCTGTTGTTGATTAAATTTGAATAATATTGAGATCTGGCAGCGGTCAGTGCTCTGGAGTAGTTTTTTTGATGTTCCCGATAGGCTAATTTGTGAACCGTTATACTGGTTGCAACAAAATGCCGCTCAAGGGCTCGCCCAACTGCTTTCATCAGTCGAAGCTCACTTGTAAACCACGGGGCAGATTTTACAAAAGAGACCACTCGTGATTTAACTGGGGCATAGGTCTCAATGATGTTCTGGAGCCCATTGTTGTAATAATCGACTAATTCATTGACAGAAGAAAGGTGTGGAACAATAGAAAAGTTCTTAATATCAGTATTTAGATCAGTCAAATGTATGTTTTTCAAGTTCCTAAAGCAGATGCAGCGCTGTGGTTTAGAGTACAGTGAATATGTGGGTAGATCCATTGAGAAAATTTTGTGATCAGAAACACCCAGATCAAATACTTGGAGGTCAGAGATGAGGACTGAATCAGGGATGACTAAATCGAGGGTATGGCCCTTGTTGTGAGTGGAGACCTTGACAAGATGCCTCAGATTTAGGCAGTCCAGAAGCTCTAAGAGCTGAGCAGCAGAGTAATTTGAGGGTGTGTCCACATGAATGTTCAGATCTCCAAGAATCAGTACATTTGATGATGTTGTACAGAAAGATGAGAGCAGCTCATTCATTTCTGTAATGAAATCGGGGTGTTGTTTTGGTGGTCGGTCAATAAGAAGTATTGTTATAAAAAGTGGATGCTTGCATTTAATTGCCAGGCATTGAAAAGTTGAGAATTAAGTATGAAATATCGTCACAATATATCAGATCATCGTGTTCATAACTCCAAAAATGGAGCACATAAAACTACGAAAGAGAAATCTTGATTACGAACTTGTGCTAAACTTGAACAGCATTGTGAGGACGATCAAGAAGCAGACAAAAACAGACCAAATTGCCATTTATTTGTTTCCACTGTGTGGAATCCTATACATCCCCAAATCCTTACTGTTGAGGACTACATAAACAAGGCAATGAACAAATGAGGATGTTTCTTGGTTTGGCACTTTGAAAAATCTGGTCACCATACAATATCAAGAAGAAGAGGAAGAATAATACATTTTATTTATATAGCACATTTCCAATGGTCAAAGTGCTTTACAAAAATTCAGGAAGAACAGGAAAGCATATATAACACTGGAGACAAATAATATTTGCATTAAACACTAAGTACCTCTGAGACTTTCTGAGATTGAAGACCCTGTCACATATTTTCAGAGTAAATCTACAGGCTCTCATGTATGTCCAACAGAATTTAATAAGAAAAAGTCTAGTAAATCATTTAAGGCTAGCTGCGCTTCTGTTTAAAGTATTATGTCCGACTTCAATCATACTTTTTTCAAAAAGCATAAAACCCCAATTGAGTGGATCTCCTAGAGATCAGTTTCATTACTTTACAGTGAGGTTAATAATTTGGCAAAGACCATAGCAAAAAGAAGATCACAGGATCAAACAGAATGTATTTATTGGAAATGTAGTTAAAACTTGAGTATTCAATGTAATATGTTATTCTGCGGCCTCTGACCTGCCTGAATTTTTTGCTATGTTTTGATGCAAAAAAATCTTTGATAGAATTGAATAGAGTATCTACTTAAAGTATTACGCAAATTTGGAACCTACTTATTCTGCATGGATTAAACTCTTACTGTCAGGATCAGGAATTAGTTAATGTGATTAATATAAACTCTGAATATTTTATTTTAGACTGCAAAAACAGAGAGGCTTACATTCTATCACCAATGTTATTTGTCATCACTATTGAAACTCTTTCAATTTTAATTATTAACCAATGGGATTATAAGGAGTAAACTTTAAAATAAATCATTTATTTAAGCATATCACATAGTACTTTATATTACCAATCCATAATTATTATTACCAAAGACATGTGGTATATTAGAGAAATCCCCTGAAATTCCTGGGTTAAAGATTAGCACGAGTAATGGTATATTATTCATAGTGAGTACTCTTGCACCTCAACTTGAATACATCAGTTTTCTCAAAATGTCACTCAACAATTCAGATTGCAAGGAATTGTAATTATAACAAAATAATTGTTCACATTTAACTTTTGTTGGAAAACATTAAGTTTGACATTAACAGATGGTCATCTCTTCATTTTACATAAGGTAATAAAATTACTATGAGGTGTGTTAAAGAACTAAGTAAACTCAGAACAGGAGCTGGTTCAGGTTTTTTTTTAACATGGTCAACTACTGTCCAATCATGTGCCGGAGAGGGTGTAAGGTTGCATCAGGTTCTAGGGTTGCTGTGGTTGTGTAATTTGTTGTTTTATGTGAATTGTGTTACATTTGTACTAATATACATATTTAGTTTTACCTTTGTATTGTTTTTAATGCTGTATGTTAACCCTCAACTCATTATGCTGTGAATAATATTCATTACCAACAGCCGATGCTGTTCCATGGTTCACTTGGTACTGCACTGAAACTACCCTTTCCAAAGGGTCTCGGTTCTTTTTTTTTTGGTCCACCCCAGGCTACCATGGGTGTGTTCACATCTACCTAAATGAACATTGGGAGAATCGTTCCAGAATTTAAAAAAAAAAAAAAAAAAAAACACCAAACAAACTAGGTATAAAAACATCTTCAGGTTATATTACATTTTATAAAACACTTGATATGTTCGAAAGATATCAGGAATGATCAACCAACAGAAAGACTTCTTGTTGAGAAAGTTTGTTAGAACCCTGTAGACGTTAGAAACAACTGAATGTGGACCGCATAAGAAAATAATTAAGTCAAATGCTGTCTATTGTTTTACTTATGTAATTAAATAGCCTATACAAAATTATATCTAACCAAGTGAATTCTACTGTATGTTCCTAGGCTATTGTGGAACACTGTCTGCTTAATTTATTCCAACATTTTTTTCTGTTTCTTTTAAAGCAATCGTACAACAAGAAATGAGAATATTAAGTCAAATTGTGAAGAATTGTCTAGAAACATCAGGAAAAGAAAACTGAAGTTGCCTGTGATTATTCAAGAACATCATAAGGAAAATGGGCAGGAGCTCAAGGAGGAGAAGGATGACCCAGTCAGTTAATCTGTTTTGACATTATTGTGATTAATTTTAGTGTAGCATACTGTATCTTTTTTAAGATCTTCTACGTCTGTGTTTCTGATCAGATTCATTGTGTTGTTTTTGTAGCTTTCTAAACTTTTCAATTGGAAATTAACATTCATTCCATACTAATAGAACATACTGAAATATGTATATAGTATGTACTAAATTGTTGTTTTACTTTTAAATCTGACTAGATTTTCAAACAAGTAACACAAAGACAAAACCAAATTAAATGAAAACAGTAACAGTAGCATAAATGATTTATATCCTGACAATACAAATGTCATATCACAAGAAATCTATACTTTAGATTAATTTAGTATATTCATAACAAGCTATACCACCCAAAAATGAAAGATTGTGATAAAATATTATGTTAATTTAGTGTTAATGTGATCTCTAAGGAACATTATGCAGAATGCAGAATTGGCATTTTCTCCAAAATATGAACATGAAGGATAGCAGGGTGCCACAGTAGTTAGCGATTTCAACTTCCAGCTCCAGTGTTTACTGTCATTGTGGAATTTGCACAGCATGTCTGCTTGAGTTTTTATTCTGGTACTCTAGTTTTCCTTTCACGATCCCAAAAACATAGCCATAACGTTAACTTGGGACTGTAAATTTTCTCTGTGTAGGAGTGATTATACCGTACTGTAGTAGTAGTGGTACAATACAATGCGATACAATTTTTTTTGTATAGCCTAAAATCACACAAGAAGTGCTACAATGGGCTTTAGCAGACCCTGCCTTTTGACAGCTCCCCAGCCTTGACTCTCACAGAAGACAAGGAAAAACTCCCAAAAAACCCTTGTAGGAAAAAAAATGGAAGAAACCTTGGGAAAGGCAGTTCAAAGAGAGACCTCTTTCCAGGTAGGTTGGGTGTGCAGTTGGTGTCAAAAAAGTGGGTAAATACAATACAATACACAGAATAGAACACAAGTTATCCTCAATACAACATAGTAGTGCACTAGAAATATTATAAGTACAGAGTAGAACAGTAGATGATATCACAAAATACGAACTGGATTTGTTCAGAGTCCTGGAGACCTTGGCCATCAAGCTGCCTCCCTCTATTAGCCATTCCATAGCTGAGTCAGTGCTGGGCTAGCCAATCTAATGAAAGAACCCATCTACCTGATGATTCCTGCGATCCTCCATCAGAGATGACTTTAGCTTAGGCAGGCAGAGCAACTTGGCAGGTGAGCAGTGGCACCAAGTGCTACATTTGAGTACAGAGAAGAGAAACAGAATAGGTAAGGGTTAGTAACAAATTATAACTATCATATTACTTCTGTTTTAGTGCTAAAGACTAACAACAGAGATACAGTCTGTACAGTTAATCAACAACTCTACTCAGGATATGCTAAACTGAAGTAGTGAGTCTTCAGCCGGGATTTGAAAGTTGATACCGAAAGGGCATCTCCTATAGGAACAGGTAGACCATTCTACAGTTTAGGGGCCCTGTAACTAAAAGCTCGACATCCCACTGTTATTTTATTAATCCTTGGAATCATAAGCAGACCGGCATCTTGAGATCTTATTGTACGTTCTAATTTGTAAGTGAGGATAAGTTCAGACAAGTAAGACGGACCTTGGCCATTTAAGGCTTTATATGTTAAAAGTAGGGTTTTGAAATCCACCCTAAACTTAACCGGTAGCCAGTATAAGGATTTAAGAACTGGAGTTTGTATTTTCTTGTTCTTGTAATAATTCTTGGCACTTTTGGAATAACTGGAATCTGTATAAAGTCAGTTGGAACATCCAGTGAACACAGCATTGCAGTAGTCAATCCTACTAGAAATAAATGCATGAATTAATTTCTCAGAATCCTGCTTATTTAGAAAACGCCTTAATTTCCCAACATTTTTAAGATGGAAGAAACATTATTTAGACAACTTTGGAATGTGCTCTTTAAATGGCATGCTAGAGTCAAAGTTAACTCCTAGATTGAGGGCTGATTCAGTAAAATTAATGATAATTCCAACTGAGTTAAATAATGACAAAATATTGTTGCGATCAGTATCATTCCTTCCAATAATTCATATATATTTGTTTTATCAGTGCTTAAAGACAAGTAGTTCTCATCCATCCTCTTCTTTAATTTACTCACACAACTAATTAAAGGCAACATCGGAGAAACTTCATTTGGTCTAAAAGAAAGGTATAACTGGGTGTCATCTGTGTACGAGTGAAAATTAACATTTTGTTTTCTAATGATAAATCCCAGTGGAAGAAAAGTGAAAGAAAGTGAAAACAGTAAAGGTCCCAGTACTGAGCCCTGCAAAACATCATATCTCAGTTCTGTGTATAATGAGGGAGTACTGTCAGCACATTTTTGTAAGTATTGGAATCAATTTGACAAATAAGAACTAAACCAGGCAAGGATGTTGCCTGTAAGCCCAACATCATTTTCCAGCCTGTGTAGTAAAATAGAATTTTCAGTGGTGTCAAACACTGCGCTTAAGTCTAACAACATAATTACAGTGGCCCAAAGCGTAAAAGCAGTTGGCCCTGCTGCATCTGTAAGGTGTGCTGGCGCGAGTTTAAATCCTCATTGGGGCTCGCGTATGGTCCCTGTCCAAAGTTTATTGTAGGTGGAGTGGTAGCTCTGAGGTTAGCGATCTGCACTGGCAATCAGAAGGTTGTCGGTTCGAATCCCGTAAATGCCAAAAGGGACTCTTCTCTGTTGGGCCCTTGAGCAAGGCCTTTAACCTGCAATTGCTGAGTGCTTTGAGTAGTGAGAAAAAGCGCTATATAAATGCAAAGAATTAATTTCATCAGAGGTTATCAGAATGTTATTTACTGTACAACACGCGTTAGTGCCGTTTCTGTACTATGACCAGTGTGGAAGCCACATTGGAATTTCTCAAGTAGATTGTGTTGCGTAAGGTGTGACTGAAGCTGATTGGCTATTACTTTTTAAAATATTTTAGAGAGGGTAAATTTGAAATGGGTGTATAATTATTAAGTGTATGTGGGTCTAGGTCTGACATTTTAAGTAACAGTTTGATGACTGACACTTTTAGTGCATCAGGTACTGTGCCATGCAATAATGAACTGTTAATTATGTTAAGAATAGGCGCTGCAAGAACATCCATTACACTTTTTATTAGTTTTGTTGGCACTGGATCTATGGGACAAGTAAATCCTGCTCAGTTACAGGATTAAAATTTCTAAAGTGTTGAATGCAATGTGAAACAGGGTCTGCCAAGCTAGTGTGTGGTTTGCACTATGATGCTGATATCTGGGAATTTATATTTTTAATTTTCTCATTAAAGAAGTTCATAAAGTCTGTACTGCTAATATCTGTTGGTATTTTGGACTATAGATCTGACTTCGCTTTTGTTATATTAGCCACTACTCTAAACAGTACTCAAGGATTTTTATTATTGCTATCTATTATTTTATAATAGTAATCTGAGCAAGCTTTAAAGAGAGTTTTTTTATATTTTTTAACACTCTCTGTCCATGCAATTTGAAAGACATGAAACATTATTGTTCTCCATCTGCGCTCCAGTTTTAATTTACGAGTGTTTTCATTAAACCAGGGAGAGTTTCTATGTGCTTTGATCACTTTTGTTTTAAGTGGAGCAACTGCATCAAGAGCATTTCTCAAGGTCATATTATAATGTGATGTTAGCTGATCTAAATTGTTTTCCATGTTTATATTTGATGCTAAATGGTTTTCCACAATTACACTTGACTTACTCAAAATATCTATAAATTTTGAAGCAGAATTGCAGTCTAGATGTCACACTATTTTAATCTGTCAGTTTTTTGGTAAGGGAAGAACCAAATCAGACATAATTAAGTACGATGATCCCTCGCTATATCGCGCTTCGACTTTCGCGGCTTCACTCCATCTCGGATTTTAAATGTAAGCATATCTAAATATATATCACGGATTTTTCACTGGTTCGTGGATTTCTGCGGACAGTGGGGCATTTAATTTATGGTACATGCTTCCTCAGTTTGTTTGCCCAGTTGATTTCATACAAGGGACGCTATTGGCGGATGGCTGAGAAGCTACCCAATCAGAGCACGTATTACGTATTAAATAAAACTCCTCAATGATATACGATATGCTTCCCGCGCGGTGCTTCGTACACTTCAAAGCTCTAACAGCACCTATTGATTTTTGATTGTATGCTTTTCTCTGTCTCTCTCACTCTCTCTGACATTCTCTGCTCCTGACGAAGGGGTGTGAGCAGAGGGGCTGTTTGCACAGAGGCTGTTTGCTTAGAAGATACGGACGCTCCTCTAAAAAATTCTTGAAAGACTACCTTCACATTGATCCCTTCATTGCGGTGCTTTATCTCGGTGCTTCGTTTACTTAAAAGCCCAACAGCCCTATTGATTTTTGATTGTTTATTTTTCTCTCTCTCTCTGACATTCCTTGCTCCTGACGGCACTCCTTTGAAGGTGTAAACAGGTTTTCTATGCTCTAACTGCGAAAATATTAGATCTGTAAATAAAGAATCCTACTTCGTGGAAATTAATTTATTTGTCTGGAGCGGATTAACCGCGATAAACAAGGGTTTACTGTATAACTTTGCGGAGAATATTTATAAACAGTGTGGGAGAGTTTCTAATGGCTTAAAATATATAAAAATAACCATACAAACATATGGTTTCTACTTCGCGGATTTTCACCTATCGCGGGGGATTCTGGAACGTAACCCCCGCGATCGAGGAGGGATTACTGTAGTGATCGGAAATAACTTCATTTAATGGAGTAATATTGAAATTTTGAATTTAAACTTTGTAAGTTATAATTAAATCTAATGTGTGGTTATGATTATGAGTTGGACCTTTGACAAAATCCTACTGAATTTAACAAATAAGTAAAATGTTTACTAAAAGTGTCAGTTTCCACATCAATGTGCACATTAAAATCCCTAATCAATAATACATAATCATAATTTATAGCCAAATCAGATAAAAGGTTGCCACATTCAGTCATGAACAATGAATATGGCCCTAAGGGTCTATAGACTAGCACTACAGTTGTGTTGGAATCGGTTTTATTATTTAAAATGAATGCCTCAAAGGATGTGAAGTCGCCTAAAGTGGTAGTATTGTATTTTAGGATGCCAAGCAATGGACTGTTGCTCTTGCAAGGGTGGTTTCACGCTGTATTGTCTAGTGCTGCTAGGATAGGCTTCTGCCTCTGTGAACTTGAAAGGAATTACATGCGTTTGGAAATAAATTGGAAGAACTGACTTCAGTGTATCTGTATGAAATTATTTGAATTAAGTAATCTCTAAACCATTCTAATAAAGCATATTCACATATCCTCCTATATGTTTATATATTAAAACTAGCAAAATACCCGCGCTTTGCAGCGAAGAAGTAGTGTGTTAAAGAAGTAATGAAAAAGAAAAGGAAACATTTTGAAAATAATGTAACATGATTGTCAATGTAATCAATGTAATTGTTTTGTCACTGTTATGAGTGTTGCTGTCATATATATATATATATATATATATATA
>JANRMT010062791.1:116543603-116598779 GCA_026402145.1 Polypterus bichir lapradei
ACTGACTGACTGACTGACTGACTCATCACTAATTCTCCAACTTCCCATGTAGGTAGAAAGCTGAAATTTGGCAGGCTCATTCCTTACAGCTTACTTACAAAAGTTAAGCAGGTTTCATTTCGAAATTCTACACGTAACGGTCATAACGGTCGACAATGTCCGCCATGTTGAACTTTCTTATTTATGGCCCCATCTTCACGAAATTTGATAGGTGGCTTCCCTGCGCTAACCGAAACCGATGTATGTACTTATTTCGATGGTATGACGCCACTGTCGGCCGCCATACTGAACTTTCCAACGTCACCAATTTTCAAATTTCCCGTGTAGGTAGAAGGCTGACCCCATCTTCACGAAATTTGGTAGGTGACTTCCCTGCGCTAACCGAAACCGATGTACGTACTTATTTCGATGGTATGACGCAACTGTCGGCCGCCATATTGAATTTTCCAAACGTCACTAATTCCCCAACTTCCTGTGTAGGTAGAAGGCTGAAATTTGGTAGGCCCATTCCCTACAACTTACTTACTAAAGTTAAGCAGGTTTCATTTCGAAATTCTACCCGTAACGGTCATAACGATCAACAACGTCCGCCATATTGAACTTTCTTATTCATGGCCCCATCTTCACGAAATTTGGTAGGCAGCTTCCCTGCGCTAACCGAAACCAATGTACATACTTATTTCGGTGGTATGACGCCACTGTCAGCCGCCATATTGAACTTTCCAACGTCACTAATTCTCAAACTTCCCGTGTAGGTAGAAGGCTGAAATTTGGCAGGCCCATTCCTTACAGCTTACTTACAAAAGTTAAGCAGGTTTCATTTAGAAATTCTACGCGTAACGGTTATAACGGTCAACAACGTCCGCCATGTTGATCTTTCTTATTTATGGCCCCATCTTCTCGAAATTTGGTAGGCGGCTTCCCTGCACTAACCGAAACCAATGTACGTACTTATTTCAGTGGTATGATGCCACTGTCGGCCGCCATATTGAACTTTTCAAGAGTCTTTGTTACTTATGGGCCCATCTTCAAGAAATTTGGTACACGGGTTCCCAACGCTAACTGAATCCTACTTACGTACATATATACGTCCATAGCCTGCAGCTTGGTCACCATGTGAGGCGGCGTTGGGCCCCCCATCCCAACGCCTCCCACGTTGTTGGCTGCCTGCCTATATAAGGCCGTCCGTCGCTCCAGTCTCTACATTCCCTTCCTTTCTTCGCCACGGGATTCACGTCTCCCTGCTGATAACTACAGCCTTTTTGTTTAATCCACGGCTTCTCCGCTGTTTTATTGTTTGTTTATTACAATTATGGTTATTGTATAGGTATTTTACACTTACTTTACATTACTCAGGTACCCATTTCCTTCATCATTCCAACCCCCATTACCATGTCTATCGAGGTAATCACCATTGATCAAAGAACTGTCACTTACCGAGTGGTTTCCATGCCCGGAGATGGCACCTGCCTTTTCCATTCTCTTTGTTACATATTGCACGGCCATATCAGGCTCACTCTGGATATCCGTAAGAACATTGTGTATTATGTATTGAATGACTGGGACAGGTTCAAGGTGTGGACTGATGACGGTACAGGAGATAATTATACTACACAAGAGCACTAGAAGAGTGAAATGCTTAAGCCCTTCACCTATGGTTCTGCATGTGAGTTGATGGCTGCCGCTGAATTGCTCGGTTGGTGCTTTCAAGTGTACCGAAATGGCCAAATATTTTACACCTTTCGAGAACCGCCAATGCCTCTTAAACATCTTGCATTCACAGGTGACGATTTCAGTAGTGGACACTTTGATGTTTATGAATGTTTAAACTCTCAAAAGCTGGATGTGAAGTTATCGATGAAACCGGTTGTAAGCTTACAACGCTTGACAGATGCCGAATATCACTTCAACACAAGTCCTGCAAATACTGTCGTAATTGAAACAAGCCATGAACCTCAAACCGATTATGACAGCAGCAATCCAAGCTGTGAGATTTGAGACAAGATTACTGTTCACATGGCCAACTGTAAGTTGCATGCTCAAGAGTAAGCTCAGCGCACAGCTTGGTCATGTTACAACCGGAGGGCCGAACTGACAACGTGGTATACAAAGAGATCTTTAACAAATAATTATTGGCATATTTTCCCTCAGTTTAAAAAGGTTAAATTTTCTTCTTAATAAAAATTTTAATGCAGTACTTCGCCGCTGCGAAGCGCGGGTATTTTGATAGTATATATATATATATACACACACACACACACATCTATATATATATAATATATATATATATATATAAATACTTAAATGGGCAGGCTATTTTGTATTAGTGCAATACGCTGCTTGTTAAAACGGATGACTCCCGCTCTTATGTGCACTTAGTGCTGCGTGGGTATTATGAACTATCGTATCTGTTCAAGTTCTATTTAAATTTTAAATATAAGTAAATTTTATTTAGTCGACAGAAATATGTTTAGTAGGAATGTAAGTTAAATTTAGTCATCATTGCATAAATTTTTCTTCACCATAGAAATTTAAAGACTAAATTCAACTTCCATCCCTACCAAAGATATTTCTGGCGACTAAATAGAACCTACTTATATCCAAATTCGAGCTATTAAACTGTCGCCTGCCTGCCTGAATAAGTCACCCTCGCTTCGCTCTTACTTTTTTACCGTTCATTTAATCATGGATAGTCGCGGAAAAATTATAAAATGGAAGGAGGATTACACTGAGTATGGCTTTACCAAAACAATTATTGATGGTGAATAAAGTATCCATTATTCATAAAGCTTCAGTTGGTGTTTTTCTGCGTTAACCTCATATTTTTTCATACTTCTTCTCAAACCAAGGGGGTGCAAGGGTAAAATGAATTGGGAAGCGCTGATATATATATATTGAATATATTGAAATAGTTTTACTATCAAATAATGCAAACAGTACGTGGCACGTGTTTCGCCCTAATTCTGGGCTCATCAGGCGTACACACTCACTGCACCCCCTCTCGGGAATCGAACCTCGGACGTCAGCGCTAGAGGCGAAGCCTCTCGTGTTGCACCACGGCGTGTGGTTCGTTTATTTGACAGTGTGTAGATCGGGGTTTATATATATATATAAAAAAGATAACTCCTGTAGCCACAATAAATGCCTTTATTGAATAGACAAACCAGGGATGAACAAGTTCCTTTCTACTGCAGCCACAGCCGCGACACACATAAAAAACATCAATAATAACTCATAAACTTGCAATATTATTTAGGAAAATCGCAACATTTTACTCACCAAAAATTCTAATTATTTGTAAATAAAATCCATCGTCCTCTCTTTCCTCAAAAACAGTTCAATTACTCTGTTGTACGGATTATTCGTGCGCTTCAGTTCCATCAAATCCTCACTTTCTATCGCCATCGAAGCTAATGCTGAAAGGCGAACCCGTCTTATGGTATTTCTGGCATAAGTTTGAATTCGCTTTAGGGCTGAAAATGTCCGCTCGACAGAAGCAGTGTACACAGGAATACTCACCGCCAAATATACCAATGTGAACAGCTGCTCCATGCTCTCATTCAGATTTTTCTGATGAAGGAAGTCAAGGAGATCAGTGGGAGATTTTCCTGCAAAATCATCCATGGCATACATTATAGTCAGTTCTGTTTTTAGCCGAGACTCTTGTGTTAAAGTGGAGAAGGCTGCATGCGTGAAATTTTTCTTCTATTCCCGAAACTTCTGGGGCTCGAGGAGCGTGACAAACATCAGGTTTTCGTGGTCTTGAAATCTGGTCTGGGTCTGGCAAATAATATTGTCCAGAATCCTGCCATGGAGTTGGCCGTAGTGCTCGCGACAATCTTTTGCGGTGCGTTCAGTGGCCTCGGAGAGTTTCTTATATCGGCTTCTATCCAATCAATGGGTCTGAATACGGTGACGTTGCCGTACGCCTGCTAGAGGGCCCTACTGACACAACTCAAAATCTGATTGGTTGAAGCAACAGGTTAATCGACATTTATTCTGTGTTAGAGTGCCTCCACAACAGATTGTGAAAGCCTCTCTGCTTGGCAACAAATGATGGCTGAAATGTGATTGGTTAAATGCTTTAATACGAAACTCCGCTTCCCACGGCTATCGAGCTGAAGTCTATTCTCTCTGCCTGGCAACAAATGACGGCTGAAATGTGATTGTTTAAATATTTGAATGCGAAACTCCGCCTCCCACGGCTATCGAGCTGCATTCTATTACAGTATATGGACAAAAATACGTTCCAGTTATGACCAGTAGAATTTCGAAATGAAACCTGCCCAACTTTTGTAAGTAAGCTGTAAGGAATGAGCCTGCCAAATGTCAGCCTTCTACCTACACGGGAAGTTGGAGAATTAGTGATAAGTGAGTCAGTGAGTCAGTGAGTCAGTGAGGGCTTTGCCTTTAATTAGTATCGATTTCAATTTCAAATATTTGAGTTTAGTTTTTCATTTATTTATAAAATAATTTATTACAATTATTATTTTATCAAGTGTCTTATGATCAGATCAGACACCATCACTCCCATTAAATACTCTGATGAAGTTCTTGTACTTGAGATACATTTATCCAAACAATAAAAGAAGGAGCCAATACACACTACACCTCACCTCTTTTTTATTATGTTATACCAGTTTCCTGGCCAGTAACATGAAAATTTTCATTTTAGGGTTTGTTTACGTTCTCTGCTCTGCCATGAAAAGTTAACTGTATAGCCTGCTGGATCAAAATAATGCACATTGAAAAACAGAGTGTCAAGATAGAGTACTTAATTGGAACAGTAGATGTTTGTGATGTTTGACTAGGTTAGCTTTCCTTGGACCTGTATGAATCACTATAAATGTATTCATATTATAGTTATGGTGACCCCAATGCACCAATATTAATTTCACTGTATTCTGTGTACATAACAGTGTTACTACTGCAAAAACTTTTGGCCATTTTGCTGGTAACTCTCAATTGCATGAAATGAAGAAACTGATTATTTTTCAGATGGTGCTATATTGAGAAAAAAACCTTAATCATCAAACAGTTGTGTTTTGGGGAAACACCAAACAGAACATTTTTTCTTATCATGATAATTTTTGGGACATAAGAATCATAGTATATCGTAGTATATTTTTCATAAAACAATGGAAAAAGAATATCCCATTTTCCTGAAAATTAGATAATTAAACTAATTTTAGATCTGTCTGTGGAAAGATTTTTAAGAATCTGGCAGACTTGAATTAATTTCAACATTTCATTAAGCATGCTAAACCACGGTTAACCTTCTTAGTACTTCAGGATCTTTGGATAATTACTTCTTATTACATTTTTTCTGCTTTATAGATCTATAGGGGAGGGGGTATCTGATTTGAATATGTTATAGTACTGTTTGACTTACTGATTAGTAATTTACTCATTATAATGCAATTCTCTTAGTTAATCAAAAAGAACAAACCAGTCATTAAAGGCCAAACAATATCTCAGTCATAATTTAACACATACATTTTAAAAATTTGATGCACATGTACATTATCATTTTCAGTGTTAACCACTTATTACTTTTTTTCCTTGATTTTCAAGTTAAGTTTGACATAATATAGCCTTTCAAACATTTTTCTGTGTTTTTATAATTATAGAAATAGAGTGCAATATTAGCAGTCTGTCTTCCTTCTAATTAAAATCTCTTTAGTGTTCTACATTTTACAGTTTCAGATCCCTAAAACTACTGGTTCTATTAGTGTTTCTGTCATTATTAATTTTCACTTGTAAACCTTAAAAATTGCTACAGTCAGAGTATGTTTTGTAAAATATATTTAACATGTGCTTTATTTCTCTTTAAAGCTTGAAAAGAAGATACAGAAAGGAACACAAAGAATACGAAGACGACGACGTAATGATGCTTCCCTGCTAAAGCATAGTAAGTTTGTCTTCTAAAGTGAAAAAAGAATTTAGGGCATGAGAATAAGGTTTATTTTTCATTTATGTTGGGTTTACTTGTTTTCTCTGTTTTGATATTGTTTATCATGAGACTACCACTTCTTCCCAACCATTCCAGATACATTCCAGTGGTTGAAATGATATCTACTTAGCCCATCAAAAATCTTTCCAACCTGTGTAAATTTTATCGGGAGTTCAGATTTTATTGTACGTTTTAACTTGATAAAGAGGTTGTGTCATACAATGGCCATGTGACTTAATTTTTAGAAGATGAAGAATTAAAGCAATAAAAACAAATCTTTACAAAAGGTGAATATATGCCCCCATACACTTGGCAGAAGCAGTTTATGAATTAGAGGCATTAGTCGTCTGTTTAGCTTTGCCAATATTTATATGTTCCTTTTTGGAAAAATGTTCAAACTGATTTTACTGCTAATTGGATATCATTCTTTAAGCAGGTCTACAAATATTTATGTAGATATAGGTCATGCTTCTGAGTTTACATCAACACAAAGTTTTTTGTTGAGCAGTGACAACAGGAATGTGGGTGGGTTTCTTTTCTAGTTTTAACACTTCAGTTGTGGCCTAGTAAAATGGGTCAAAGAAAAGATAGTCCAATAGCAATGCTTATTGGCTTTGAGAGGGTAAACCATTATAACAGACAAACAGCAGTGTGTGGTACCTGCAGTTTTTTGTTTTTATTCAATAATTGTTTTTATGAAATTCGCTCAATTAACAACAAAATAAGCATTTAAATCATAACTCTTTTAACTGAAAAATAATGGAGCATCATGGATTAAAAAACTGTTATATAAAGGAATCTTACACCTGATATTGAACTTTTAGAGTTTTCTGATTTAGGTTTGAGTATTTACGTTTGAAAAGGTTCTTTTCCTGGTCCTGCATTTTCTCTGTCTGGCTGCTTAAAACGCTTCCTCATAAAGTGATTTTAGTAAGTTTAAAAAAAAGAATAAGTACTTTTGCGTTTGTGTTTCCTGTTCATTCACAATTGTGCTACTAAGCATGATGTTAACATCTATTCACAAATCTACTACCAACATAACATTAATGGTTCTGATTAAAAAAAGTGACAAGGTAGTCTGCAGAGAGGAGGTTACACTTTCTTCCTAATGAATGGTACAGTAACAATGTCAGTAAAAATTGGGATTACTGTGGACTTCAGGAGAATAGTGAGAAGTTAGGCACACATCAGGGTAACAGTGGAAGGTGTGAGTAGCTTTAATTTCATACTAATATCCATTAATCCTTCAGTACTGCTTACGGTAAAAGGAGCAGACAAAACAGTAGTCTGGATTCCCGGGACTAGCAGTTTTTAATGCCAGGGAATCAAACAATTGACTTGCACAGCCCAGTGGACTTCCAGATGTTTTGGATATTTGGTCCATGCAATATACTCCTAATCAAAAACAGTCAGATTAAAACAAAAGACCCAGTTCTTCATGTATAATCTTAACTTTAGTGTCTACTTTTAAAGACCGCTGCTTATAGCACACCAGACTACTGTAACCACCTTCTAAAAGCTGGTTTATTCATAATGTGTCCCCACTGCTTGGGAGGGCAGCACAGCAAAAATGAGATCAGATGAGGTGCCAAGCTCCAAGTTTTTTACTGTGCACTGTGAACAGAATTGTTTTCTAACTATTCTGTGATGCAGGCATGGCATCATGTACCCTAAATGGTAAATTTCAAGGAGAGACTGGTTACATGGGTACCAGAATGATGAACGATTGGCTGAATATGACGCAACAGGTCATCAGAGCACAAGAAGAAATTCAAAAATATTTGAAGTGCATGTCTTTATCGTGTATTTTACCCACTCATGAGAATATTGTTCTCGCTCTCCCTTTGTTGCTTTTGGTTAATGGATCTGCATGCATGCACGCACACACTAGTTAACATCCATCCATTATCCAGCCCGCTATATCCTAACTACAGGGTCACGGGGGTCTGCTTAAGCCAATCCCAGCCAACACAGGGCGCAAGGCAGGAAACAAACCCCGGGCAGGGCTCCAGCCCACCGCAGGGCACACACACACACACACCAAGCACACACTGGGGACAACTTAGAATCACCGATGCACCTAACCTGCATGTCTTTTGGACTGTGGGAGGAAACCAGAGTACTCGGAGGAAACCCACGCAGACACAGGGAGAACATGCAAACTCCATGCAGGGAGGACCCGGGAAGCAAACTAGTTAACGATATAACGAAATTACATCATTGTAATTTACGTTTTACTTGGTTATGTAGACATATGCTATAGCTGATCTTTTGTCATACAGTGGAACCTCGGTTCACGACCATAATTCGTTCCAGAACTTTGGTCGTAAACCTAGTTGGTCGTGAACTGAAGCAGTTTCCCCCATAGGATTGTATGTAAATACAATTAATCCGTTCCAGACCGCACGAACTGTATGTAAATATGTAAATATATGTAAAGATTAAGCACAAATATAGTTAATTACACCATAGAATGCACAGTGTAATAGTAAACTAATGTAAAAACATTGAATAACACTGACACAAAACACCCAGGCTCCCTACTCAGCCTGCTCGCGTGCTCTCTCTCTCTCTCTGTAGCACACACACACACCACTGCTGCTGCTTGAAAGCACGAGGGTTCTCAAATTGGTAAATGAGTAAACTGGTAAACAGTTTTTCCACCTCTTGTAATTTCTTTCTTTACTTCGATTTCAATTTTCTTCAAAACTTTCTTCTCACCACTCTTCACTTGCTTAGAAGCCATAGTTAACTGCAAAAGCACGCGAAATACTGTAGAGCACAAAGAGAGTGCAGGTAACGCATGCAAGTCTGACTGAGAACAATGAACAGGGCTCTTGCAGCCACGCAGCTCGCTCGCTTTCTCTCTCTCTCTTTCTCTCTCAGCCTGCCTGTTGGGGGGATGGTTCGCTTCCATGTACTGCCTGCTTCTCAGAGAGAGAGTCTCAGCTGCCCCCCCCCCCCTCCCCCTATGCAGAAGGCAGGCAGTAGTGCAAGCTAACCATCCCCTCCCCCCAACTCCACCCCGGCACAGGCAGGCAGATAGGCAGGCAAACACGTGCAGCAATCTCCCCCTCCCCCTCCCCAGCAGGCACGTGGCTCGCTCGCTCTCTCTCTCTCTCTCTCTCTCTCTCTCAGCTCAGGCAGGCAAGGGAAACTGGCTTGTTCGTATACCGAGTGTGTGGTTGTGAACAAAAGTTTGGCGAACTTTTTGGTCGTGAACCGAGACGTTCGTGAACCGAGGTTTCACTGTATTTACATATATGTTTGACATACTAATTAGAATTTTAGCCTCTGTTAGGAATATAAGACATTACATGAACTTCAGATCAAGGCCCTTTTGAAAAGTACAGTGGAACCTCGGTTTGCGAGCATAATTCGTTCTTGAAATGTGCTCGCAATCCAAAGCACTCGTATATCAAAGCGAATTTCCCCATAAGAAATTTTGGAAACTCAGATGATTCGTTCCACAACCCAAAACTATTCATATAAAAATGATTAATACAAAATATAAAGTAAAATACATAATACAAATTAACCTGCACTTTACCTTTAAAAAGAATCATGGCTGGTGTGAGTTTCTAAACTCATATGGAATTCCACCCAACGGGACGACACGCGGAAGAGCGTCCCAAAGCAATCGCAGTCTCCCAGCGCTGTAGCAGTTCACCGTATAAGCGCATCCAAAAAGATCGCAGACATGCTATAAGCGCCTGTTGTCAATGGGTCATACAAGGAACATTATAAAGATCTCGCTACAATAAATAACAGTGCTATTGCTGTTTCAAGCTGAATAAAGCTGGTGTTAAAGTACTGAGACTCAGCTTCGTGTTTTGGGGAGCAAGATGGGGATTCGCACTTCACAGCACACACACACACAGTCACAATGCTGTAGTAAACAGTATACGCTCGTACGGATGTGGACTATATGAGTGAAGCACACAGACTCAGACGGAGAATAGGAGACGATTGCCAGAGAGAGAGAGAGATAGAGACGCGCTGGGCGAGCGAGCGAGATAAGGAGAGAGAGAGAGAGACACACTGGGCAAGCGAGCGAGATAAGGAGAGAGAGAGAGAGAGAGACGCGCTGGGCGGGCGAGCGAGCGAGATAAGGAGAGAGAGAGAACCACCATCAGCTCAGTTGTGATCACATGACGCTCAGCAGACAAAGTGTATCCATGCTTGTATTGCAAGACATCGCTCGTTTATCAAGTCAAAATTTATTAAAAATTTTTGCTCGTCTTGCAAAACACTCGTAAACCAAGTTACTCGTAAACCGAGGTTCCACTGTAAGCATTCAGAGATAAACAACTAAACAACATTAAAGCTGAAGACCATTATGTACTTACAGTATGTAACTTATGATTATGTAATTTCTGGTTACAGAGGGCAAGAGTGATAAGAAGAACTATACAGTCCCTGAAAAAAGTCTTGTCGCTTGTGTACAAATTGACCTGAAGTGCCGCTAAAATATATTTCTAATCAAGATTTTGTTACAAGAAATGGGTCATTTTAATCCCATCAGCTTTTGTAATAATGTTTCAGTGCAAAACGAAACAGACAAAAAGTATTCTAATATTCACAGCTTGGTAAAGCCCATTGAGTCAATTTTTGGCAAGACATAAGTGTCGTCGCCTTGTCATATGAGCTTCACCTGTGACTAATAATGGATCGATTAGGTCTCAGGTTTGTATAAAAAGAACCCCAGTACACTAGACCTTCACATCAATTGCAACTAGACCTCTGCAAACATGCCTAAGATTCACCCTGAGACTAAAGTGTTGATTATCAAGAGGCTGAAGACCAAATCCACTGCTGATGTGGCAAACACCTTCAATGTGTCTCAGCGTCAAGTTCAGAGGATAAAAAAAAGATTTGAAGAGACTGGAGATGTTTTTGACAAGCCCAGGTCAGGAAGACCCCGCAAGACAACTGCTCGAGAGGACCGTTTGTTGGCTCGAAAATCCAAGGCCAGCCCATTTTCCACTGCAGCAGAGCTCCATGAGACCTGGTCACCTGAAGTCCCTGTGTCAACCAGAACAGTTTGTCGGATTCTGTCTCGAAATGGCCTCCATGGTCGAATCAGTGCCCATAAGCCAGCAATAAACAAAAGACAATTGAAAAACCGTGTGGCATTTGCCAAGGCCCACAGCCTGCTAAAAGGATGGACGCTGGAAAAGTGGCAGAAGGTGGATTTTTCAGATGAATCTTCTGTTGAATTACACCACAGTCACCGCAAATATTGCAGGAGACCTACTGGAACCTGCATGGAGCCGAGATTTACCCAGAAAACAGTGAAGTTTGGTGGAGGCAAAATCATGGTCTGGGGTTACATCCAGTATGGGGGTATGCGAGGGATCTGCAGGGTGGAAGGCAACATCAATAGTCTAAAATACCAAGAAATCTTAGCTACCTCTTATATTCCCAACCATAAAAAAAGGCCAAATTCTGCAGCAGGATGGTGCTCCATCGCATACTTCCATCTCCACATCAAAGTTCCTTAAAGCGAAGAAGATCAAGATGCTCCAGGATTGGCCAGTCCAGTCACCAGACATGAACAACATTGAGCATATGCGGGGTAGGATGAAAGAGGAAGCATGGAAGACGAAACCAAAGAATATTGATGAACTCTGGGAGGCATGCAAGACTGTTTTCTTTGCTATTCCTGATGACTTCATCAATAAATTGTATGAATCCTTTCCAAACCGCATGGATGCTGTCCTTCAAGCTCATGGAAGTCATACAAGATATTAAATTTGGATCTCACAGCACTACTACTTAATTTGCTGACATATTTTTGGATTTGCAGTAAAGTTGTTCATTTTCTGTATAGGCAACAAAACTTTTGTCTTGCCCAAATTTGACCTTTCTGTCTTGATTAAATGATAAATCTTTTTTCAGTGAAACTAATTTATTTCAGTGCATTAAACATCATTTGGGAAGGCTTTAGCTTTTCATATGAGCTATTTCTAACACCAGTTGATTAATTAAAAGTCAGGTTAATAGCAGGAGTTTCTACAAAATAGAGAAGCGACAAGACTTTTGTCAGGGACTGTATATGCAATTGTATTGTTTATTACACAAGTGTTGTAAATAATATTTGTAGATATAGAGGCATAAAGTTACCACACTTTGATGCTGTTACTTGCCGCAATAGTTTAAAATCTGTGTACTATCTTGTTGGAAGTCATCTGTCAACTCACCTCCTGGACACAGCTAGAGAGACGAACCTTGAACCTCATACAGCAAACTTAATTGGTCCTGTTTTACCAGAGTCTTCTTTTTGTTAATGGCAATCTTCTACATTCATAGCTGTTTGATTTATTCATATTCGGAGCTTAGTATCATTTTTTCTGTAATGTGTGAGTGCTTTGTCTGCAACCTCCTATCTTGAGGTATACTGTAAAAGGATGCTTTTGTGTTAGGATTAGGCCATGACACTAAACAACCCATAGTATTTGCCCCAGCAAAAATATGGATAGATGCTGTATCATTTGAAGCAGTTCCAGCAGGCAATTCATGTTCATTCATTGCTGTGTTGTAATTACTGTAATTATAGAAAGTACTTTTATAGCATCTCTGCTTGTACTATTTTAACATTGGGAGCAGTGTTTCAAAACAAGCAGGAAGAAAATAAATGGTGATTTAAATGTTGCACAGATTATACAGTGTTTTTTCTATTACAGTGTTATTATACAGTTACTTTACATGGTTTTTCTTTATTTTCTTTATTACACACAGCTGTACCTTATGGAGGAAAGCGAAAGTCATGGTGCTGGGCTTCTTATCTTGAGCAAGAAAAAGCAATTGCAGCACCTAGCAAACTTTTCAAAGAGGTATGTTTTCTTTTATTACAAAAAGACATTGAAGCTAAAGAAAATCCAGGGACAAGCTATTGGATATACTGTACTGTTCACTAATGACAGTATAGTAATTGATTTTGTGGTTGTCTGTGTTCACGTTAACTTGGCTCTGAAACTAGCAAAAATACATTATAAGCTATAAATGGTAAAAACTTGTACTTCACATATGTATTTAGCACATAAGAAGTAATCTTCGGCGACTTGCAAAATCGACACTATATAGTATACCTTTGAACTTCAACTTGTTTTATCACTATTCACAGATTATGCAAAATGTAATATTTTATTTATGAGTTTCAATTTTAATTTCAATAAGATATGAATTTCCACATGGTTTCTCTGTATTACGTACATGTGACGATATTGATCCTATAAACCTATAAAAGATTAAGCTGTATATGAACTAGTGCAGCGATCCTCCTGAAGCAGCAGGTGCATCTCACTAAGCCATATGACCAAAGTAAGATAATATTTGTTGTTTTTTTAGTCATTAATGACTAGCATTGGGTCTCATGCTTTAAAGGCTGCCTGCATCTGTTGAGCCATTTTCTTATAAAGCAGTTGGTGTAAATTCCAAACATCAACTGTGTTCTGCGTCAGCTAATCTATCCATTAGGTATTTGACCACTGTGTGGTACAAAGGGGACATAATTCTAACATGAAATCAAGATTGAAGGTCTAAAAACCACCAGCTACTAGAAATATATTAAACCTGTGTCTCAAATGTGAAAACTCAAATGCACATAACATGTAACTTGTTGATGGTATTTGAACCTAACTTGTGCTATCACAGATGAGGAGACACACAGAAAGTGTTTGCATCATGAACAGTTGCCAGTGCTTGCCCAAAGGCACAGAATGCCCGCAGGCAGGCTCATATAGCCAGCTTTGAAAGACAATTCTTATCCCAGGCTTAAACAAGTAAATTGCTACCACTTAATTTACATTATACTAATATATAAGAGGATGTTCACCTTGGAAACTGTGACAGATTAAGGTTTTCTCTCACCCTTGTACCCTCAGACCACACGTCAGACACCAGATAAAAGTCCAAGTAATTGATTTATTATTATAAATAAGTGTACAAAGCACCCTCCACTCCCAAATACTCCAATAATTAAATACACAATAATCCAGTCCTCCAAACTCCCAGATGCTTAGCCACCCTGCCTCCCAACTCAGCTCAGTGTCTGGGCTTTCCCAGAGTCCTTTTATACCCCCTGACCCGGAGGTGTTCCTGCCCCACAGTCCACAAGTCCTTACCACTTCCGGGTCAGGGTAAAAGTCTCTCTCTTCAACCTGGAAGTACGTCATTCCTCCCGTTCACGTGACCAGGACGCACTTCCAGGTTATAGGGCACATAAGAGTCTACGGGCCTCGCTACAGCGACTCCTTGTGGTCCCCAAGGTATCCAGCAGGGCTGTGTATAAAAACTACAAAGTCCATGAGGCCCTGCTGGAACTCGGGGCACGTCCATGCTGTCGGGAGAGCTCCTCCTGGCGGCCTGGGGGTGAGGGCCGGCAACTCTTGCCGGACATCCATCACAATACCTACTGTGAGTAAAACATTTTCAATAACCAGGTTAAGAATTAAAGGTGAATTCAAGGAGCAACAGTGTTAAGAAGTTACTTGTTAACAACAACAACGACATTTATTTTTACAGCATATTTTCATACCGGCTTGGTGGTGCAGTGGTAGCGCTGCTGTCTCACAGTAAGGAGACCTGGGTTTGCTTCCCGGGTCCTCCCTGCGTGGAGTTTGCATGTTCCCCCCGTGTCTGCGTGGGTTTCCTCCGGGTGCTCCGGTTTCCTCCCACAGTCCAAAGACATGCAGGTTAGGTGCATTGGCGATCGTAAATTGTTCATGGTGTGTGTTTGTCCTGTAGTGGGCTGGCGCCCTGCCTGGGATTTGTTCCTGCCTTGCTGGCTGGGATTGGCTCCAGCAGACCCCCGTGACCCTGTGTTAGGATATAGCGAGTTGGAAAATGACTGACTGACATTTTCATACATTTATAAGATGTTAAAGAGAAAATTACAAGAAAAAGAAAAAAACAAATACGACATGGGTAACCAGTGTTATAATGCTAAAACTAGTGAAATGTTCTCAGATTTTCTTTTTCTTCTTAAGATTCTTGCTACTGCATTCTGGACTAATTGCAAACAATTTATGTCTTTCATAGGTAGACCTGTTAAGAGTGCATTACAGTAATCTAGCTGACTAAAAACAAAAGCGTGAATTAATTTTCAGCGTCTTGTCATGTTATAAGAGGTCTAACTATTGCAGTATTTGCAAGTGAAAAAATGCAGTCCTAGTAATCTGATTAATGTGCAATTTAAAGTTTAAGTTAGAGTCCATAATTACCTCTAAATTCTTTACCTCCTCTTTGACATTTAAACCTAAGGGATTAAGTTTATTTATAATACCCTTGTTAAGATGAAGTTTAAAGGGTGTGTACTATATGATTTTTTTCATTGTGATGGAAGATTATTTAAAGATCAAATATTTGCATGCAGTTTATGATTTTAATGTAATACTAACACAAAAATCTTTCACTCCCTCTGTCAGATGAGGTTGTGGGTATGCCCTTCTACCTTTCATTAAAAACCTGTAATGACTATTGAATCAGTGGTAATGAAAATGGACAAACAGGATAGGAAAGTGGATAGGAAGTTAAAACTGTGACACAATATTCCCTGGAAAAGTTCCTTGAGTAGATGGCTACTACTGAGCAGAATATGACTACTGAATATGATCAGTGCAAAACTATAAAAATGAAGCTAATGAACTTTCTAGTTTATTAAAAAGTGAAAATAACCAGTTTTAACAGGCAATTATAAAGCAGTGTAAACAGAGGGTCGAATGACAATATAGTTTGAAATTTAATATGGCTACACCTATTGTTGATTAGAAATCATTATAAAGGTGTACATTATTTCTTTATCTTCAGATCTGTAAGTGAACATAATGATAAAATTTGGTGGAAGACTAGAACCAAAACATTTCAGTATATGGTACCAAGCACTTATGTGCCTGTCCACTTAGCTTAAGTTGGCACAGTTTACTTGTTTACACCTCATTATTTCATATTTCTTAATTATTGACAAAATGCTTGCATTTATTGTACAGTATAAACTATTAACACTTGAATACTATAATAATGATAAATATCCTAATAAAACCGTATACAGTAATTCCTCCTCCATCGCGGGGGTTGCGTTCCAGACCCCCCCGCGATAGGTGAAAATCCGCGAAGTAGAAACCATATGTTTGTATGGTTATTTTTATATATTTTAAGCCCTTATAAACTCTCCCACACTGTTAACATTATTAGAGCCCTCTAGACATGAAATAACACCCTTTAGTCAAAAGTTTAAACTGTGCTCCATGACAAGACAGAGATGACAGTTCTTTCTCACAATTAAAAGAATGCAAATATATCTTTTCTTCAAATGAGTCTCTGCATCAGGAGCAGAGAATTTAAGAGAGAGAGAGCGCGCTCGCAAAGAAAAGCAAACAATCAAAAAATCAATACGTGTGCTTTTAAGTAAAGCGGCATTTTTCAGAGGAGCGTCAGTATCTTCTAAGCAAACAGCCTCTGTTGAAACAGCCCCTCTGCTCAAATCTCCTCCGTCAGGCGCAGAGAACGTCAGAGAGAGAGCGCGAGATTAAAGCAAACAATCAAAAAATCAATACGTGTGCTTTTGTGCTTTTAAATATGCCGAGCACCGCAATAAAGCGGCATTTTTTAGAGGAGCGCCAGTATCTTTTAAGCAAACAGCTTCTGTGCAAACAGCACCTCTGCTCACACTCCCTCCGTCAGGCGCAGAGAATGTCAGAGAGGGTGAGATAGAGGCAGAGACAAGCAAACAAACACCGCGCGGGATGCATATCTTTTAGCATTGAGGAGTTTTAGTTAATATGTAATACATGCTCTGATTGGGTAGCTTCTAAGCCATCTGCCAATAGCGTCCCTTGTATGAAATCAACTGGGCAAACAAACTGAGGAAGCATGTACCATAAATTAAAAGACCCATTGTCCGCAGAAATCCGCGAACCAGCGAAAAATCCATGATATATATTTAGATATGCTTACATTTAAAATCCGCGATAGAGTGAAGCCGCGAAAGTCGAAGCGCGATATAGCGAGGGATTACTGTAATCACCAAATAATCTTTAAAATGAAAAGAATCTAAAAAAGATTATTTTTCTTACTGTGTGTATTACAATGTACGTTAGCTGTCTGTCAAAAAAGGTACTCAAAATAAAATCAGATAGGTATACCTGGAAACCTAGATATTTAATTTATCTACCATGTTACCATGTACCATTTGCTAATTATGCAGTTTATGGCAGTACAATGCTTTTTAATTTAATTCTTGGTCTTACTACTACCACTAAATACATGTCACTGAGATGACTTTATGTAACTGTCCAAATTAAATATTATCATGACTTTGTCAATTGATTTAAGCAAAAATAATTGTATGTTTTCTCTGAGTTATATGTAGGTTATCCTGTTCAGAAAAAATCATTAATAGCAGAACTATATAGTAATTAATATGGTATTAAATAGACAAGAGTTGTAAATACATGTGTGTTAAAACAATATATGATATTAATGGGATTAAGGTTAACAGGAAGAAGTACACAAAGAAGCTGCTGAGTGAGAAAAATGAATGGATGATGTTGTTCATTGAGAGAAAACAGATAAACTAAGCTGTAGGTTTTCAAAAGATGAAGTCACAAATGTGCTGAAAAAGATGAAGATAGGTGTTGCAGCAGTCCACACTCGAGCAGTGTTGGAAATGCTGAAGGCAACAAAAGGTATTGAAATTGAATGGTTGACAGGCCTATGCAACATAATTGTGTGTAAAGGAAGGATTCCTGAAGGCTGAAAGATTACAGTATTTTCATTTCAGTATATAAAGGAAAGTGGTAATTCATTTGAGTTTGGGTCATATTGAGCAATAGGGTTTTTGGAGCAGATAATGTAGATGGTTGAGAGAGTGCTAGAGAAACGAACCAGAGGTCAGGTGAAAGTTACTAAAATACAGTTTCATGCATGGGAAGGGAACAACAGATATGATCTTTTTTGTCAGGCAAGTGCAGGAGAAGCATCAAACAAAGGGAAAGACACTGAAATATGCATTTGCAGGGTGCAGATGACATTTGACAGGGCATAACAAGATGAGGTAAGGTGGCATTGATAAAGTTCGGTGTAGAATGTTGATATCAGTGTATGAGGAAGCACAAATGGTGGCCAGGACAGCAAACATTGATAATGAGAGTTTAAGATGAAGGTGTGCTAGAGTGTAGATCTGTTCCAAGCCCATTGTTTTTCATACTAGTGATAGATGTGGTAACCAGAGAAATGCATGGAGGACTGGCCTGAATTCTTAAATGCCAGTGTTCTCATATTGTTAGCAAAAAGTGAATTATAATGGAAGGAGACAGTACTAAAATGAAAAGCAGGTTTGGAAGCAAAAGGCTTCAAAGTAAATGCATAAAACATCAAGCCAGTGTTTGGAGGCAAATGGCAGGGGGCATGGAAAAGATATAAGAAACTCAAACTAATGCCTGGGTTGTCAGAAGTTGGTATAGTAACGGTACAGTGGTGTAAAAGTGTAATCTGCATGCAATGAGTGTGACAATTCTTTGTAAAAAGGTATGTTAGGGTTTCAGAAAGAAAGTGTAGTTAGTGGAAATTTAAATATCAGCAATAGAGTTCTTTTAAAGAAAGTAGTAAGGTTCTGCTAGTAGTTGAGTATACCTGTAGGTTCTGGCACAGCAATAATAGCAGAAGTGAGCGGTGCATGAAAGAATTCCCAGTAGCCATCTCCCATTTTCTTTTCTAGTCTCTCTGTTTTTGAATGCAAAGGTTTATGAAAGCTGTGTAAGGAGTCATATATGAATGAGAAATTGCCAAGAAAGGAGGTTGTGAGGAAAAGGTAGAGAGAATAGAGGTTGGAAGGATCAGATGGATTTGTGTAGTGTTAGGTAGTGAGAGGGATATGAATGCTGAGCTAAGAGAAAGACTTGGTTTTGGAGGCAAACGGTGTTTTACTAAGAAGAAACAGACTAAGTTGGTTTGGGCATGTCGAGAGAGAGAGAAATGATGATTGAATGTGGCAGTAAACCAAGATGGTGTAAAAGTGGAAATGCATATTTCTTTGGGAAAGATATAAGATAATATGTCCTCTTAAGAAGGCTTTAAGAGTTTCCCAGAGTATTCCTGCGGAAATCTCTGAGGATGTATTTGTCTCTAGGAAGAAACTGATTTGTTTGGATATAAATTCTGTACAATTCTCTTCTGCTAATAGAAGCGGATTGAGATGCCATCTGCGAGGTGAGTGCGTGGGGCATAGTGACTTTAGCTCCAAGATCAGAGGTGCATGGTCAGAAATAACAATAGCATCATATTTGCAAGATTTAATCGTAGGCAAGAAATATTATCTATAAAGAAATAATCAATTCTTGAGTAGCAATGATGTACTGGTGAGTAGGAAGAATATGTTCCTGAGTTTGGGTTTAAAAACCTCCAGGGGTCTGATAAGTTGTGATCTTCTATACTAATAAAAGGCAAAGCCCTCACTGACTCACTCACTCACTCAATGACTCACTCATCACTAATTCTCCAACTTCCCGTGTAGGTGGAAGGCTGATATTTGGCAGGCTCATTCCTTACAGCTTACTTACAAAAGTTAGGCAGGTTTCATTTAGAAATTCTACGCGCAACGGTCATAACTGGAACCTAATTTCGTCCATATACTGTATACGGCCATAGTCTGCAGCTCGGTCGCCTTGTGAGGCGGAGTTGCGTCTCGCATCATCACGCCTCCCACGTAATTGAGTACCTGCCCATATAAGGTAAATATTCGCGAGTGAAGGACTGTGTTTAGCATATTCATAAGCGCAGCTACTGCGGAAACCCTCCCTCAGCGAAAGTGCGAGAGAAACTTTTAAGTGCCGGGTCTGAGCTATAATTAAATAAAGCCGTGGACAAGTTTAATCCGATGGTTGTGCTGCTTTCAGACATGTATTTTCGTATTAAAGCATTTAACCAATCACATTTCAGCCGTCATTTGTTGCCAGGCAGAGAGGCCTTCACAATCTGTTCTGCAGGCCCTCTAACACAGAATAAATGTCGATTAAACTGTTGCTTCAACCAATCAGATTTTGACTTGGTGTCAGTAGGGCCCTCTATCAGGCGTACGGCAACGTCACCGTATTCAGACCCATTGATTGGATAGAAGCCGATATGAGGAACTCTACGAGGCCAATGAACGCACCGCAGGCGCTCCGAGCGCAAGATCCTTGCGCGCACTACTGCCAACTCCATGGCAGGATTCTGGACAATATTATTTGCCAGACACAGACCAGATTTCAAGACCACGAAAAACTGATGTTTGTCACACTCCTCGACCCCCAGAATTTTTGGGAATACAAGAAAAATTTCCCGCATGCAGCCTTCTCCAGTTTAACACAAGAGCCACGCAGCAGTTTTTGATCTGTCTCGACTAAAAACAGAACTGACTGTAATGTATGCCATGGATGATTTTGCAGGAAAATCTCCCACTGATCTCCTTGACTTTCTTCATCAGAAAAATCTGAATGAGAGCATGGGGCAGCTGTACACATTGTTATATTTGGCGGTGACCATTCCTGTGTACACTGCTTCTATCGAGCGGACATTTTCAGCCCTAAAGCGAATTAAAACTTATGCCAGAAATACGACAGGGCAGGTTCAACTTTCAGCATTAGCTTCAATGGCGATAGAAAGGGACTTTTTGATGGAACTGAAGTGCACAGATAATCTGTACGACAGAGTAATTGAACATGTTTTTGAGGAAAGAGTGGAGGATGGATTTTGTTTACAAATAATCCGAATTTTTTGAGTAAAATGTTGCGATTTTCCTAAATAATATTGCAAGTTTATGAGTTATTATTGATGTTTTTTATGTGTGTCATGGCTGTAGCTGCAGTAGAAAGGAACTTGTTCACCCCTGGTTTGTCTATTCAATAAAGGCATTTATTGTGGCTACAGGAGTTATCTATCTGCAATGCAGCAGCTCTTTATACTGTATTTCTGCATATTAAGATGGTTTTTATAACCATAAATTAGTTTTGAGGGGCGGGTTGATTCAGACGCAGCACTACTGAAGGCCTAGGTGTGAAATGCACGGTCCACCACTGGGATGATACGTAAATTTGATGAACATTACAACCCGAAAATAAATGAAACTGCAGAGAGGTTCAGAGTATACTTCTCCCAGTGCGTCTCTCTAAATCCTCCGTGCGGGAACATTATCATAAGGCTTAACAATCTTATTGCGTAGTGAACACTTCGATGAATGAAACCTGTTATCTTTACAACGGTTGATAAACACGGAATGTAACTTCAAAACAACACATCCTCCAAATACGAACCTGATTGAAAGAAATAATGATAATCAAATCCTTGATGACAGCAACACTCATAACAGTGACAAAACAATTACATTGACAATCAGGTTATGTTATTTTTAAAATGTTTCCTTTTCTTTTTCGTAACTTCTTTAACACACTACTTCTCCGCTGCGAAGTGCGGGTATTTTGCTATATGTATATATACCCCGATCTACATACTGTGAAATAAACGAACCACACACCGTGGCGTTAGCCGACTTGCTGACAAACCACAAGCGTTACCTGGTGGGTAACCACCCATACAGTCAGATTGTGATTCAGACTACGAATGCCTTGAATGTAATTACCCCGATCTACATACTGTCAAATAAATGTGGCGCAACGTAAGAGGCTTCGCCTCTGAAGCTAACGCCTGAGGTTCGATTCCCGAGAGGCAGTGCAGTGAGTGTGTACGCCTGATGAGCCCAGAATTAGGGTGAAACATGTGTCGTGTACTCTTTTGCATTATTTGACAGTAAAAACTATTTCAACCATTCTATGATCTGCTTCTCGCAACTGAAAGAGGGCACCGTGGCGGACGTTAGCCGACTTGCTGACCAACCACAAGCGTTACCTGGTAGGTAACCACCTATACAATCGGATTGTGGTTTAGACTATGAATGCCTTGAATGTAATTACCCCGATCTACATACTGTCAAATAAACAAACCACACACCGTGGAGCAACGTAAGAGGCTTCGCCGCTGACGCCCGAGGTTCGATTCCCGAGAGGGAGTGCAGTGAGTGTGTACGCCTGATGAGCCCAGAATTAGGGCGAAACACGTGTCACGTACTCTTTTGCATTATTTGACAGTAAAAACTATTTCAACCATTCTATGATCTGCTTCTCGCAACTGAAAGAGGGCACCGTGGCAGACGTTATCCGTCTTGCTGACCAACCACAAGCGTTACCTGGTAGGTAACCACCCATACACTCGGATTGTGATTCAGACTATGAATGCCTTGAATGTAATTACCCCGATCTACATACTATCAAATAAACGACCCACACGCCGTGGCGCAATGTAAGAGGCTTCGCCGCTGACGCCCGAGGTTCGATTCCCGAGAGGGAGTGCAGTGACTGTGTACGCCTGATGAGCCCAGAATTAGGGCGAAACACGTGTCGCGTACTCTTTGCATTATTTGATAGTAAAAACTATTTTACTATGTATATATGTGGATGTATCTGTATATATATATTATGTGTATATATATATATATATATGTGTATGTATATATGTAGATATGTATGTATATGTATATATGTATATGTGTATATGTATATATATATGTTTATATATGTGTGTGTATATATATATATATGTGTGCGTGTATGTTTTTATATGTGTATATATGTATATGTGTGTGTGTGTGTATATATATATGTGTATATATATATATATATATATATATATATATATATATATATATATATGACAGCAACACTTATAACAGCGACAAAACAATTACATTGACAATCATGTTACGTTATTTTTAAAATGTTTCCTTTTCTTTTTCATTAATTCTTTAACACACTACTTCTCCGCTGCGAAGCGCAGGTATTTTGCTAGTCAGTTATAAACTTTGTAATTATCTTTGCAGTGTTAGATGTCCTCCAGCCTGTGATAGAAGTCTTATCTAAGAATGGATTTAAAACACAATTAAAGTCCCCAGCCATTATAATTTTATGAGCGTTAACATTGGGAGTGGATGCAAATAAATTTTGTACAAATTCCTTATCATCGACATTAGGTGCATAAGCATTTATCAGAATCATTTTACAGTTAGATAAGTTACCCATCACATATCTTCCTTCAGGATCCAATACTACATCTGATGCTACAAATGAGACTGTTCTATGTATGAGAATTCCCACACCTCTAGTTTTCTTTGTAAAGCCAGAATGGAACATTTGGCTAGTCCAGTCCTTTTGCAGCTGGAATTGATCCTTGCTTAGTAAGTGGGTCTCCTGTAAAAATTATTTTAGCGTTTAGACTTGTTAGGTGAGAGAGTACTTTCTTTCTCTTAGTTTGTGATTCAGGCCTTTAACATTCCAGCTCACAGAGTTAACTGTCCCATCATGAAGACATTGATTCTGAATTTTTGATGTCATTTTATAGTCTTAACTGGAAGTGAGACAGCTTTAACCTTAATTTCCAATTTCCCCAGGAGTTATTACCATGCAGCCTATTGTTACGTTGGTAGTTATAATTATAAAGATTAAAAGCATAGATTAGATATAGATATAGCCTGCTCTCTTTCTGTTCCCTCCTTAAATTTTTGCCTCCCCACGTGAGGTTGGACCCCACTTCACACAGTCCCGGTCCTGTGACATACCCAGAGACAGAGTACGTCCATAGCAAAACAAGCCCCCACGCAGTGGCGTTTTAGGATTAAAAAATAGAGATATCTATTGCCAATATAGTCTAAATACTAAATGCTTAAAATATAATCATTAACAAACTATGAACTTAAAATATATATAATCTTCAGCAATCTTAATGTATTAAGATAGTAAACCAGGATAATAAACCCGGGGAATGGTGTTAGAAAGTGGTCTAGAATAAGCATAGTAAGTCTTAATGCAATAATAACAATAACAATAAACAGTCTCCTTTAGGGTAGAGAAAAAATAAATAAGATAAAAAATTTTAAAAAATGTAAAAAATAAATTAAGCACAAACGTCTATAACTGTAATTAAAACATAAACAGATAGCGTCCGAGTAATAAAGAGGATATATAATTATAAAAACCCGTATCTTAACAAATAGATCAGACAGTAGGTTATTTATCCTTGCCCATGTCATGACAGGCTACGACTCACTATTGTGTTTCAGAATAGTGTCGGGATCAGCTTTCTTAATTCCTTTTCTGCTTCTTCCTTGCTGGCAAAGACATAGAATTGACCGTGCAATTCCACTTTCAGTTTGGCAGGATACAAGAGGCTGCATTTGATATTGGCTTGCCGTAACTGCTGTTTAATGTTGTAGAAGGCTGCACGTTTAGTAGCTGTTGCTGGAGAAAAATCAGGGAAGATACGAATGTGGTTATTTTCGTATATAATCTCTTGCTTGTGCCTGAGGAGTGCCATCACCTCTAGCTTAAATAATAATCTCTTGAACAGAATAATAAAAGATCTAGGTCTGACAGTATTTGATCCGCGTACGCAATAAGCCACTGCTATCTCAGAATCTGCTTTAAAGTCCTCTCCAATTATTTTAGAAAATAGTTCAGCTGCGAATTTCACTGGGTTTGGACTTTCTCGATTCTCAGGTAGACCTTCGATTCTAATATTATTCCTTCTGCTTCCATATTCCAAAGCAGCAAGTCTGTCTCCGAGTTTTTTGCATTCGGAGTTGGCAGTTGTTGCATTTTCATCAGCACTGGCAGCTAGATTTTCGGCTTTTTCAATCCGATTCGTTAATGTATCCTTGACATCCTCCAGTTGATCTGCAAGTGTACTCAGTTTAGACGAGGTTTCCTGAATGTGCTTTTCAATTTTACCCAGCCTATCTTTAAAGACTGCCTCAAACCGAATACATATGCGTTTCTCCAAGTCTTTATTATCCTGCTGCTGCTCCTGTCACAGCTTCTCATTTAGCTTCTCATTTGCCTTTTCCCTTGCTTTCTCATTTGCCTTCTCACTTTTCTTTATCTCTTGCTTGAGCTCAGCGATCATCACCTTCAGTTCAGACAGATCATTTCTGCTTTCGTGCACAGTAGGTGAGGCGGTGGGCTCTATTGTAGCCGGTGTTCCCGGCTCGCGTGGAGTAGTTGAAAGCACGGACTGCAAGGCCTTTTCCAGTTTCAGATGATCTTCTCCAATCGGCGAGCTATTGTGACCTGCATCACTCACACTCGTACATTTGCTCCCCATTTCGCTCCCAGCCGGAGATGATGTAGCAGACTGTGATCCTGAGGAGTCTGGGCTTTCGGCCATCTGATCCAGGTCAGTCTCTGAAAGGCTGTATCTTGAGCTTGAACTTGGACTTGCTGATCTGAGCTTGGATATAGCTTTAGTTTTCGTTTCTTTCATTTCTTTCTGAACCCCTTTCTTGTTGGCCATGTTTATATATGCTTGCATATACTGTAGTAGTGCCCTCAGGTTGGATAAATACAGGATATCTCAGGATAAGAAGAATATGAAAAATAACACTGCTGCTAGCGGAGCTCCGCTTCAGACGTCCAGCAGTAGTCCCTGATGGCTACCCTGAAGAATTTTATAAGAAATTCACCGCTCAGCTAGCTCCCCTCCTATTAGCAACATTTACAGACGCCAGAGAGAATCAAACTCTTCCTCAAACTTTTCACCAAGCATGAATCACCATTTTTCCTAAACAAAATAAGGACTTATTACAATGTGCATCATACAGACCAATTTCACTTTTGAATAATGACGTTAAGATACTCTCAAAAATCGTAGCTAGAAGGATGGAGAAAGTGCCCCTTTCGGTAATATTACAAGATCAACTGGATTTTTCAAGGGTCAACACTTATCTTCAAATCTTCGACGCCTGTTTAATGTAATATACTCACCAACTAAGTCAAACACCCCAGAAATATTATTATCATTGGATGCAGAAAAAAGCATTTGACATGATTGAATGGAAATACCTTTTTACTACATTGGAGAAATTTGGGTTTGGCCCGAACATTTGTGCATGGATTAAACTACTGTATACCAATCCAGAAGCTTCAATTTGTTTCAACGACATTTGTTCAGACTACTTTAAACTAGAACGTGGTACCAGACAAGGATGCCCCTTGTCACCGCTGCTGTTGCAATCGCCATTGAACCACTGGCAATATACTGTCGAAATGCTGATCATATAAAGGGGATTATCAGAGAAGGACTGGAACAGAAAATTTCTCTATATGCAGATGATATGGTACTGTATATATCAGATCCACAAAATTCTGTGCCTGCAGTCTTAACAGCACTCACAGAATTTCAAAAGATCTCTGGTCTCAGAATTAATCGAATAAAAGTATACTCTTTTCAGTGAATTTTCAAGCATATAATATTAGATTTTATCATTGCAGAACAGTTTAAATACAGAGGGGTAAACATCACAAGTAAACATAAAGCTCTTTATCAACAAAATTTTGCCATCTGCATGAAAAAAATTAAGCAAGACTTGCATAGATGGTCAACCGTTTATCTCACTCTAGCTGGAAGTATTAACACTGTTAAGATGAATATTCTTCCTAAGCTCCTTTTTTTATTTGAAAACATTTCAATATTCATCAATAAATCATTTTTTTAGCAATTAGATTCAACAATATCCTCATTTATTTGGAACTCAAAACATCCATGTATCCAAAGAGCGACACAACAAAGACAAAAGGCAGAAGGTGGCATGGCTCTACCTAACTTCCAGTTTTATTACTGGGCAGCAAACATACAAGCTATAAAAACCTGGACACAAATAGATGAACATACACAGGCCTGGTCCGCAATAGAACTAAAATCCTGCAGTACTTCTTTATATTCCCTGCTATGTGCCCCAATAAATGCAAGTTATCGGCAATATACAGTACTAATAACCCAATTGTGCTTCACTCACTCAGAATATGGAACCAATGTAGAAAGCATTTTAAGATGGAGAAGCTTTTATCAGTGACACCACTGCAAGAGAACTACCTCTTTCAACCTTTGCAAACATATGCAGTTTTTAATATCTGGAAAAAATTTGGGATTAACTTGCTTAGAGATCTTTATATAGACAATGTCTTTACATCCTATGAACAATTACATTCCAAATTTAACATTCCAGCTACACATTTCTTTCACTATCTTCAAATTAGGAACTTTGTTAAACAGAACCTGCCCGATTTTCCTCATTTTGCACCCTCGTCCATGCTGGAAAAAATATTGTTCAATTTCAAGGACTCAGACACCATCTCTGCAATATATAAAATTATTTTACAGTCCTTCCCTTTCAAAGATCCAAGAGGACACTGGGAAAAAGATCTCTCAATTAATATATCAGAAAAGGAGTGGAAAATAGCAATGCAGAGAATTCACTCGTGCTCCATATGCGCAAAGCATGCAATTATTCAACTCAAAATTATATATCGAGCACATCTGTCTCGCCATAAAACTCTCCAAAATGTTTCCAGGGAAAGATCCAACCTGTATGGAATGATTGCAATAAAATTAAAAAAAAAAAAAAAAAGTGGAAATGCATAGGAGGAGGTAAAGAAGATGTGTTTGAAGGTGGTATCTGATGATATGAAAAGGATGGGACTCTTACAAAGGATTTTCAGGACTGTGGAGAGCAGAGGAAACAGGTTTGGAGGGGCAACCTTCGTTATATAGGAAAAAAGCCATTAAACTGTTGATGATAATGATGATGCTGACGCTGATGATAATTTATTATATTTGTCTCCTTTTACTCAGCATCAGACATTTCCACAAAGTAAAAACAGCTTTAAGGTGGGAATGAAATTAGAAGGAGTTGATCCTGAGCATCCTTCGATGTATTGTGTCCTCACAGTTGCTGAGGTAAAATATACATTTCATTTAATACCTTACCATCAAGTGTTATGTTAGCAGGAATGTTAATACAGAATAATAAATTAGTATACTCTTCTTAACTTAAAAGATGAATATAAACTAATGTTTCCTTTAAGAAAAGTATGTAAAACAAATGTGCAGTAAAGTTTATATTTTATTGTGATAACTTATAAATCATATTTTACATGCAGAGTAGAATTATAGTGTTGTTTATTTTTCTAATTTAAATTTGTTTAAAAAAAGAATGTAATAAGAATTGTTACCAAAATACAAGTTTAAAAGGTGAGATATTGGTAAATAAATAATTTCCAAAGAAGGTTGTTCTTCAGTAATAATTTTTATATTCTAGGTTTGCGGTTATAGAATGCGTTTACACTTTGATCAATATTCAGAATGTTATGACTTCTGGGTAAATGCCAATTCTTCAGATATTCATCCTGTTGGATGGTGTGAAAAAACTGGACATACACTTAATCCTCCTAAAGGTAAGATATTTGTCAAGTGCTTATATTAAACCAAGTGGTATATTCTGTCAATCAATGATTACGCATTTTTCATTAATTGAAATAAGCAGTTTATTCTAGAATATCAACATAACTCTGTTATTTCTGTTTTCTATCTATCTATCTATCTATCTATCTATCTATCTATCTATCTATCTGTAGACAATGCTTCTAAAGGCATTGGAAAAGCATTGTTACTTTTTATAAACCCAATTCTTGCCGAATGTCAAAAATGCAGGTTGATTATGTGCACATTGACTTTATTGATACAAGTACACAAACACTGCCGCAGCATGTTTGATCAGAAGGCACCATGATTGAGTATGGAGCAGGATATATACTCAGCAAAAAAAGAAACGTCCCTTTTTCAGGACTGTGTATTTCAACAATAATGTTTTAAAAATCCAAATAACTTTACAGATCTTCATTGTAAATTGTTTAAACAATGTTTTCCATGCATGTTCAATTAACCATAATCAATTAATTAACATGCACCTGTGGAATGGTCGTTAAGACCTTAACAGCTTACAGAAAGTAGGCATTTAAGGTCACAGTTCTAAAAACGCAGGACACTAAAGAGACTTGTCTGCCGACTGTGAAAAACACCCAAAGAAAGATGCCCAGGGTCCCTGCTCATCTGCGTGAAAGTGCATTAGGCATGCTGCAGGGAGGCATGAGGACTGCTGATGTGGCTAGGGCAATAAATTGCCATGTTCACACTGTGAGACGCCTAAGACAGCGCTACAGGGAGACAGGAAGGACAGCTGATCATCCTCGCAGTGGAAGACCACGTGTAACAACACCTGCACAGGATCGGTACATCCGAATATCACACCTGCGTGACAGGTACAGGATGGCCACAGCAACTGCCCGAGTCACACCAGGAACACACAATCCCTCCATCAGTGCACAGACTGTCCGCAATAGGCTGAGAGAGGCTGGACTGAGGGCTTGCAGGCCTGTTGTAAGGCAGGTCCTTACCAGACATCACCAGCAACAACGCCGTCTATGGGCACAAACCCACCTTCGCTGGACCAGACAGGAGTGGCAAAAAGTGCGTGAGTTTCTGCATGACAGCAATGTCAGTGTTCTGCCATGGCCAGCGAAGAGCCCAGATCTCAATCCCATTGAGCACGTCTGGGACCTGTTGGATCGCAGGGTGAGGGCTAGGGCCATTCCCCCCAGAAATGTCCAGGAACTTGCAGGTGCCTTGGTGGAAGAGTGGGGTAACATCTCACAGCAAGAACTGACAAATCTGGTCCAGTCCATTAGGAGGAGATGCACTTCAGTACTTCAAGCAGCTGGTGGCCACACCAGATACTGACTGGTACTTTTGATTTTGAGCCTCCCTTCATTCAGGGACACATTGTGAAACATTTTTAGTTTATGTCTTATGGTGTTGACTCTTTTAGTGTTCATACAAATATTTACACATTAAGTCTACTGAAAGTAAAAACAGTTGAAAGTCAGGGGACGTTTCTTTTTTTTGCTGAGTATATATATATATATATATATATACATACTGTGTATATATATATATAAATCTACAAGTAGACATGTTATCAAAATAGCATTCAATGCTACAATAATAGAAAAATCTGGGAATAATTCCTAGAAACATGACAGTAAATTTGATTCTAAAGCAGTGACCTCCCTAGTCCCCAGACATTTTTCCAAAAACATCTGGGATGAGGTAGGAAGCATATTTTGGGGTGGTGTTTAGAATACTTTGGCTTTGAAGTGAGCCTGTACCATTGTGCTGCACTTTTGACATCATGCTGAGAGCATGCCCTAATGTTTTAAAGCTGTTCTGCGTGAATACTGACAGATATAATTGCTGTTAGTAGGTACACCAAAATGAAGTGGCCTTTAAGTGTATTTATGCCATTAAGAAACTGGTTGTTAACTAAATTGTTAAGGCCAATATAAGAGTCATTGATGGGGAAGAAGTTGGAATTTTGTGGAGTCCAGTTTAATTTAACCTCTACTGTGCCAGACTGTGTTAACACAAGATTATTTGAAGTTATACATTTACCTGACAAAACATGAATCATTGTGGCTGTGATTAATTTTACTTCCTCAATTAAATATATATGCTTTCCTCTGCCTGTATAAGCATTGTTTGTGTGTTTTCAGTGTTGTCTACAGTACTGTAAACACAATGGACATTTCCTTCTTAAATAGTCATATTTCTTTTAATTTTATATAAAATGTCATACATATTGTGCTTCACTGAGTCGTCATCTCTTTTCATGATCATCTTACTTTTTATTTTCAGCTATTGGTTTTACAGCTACAGTTTTCATCACAGATCTTAAAGACATATGTATTAGCTTAATTTGCAACTCTAAATTGGCCCCATGTGAAAGAGTGTGGGTGTATTTGTAAGTCAGCTTTGTAATTGACTGGTGCTTCACCTAGGATTGATTCCTAACTTGCACACAGTGCTACCAGGAAATTAGCTGTCTCCCATTGTCTTCCAATAATTGAGTTGTGTAGGTCTGCGAATATTGTGCTGTAGTAAAATAAAAATAATCATCATAGATAAGTAGAAGAAGTTACTTGATATTTACCAAATTTAGTGAATACAGAATTGATGTGCTATTTTGGTTTGAATACCATGTTCTCATTGAAATGCTGTAATGTTCTAAAATAATTGAATTGTCCCTTCTGGTACTGTTATAATGTACTTAAATGAAAGTTATTTAGTGTCTTAAAAGTCAGCTTAAAAGAGGACACATCAATCATTCTCTTTAAGGTTTACCAATCCCTGTAACTTATTTATTGTAACTTTTACACACCAGAACACACAGAAGATTTTATATAGTAGTCTGTTATTTTCCTAAATTTAAACTCTGATATATCACCATACATTGCCAGTTACTTTCCATATAATCTCAAGAAATTGTTCATTTCTGTGTGATGAGTTCTAGC
The DNA here is from genome assembly GCA_026402145.1 of Polypterus bichir lapradei. Classification (NCBI taxonomy): domain Eukaryota; kingdom Metazoa; phylum Chordata; class Cladistia; order Polypteriformes; family Polypteridae; genus Polypterus; species Polypterus bichir. Next base: position 116,574,822 of record JANRMT010062791.1, read on the forward strand.
TTTGACATTTTAAATATTTCTTAACACTGTAACCACCACAAATCCATGGCTTTCCTTTCTGTCCTATCCCCAAAAACTATAGCTAGCCTAAAACAGCTTCATTGAGCAAAAAAATAATTTCCTGGCACATAGCTTCTTCTTTAAATACATTTTTCACTTAAAAATTAAAAAAAGAAAACTTTGCAGGTTGTGTGTTAAATTGATAGAATTGTTTTCATAGTTTTATTAAAATGTTTTCCTCTATATTAATTCATAGTCTGTGGGAGGTTTTATTATAACCTCCACAAACTAAAATGATATAGAAGTTTCTAATTATATCTTGTCTTTCTGACTGCAGATTAGTCCCAGTTTATGATCTACCTTGCAGTAGGTAAGGCATGGAGAGCACACAGTTTCAAACCGTGCCTTACTGAATATTTCCATATCTCGTATGTTTTAACCATATTGAATATGCCACACGTAAAGAATGTACTGAATGCATTAAGTAAAGCATATATAAGTTTGTCGTAATAGAAATAACACAACGTTGAAGTAGACAAAGCACCTGAAGTTTAACAAGAAAAAGCTAAATTTGTATAAGAAACATTTTTCCTTTTATGTATTTTTTATTCTTTGTGTGTGACAACTTTTTTTCTATTTTTGTGTAAACTATTTTGCTTCTAATTTTCAGTAAACCCTTTTGAAACAAGCTGTATTGGACTGAGAAGTTTTTTTGTGCACTTTTGACTCATGCTGATCTTGCCTTACCAATTCAGTACCAGCTTGATTTTGAGATCCTTGAAAGACGCAACTACAATTAGTGAAAAATAAACCAACACATTTCAGTAATGTAGGAGCATAAAATAAATGAAGCAGAAACTGTTTTCATGGATAATAGTTTAAAATTTACACCCATATTTCTGTATAAATATTTTTAACAAGAAGTGGAGGTTTTTGCCATCTTTCATGAGCTTTACGCAGTTGTTTTCTTTTGTAGCATCTTTCCACCTTGTACTGCATTGTGCTGAGACTTAGAGGGACCCAAAGGGATGCTTTCCAAAAGTGGCATTTCTGCCCAACATACAGTAAAACCAATTCAGTACTAAATTGTAAAAAGAAAAAAGTGTTAGGATGTGTTATCTTAACCAATATGAATTATAATTACGACTACAAAATGACCTGCGCTGGCCTAATGATATAGGGATTTATTTTAACAAAACACCCTCCTCTTCTCAGCTATGACATTAACATAAACATTAACATATGATAATTGAAAGGAATTCAGATTTTTAGTTATATTGTTATATTGTAAACAGAAATAAAGGAATGTTATGCTAAGACTCCATAATACCTAGTGACTGCATATTGAAAATGATATGCAATTCTAGTAACACTCTTCTAAGAAAAATACAAATAACAATCACTATAATAAACCATGCAACAAAAAAGGCACAATAAGTGCATCTCTGGAATAAAGTGACAGTTTGTTTACTTTGATATGTGCATTTATGTAATGTATGTATATTTGGTTTCTTGCTCATGAAGATCTATGAATAAAAGTAATTAATCATAGACTTAATTTAATGTGAAATGCAGAGACTGTCTGCAGTTTTGCTTATATTTAAGCAGTGATAAGTAAAAAAGGCAATGATGGAGCATCATCAAATTGTAAATGCAGAAGCACTACTCAAATTTTTTTATTTCATGTTTTAGGAAAATGCTGTTAAGGTGATTAGTTGGAATGAACATAAAACAATGATTGAGCTGGCAAGAAACATAACTTAAAAAAAAGAATAATTAATTTTGATAAAATGGTGAAATTATTGGAAAAAAACACATTTTAATTTTTAGTAGAACCTGAAATGAAGTTTTTGTTGTTTAATTTTGCCATATTATTTTTGTAAATTTATGCTGTAAGCCTGTAATAAGTACAGATTACTACTCAGTAATAAACTGGTTTTCATTGAATTTGATAAATTTCAGTGGTATAAAATGTTACAATAAATTGATGAAGTCTCTGCCATTTTTCCACATCACACAATGATGTGTGTGAATGAATGGTTTAAGTAAAATCCTGGAATCAGTAATGGCCCTGTTGAATTTCTGAAAAGACAATCAAATTTAAAGCCCTACTATTGAGATGGTCTGAGTCACCTCTACTCACAGTTGCTGTTTGTATTATGTTTTGTTTTTAAAGGTTATTTTAGGTTGTAGGCATTTTTACTGAGTTTAGACAGATGTTAAGTTTCATCTCACCCAGTTCCACTACAGCCTCAAGTCTCCTAACCAACTATGGACTAGGTGCAGGGTGTTTAACTAACATGTGCTTTTATAATAAAACCTCTTGGACTAGGTAGCTTTCTTAGTGTGTGTTACATGAATAATATTTCATATGCAGCCTCAGAAGGTAAGCACCATTTCTTAGCAAGTATTTCAGAATAACACCTCTTGGGCTAGGCAGCCTAACACATGTTACATTTAATTCAAAGCTTAAGTACTAAAGAATACTCACCAGATATGAACATTCAGACTGCGAACCTCAGAGGATGAACTTCACTTTGTGTCCACTGTAAAATAAGCTATACCCTTTCAGCATTATTTACAATGACTGCAGGCATATAATCAGTACAACAGTTGACAATTTATTAATAACAAATATTAAAATTATACACAGTAACATGATATAATAAACATGATAACATGCACAGACATGCATTCTGGAGGACAGAGTTACTTATCTTTATTTTGTATGTCTAGACTTAACGCTTTTTATACATTAAGAAGCTAAAGTTGTCCAAGATCAAATGTGGCTATAAAATCTTCAAAAGAGCTAACACCAATTGCATTTGCTGCCAAAAAATACAAAGGAAAGAAACAGTTTGTGACTTCAAATGTCATAAACCCAGAGCTTTACCCCTGAGAAAACATACTTGGTGTATGCTTCACTAATATGCATAATTATAGAAATATTTTTAGATAGATTATGAAAGAAACATACCTGAAAATAACCCAGAAATATTTACCATAACATTAGTATAAATTTTAAACTACAAATGCCTGTGAAGGTGTTATCGGTGTTATAGATACTATGGAAATTCTTAAATTAATTCCAGTGATCTGTGAATATATAAAACTGGATGAATGTCCATGTGGCAGAGTGGTGGAAGACCCTGAACAACTGTGTCCTTGGGGAAAAAGCCCATTTTTTTCTGGAGTGAAACAGTGAGATAAAGTCTTTCTTTCCTGGAGATAAATAGCATATGCTCCAGTTTCCTACGAGATTATCCATGTCCCTTTCATCCAGTGCCCAGTTAGTTAGCTAATACATACCCTAATCCTTTTTTACGGTTTTAGTTAATTAATGCATGCCCTAACCCTTATTTATCCCACAGGGGAAATTTAGCATTCATAAATATGGATATATCAAGTAATTATCATTATTGTTTTAAGAATTGCATGGTGGCCCAGTAGTAGCATTGCTGTCTCACAACAAGGAGATCAGGGTTTAATTTCCAAATGCTCCATATGTGGTCTTTGCATATTCGCTTAGTGTCCTTGTGGGTTTCCTTCCACAGTCCATAAACATGTGGGTTAGGTGGTTTCAGGTTACTAAACTGGACCCTGCAATGTTCACCCTGAAGTGGTTTAGTGCCCATGTGCAAGGATTTTTCTTGCCTTGCTCATGTTGCTTGCTGGGATGTGCTCCCGCAACCCTGCTCTGGATAATTGGGTTTGGAAGATGGATGTTATCCAGTTTAAATAAGCATACCTTGCAAATACAAAATTTGGCTGTAGGACCATTTTCACAGACTAAAACAGATAAAAGTTCTCACAGTGAAGTAACATATTTTAATTTTTGAGAGGATTACTGTACATACAAATTCACCTTTTTCAACATTCATGTAAGTGGAACAGGAGAATAACAGTTTCATTTGGCTCTGTAAAGTTGCTTTTAGTATTAGTAATATTTTTGTTTAATTTAACAGGAGAACGAGAAGAAGAGTTTAACTGGCAATCATACCTCAAACTTTGGAAAGCTCAACCAGCACCCAAATCTCTATTTGAAAATCAGAACACAGTAAGTATGATAGTTAAGCTTTTTATTAGATTAGATTTATCATGTTTTGGAGCCTTATTAGGAAGTAATTATGTATAGCAGGAAAAAGGTTTTGGGGTTACATGGTAGTGCAGTGGAACATTGTCCATAGGGAGTTTGCACATTCTCCCCTGTCTGCTTAGGTTTTCTTCTTGCACTCCACTTTTCCTCCCACATCCAAAAAGACTTTTAGGTTAGTGTAGTAGGTAATCTAAATTGACCATTGTGTGAGAGTGTGGATGTTTCCCCTTTTACCCAGTGCTACTTGAATTAGTATGGGCCTTCTGCAACTCTGAATTGAATTAAGCAAATTTGAAAATGTTATATGTTATGTAAGAAAAGTGAGATTACTATACTCAGTGTGTTGGGTTACACAACATATCTTTAAAATAGTTAATTTGTTTGTATTTTTAACTATAATATTATTATTTGTACACTGCCTGAGTTACAGCTTGAGAACTATAGAAGAATAAACAGCATTTCATTTAATTTCATTAATAAAGTGTGTGTTCTACTTTATAATCCACTTTATAAGACTCTGCTTCTCTTAATTTCCTATGTCTCTGATGATTAGTTTCCAGTCCTTGTGAATGTTCTTCTGCACTCTTAATTCCTTCCTGATTTGGGTGTAACTTATCCCATCAGCTTCCATCCCACTGTGACCATTCCTCTTTTATGTATGATGTTCTCTATCTGCTGCTTGGAGCAATAGTCACCCCACTTTCACTTTTCTGTCTCTCTCTCTCTTGAGTATTTCTCTGGTGATTTACAGCTAAACTGTAGTTTTGCTGTTCGTGGCTTACAGAATCCCAGACTGCACGCTTTGTTCTGGCATCGATCTTGGATTTAAATTGCTTCTCTTTCAAGAAAGTATACTATTTGAAAAGTAATAAAAAAAAAAATGAAATAGAAAAGGGAAAACATACTGAATTTATTCCCCTGAACATAAATGGCTATATCTGACATGGTATACCCTCAGTAAAAATGTTTAATTGTCTGGAAGTTTGCCCCGGTGCAGTTTCAAAGTAATGGTACCTTGCTTTTTAATTAGACATATCTATAATTTATCACTAAATCTTTATAACGATATGTTTGTAATTGTCCTTGATTTGATAATGAAGAATATGTAAGAAAATATTGTGTGACATACCAAAATGTCTCAACCATTCTAATTGAACTGAGGACAGAAAAAAATAGCCTATATTCTGAATGGGAACAAGACGAATATATGTGTCAAATTTCATATAAATTGGATGAGCCATTCTTGAGTGATGCCTGGACATACAGATAGATAGGCAGAGATTCTTAACTTTATGTACAGTAATCCCTCCTCCATCGCGGGGGTTGCGTTCCAGACCCCCCCGCGATAGGTGAAAATCCGCGAAGTAGAAACCATATGTTTGTATGGTTATTTTTATATATTTTAAGCCCTTATAAACTCTCCCGCACTGTTTATAAATATTCCCTGCAGCGTTATACAGCATAATCCCTTTGTATTCTCTTAGATATTAGGTAAGATTCATTGAAATTATGTATATAAACACACACTGTTTATATACAGTAAAACCTAAATATTATTTTAAAGATATTGAGTGTCTCCGATATCACATATGTTACAGCCATTACGATAGACAGGTCACCAGCAATAAATACGTACATTGCAAGAAAAATAGTATACAGTAAATGTGTGTACAGTGACACTAAACGTACATACATGTACTAAGCACTGTAAGAAGAAAATTAATTATGGTTACTCACCAACAATGACACGATGACTTGTCCGATAACAATGAGTTTAATTTTACTGCACAACAAAGGAGAGCGTTACAGCCCTTGTAAAGGAGCCACTTCAGGCAATTGTGTAGCACTGCCGTTGTACTTCTTCTGGCAGTCTTCAATCCAAATCCCTAAAGCAGATTCCATCCAGACTACTGCCTTATTACATCCACTTACAACTCGTTTTGCACCCTGGTTAAAAGGACGCTGCAGCCGTAGATCTTATATTCCTTTCCTACTTTTTAAATAAAAAGAATCGTAGCCTTCAACAAATCCAAAACGTTTACCTTTTCGGCAATCGTTAACATCTTCTTGCGCTTGGGCACGGCACCTGAAGCAGTAGCAGATTGTTTTGGAGCCATAATGAAGGGCTTGACTATGCACAAAGATAAACACTAAAGAGCACAACTCTTTACACAGCGAAGCACGTTGATGCTGAATGAGCGAGATGAGACTTCCTGGTTAACACTGCATAGCTCCTGCATGCTCTGATTGGTTAGCTTCTCAGTCAGGAGAACTTAACTGCGTGCTCTGATTGGTTAGCTTCTCAGCCATCCGCCAATAGCGTCCCTTGTATGAAATCAACTGGGCAAACCAACTGAGGAAGCATATACAGGAAGTAAAAAGACACATTGTCCGCAGAACCCGCGAAGCAGCGAAAAATCCGCGTTATATATTTAGTTATGCTTTCATATAAAATCCGCGATAGAGTGAAGCCGCGAAAGTCGAAGCGCGATATAGCGAGGGATTACTGTATATAGATTTGATCATAGTGAAAACACGGCTTTTACTTTCTATAAGCTTTCTTCGATTTTTGTTAGAAATGTCTCTTGTAAAAGCTACTTATTTTCCTCTGACTGACACATTTTTCTCAGCTTGTTTGCATAAAAATCTATGTTTATTAACTGTATTTTTGACCTTCCTCCCTTACATTTTACTTTCCCGTAACTCTTTCATCAGATTATATCCTCATACAACAGTTTTTCCAATCCAGTTTTTCCGCCTGACAGTAATTGTAGTTTTAACACACTTGCTTTCTCTCATAGCTAACAATACTTCATCATTTTTCTTCTTATTTTTTTCAGTTGACTCCAACAGTTCTTCTCCACAGGGGCTTTTCTAGTGGTGTTAGAAGGTTTTCCTTCAAATCAATGATCACTTTTTTGCCGTCAATAATATACTGTATATTTATTGTATTTTCATGTAGTCAGTTGGTAAGAAAACGGTTACTTTTTATTATCAAAAAAAAAAAATTCAAAGCCAACTCTGACTCTGTTAACCAGTATGTGAATGATCAAGCAAAGATGTGTGATAGGCTCTGTGGTCAGATAAGACTAAATCAAACATTTGGGCTAAAAGGCAAACAACATATATGGAACATACTTAATTTGACATGCAACAATAATCCATATCTAGTACTTCTATGTAATTTTTGTCTACCACTCATACACACAACATAATAGCAATAAACATTTACAGGGAAGAGCAATGAAGCAAATTCCTGGACTAAAGAACATGTTCTGTCTTGAACAGAATAAGGAAACTGAACTTCTTTACTCTTGAACTGAGAAACCTATGGCATTGAAATACACATAAAAAGATGATGCAACATCTAAAAGTGAAGAAAAGGTATGTTCAGGATGGAAACCAGAAATCACTTCTCATATAAAGAAGCGTATCTAGCAGGCAAACCCTCATTGCTTTGAGAATACATTATTAGTACATATTGCTTAATAGATATTGTAGAAAACCTAATGGAGTGAATGGTGTGTTCTGGTTTGGAAAATGGCCAATGTTTTTATACCTTTGGTGAAGCACGATAGCAGTATCAAAGAAGATCCTTGCACTTGGTAGAGACTTGTCACATATAATGAAAAAAACTTGTAAAACTTCTACATAAACCATATCTCAAGAAATCCCTTCCTGCTCAGTAGAAGAAGCAGTGGGTATATTCAAAATTCCACTTTTGGCAAAATAGGGGCTATCATTTATATTTAGGCCATACATCAATGTATATTATCTTGACTTGGTGAATTCAGAGAAGTATAGCTGTTGTCTGAAGTAAAGTTTGCTCCAAATATGGATGTTTGAGATGAGGTTTGATCTAAGTATAGTGACCATGGCATTATTGCTTTCAGAACACATTTGCCTTTTTGGTGGTTGAGCTGCCGATAATCATGCCATATCTGCCATCTCAGAAACAACGCTTTCCAGACAGCATCAATGATTTATTTAAAAATGACCCAATTATTTTATAGCTTGCTCACTGCAGTACCCACAGCTTTATTAATATTTGACACCTCACTTATCATATTTTAAAAAGGGGAATGTATTTTTTTTTAATTTAACTTTTACATGGTGATTTGTGACTATTCAATAATTATTTAATTGTTAAAAACATTCTTTGACATGTAATTAGTTTTATCCATTAAAATATAAGATTATCTGTTTCTGAACCTGCTTAATTAATTTAATACAAGTGAGGATATTAGAACCCACATTTGTTCATTTGTGTTTTGATTAAACCTTTTATGTTGACAAAACACTAATTTTAATCCAGTCAATCAATCTTTAAATATGTATAACATCTTTATTGGTAAGTGGTACTACAAAGAACATTTTTCTAATGAGAGAGTACTGCTGCAAAGAAGCAATTTAAGACTACAATTTAAAAAAGATTCCCTCCATCTCACATTAACAGGGACAATCAACGCTGTCAAGGTGAACATCCTTCCCAAGCTCATTTTTTCTTTTTCAAAGCATCCACATATACCTTAACAAATAATTTTTTAAGAAATTAAATTCAGCCATAACCTCATTTATATGGACTTCAAACTATCCATGTATCCAAAGGGCGACTACAAAGACCTAAAGCAGGACAAAATACTCTACATTTAACATACACCATACCATTACCAAAACCAGAGCAACAATACAATATAACAAGACAAAGGATTCAGGGCTATAAAGCTTGAGTAATGCTCAATGTCCATATTGCACCTTTACATGACAAACCACCTTTTTCAACCCTCTCAAACCTATACAGTATTTAATGTTTGGAAAATGTCCAGGATTAAAACCCTCAGAGAACTGTATATAGATAATGTCTTTGCATCCTATGAACAATTACACTTAAAATTTAACTTCTCATCAGCACAAGTTTTTCACTACCTTCAAATTGGAAACTTTGCTAAATGGAACATGCCCAGTTTTCCTCACCTCCCACCTATTTCTGTTCCAGAAGAAATATTGACCAACCTTAAAGACTCAGATAGCATCTTTATACTATATAAAAACAGTTTAAAGTCCTTTCATGTTAAAAGTCCCAGAGTATGCTGGGGAAACAACCTTCCACTTAATATTTCAGAAAAAGAATGGAAGGCAGCCAAGCATAGAATACACTCTACATTAATATTTATTTGCTTAGCAGATGTTTTTTATCTAAAGCTACTTACAAAAGAGGTAAACAATCGAGAAACATTATGCTAGGGCCTGTTTGTTCAGCAAGTGTAATAGGACAGGTAACAAAAGTTGATTGCCACAAGTGAAAAGATGTAATAACTCATACATTTACAATCAATAAAGCAATTAGACAGATATTCACAAAACAGATGTGTCTTCAATTGCTTCTTGAATAAATTGAGGGAGTCAGAAGTACTGATTGAGATGGATGGCCTGTTCCACCATCTCGGAACCACACACAAAAAAAGTCTGGATTGAGGCTTGCTTCCACATAGAGGTGGCATCAGCAGACACTTTTCCCAGGCAGACCTGAGTGGGTGAGAAGGAACGTAGCACTTCACTGGTGTCCCAATATACTCAGGGAACCAATGTAGCGACCTAAAGAGAGGAGTGACCTGTGTCGCTCTTGACTGGTTAAATACAAGACGGGCCACTGCATTCTGGAGCGGCTTGATAACACATGCAGTTACTCCTGCCAGAAGTAAGTTGCAGTAGTCCAGACGTGACAAGATCAGAGCTTGGACCAGAAGTTGTGCAGTGCACTTTGTCAGAAAAGGTCTGATCTTGTGACTCTGTCAGAAAAGGTCTGATTTTGCAGATGATGTACAGCATGAACCTGAATGAACGAGAAACAGGCATGTGATTGTGGTGAATATCTGCAGGTACTGTTCTGTGGCCATTGTAAAAGATAGCCTGGGCACAGACAGACACGTCTCCAGATGTTCAAAACACACACATGTTTTATTCACAGTATGTACAATATATTCAAGTGGTTGCTCAGTCCTTGCTCCTTTCGGCCTCTCTCGCAAGCTCCATCCTCTTCCCCCCGACTCCGGCTCCCTGATTGGAGTGAGGCGGCCCTTTTCATCTTGCCCCGGAATGTACTCCAGGTGCACGAGGATGACCTTCCGGCAGCACTCCGCAGTGTGGCAGAAGTGTTGGCCTTGCACCCGGAAGCACTCTGGGCGTACACCATCCCTGGTCTGTCAGTACTTCCTGGTGTACCGGAAGCACGGTCCTCCAGGGTTCAAAGACCGTCCTGGCACTCAGGAAAGAATAGTGCCACTCTCCTGGTCTGTCCTTCCTCCAGGTGTCCCAGCAGGGCAGGGTTCTTGGCCATCTATCACACCATACAGGATAAAAATGGAGTTTATGCCAATACAGAAAAAGTTTGTTACCCTTGGTTTAAATGTCTGTGAAAACATTGTGACTAGATTATACATTCTGAATGATCTAAAACCAGTTTATTAGCTGCAGATTTAGAACTAGTGATACGCAGTTAATAGTGTGTTAACATTAAATTCTATTTTATTTCCAAGAGCTTTGGCCAAGAAGATAGATATGGGTTATTGAGATACTTGTGTTTTAATTATGGCCAATTATAGCTTGTCTTTTTTATACAAGTATGGCTTGGTGTTACTGTGCAGTAAACCACTGACAGTGTATTTTAGGGATGCAAGTACAAATGTTGTATAATTGTTGGTATTCTAAGGTTTAATTACAGAAATCAAATGCCTTAATTTAAATTAGAACCTAAACATTTGGGTGCAATCCAGAACAAACAGAGATAATTTGAGACTTTAATTATAGTGTAACCCTGGTGGCACTTTAACATGAATGTATTATATACAAACACAAAGAAATAAATGTAGTTTTTCTTCACAGGTTCATCCTTTTATAATCTTTAAGCAAGGCTAAACATTTTGATTACAATGACATTCAATTTTAAAACATACTATTAAATGAGTTAATTTAGCCCATAAAAAATAATTCAAAATTTCACCAATCATAAAACTTTACACTATATTTATCTCCACTGATGTGTTGGCTTATTAATTGTTATTATAGGTTTCCCTGGAGGTGTGTTTAAGATATAAATGAAAGCCTTGGCTAATAAGAATTTTTGGTGTTACACAGTGTGACATCTTATCTCAAATAGGGCTCCACCAATATAGCTTAATACCCTGTGTCAAATTTCTCACCTACAGTAATGTTTATTATTATCTTTTCATTTTGTTATCTTGTTGCAGCTAGTTTTTATGCAGACTACATTCACATTTCTGTTTAAACTGATGTCTTAAATGTCCAAAGGCTACTGGTTACATGAAACATTTTTGATCATGGTCTATTGACATAGTTGTTCTAAAAAATCAATTAAAGGTAACATGCATTCTAAGTATTTTTTGTTATTTCGTAGTTATTTAAAATGGAATTACAGCACACTACAACCACAGAGTAATGGATTTTACTTTCAAGCTACCTTAATTGATATGAATTAACTTTCTCATATAACAACACAACTGGCACATGGGCAGTGTGTTCTGGTGCAGACAACATAGGGTTTTCACTTTTAGCTATACAGCATACTGGTCCAGGTGGTGCCCTTTTAGATGACCAGCTAAACTTGTATTGTAATGTTTTACCTTCCACTGGCCAAATGGAGAAAGTATTTGATAATGTTATTTGGTTTTATACTGGTGTTCTTGGTTACGGACTTTAAAATTTTTTTTTTTTGGTGCTGTAGTTAAAATATCTGCCTTTAATGTCTACAATGCTGTCTTATTTAAGTGTTCCCAAATCTTTAAAACCGTGAACTTTACTAATACTAACTTATGTTAACTAAATTAAAGCCATAGGACAATAAAGTGTGGACACATCTGAATTCCATTTGTAAATTAAAATGAGTGTTCTTTTTTCTGTTTAAATATTTATTGACCACTTAAACTGGGAATCAACCCTGACCCTGCTTTAAGTCCCTGCTAACAATCAAAATGTGTAATATACTAAAACCAGTAACGGCACACTGCACGATAGCGTGCAGTGAATACACTTGACTTGAGCATTCATTGTTTTCATACTCTTTCTCTGTACATTTAGCATTTGTTTGCTCAGAGGTTGATTCACTTGCTGCTTCCTGAGCAGCTCTTCTTTTCTCTACCCTAGCGGCCCGCTTCTGCTCTTCTTTTGTCAGCATCTTTTCACGTTAAAACTGATTAAGTCAGCGTTAGTGTTGCAGTTACTTAGTACGTTTTGTTTCATTTTTCACTTAAGCTGGCACTTAAGTCTTCAGTCTGCCTCAGGAATGATTTAAGATATGAAGAGGTAGGGGAAGTGATGGTGAAGGTCGTAGGAATGAGAATGGAACCCATACGCATGCTGGCCGATGACAAGAGTTGATTCTACAATAAAATAAAATAAAAATAAAAAGAGGAATAACCTTGGAGGTCAATCATCACCCCAAAAGCAGATAGTAGACATCATGTAGCATATGTGTATCAAATTTCAGGTGAACAGGTCAAACGGTTTGCGAGCTACAGGTGATTTAAAATCCTGGACAAACGAACAGCCACAGTAGCATATTATATATAAAGATGCATACCTCTGACTTTATAAGACTTGTATCCATTTTTTACATTGTACAATTTTGGTAATGTCTGCTTTAAATATTAAGATGGTTACATCACATCCATGCATCCTCTGATTTTTAGTTCCCATTTATTCCAGTACATGTTAACTTTGGGGGGTTGTGAGGTTGAAGCCTATCCTAGTGGCACCAGGCACAAAGCAAAAATCACAAAGGGCACTAATTTGTGGTAAGCCAAATTTACTTACACTGGGCCAAAAGAAAGTCAGCAGTCCTCTAAGGCTACATGCTTTTTGGATGTGGGAGAAAACTGGAGAAAAAACTGGTACTTCATTGGTCAAATGATGTTGCCTATGTTGTTGTCTCACAGGAGTCAATATTTCACTTAAAATAGAAATAAAGGGATGGATGATTAAATGTATCATGTTAAAGAATGCCAAACGACAAACCTGAAGAGCTGATCAAAAAGAATGCCTGCAATTTTGCAGTGATCTATATAAGAGAGGTAAAGCAGTCCAAGAATTTTAAAAGGTGCAGCTTTTTGTACAGGCAAGTAAAATAATGATCTGGCAGCATTTGGCTTGCCATTTTAATCACAAGACTTGACTATGTAGGCATTATTCACAGAGCATAAACATGCTCATCAGAAGTCATGGGCAGACAGTTGCTTAAATCACTATGCATTGTCTCTTTATAGTTTACATTCTTATAGGGTTGCTTCTATTTTTCTTTGCAGACAATTACTCCATCAGGTTTCCGAGTAGGGATGAAATTAGAAGCTGTTGATAGGAAAAATCCTGCATTGGTTTGTGTTGCAACAGTCAGCGACATGGTGGACAATCGCTTCCTAGTGCACTTTGACAGCTGGGATGAAAGCTACGACTACTGGTAATTTGCACTTTAAACATATTCTCATATTCTTGTATTGAAACATATTCAACAATTTCACAAAATAAACTTGGTTAATAGAAATCTGTCTGTTATTCTATTTATGTTTGGTATTTAGCCTTTTTAACCGTATTTCTTAACTACACCATAATTTGTGTTTGATAAATTGTTTATTTTGACTTACTAAAGTATTGTCCTGTTAATATTCTTGAAATTCTTTTATCATCATGTCATTTTGTTACATCTTCTTTGTCCTTTTTGTTTGGTCATAGCTCCTGTTTGTTATTTCTGATTTAAACTCACTATCTTAAGCAGAATCCTATCTCAGCTAGATTATCGTTTCTGTCAAGACTTTGTTTTTTGCAGTCTTATTTTTTTGTAATTATGGATATTTTTATTTCTTTTTATGGCTCTACATTTTGTCTTTGCTCAATATGTGCTAAAGTTCTGACCACATTTTCACCTACTCATACTTTTTTTATAAGTCATCTATTTGATTGACTTGTTATGACTACATCTCCATATCCACCCATGATGTCTCCTTCCCTATTGCACTTTTAAATAAGACATTAAGCAGTTTTCATCTTTTCTTGTTGATAATAAAATGAAACAGTGATGACACTGGTTTGAAGCAAAGTATTTACATTTGAAAAACATCATTTGGAAAACATCTAAGATTATTGTTATGTAAGTAAGAATGATAGAAATTAAGTAACCATGTACTGACAGGCATGCACATAACTTGTTTTTTGGGAGGTTTCTGTCTCAAAATTTAAACAAGTGTTTATTGAATGATTCAGAGTGTGTTATAGTGGGGAGTTGTAGGGTTGGGGAGGTTTATCCCATCTGAAGTAAGCCAAGAGTTCCTCTAAAAAGACAGTTTTTATTATTAAGGGAAGGGTTCCTCTAAAATATAAAAAAAATTAAAAGATAGCTTTCAGAAACCCACTTAATCCCAGTCAGCATCTTATAGGGCTGGCCCCTATCCCAGCAACACTAGGCGCAAAGCTTGAGACATCCCTGGACACAGAGTGATTCAGTCTTGGGGTCTGTTCACACACATACCCACACTAACACTTGCACAGGGCCCAATTTATAATGCCTAGTCAAAATAACCTGCCTGTTTTTGGGATTGTTGAGGAAAACTAGAGTAATTAGACACAGAGAGAACATGCAGACACCAGGGGCAGTGACTGGGCATAAGATTCAACCTCAGGATGCTGCCTCCACTGAGGTATCAACTGTGCCGCAGTGCCACCCTTAATATATTACAATAATTAACAATACAATTCTATTTAAAAGTTAAAGCATTTGTGACAAGATTAGATGTAGGGTAACTTTTTTATTTTTTACACTATTCAAGCATTACTTATTTAAGCAATGAGAGCAGCAATTCATTCTGCTTCTGTGGGGATCAATACTAAAAAAAGCAAACAATGTCAAAACGTTCATGAAAAATTCCAGTTTTCTCCCAGCCATTCACAAGAGGATTTTTCAGAATTGGTTTATTAAACAATATTTTAACATAAATATGTGTGTTTGCAATGTTGTGAGAATATGATTGGATATAAGCATATGCTTTATGTGGGACAACTAAATTGAGATTTTTTGCATGATCATTTTCATATTGTTTACTGCTTATTGTCTTGGTCCCTATAGAAGCCTGTTGTGTCAAGAACATTATTTTCGTTCCCTATAAAATTGAAAATTAAAAATTGTTCTTAAATATTGATACATACAACATGGGCTAAGTAAAAGGTAAAAAAATATTTTTGGATGGAGTATTCCTTTTTTAAATAAATTTGTAGTTTTGCCTAAAACCACAAGGTGGAGCCAGTGATTTTTAAACCATATTTCAGGGAATGTTATCTTTGAATGATTGCAGAAATAAGAGAAAGAAGAGATTATTATTATTTTTAGAAGATAAATAATGTTAGGCTCAGAATTATTCTTGCACTGATTTCATAGCAACAGGATGAACAAAAGAAGAAAATATATCTTATTTAGGTTATGAATAATGACACAAATGCATTGTAAACCACATGCTATTTAATAGCAAATAGAGTGCAGATTATTGTGATGTTTTATCTACTGCAACTGGACCAGGCTCAGCCTTCTGATGAAAGTAGTATCCACACCTTTCACCCTAAAATAATACTAACATATACACTTATTATACATTTATTTTCCCACCGTACATCACACCCTACAAAATAGTTAATAAGCAAATAATATCCTATATAGTTTACATATCAGCCCTCTGAAGCATATTTCGAGTAGGTAGTGAAGTAGAATTCATTTAAAATAAAATTAGGTCATTTAACTTATTTAGTCATTGTGGTGCGGTGTTATATTCACATGGGATATATATTGTATGTTTTACATTGACAGTAAGATAGTACAATGGTGCAGTAGTTACATTATGTCTACAGTATGTGTGTACATCACCTCCATTGGACACATGCTCCCATTCAAGGTTATTTCCTACTTTACACCAATAACTGCAGGAATAGTTTACAGCCCTTATAACCCTGAGATGGATTTGGCAGGTTTAATAAATTGGATGCAGCTGCCCTAACTAATATAAACTTAGGAGGGATTTAGAAATGGACAGTGGTTTCAAAAGGTGGGGTACTTTAGGAAGTTAAGCCCGATCTGTGCCACCCAACCCCTGATCATTCATACCCAGATATACCAAATAATCACAGCAAGCTCCTTATTGTCTTAACCATCATATACAATATAGGCCCTGATCAATGGTAAAAAATTTTATTTAAGATACACGTATGTCTTACACAAAACCCCTGTGGGGATAGACCCCACACTTCGATTTTTCATACATGTACATGTATGTGTCACACAAAACCATGCTTTTCAGATTTTTATTCTTGGATAGTGAGCACGTGACAATCACAGTGTGGGCTAAAACCCTTATCCCTGCAACTCCTACAGATGATCCTGGAAATTGAACTACAGTTACTCCTCAGTCAGAAGAATTGCACCTCACTGATTGCTAGAAGTAAGGATTGAGCAGGATTACAGTTTGCTTGGTGCTGATTACTTACCGATATAAGACACAACAGACTGTGCGATGATTACAGTTTGTTCCTACCTGAAGAACCGCTTTTGCTTCTGTGTATCTTCAGACTGGAATTAAAATTTTTAAGATGATTGTTACATTTCATATTTACGTTATGTAATAAATCAGTTCCTTCCCAAGTTCTTAATTATTTATATAATTTTAGCAAATTATTGTGTTAATATTAAGAGCTAAATGCGAAACATATTTCAGTTACCTTTCTTGTTTCATTGGGTAATGTTGATAGTATTTTATTCTAGTATGGGTCATTTTGAAGTAATAGATATTTTTTAATTGCTAGTCATTGGATACCTACTATATTGGGTATACTTTCAAAATTGTTATGTTTAAGAAAATTGAACTACAGTTAGTCTTTAACCCACCACTAATACACATGAATTGATGCCATTTTCAAATTTCTTGAATTGAAATCTTCTGTATACAAATGCTGCTGAGCCACAACAAGATTATTTGTGCTCTGTTTTTGAAGCATGTATTTAATACGTTCTACTAACACATGTAATTATATTTTGTTATCGCTATTATTTTTTAATTTAACTCATTGTTACAAAATTATTAATAAACAAAAAAAACAATACTCTTGGATGAAGTAAATAAAAAATGAAATGTTCCAGCTTTCATTTCAGTTACCTCAGCCTCTGAATGCACCTAATGGTACGCCATGTGTTTGTTTTTTAACTTGTTTAATATTGTCTTGTTTATCAATCATGTTGTAATTATATATTCTGTTAAACGTTTTTTGTTGTAGCTTTTATTGGTATATGTTATGCTTCCAACATATGGAGCCTGCAGAGTTGGAGCTGCCTAATCATGCAGATAAGGTATTGGCCCCATCAAATATTTAAGGAGAAGCTTCAGTGAGAGGCAGCTTTGGCATTGTTCCATTTTAATTCTTGTTTTTGGTTTTGAGATTATTTCTGCTCTTTGGATTTCCTGTTTTGACCCTTATTTAAAGGCACCATTTTCTGATCTACTATTAACTGGATTTGTTTGCTTTAGGTTTGCCTTTTTAGGAAAAACCTATCATTTGGTCCTACCTAGTTTTTTTGTGCTCTTTTGAAATCTTTCAAAAAAATTAACTTTTAAGAAATATTGTTTAGTATGTTCTGGACCAGAAGTTTCCAACAGTTTTCCTTTCCTCCTTTTTTCTGACATTTTTTTGAGATTTTGAACTTTAGAAAGCCTTAGCCCCATTTGTGATCAGCAGGATATCACCAGACTTGGTGATCTTATTCATCTTCCAGCTTATCTACTATATAGTAAAATGCTAAGGTTTGTGTGTGTGTCCAGTTCCTCAAAGCAATCTAACTGGTTAATTTGGCTTTGGTGACGTGATCGGCAGAGGATGTGAGAGTTCGAGACATAGGTGGAGGAGGCACTCAGGAGGTGAATAATGCCAGAGTGTGAGAAGCAGGCTTTATTAGATAAGGCACATGCTCGAAAAAGAGAGAGCCTCAGTCAAGTGATGTTCAGACATACAAATATACCATGAAAAGGCACTAAAGGTACACACAATTGAGTTATCGACTATATTAAATTTAGGTAACATGGCCATTATCTATATAATTCACTGACTGTTATAAATCAAATATCACTGTATCTGTGATTTGTCTTCTGTGGTTTATCTGCTGGTTTACTTCAGTTCTCTTTTAATCTATCTTATCTTCTCCATTAATTTCTGGCAGTTATTTTTTTCTTGGTACAGCATTCATAGTTTCCTAGATATGAAATCCCAAATATTTGATAAAATAGATGGGATTCTGGTTGTCCAGTACTTGTCAGTTATATACAGAAAGTAAGAGGCATGCAGGATTTTCTTTACAAGTTGCCAGAAGGGATCTAAAATTTTTAGGTGTCCCGATGGTGTTCAATGTCATTCCTTTAAACGAGCATATAATGAGACTTAAATTAAGGCACTCTAGGTGCCTTGTCTGTTGTCTTAGTGTATGCTTCAACTGCAGTGAGTGTGTCTCGGTGAGGGAGACATTTTATTCACAATTTCGGTTGGTGGTTCATGGGTGCGTACAAGGTGACACTCCTCTGTTCATAGTTGACATCAATGCGACCACCGGCACTGACAGGGCTGGCTATGAGGTTTGTGTCAGTTCCCATGGGTCTGGCAACCGTGGTGAAAGTGGCTCCATGTTCCTTGACTTTACTAAAGGGGAGGGGCTGCAGATCACTGGATCCTGGTTCCAGCGCCTTGAGCCGAATCGTTGGACTTGGTACTCCAAAACTGGTGGTGCGGTGAAGGAGATCGAGCACATCCTAGTGGGCAAATGCTGGAAGCTCTTACAAAACTGCAGAGTGTACAGAAGTGCCCAGTTTGTAAATTCTGACCACAGACTTATTGTTGCTACTCTGAAGATCCAGCTTAGGTCCAGTAGCCTACCACCTGCTTGGAAAATGAGGCTAGACCTGGCCAGACTCCAAGAGTTTGCACAATTTGTGTGAGGAACTTCCAGACTTGGGTGCAACTGCTGATCCTAATATGATTGGAAGACCTTCTCTGACAAGACCCTGAAAGTTGCTGAGGGTTGTGTTGGTATTGCCAGTGTTCTCAGAAGGAGGTGTTTCATCTCGCAGGGCACCCTGGATATCATGAAGAGGAGTTGCATTGCTCGGCTTGATTGCAGCTTTAGTCTGTACTGGGAACTGAGAAGGACAGCTGTGAGGGCAAATAAGGAGACATTTGTTAAGAGGAATCGGTAAGCAAGTGACACACCATCTATGATCAAGTGAACAAGAGGAACTGAAGCATTATGCACATCCAAATGTGATCCTTGGAGAGTTGCATTCAGGGCGACTGATGGAGTGGTCCTTATGGAGGACACTGTAGATGTGACCCGCTGGGCTGACTACATTGAAGACTGGACTCCTTTGGTGATGTTTCACTTCAGATAATCCTTGGGTACTGCTGGTTTGACTTTGTGTTGAATGAGCAGTTGCTCACAGAGTCCTGAATGAGGCACATTACCTGCATTGTGAGGGAGCATCATTTATGGCACTGTGGCCATGTGGTGCTATTACCTGAGAGTGATCCCGCTCATAGGAGCCTTCTTGTTGAGGACTCGATCGGCTTGACCAGGCCAAGGGGATACCCACATAACATCTGGCTGCAGCAGATGGATGGTCATTCTCAGAGGGTGGGACTGGACTGCGTCTTTGCCTGGGGGATTGACAACCAGGATACCGAGCTGTTTCGTTGTGTGGTCACAAAATAAACAATTGCCCTAAAACTAATATTCCTTTAGAACAATGAAAAAATTATTATACACAACTGCATTAATACAAATGCTGAAAAACTGCATTTTTTTGCTTAAACTGTAATATAAAAAATATACTTTATTCTTTTTTACAGGTGTGATGCTACAAGTCCTTACATTCATCCTGTTGGTTGGTGCGAAGAACATGGCAAAATTCTCACTACACCTCCAGGTCAGTGTGACATGTTATTTTTTGATTAGTGACACGTTATGCAAGCTGGCAAATCATTAGTTTTCAAACGATGTAATATTTTGTTAATTATTCAACCCAGATAAAGATCATCTTCTTATTTATAGTCTAAGTAAAACATTCATACTCAAAATATGCATTATACACTGGGTATTCATTATGCTTAATAAAATATTAATTTGCTGTGTGCACTTGGCACTTTTTCCTAAATTATATGCCCTTTTTAAATCTGGGTTTTAAATTATCAGATAAAATTCTGTCTGTCTGTCTTACTTTGTGTCACTGCTACTGCAGGGTGCCAAATGTTGTATAGACTACAGTATAAAAACATTGAAAACGAAGAGACTCTCACAACTGCATGTATTTTCAGTCATATCTCAGTAAAAATTAAAGGAATCATGGTATATTTTTATTTTGATCAAACAACTGAATGAAATTAGTTTTAGTACATTTAACTTTATTTTGATCCTTGATACACTGCTTACTATAGCCCCTCTCATTTTCGGTAGTCATTCTTCTATAAAGGTCTGTGTTTCACAATCCATGGAGCTGAAATTATATAAATCACACTATTCTTCTGAGGGTTTTGTGGAGTTTTGTTTTTGTTTTTTGGACAAATTTGTTGGTACCCTTACAGCTTCTTGAAAAGGTTCTGTGTGCCTCTGTAAAAAGTAATTAAATGAAAAGAAATTGTCTCATGTATATCTGCATGCCTCTTGATATGTCATTGAGTAAAGCAAAGCAAGTGTGAAAAGAGAGCAAGTATTGCTTATTTTACAAGACATTCTAAAATATCCTGGAAAAATTTATTCGTACTCTAGAAAAAAAAAAACATAAATCATAGGATTAGAGTGATTTTTCAAACTAGTTATTTTGTTTAAGTAGAATAAAGCATGTCTCCAATTATGAAATAATTCATTCAACCTATTTAAATGAAGAAAACTCATCACTCTGCTCTTTAGTATCATCGTGTGTCCCATACTGATCATGGACAAGAGAAAGCAAACGGGAGAGGTGTCTGAGGAGATGGGAAAGATAATTAGACAAGCATGTTAAAGGCAGAGGCTATAAGACCATCTGTAAAAAGCTTGATGTTCCTGTAACAACAGTTGCAAATTTTATTAAGAAGTTTAAGATCTATGAGACTGTTGCCATCCTCCCCAGATTAAGCCACAGAATAAGCAGAAGGATCGTGAGAATGGTAGAAAAAAAGCCAAGGACAACTTGTAAAGAGATACAGGCCAAACTCCAAGTCAAGGTAAATCAGTGAGTGACAGTGGTCTCAATGGAAGACTAGGAGGACTCCACTGTTGAAAGAAAAACATAAAAACATAATAAAGCGAAACTTGAATTATTTGAAATGCATATTGACAAGCCACAATACTTCTGGAAGAATTTCCTTTGGATAGGTGAAACAAAACTGGAACTTTTTCGTAAATCATATTGGCTCTTTGCCCATCGATGAAAAAATGAAGCTTTCAAAGAAAAGAACACCATACCCACTGTAAAGCATGGAGGAGGCTATGTTTTGGGCTGGTTTTCTGCGTCTGGCATGGGATTCCTTGACTCTGTGCGGGGAACAATGAAATCTTGAAAGACTATTGACATTCTGGAATGAAAAATACTGCCCAGTGTCAGAAAGCTGTGTCTCAGACACAGGTCATGGATCCTCCAACAGGTTAATGACCCAAAATACACAGGTAAAAGCATCATAGAATGGCTAAGAACATAACATTGGACTATTCTGATGTGGCTTTCTGGAAGCCCTGATTTGAACCCTACCGAACATCTGTAGAAAGAAATGAAACATGCACTCTGGATAAGGCACCTTTCAAACCTGACACAGCTGGAGCAGTTTGCTCAGGAAGAGTGGGCCAAATTACCTGTTGACAGGTGCAACAGTCTCATTGAGAGCTACAGGAATCGCTTGTTTGAAGTGATTGCCTGTAAAGGTTGGGCAACAAAATATTAGGTTTAGGATCCCATCATTTTTGTCCATGCCATTTTCATTTGTGTTATTATTTTAAATATTCTGTTGATTCAAACCTAAAATACAAAGTCTGATTTTTGCTAAATACAGAATGAACAGTAATGGGCACCAGTTACTTTTGTCCGTTTCAAGATATTTCAGAGGCAGTTGTGGGTTCTTCTATTTTCGTGTAGCTATTTTCGTGACACTTCAAATGTCAGTTGATTCAATTACTAGTTGCTGGCTGGTAAGAGAGTTCTCTGATGTCAACATTTTGAAGGTAACAATGATTGAAAAATATGAATTGTTTTCCATACTACTGAGAAAGAATTGGTTAACTTCCCAGTTAAGAAATTTACTAATATGATTGTGCTCAAATAGAATATAACCCTGGCTAGTTTTCAATTGTACTCTATTTGGAAACAGTTTAAACAGATGTAGAAACGCACATTTCCTTTGTTTTTTCCCCTCCTGTTGCACTCACATTGTGCCAGTGATGAGCAATCTGCTTCTGTGGCTGAAGTTGCGACTGGTAGAGCTCCCCATATTCACAGCAACAGTAACCTGTTGCCATTCAACAGATTTGCGCTTGTTGATGACATCCACACTGTGGCCGCCAAATAAAGGTTCTTTGGGTGCTCTACTTTAGAGACAAGAACATTTATCTCGTACTGTTCAGTTTTTGCTTTTTCTCTCTCTTCTCTTTTGTTGCCATTGTTGGAACTTAAATGTAAATCTGTTCATTATATATGTATGAGGTGATTATCATGGTCAAAATATGGTTGTTTCAGGGTGGCAAATGGGAACCATTCGAGATGCATTCACATTAACATTAACATTAAGATGATTGTGATTTATATAGGATAAACTGTATTTTATAATACAGATGTATTTTCCAGTTTTTTGGCATGCTTCTATGAATGAGTCCCCAGGTATTTCAGGTAGTACCATATTAATTAGTTGCTTTGTTTTTTTTTTACATTTTTGTACAATGAAGTAAATTTGTTGCCTGTAGCTCAAAGATGACTGAATGCTTTACACCCAAATATACTTAACGAACTTCTCATAGATATCCATAAGCTTAGCTGTGGTTTTGGGAATTGAAAATGAGGCCAGAAAATGCCCTCTGTTTATATTTGTTTTTGTTTTTCATTCAGTGTCTTTGTACTAGAATAAAAGGTTTAATTTATTGTAACTATGGCTTGAGTGAGGTGAACAAATCAATTAATCATCATTTGACAAATTTGTACAAATTGATTCTGTTATGTAAGCACCACAAATGGATCTTCATATGCTTAATCTAGCGCATACAGTATGCTATGCATTTAAAAAATAAGTCAGTTGTTTATAACAGTATATGATATTTAGTCAAGAAATGCTTACCATTTCAAAATAGTAGTATTATGTGAGGAGTTTGTTAATTTTATTTTGCATGTTATTAATTGTTAATACTTAATTTCTTCTGAGTTGTAGAGCGGATCTTTATTTCTTCATACACTTTAAATTTTGTTCTTAAGAGAACACATAACTTTTTGTTTACAAAATTATTTAAATTAAATCATTGCATTTTTATTACTGTTACAAGTGTTTTATTTATTTAGAATATTATTAATACAATGTCTGTGAGTGTCATTATATTACATTGTTTTATAGGTTATCACAATGTTAAACAATTCACTTGGAAAAGATATTTGGACGAAACCAGTTCTTTGCCTGCTCCTGCAAGAGCATTCAAAGTGGTAACTTATTTTATCCTTGTTCTCTCTATTTTTGGGTTTTTGTTAAATTTTTAGAAATTTATTTTGAATCTATCTATCTATCTATCTATCTATCTATCTATCTATCTATCTATCTATCTATCTATCTAT
>JANRMT010062791.1:116598789-116609785 GCA_026402145.1 Polypterus bichir lapradei
TATCTATCTATCTATCTATCTATCTATCTATCTATCTATCTATCTATTTTAAAAGTGCAAGTGCACACTCACATACCAATATGGTTCTTGTAAATGTTGGGTGAAATGAATGAAGAAGTGTATCCCATGTTAAAATGTAATTGAACCTTTTTTTTCTGTTTCTTATGTAAGATAGCACCTGAAACATGGCATATATTTCTGGGACTCATTCTGTAACTCATTTCTTATAGGTTTGATCCCAAATTTATTTTTATATTGTATAGTAGAGAGGTTTACTATTTACATCTTTAATCTGTATTCAATTTTCAAGTTTTTTATGCATATATTTTATTATTATTACAAGATTACTATATATGCAGGGTGAGGTCATCAGTGGAGACCCATGGAATGGTCTGTATTTGGAACATTTCCCTCTAATTTATGTTAATGACATTGGTTCCAGTATAGTAGTAAACTTGTGAAATTTGCTGATATTAAAATTCCACAAACAGCCGAAGGAAAAAACAAGTTCAAAAGGACCTGAACAATCTTCAGACCTGAAAGAACACTTGTAAAATGCAGTTTACTATAGAAAAGTGTAAAGTGCTACACATGGGCAAAAGGAATGCTAATTATAAATATGGGAGACTATCAAGTTATTTACTGGCAGAAGCCTATCAAAAATTAAATTCTAGCTTTGTTCATTTTTATTTTAATACTTTTTTTAGGAGAGATCATGTTTTTGTGTTGATGAAATTGTGAACTATTTACTTTCAGCTTCGTTCTTGTGTAATGTTATTTTTATAATGTGTACATTTTGATTATTTATTATTTTATGTTTTACCATAATGCAATTTTATTTGTTTGGTATGGTTGTCTCCATTTTGAAACACAACAACATGCTGCTATGAGAACAGTACAGTGGAACCTCGGTTCACGACCATAATTCGTTCCAGAACTTTGGTCGTAAACCGAGTTGGTCGTGAACCGAAGCAGTTTCCCCCATAGGATTGTATGTAAATACAATTAATCCGTTCCAGACCGTACAAACTGTATGTAAATATGTAAAAATATGTAAAGATTAAGCACAAATATAGTTAATTACACCATAGAATGCACAGTGTAATAGTAAACTAATGTAAAAACATTGAATAACACATAAAACACCCAGGCTCCCTGATCAGCTACACGAGCTGGGTCGCTCGCGCTCTCTCTCTCTCTCTCTCTCTCTCTCTCTGTAGCACACACACCACCAAAGCCCCTCCCTCCCTCAGCTACAGGAGCAGGCTGGCTCATGCGCTCTCTCTCTCTCTGTGTAGCGCGAGCGCGCACACACACACACACACACACACACACCTATCCTCCCCCCATCCCTTCCCTGTCAGCGGCCCACGCGCTCTCTCTCTCTCTGTAGCACACACACCACCAAAGCCCCTCCCTCAGCTACAGGAGCAGGCTGGCTCATGCGCTCTCTCTCTCTGTGTAGCGCGAGCGCGCGCACACACACACACCCCTATCCTCCCCCCCATCCCTTCCCTGTCAGCGGCCCGCGCGCTCTCTCTCTCTCTCTCTGCGCTTGCTCGCTCGCGCTCTCTAATCTCTCTGTAGCACGTGCTCGCGCAGCATTTTTTTTTAAATGAGTTTTAAGCACAGCGGAAAAAAGAAACATTGGAACAAATCCGAAGCGCATGCAAAAACCAACTCACAAGCAAACAAAAAAGTAAGATTGCAGGAGATCACGCTATTAAACCTAAAGCCTGATCGCTGTAAACAATGTTTATAAAAGGTGTTTTAAGCACAGCAGAAAAAAACGAACAACAAATCCGAAGCGCGTGCAAAAACCAACTCACAAGCAAACAAAAAAGTGAGATTGCAGGAGATCACGCTATTAAACCTAAAGCCTGATCGCTGTAAACAATGTTTATAAAAGGTGTTTTAAGCACAGCAGAAAAAAACGAACAACAAATCCGAAGCGCGTGCAAAAACCAACTCGCAAGCAAACAAAAAAGTAACATTGCAGGAGATCACGCTATTAAACCTAAAGCCTGATCGCTGTAAACAATGCTTATAAAAGGTGTTTTAAGCACAGCAGAAAAAAACGAACAATAAATCCGAAGCGCGTGCAAAAACCAACTCGCAAGCAAACAAAAAAGTAACATTGCAACAAATCACACGATGAAGTCCTCCATGTAAACAATTTTTTTAATGAGTTTTAAGCACAAGGAAAAAAGCGAACATTTGAAAAAAGAGAAAAATAACATTGCAACAAATCGCATTATGAACTAAAAAATTAACTTTTGAAAAATCCGTAATACAAAAACCACCAAGAAAACTAACCTTGCATGAGACGAGTTCTGGCATGAAGTGTTTTCCTTCAGGTGTTTTC
The DNA here is from genome assembly GCA_026402145.1 of Polypterus bichir lapradei. Taxonomy (NCBI): domain Eukaryota; kingdom Metazoa; phylum Chordata; class Cladistia; order Polypteriformes; family Polypteridae; genus Polypterus; species Polypterus bichir. Next base: position 116,601,155 of record JANRMT010062791.1, read on the forward strand.
TCTCTTGTGATTTCTTGGGTTTCTGGTGCTTTTAGCTGTTTAGCTGGTGGGAGTGAAAGCCTCATGCAGCCATTCCAAAAAGAAAGTTCTTGTGACCCTCCACATTACTGGCATTCTGGCTTTGTTTACATTGTGCTGCTTGAAAGCACGAGGGTTCTCAGATTGGTAAATGAGTAAACTGGTAAACAGTTTTTCCACCTCTTGTAATTTCTTTCTTTACTTCGATTTCAATTTTCTTCAAAACTTTCTTTTGACCTCTCTTGACTTGCTTAGAAGCCATAGTTAACTGCAAAAGCACACGAAATACTGTAGAGCACAAAGAGAGTGCACGTCTTATTGAAAACACGGAGCGGCTTGTTCAGCAAACATTGCAGCAATCTCCTCCTCCCCCTCCCCAGCAGGCACGTGCTCTTGCAAGGGAAACTGGCTTGTTCAGCAAACATTGCAGCAATCTCCTCCTCCCCCTCCCCAGCAGGCAAGTGCTTACTCGCTCTTGCTCTCTCTCTCCGTTTAGGAGGCAAGGGAAACTGGCTTGTTCGTATACCGAGTGTGTGGTTGTGAACCGAGGCAAAAGTTTGGCGAGCTTTTTGGTCGTGAACCGAGTTGTTCGTGAACCGGGACGTTCGTGAACCGAGGTTCCACTGTACCTGGAAAATGCACTAGTCGACATTATTCCTGCAACGGTATTTATGCCAGTATCACACCAACAGTAATTCTCCAGGATTCTGGATTTTAATATGGTTTATTTGAAATTTCATAGTGGTGTTGTTATTTAGGCTTTTCATATTTAGGTGAAGTATTTGTAACCTTGATGTTTGAAAGATATTTTCCTGGTTTCTACTTGTGTCCATCTCTGATGCAGATTTTTGGTTCAAATATTTTATCAGCTTGCCTTACTAGTTAAACAAACTAGTTTGTTGAACTGATTAGTCTCTTCATGTTTGTCAAACTTCTTGTGTTCTTGCTCTGTCCTTATAAGATTTTTGTCAAAATACTTGCCCCATTTTGTTAGCATAATTTTTTTTATTACAAAATATAAAGAATGCTTATATTTGTGACACAGAATTAACTTCAATTTCAGAAACCAGCCCATGGATTTCAAAACAATATGAAATTAGAAGTTGTTGACAAAAGAAACCCTGTATTAATTCGGGTAGCAACTATTGTAGAAACTGATGATCACCGTTTAAAGGTGAGATAATGAGTTTTTTTATTGGTATTTTCAAAAAATTGACTTCTGAAATGTTTTATTTAAAAGTTTAGTTTGTATTTTATCCAGTTGAATGCAAATATAGTTATTTAGGACAAAATAGCTGATCTGTGACTTTGTAGGATATAGGATTAGTAGGTTCAGAAAATGTATGAAACATTGGATTTCAAGTTAAGCCTGTCTTAAATACCTACAGTAATTAAATGTATATTTTGCAAAGTATTTCATGTATATTTTGTACTAATATACATGGTTACTGTTTAACTTGTGATAATAATTTTTTCATGTGGAGTCAATATCATAATCACCACTCTAATCTTGTGTTTGTGTTGTCAAACCGGAGCATTTCTATGTGTTGTAGTAAGACTTTGCACATTGCATTTCTGTGGGAAGCCTTACATTTAATAGCAAAGGAGGTGATATTATATAGTTATTTTTTAAAAAGAACTGCTAAGATGCTAGTCATCATACTACATGTGGCATGGTTTCATGATGCAGTGTGCAGATAAGTGTACAACTATCTTAAATACATACTAAGGTGTGTATAGGGATCTTTCTTTACATTGGCTCATTTCAAAGTGGGGTCCAGCAGCAATAAATGCAAGGCTGTAGCTTTAACAAAGAATTGCAAATGGCACTAAAATATATGGAATAACACTGCTTTACAGTTTGCAAATTCCTACAGATGGACCTGCACAGCCTTCACACCTGTATGAATCTGAGGCAATTAAAGTGTTATGTGATAAATGTGCAGTTTAACAACTAAAAAATATTAAACTTGACAGTACAATTTTGAATTTGTAGCTAGAAAGAACACCTAGTGAGAAAGTCTTTCTCTTCAAACCACACACAGTTTATACAGCCAGTTAAAGCCTAAGAGGATGACAACAGCTGTTGCTTTATAAGTTCAGTATCAAGGAAGGAGGAGCAACAAATGCCCAAATGGTTCCTCAGACAGATTTCTTCAAATAATGAACTGTAGTATAAGTAAACTTTCAAGCTTAGTTGAAATAGTACCTTGGGGACATTTAACATTTTTGGACATGTTAGATGAATGGGAATTAAAAAGCAATACTGGACAGTATTGCCTGTGCCTGTCAAAAGTTTTCTTATTAGAGCAATTTTGACAAAACAATAACCTATAAACAAGCCTTTCAGGCCAGCAAATCTTGAAAATCATACTTGTCTGATTTCCTCAAAATAACATGAAGTCAAGCATTGTTAAGTTATTTTTCACAGCATTTCTGACCATTTCTTTCTGGTTAAGCAATAACTTTATTTATTTTATATAATATGTGATCCTGAATGTATAGAGATTGATTACATGCTAGCATGGTAATATAATCTAGAAAAATCTCTCAATAGGCTTTTTTGATACTTTGGAATGGCACTGTGTTCTGGTTATGAATAGAGATGCTGTGTCATAGCTGATTGAGTTTTTAAACCCAGCATTACCAACAGAAGTTTTCTCCTTGTGCTTTAGCTTCCTCTCACATCAAAAAGACATGTGGGTTAGGTTGCCTAGCGACTCAGACCTACCATTGTTAAAATGGGCTTTCACCTCATGCTTCAGTTTCCTGCCACATTCCAAAGACATATAGGTTGGGTGGCATGATGCCTTAGAAACAGCCTAGAAAATCTTAGTTTGTATTTGTTCATGTATCCTGTGATCCATCACCAGATTCTATTAGAGAATCGTTAGAGCTCTGCTTTAAAATAAGTTGGCTTGAAAAATTTTAATGATTTATTTATTATTGTGAGAGCTTAATTTAAATTAAAAAGTGTAATCTGATTTTTCTTCACTTTATTTCTGCATCTAAAATTGATTTTAAATTGATTGATGCTTTTCTTTAAAATTCTGTCACATTTAAGGACAAAGAACTTTACGTCAGGCAGCATATGGTGCAAATGTGTAGTTGCACTATTTGCAGAGTGACGTTAGCTTGTTTGGATGTATTCATTTAACTGTCCTCTAGCTCCAGTTTTATGAGTGCTCCTGTATTACCTGTTAAAATAAAAGTAGTTTAGTACTTATTTATAGCTTTTAAAATATCGGTGGTCTACCTTACTGTCTATAGTATTGTGTTTTACAGCAACTCTGAAAAAGATTTTTAGTTTATGTTGCTAACAGACATCAATGCTGGCCAGTGTTACATTAATGGTTAACTATGAATTAATGAAAAATAATTGCTAAGCATAATTTGTTTAAGAATAACTCTGTACTTTTCTGTGTAATATATAAACTTTTTTTCAGATTCATTTGGATGGATGGGGAGATGAATATGATTTCTGGGTTGATGCAGACTTTCCTGATATTCACCCAGCTGGTTGGTGTGCGAAAACTGGACATCCTCTTCAACCACCAATAAGCAAGTGACCTTTTGTAAACATTTTGGAATTAAGTACTATATTATTTATCTGGTTGAGCTTGTATTCTTTATTAAAAACTAGCAAAATACCCGCGCTTCGCAGCGGAGAAGTAGTGTGTTAAAGAAGTAATGAAAAAGAAAAGGAAACATTTTGAAAATAACGTAACATGATTGTCAATGTAATTGTTTTGTCACTGTTGTGAGTGATGAGTGTTGCTGTCATATATATAAATATATATATATATTTACACACACACACATAAACATATATATATACATATCTATACATATACACATATATATATATATATACACACAAACATATATACATACATATATATATATCTACATATATACACATACATATACATACACACATACATACATACACACGCATATATACACACAAATACATATATATACATACACACACACATATATAAACATATATATACATACATATCCAAACAGCGTGGATATTATGAACTATCGTATCTGTTCAAGTTCTATTTAAATTTTAAATAGAAGGAATTTTTATTTAGTCGACAGAAATATCTTTGGTAGGAATGGAAGTTAAATGTAGGCGTCATTGCATACATTTTTCTTCACCATACAAATGTAAAGAGTAAATTCGCCTTACATTCCAACCAAAGATATTTGTGTCGACTAAATCAGGGGTGTCAAACTTAATTGCACAGGGTGCCAAAATCCAAAACACACTTTAGGTCGCAGGCCGAAAAGGATAAACATTTATTGAACACACTAAAACTAAACTTTTAAAACTTTAAAACTTTTAAAACTTAACTTTTTTGAACATAAATATGAATAAAAACAGACAGGAATATTATTCCTGAATAAATCAACTCAAACCTTAAATAACTTATAATATTTTGCTCTCCATAAAAATATATCCTGTCTAAATTATACAAGTTAGAAATAAAGTAAACGTTAAAAGAACAAACATTCAAATTTCTTTACTCTTATGTAATTTTATATAAAAAATAAACTTAAATTTGAAATATCCCAAAAGATTTTGCTCTCCATAAAAATATATGCTGTTAAAATTATACAAATTCAAATATGAACATGCTGCATAACAAAACCTGGAAATATAAATAAACTTTGTTCTTTTCAGCAGTAACAAATCAAATCATTCAGTTGTCTTTGCTCATATGTCATTTTATCAGAGCTGGACGCCTGGCTTCTTTTTTTGGCAACAAGTTCGTTTATGTTTGGTGTGAGGTTCTGTGTTGTGGAGATTCTCAGGATGGACTGCAGGTGCTCATCAGTGAGGCGACTACTGTGTGCTGTTTTGTTAGTCTTTATCACTGAGAAGAGCTTCTCACACAGATATGTGCTACCAAACATGCACAAGGTTCGAGCCGCATGTAGACGGAGCTGGAGCATTTCTGCGGGAATGGAGTGAATAAACTGTGCGGGCCCTGCAGTATCGTACTTTGCCTTCAGTGTGCCATTACACTGCAGCTCAATCACCTCCATCTGAATCTGCACAAGTGCAGTTTCCACATTGACGGCAAATGGGTTGCGAAACAACTCAAAATTCTTTTTTGTTCTTCAAAGTCACCAAAGCGGCGTGCAAACTCAGTGCGCAGTGTGCTCAGTTTATCAGCAAAGTGCGTATTTTGGAACACCGTTGTGCCAACTTGGTTCAACATTACTTGGCAACAGGGACAGTGGGGCAAGTTGCACTGGTGCATTTGTGTCTCCCATAAAAGCAGCTTCACTTGAAATCACTTTGTGATTGTGCACGGGTAAAAACGTCTGCTGAAGTGTCAGATTCTTCTTTATCTCTTCTGCTTTCTTTATCTTCTGCATTGCATTCAGGTCTTTCAGGTTATCCTGATGTTTTGTCTCATAGTGCCGTCTTAGATTAAATTCTGTAATTACAGCCACATTAGCTCCACAAATGAGACACACGGGTTTACCGGCAATGTCAGTAAACATATACTCAGCCTCCCATCGGTTTTTAAAGGCTCTATTTTCAGAATCAACTTTTCTCTTCGGCATGGGGTGGGCTAGCTTCGCAATAACTTGCAGCATCATAAGCTAGACTTGATTAACGCGGTAAGTATTCGGCAAGGCAGCTGAAGTGCTGCATTATGGGATCTGTAGTTTATTGTGTTACCAGCGCTTCATATACCCGGGCCATTAATAACAATAATACAGTATATAAAATGATCTCGCGGGCCGGATATAATTACACGCCAGGCCGGATGTGGCCCGCGGCCCTTGAGTTTGACACATATGGACTAAATAGAACTTGAAAAGATATATTTTTTCGAATGTGATCGCGCAATTCGGATCGAGTTGACGCGCACTACAGTACATCGAGCCCGCGTGCTATTGTGGTTTTGCCTGCTTGCCTAAATAAGTCACCCTCCCCTCGCTCTTACTTTTTTACCGTTCATCTAATGAATACACTGAGTATGGCTTTACCAAAACAATCATTGATGGCGAATAAAGTATCCATTATTCGAGTATGTAGATTGGGGTATATATATACATATATATATATATATATACCCGCGTATCGCAGCGGAGAAGTAGTGTGTTAAAGAAGTTATGAAAAAGAAAAGGGAACATTTTGAAAATAACGTAACATGATTGTCAATACGGTAATCCCTCGCTATATCGCGTTTTGACTTTCGTGGCTTCACTCTATCGCGGATTTTATATGAAAGCATAACTAAATATATAACGCGGATTTTTCGCTGCTTCGCGGGTTCTGCGGACAATGTGTCTTTTTACTTCCTGTACATGCTTCCTCAGTTGGTTTGCCCAGTTGATTTCATACAAGGGACGCTATTGGCGGATGGCTGAGAAGCTAACCAATCAGAGCACGCAGTTAAGTTCTCCTGACTGAGAAGCTAACCAATCAGAGCACGCAGTTGAGCTCCTGCGTGCTGAATGCAGTGTTAACCAGGAAGTCTCGTCTCGCTAATTCAGCATCAACGTGTTTCGCTGTGTAAAGAGTTATGCTCTTTAGTGTTTATCTTTGTGCATAGTCAAGCCCTTCATTATGGCTCCAAAACAATCTGCTACTTCTTCAGGGGCCGTGCCCAAGCGCAAGAAGAAGATGTTAACGATTGCCGAAAAGATAAACGTTTTGGATTTGTTGAAGGCTACGATTCTTTTTATTTAAAAAGTAGGAAAGGAATATAAGATCTACGGCTGCAGCGTCCATTTAACCAGGGTGCAAAACGAGAATTAGTGATGAGTCAGTCAGTCAGTCAGTCAGTCAGTCAATGAGGGCTTTGCCTTTTATAAGTATAGATAGGTATATATATGTAGATCTGTATATATATGTATATATGTGTCTGTGGGTATATATATATATGTGTGTGTGTGTATATATGTATGTATGAGTGTATATATATATATATATATATATATGTATGTGTATGTGTGTATATATATATGTATATTTATCTGTATGTATGTATGTATGTATATATGTATATGTGTGTGTGTATGTATGTATGCATATGTATGTGTATATATGTTGATATGTGTATATATGTATATATATGTAGATGTGTATATCTATACTAATAAAAGGCAAAGCACTCACTCACTCACTCACTCACTCACTCACTCACTTACTCATCACTAATTCTCCAACTTCCCGTGTGGGTGGAAGGCTGAAATTTGGCAGGTTCATTCCTTACAGCTTCCTTACAAAAGTTGGGCAGGTTTCATTTCGAAATTCTACGCGTAATGATCATAACTGGAAGCTGTTTTTCTCCATTTACTGTAATGGAGATGAGCTTGAACGCCGTGGGGGCGGAGTTTCGTGTGACATCATCACGCCTCCCACGTAATCACGCAGTACATAGAAAACCAGGAAGACCTCCAAAAAGCGCTGAAGAAAACATGCATTATATAATTGAGAAGGCAGCGAAACAATAAGAAGCGAGCGAGTGACATATACAACCATATTCATGAGTTCTGCTACTTCGGAAACAAAGCACGATGTAAACCTACACTTTAAATTAAGTTCATAGACAGGCTGCCGCTGGCGTTTGTAATTTAGTGCCTGCCCATATAAGGCCGTCCGTCAGCGGCAATCCAATAGCAAACTCCCACTAAATATTCACGGGTGAAGGACTGTGCTTATGCAGAGGAAGATGAGATGGTCAGGGTGGTGTTTGGCACAAACTCAGCGAAACTGCGAGAGAAAGTTTTAAGTGCCAGGACTTCGGTAACATTAAATACAGCCATGGACATAGCACGAGATGGCACCAGCACAGCTGGGAACCTTCGATGCATGTACACCGAGCGGCTCACGTGAACTGACGCAGTGCACAGACAAAAAGCAACAGTTCCAAAGAGCGCTGATCAAAAACCGAATTACACAATTGAAAAGGCAGCAAAAAATATGAAGCGTCTGATACATACAAGCATATTCATAAATCCAGCTACTGCGGAAACAAAGCACACGGTGGAAAAAGTCAATGTCCCGCTAAAGGAAGACAGTGTAAAAAAAAACCCGTGCATGCAGTGTGTCAGGTCTCAGATAAAGAAGAAGACGAGCTGTTTATTGATGCAGTAAGAAACGAATCGATGAATGAAACCTGTCATCTTTACAACGATTGACAAACACGGAATGTAACTTGAACACAACACATCCTACAAATACGAACCTGATTGAAAGAAATAATGATAATCAAATCCTTGATGACAGCAACACTCAGTAACACTCACAAAACAAATACTGTATATTGACAGTCATGTTACGTTATTTTTAAAATGTTCCCTTTTCTTTTTCATAGCTTTTTTAACACACTACTTCTCCGCTGCGATACGCGGGTATATATATATGTATATATATACCCCGATCTACATACTCGAATAATGGATACTTTATTCGCCATCAATGATTGTTTTGGTAAAGCCATACTCAGTGTATTCATTAGATGAACGGTAAAAAAGTAAGAGCGAGGGGAGGATGACTTATTGAGGCATGCAGGCTGTAGTGCGCGTCAACTCTATCTGAATTGCGCGATCACATTTGAAAAAATATATCTTTTC
>JANRMT010062791.1:116624785-116655211 GCA_026402145.1 Polypterus bichir lapradei
TGAAATGCGTGTGTTCCAAATAACAATCTATTATTTCCACTCTAAAACTCCACTTCACTCCCAGATAATCGAGGCATGAGCTCGGAGAAGTTCGTGCACGTTCTGAGTCGGTGGGGGGATGGAATAGCCGGCTGCTTGCAGTTTGTTTTTATCGACACATTTACAGGACAAAGGAGGCTGGCGGAGAAGTGAGAGCGGTTTTAAGAAGCGATTTAAGGTGGGACGGATCTACGAGTTTTTTCGTAGGCTCTGGTAATTCTAGTGTTAAGAAGTGATTTATGGTGGGATGGATTTACAAGTTTTTTTGTAGGCTCTGGTAATTCTAGTGTTAAGGCCCGGAGAATTGCATGATTCCAGTGCAGGAATGAGCTCAGCTTCTTCTGTTTCTCATTGTAAAGTGTCTTTAAAGCCAAAAGTCTAAAAGCCCTGTCAAAGTCTTCATCATCCTTCATCTTCTCCTAAGGCACTGTTTTCTTGCCTTTCATCTACCTTGACTTCGTTCACTGTTTCCCCTCCTATACTGTATACATTACCTGCTTTTCCTTTTCAGTTGCACACCGGAAGGCTATACAGCTGAAACTTTGTGTCTTTCCTCTTTTGTTCTTATCATCTTGAAAATAATTATTTTTTTCCTTTGCAGGTACACACAATATAAATATATTTATATACTGTATATATATATATAGATAATTTATTATGTTCTAAATGTTCCTTTCTTGCTTACGTTCTTTTACAGTATGGTATCTTCCAAGCATATGTAAATAAGCAAATTGTTTTGGGTTAAATAATGGGTATCTTTTAATATTAGTTGTTTGACTTCCTAAACAAAAGATGTATAGCTGTAGCATACAAATAGATGCTACAGCTGCTAATCAATAATCTAGCTGATATAAATACTCTGCTTCTGCAAGATTGCATCAGAGAACTACATCTTTGCTCAGTACTGCTCAGAAATAATGTTTTCCTGATTACCAAAATAATGACAATTTTGAAAGCACTAAATTCATTCATCCTTCCCCTAGATGAAATATGGGAGGATAGAAGGAAGCACACTGTTGTATCAAGATTAAAAATGCATTTTGTCTTAACTAGTCATTTTCCTAAACCTCTGATCTGCTTCTGATCTGATTTACAAGATGTTTCTGTAGCATAAGAGACATAACAGGAGCAAACTCTAAATAAGACAACAGTCTGTTTCAGGGCACACTCATGCATACTTACTCATAAGAGGACAATTTAACAATATGACTTTAACCTAGCCTATCCTCATACTTGGAGAACACACACATAGATCTTGGAAGAAGAAGCAAATGAATGGGTGACTAAACCCAGGAAGTACACCAGACTCCATACAACAGTGCTGCATAACCAAGTGTTGTGGCCTCAAAACGTAAAAAGAAATCCTATCAAATGAGTTTTAATTAAAGTTATTTTTTTTTTGTTTGTTTTTTTGTTTTTTACATTTTAGAGACACGCATTCCACTGCAAAATGCTTTGCGTCCCTGTCAAAAGATCTGTACTTAGAAACGAGCTATTGCATTCCCCATATTGTCTATTTAGGAAATAAAGTAAAGTAAAAATACTCACTGAGTAAAAATTCCCCAAGTATATTCTAACAAGACAATGTGTGAAGATTTGAAAAATTTGTACCCCAGGGCAGTAAAAAACTATAGTAAAGAGCAGTATGAAAATGTGTGGAGCAGTAGTTTACACTTAATATAATTAGTATTCACTAAGTAATAACAGTGCTCTCAGTCTAACCAATACATTCTTCTGTTGCACATTGAAAAATGTATTTCAAAGCTGGTGTGATTTTTAATAATATTCAACATTCAAAAAATGCATCATTTGCAAATTGCATCAGTAAATTTATTGTAAACTACAAAATGCCTGTAGTGCTTATTTCAGAATGCCAGCTGTTTATCAAGAGTTTTTTTCACACATTTTCAATGCCTCAACAAATCTTTAAAAGGAGCTTTCTTTTAAACTATGAATGTGTGAAATGTTACAACACAGACTGATGGAGTCACTGGTATGTTCATGTTAGCATTATTCACCACTTTAATCATTAAAGATTACGAACATTGTTGTGAAATGTAGATGGAACAGTTCCTTCTTTATAAACTGAGGGAGTCGAAGTTTACTTTACTGTTTGAATAACATATTGCTGAAACAAAATATTGTTTTAGTTAAGCCTATTCTGAATATTTTAAATCTGACACTATAAGAATATACCTACTTCAATTTTCTTTGTATTTTGGCAATTGAAGGAATATTCTCTTACATTTGCACCTAGATAATTATTTTTCCAGAGTTTATCAAAGGCATTAAAATTAAGCTTACAATTGTAGTGTAGGGACATTTCAAATGTAAAAAGTACAGTATGTCATATATTTATGAAGTGTCCTATTTGCCCTATTTTATGCTGAAAGCAGAAGCCAGTGCCTTACAGGTAGCAATGTCCCTTTAATAACTGCTGTCTATGTAAACATACCAGCCTATATGGCGCTCTCAACCAGCCTGCTACGAATGACACTGAATAAAGGCAACACAGCAGCACCAAAAAATAGATAGATCAATAGACAATCATACACACACACACACGCTGTTGTCTGAACTACGGCTGCATTGTATACCGGTACTGAAAAACTCCATTTTTACATTTTGGAAATGTTGGTACTAGAGGTAAACAGTAGTTTACCTTGTGCTTAGTTCTTTGTTCTTCCACTCATCAATGTGCTGCAGAGTCCGTAGGGGACAAGAGCAGTTATTGTTAAACTATAGGTTGTGAATATCTCTGATGGGTCACCCTATTATTGTACAATAAAATGACAAAAGTTCATCTAAGTTTGAATTCTGCGCCAAGTGATATGACTGCTGCTCTTTAATGCCATTTATGCATAACAGAGAGCTTTTGTTTCTGTGGTACAACAGTATAAGTTTTCTTCAACTCCAATCTCACCAGCCCATAAACATTCAGTCTAAGACTTACAGGGAAGACTTGAATAAGAGAGGGATAGAGAGGAGTAACTTTCAGGTGAGCCTGTGAGGTGAAGAGATTGGTGCTTGATTGACAAAGAAGAAGAAAATTTTCCAATATACCAGGCATAAAAAAGTTGCTTTTCATGGAGTTTATTGTGCAGCTTACCTGTATGCATCTAAATTACATTTTGTAAAGCATGAATGCTGTATACATGCATAAAAGGAAAATTATTTACCAGTTGCTATAGTTTTGTGATAAAGTCGTGGACAGCTGTATTACTATTGTAGTAAAATATTCAGAGCCACATTAAAATCAAATGGTAAATAACTTATTTCACAGTCTCTAATCAACATTTGTTACTTATACTTAATCCATTCAGCAAGGAGGAGCACATTCTGCTGCAAAATGAATAACGGCATATTAAAAGTAGATGGGTGTAGAATGCAGCCGAGCTGACAATGTCACAGAACAGAATTAGAGACACAAAAGTACAGTGCAGTAAACCGAAGATATATACACACATACATGTTTAAGTATTTAATTAGGCATGCATTTAAGTTTCCCTATTAAGTTAGTTTTACAAATGTTGTTTCGTACAAGATGCGCTACTTTTGCTGTGGCCTGCTTATTCCTATCATGAATGAACATAGAGCTGAACAATTTTTTTTAAGTGTTACTTTAACATTTGCAGCGTTTTCATTCAATGACAAGATGACTGGCAATGACGACAAAACTATTTCTTTCATCTATAGTCAGCACATTAACATGACATTGGGGCAATTTGTTTCAGCTCCTTAAACATTTTTTTCTTTTTCTATGAGGTGAACACCTCATTAGTCTTCAGTTGAAAAAATAAAAGTTGAGAATGCATTTCTTTTCACTTATATGTTAACTTTTAATAAGCAAAAATAACTGTTGAATAAGGTGTAAATTGTTCAGCAAAATTAGTGTTAGAATGAACTACAAGCAAAGTAAATATAGTGTAAAATGAAACTGTGGATGTGGAGGAACATCTCTTAACTGATGTTGACAAAAAAAAAAATAATAAGGATGGTGGGGAAAAATATCTCTCTATTATAAAAGGAAATCTTGAGAAAAGAGTTTTTGCCAAGAGATTTTTTCAAGTCCCGCGAGACGAGACTATTTCCAAGAGATTTTGTCAAGTCCTGCCCTCCTCTCAACCATTTTCAAACACGCCTATGGTTCACTCAACTCTCATTCATGTAAATGCTTTTGTCAGATACAGTTTCTGTGCTCTCAGCTCTTACAAACTTTTACATTTTCCTCATTTAAAATCGTTTATGAAAAGTCCTTAGTTTCATCCTTTAAATGAGCTTTTCTGGACAGTATTTTTAGACATACAATCTATTCGTTTCCTTCGATGTAGCCCTTTTCTGGACAATAATTTTATATGTTCTAGATGACACATCAACGACTAAGAGAAGAAGAAAGGCCAGCACATTGAAAAGAGGTCCAAAAGCGTTGGAAAGAAAAGAATTCGAAAAAGAACAATAATAATCTAAGTGCAAATTCAGAAAATAAGGAAAGTAATAATCAGACCGGACCAAGTGGAATTGAAAACTTAACAGGTCCAAGCGGGGTCGGAAATAAAAGAGAAAAAGTAGAAGATAAAGTAGAAGTCGTAAAGAGGTTCAAAAATGTTGGCACGATTCACATGCAGAGCAGGTCTGAGATTATGAAAGTACTAAAATTCAAAAGTCTCAGAAAACTGATAGTGAAGATTGCATTAGTACTAACAAACGGAAATTATTACTTGGTGAAGTAACGGAACAGCGAAAAGAGATTGAATATATGGACATATGTGATGTGACAGAAGTATGTACATATTGTTCGGCTTTAAAGTGTAAGTCGGAGACTTTTACATTGTCTAATTTGTGTTGCCATCAGGGAAAAGTAGTGCTTCTTCCCAATGAAGAGGCATATCCACGAGAATTAAAAGATTTGTTGTTTGGTGAAAGTGAAATCCACAAATGCTACAGGCAAATCTACTATAATCTGTTTGTGTTCGCAACATTCAATGCTCAAAACATAAATTTACACAATTCAAGACCATACTCTATGAGAATCTGTGGTCCTGCAACAATGAAAGCTACTACAAGTTTAATTTCGAAGAAACCACAATTCGGTCAGGTTTATATTTATGATCACAGAGAAGCAATGCAACATAGAATCGAAAGAGTTAAACAATCGGATGTATTAGAAATTCTACACCTAATAATGGATACAAATCCATATGTCCAAAAGTATCACACTTCTCACGAAATTTATCTGCAGAACATGGACAAAGAAGTTTTCTTGGATTTCTATATGAATCCAAAAGATCCGGTCGCATTTATAATAAGACAAATTGTCAGCGACAATAGTTTTGAAAGATGGAGATATCAAAGACAGAAGTTAAAAAAGTATTTGCGTGTTAATTTCAAAGCTAAACAGAACAAAAAAGTATAACTCAACGAATACCTTTAACACAACATGAAGCATAATTTTATGTCAGTTTATTACGTTTTACTGTTTTTAGCTATGGTTAACTACTCGCTATAATGTAAAATAGTTAGTTCTATTATGCATATGTAACAGTTCCCATGAAAATAACAATCTGTTTAAACTGTAAATTCGTTTACCCATATGTGAGCGGCAGAGATGCAAAGGGTTGGCGGGCGAAGCGAGCAGGGGGCAGAGCCACCTAGTCTTTTAGAACCCTGTCCTAATAATTGAAGACAACTTGCTGTTATGATCAATTTTTATAGTGAGTCAACAGGTTTACAGCCAGAGATGAGGTGGAATTGTTGTTTCGGACCCTTTTCCTATTTGTACTCCTCCACTAGACTCTTAAGGACAGAAACAGAAACTGAATCAAAGACTGTGAAGGCATCCAAGTCAGCCCCATTTGTCCTTAAGTCAGTCTTTATGAGACCTTCACCAATCTGTTGTGCATAACAGTAGCTTCTTTGTAAAAAATAATAGCACAGTATTCTCATACCTACATAATCAAATTCAGTTTTGCTTTGGAGCCTATCCTGGTGACATCTTTTGCAAGACTGGAGCAAACACTGGATGAGGTATCAGCCTATTTCAGCACCTACTTTACACACACCCAGTCATAGGTAATTGATGGGTAACGTAGCATGTACATATGTTAGATACTGAAGGACTGGAGTATGCAAAGAAAAAACCACACAGACATTCCAAGAACATGCAGACACTATACAGACTGCCTCCATGGATGCAATACAAACCCAGAATCACCAAGCCAACAGCACTGATCAATCAGCATGGACTGAAAAATCAAAGCTATAGTTTCCAGCATCTTGTTGAATCCATTCCATTCAGATCAGTTTATTTTTGTATGATGAGTGTTACACTTGCAGAAATGTACCACTGTAATGCACTAAGAGTAAATTAAGAATACAGTAATAACACACATGAACACCCAAGTTAAGTTAAACACACAGTGAAACCTATCAGCTTCAATTTTATTAACAAGTCTAGATTATGCAAATTTGTTTATAATTGAGGTATGGCAAGTTGAACACAAAGAAGGGTAAAACAAAAGTTTCAGTTAATAGCCTGGCTGGACAAGATAAACCTCTATGGGTTCGTGGTTGGTTATACATGCAGCAACTTAGCCTTTTTTGTTGACCATGATGGTATTTACCTACCTAATGAACTTGATAAAGAGGAAGCAATGTATCCATGTCATAGCTGAGCATTTTATGCTGTGCTTGTATGTTGCCCTGACCTTTCAGATTCCCTAGACTGAAAAGGGCAGTATTTTCAGTAAAGTGATGTTTAGGTAGGTATAATATTTAAACATTTTCGTATCTATTCACAGCTTAAATTTAACAGATTTGTTGCACTGTTGGCTATTCATAATCTCATATCTGTTCTACTTTCATTTACTATTTTCTTACTTTTTCTTTTTCAGTTCCGTAGGCTGCCCTTACTCAGATATTAACCTTAATAAGGAATCAGTGCTTCCAGACCGTCTTAGTGGAGAAATCCTTGTTACCAACCCAGCAGCAACAAAGAACAAATGGGCAGAAATGAATGGAGTTGCAACAAATTCTCTATTTGAGTAAGTAAACATTTTTATTTTATTTCTATCCCCCCTCTCTCATTAGACGGTCAAGTGATTTTGAAATAAATCTGTTGTTATTTGGTGGTTATTAGATAAAATAATTTTTCATCATTTTATTTATTAGTACTTTTTTAGTGTTCATTTTAAATGTAATAATATTTGTGATGTCACTTTGTTGTCAGCCATGACGTTGGTTGCTTCAGCATATGACTGATGCATCTGTGACATGTCAAATTGGTGACAACATGTTATAAAAGTTGGTGGCAAGCTAATATTAGCACCAAAGATTTTGGCTTTTGCAAATTTCTCATTTGTTTATTTGTTTGTTTATGTATTTGTTTTAATTTTTGAAATGTCATCTAGGATTTTGATTTCTACTTTTTTGTTTTGACCACAAATTCCCCCGTTATTTGAAACCAAGTTATTTTAATTGTGAATATCTTAGTATTTTAACCACCTCTGGGTCATTCTTAGATGTACTCTAAAATGACGATCTTCAGTTGTTAAGAAACTTAAGCATTTATGGTGTACGGTTTCCCACCAACTCAACTCACCTGCCCTGTAACTGTCTAGTGAAGTATTTCTATCTTGTTTCACTTGCTTTTGTGCTCTTGGCCATTTAATTTCCTCACATAATAGTCTCTCTTGTTCCTTTGCAGTATGTGGCATCCCGCACAGGTTTGCAGAGTGCTGTCTCTATACCTGCATATATTTTTTTCTCTCTCCCTCTCTCATGTGGAAGTTTCATTTGATGCCGCTCTTTGCCATATAATTGCTGCACTTGCTAGTCTGGCACACCTTCGCATCTACACAGCATTTTTATTCTCTGTTTACTGCCAATATGTCAAAAATCACAAAGGTCTAATATGTACAATGAATACAAGTTAGCATTTATAAAGACAAACAGTGAAAAGACAGTTTTAGTTAAGTAATATATTGTACATTTAAGTATAGAATGGGAATATAAGGGAAAAAATTTGTAGGGTGCCAGCTAGTGTGCATGTTAAATTAGTCTTCTCTATGGAGAAATGGAAAATGTCAATTTATTTATAGAGTACATTTAAAACAACATCAGTAATGCTGTAACTAAAGTGCTTTACAATAAAACATATAATAAACATAAACAAAATAAATACAATAAAAATGCTAAACCTGCCATCAAATCATTCACCAGTTCTATTTTCTATTTTTATTAGCTATAAACTTGAAGCTAATTACCATTTAATTAGCTCTCTTTTAAAAGGCTGAACTCTGAGTAATAAACCCACTTCACACAATTTTCTGAATGCTTCTCTGCGTAGACTACACAGCTGGAAAATGCACATTTGTTTAAATTATTCAGTTTATTTATACAGAAGACTTTTTAATTCAAGTTATATGACTTGCTGTATGTAGTAGCCTCCTAATCCTTTTTTACAGTTGTTCTTTCAGAAACAAAAATATTAAAGTTACTGGGCAACAGAGTATAGAAAAGCAATATTTGGAAACACTCAGTCCCAGTGCCGTCCATTCATCCATCCATTTTCCTAACTTCACCTTGCCAATACATGTTCATATAATGTTAGAAATTAAATATATCATTCATTTTAATGTACATGCTTTATGACAAGGGAATACAGTGGGATGCAAAAGTTTGGGCAACCTTGTTAATAGCCATTATTTTCCTGTATAAATCATTGGTTGTTACGATAAAAAATGTCAGTTAAATATATCATATAGGAGACACACACAGTGATATTTGAGAAGTGAAATGAAGTTTATTGGATTTACAGAAAGTGTGCAATAATTGTTCAAACAAAATCAGGCAGGTGCATAAATTTGGGCACCGTTGTCATTTTATTGATTCCAAAACTTTTAGAACTAATTATTGGAACTCAAATTGGCTTGGTAAGCTCAGTGACCCCTGACCTACATACATCCTATAATGAGAAAGAGTATTTAAGGGGGTCAATTGTAAGTTTCCCTCCTCCTTTAATTTTCTCTGAAGAGTAGCAACATGGGGGTCACAAAACAACTCTCAAATGACCTGAAGACAAAGATTGTTCACCATCATGGTTTAGGGGAAGGATACAGAAAGCTGTCCCAGAGATTTAAGCTGTCTGTTTCCACAGTTAGGAACATATTGAGGAAATGGAAGACCACAGGCTCAGTTCAAGTTAATGCTCGAAGTGGCAGACCAAGAAAGATTTCGGATAGACAGAAGCGACGAATGGTGAGAACAGTCAGAGTCAACCACCCACAGACCAGCACCAAAGACCTACAACATCATCTTGCAGCAGATGGAGTCACTGTGTATCGTTCAACCATTCGGCGCACTTTACACAAGTAGATGCTGTATGCGAGAGTGATGCAGAGGAAGCCTTTTCTCCGCCCACAGCACAAATAGAGCCGCTTGAGGTATGCTCAAGCACATTTGGACAAGCCAGCTTCATTTTGGAATAAGGTGCTGAGGACTGATGAAACTAAAATCGAGTTATTTGGGCATAACAAGGGGCGTTATGCATGGAGGAAAAAGAACACAGCATTCCAAGAAAAACACCTGCTACCTACAGTAAAATATGGTGGTGGTTCCATCATGCTGTGGGGCTGTGTGGCCAGTGCAGGGACTGGGAATCTTGTCAAAGTTGAGGGACGCATGGATTCCACTCAGTATCAGCAGATTCTGGAGACCAATGTCCAGGAATCAGTGACAAAGCTAAAGCTGTGCCGGGGCTGGATCTTTCAACAAGACATCGACTCGAAACACTGCTCAAAATCCACTAAGGCATTCATGTAGAGGAACAAGTACAACGTTCTGGAATGGCCATCTCAGTCCCCAGACCTGAATATAATTGAAAATCTGTGGTGTGAGTTAAAGAGAGCTGTCCATGTTTGGAAGCCATCAAACCTGAATGAAATAGAGATGTTTTGTAAAGAGGAATGGTCCAAAATACCTTCAACCACAATCCAGACTCTCATTGGAACCTACAGGAAGTGTTTAGAGGCTGTAATTTCTGCAAAAGGTGAATCTACTAAATATTGATTTCATTTCTTTTTTGTGGTCCCAAATTTATGCACCTGCCTGATTTTGTTTAAACAATTATTTCACACTTTCTGTAAATCCAATAAACTTCATTTCACTTCTCAAATATCACTGTGTGTGTCTCCTATATGATATATTTAACTGACATTTTTTATCGTAGCAACCAACGATTTATACAGGAAAATAATGACTATTAACAAGGTTGCCCAAACTTTTGCATCCCACTGCAAATTAACACTGTGTTAAAACTGGTAGTAGGAGGGATTGATGAATACCTATTGGCTCATTTCTACCTTAATAGTACAAGAACTGGTAATGTATATTCTGTCTTTAATTAAACTAAAATGACTTTAAAAGGCAAGTACAATTTGAAATGTTTCTAAGCTTTTTTGTGTATTTAAATTTGTGTGAATTTTAGGAAAAATGTAACATTTCTTCAAAACAACCATAACAACGTCCAAATGGAAACAGAAGCTAAAGAAAAAGATGTTGGCCATCAAAAAAAAACTGCTTTGTGTGAAAACAACGGGAAGAAGGCAGCTAGGTGAGAAACTGTTTTGACTTGTTTAGGATTCAGCTGCTGTGTGTGTTTACATAATCTAGTCTACTCAGAAAGTACTAAAATGCATGAATACAGACTGAAATAATGTATCTTCCAGGCTTTCCACTGCAGCTTTGCAACTCAGTCTATTTTTTAATACACACCGCACTGCTGGTGGACAGACAAACCTGCTGTGCATGTGCAGCAGAGAAACTGCAAGCAATGTAAAACAATATCTTGGAAATGTGTTTGCTTTTAAGAGGAGAGACAAGACAAGATCTGAAAACAGAAAGAGATCAAAAACTGGGAAGTTATTGTGATAAGGCACATATGGATCCATGGTACAGTGCGGTTTTAACATAGAAAACATTGTATGCAGGCTCGGAAGGTGTGGGTGCATGCAGTAGCATAGCTTTGCATCCCTGGGAGTTTCATAGGGAAAATGGCTAATTGGCTAGTTTTCCTGTTTCCCCATTGTCAGTGGGGCATAGTTAAAGCACCTGCCCCTGAGGGTCCTGAGGTTGTTGTACTGAGATGAGGGAGATCGGAATTACAAGCAAAAGTAAATCATAGTTGCAAAACAAGATAAAATAAGGCAGAGACACAGAACAGAAGAGGGCTATGCTCGTGTATAGCAGTCATCTGAGTAAAGAATGAGTCCTTGTAGAGAGCAGGTTTAATCTCGTCCTGCTGAACTAGAGGTAGGGGAGATATTTTGGACTGGGTATTGTGCTATAGCTACCGAAGTTAGGTGGCAGATGGACAGTGCAGAGTTTGAATTCCTGGGTGAAGGACATGCCTGCTGACTGGGAGCAGGCTGAACGCTGTACCCATCAGAGTAGGGACTTCAGACGGTGCAAGTAAGCTGGTGCATGAGGACGGAGTTGACGGTGCGAGCATCGGGTTGCTGAAAGCCTTGTTAGTAAATGAGGCTCATTTGCAGATGCAATGCATGTAAAGGCTTATGGATTGTTGTTATATGAATGAGACTGATATCCTTTCGTTTGTTTTTATTGATTTTATTTTTTATTGCTTGAAGTACATTCATTGTTTTCATGGAATTATTTATTGATTTATTGATTGAAGACATTTAATTTTCAGTTAGACACTTTTAGAAAATAAAAACATTTTTGCTCATTTACTCATTAGGTCTGCTGTGTTGGATGTCCTCATTGCTTGGCTCATCTTGGATAGATAGACAGATACTTTTAATAATCCCAAGGGGAAATTCACATTATCCAGCAGCAGTATACTGATACAAAAAACAATATTAAATTAAAGAGTAATAAAAATGCATGTAAAAGCAGACAATAACTTTGAGTAATGTTAGCATTTACTCCCCCGGGTGGAATTGAAGAGTCGCATAGTGTGGGGGAGGAACGATCTCCTCAATCTGTCAGTGGAGCAGGACAGTGACAGCAGTCTGTCACTGAAGCTACTCCTCTGCCTGGAGATGATACTGTTCAGTGGATGCAGTGAATTCTCCATGATTGACAGGAGTTTGCTTAGCGCCCATTGCTCTGCTACAGATGTTAAACTGTCCAGCTTCATTCCTACAATAGAGCCTGCCTTCCTAACAAGTTTGTCCAGGCGTGAGACGTCCTTCTTCTTTATGCTGCCTCCCCAGCACACCACCGCGTAGAAGAGGGCACTTGCCACAACCGTCTGGTAGAACATCTGCAGCATCTTATTGAAGGACGGCAACCTTCTAAGGAAGTATAGTCGGCTCTGACCTTTCTTACACAGAGCATCAGTATTGGTAGTCCAGTCCAATTTGTCATCCAGCTGCACTCCCAGGTATTTATAGGTCTCTACCCTCTGCACACAGTCTCCTCTGATGATCACGGGGTCCATGAGGGGCCTGGGCCTCCTAAAATCCACCACCAGTTCCTTGGTCTTGCTGGTGTTCAGGTGTAAGTGGTTTGAGTCGCACCATTTAACAAAGTCTTTGATTAGCTTCCTATACTCCTCCTCTTGCCCACTCCTGATGCAGCCCACAATAGCAGTGTCGTCAGCGAAATTTTGCACGTGGCAGGACTCCGAATCGTATTGGAAGTCTGATGTATATAGGCTGAACAGGACTGGAGAAAGTACAGTCCTCTGCGGCGCTCCTGTGTTGCTGCCCACAATGTCAGACCTGCAGTTCCCGAGATGCACATACTGAGGTCTGTCTGTAAGATAGTCCACGATCCATGCCACCAGGTGTGAATCTACTCCCATCTCTGTCAGCTTATCCCTAAGGAGCAGAGGTTGGATGGTACTGAAGGCACTAGAGAAGTCCAAAAAGATAATTCTTACAGCACCACTGCCTCTGTCCAAGTGGGAGAGGGATCGGTGTAGCATATAGATGATGGCATCCTCCGCTCCCACCTTCTCCTGGTATGCGAACTGCAGAGGATCGAGGGCGTGGCGGACCTGTGGCCTCAGGTGGTGAAGCTGCAGCCGCTCCATGGTCTTCATCACATGTGACGTCAGAGCAACAGGCCGGAAGTCATTCAGCTCACTAGAACGTGATACCTTTGGGACTGAGGTGATACAAGATGTTTTCCAAAGCCTCGGGACTCTCCCCTGTTCCAGGCTCAGGTTGAAGATGCGCTGTAGAGGACTCCCCAGTTCCTGCGCACAGGCCTTCAGCAGTCGTGGCGATACTCCATCTGGACCCGCTGCTTTGCTGGCATGAAGTCTCCTCTGCTCTCTGCTCACCTGAAATTTAGAGGTGCTGTAATTGTGGGTGGTGATGTCTCTTCTATGCTGGTATCAGCAGAAGGATGGTTGGAGGATACAGTACTCCGAGGTGAGAGTGGGTTAGGGTGGTCAAACCTGTTAAAGAAGTTGTTTATTTGGTTTGCTCTCTCCACGTCTCTCTCAATGGTGGCACCCCACTTCGAGCTGCAGCCAGTGATGATCTTCATCCCATCCCACACTTCCTTCATGCTGTTATTCTGCAACTTCTGCTCCAGCTTTCTCCTGTACTGCTCCATCGCCGCCCTGAGCTGGACTCGGAGTTCCTTCTGCACGCGCTTGAGCTCATGCTGATCACCGCCTTTAAAAGCCCTTTTCTTCTGGTTCAAAAGGCCCTTGATGTCACTTGTAATCCATGGCTTGTTGTTAGCATAGCAGCATACTGTTCTTACTGGAACTACAATGTCCATACAGAAGTTGATGTAATCAGTTGTGCAGTCAACAGCCTCTTCAGTGTTCTCACTATGTGACCCCTGCAGTATATCCCAGTCTGTAGTTCCCAAGCAGTCTTTCAGAGCCTGCTCTGCCTCAGGGGACCACTTCCTGAATGATCATGTGGTTGTAGGTAGCACCTTCACTCTTGGTTTGTAGTGAGGCTGAAGCAGAACCAGGTTATGATCTGCTTTCTCAAGCGCAGGCAGCAGGGTGGCGCTGTATGCGTCTTAAACGTGTGCATACAGTAGGTCAATAGTCCTATTTCCCCGGATGTTACAATACACATACTGGGAGAAGGCAGGTAATGTTTTCTCCAGCGTTACATGGGTAAAGTCTCCAGTGATTAGCACAAGCGCCTCAGGGTGCTCTTGGTCATGACTATTCAACGGTCCCAGGTTTAAGTATGTGAGTGCAGCTGCAGCCAACCTGGACCATCACAATCATTAAATAGCCAAAAGAAAAAACATGGAAAACAAGGATCCTATCATTAAATCTTACTGGAAGCTTGTGGCTTCCTATAATCCTAGAGAAAGACAGAAAAAATCAAAATGTTTGTTTTTGTACTGTAGTGCTACGCCACCATCTTAAAAAGGATCTTATAATGGTGACTGTCATCTCCGATCCTGTCCTGCCAGTGTGCTTTGCAGCCTGCAAACTCGATAGCTTTATCCGGAATGAGTGAATGATGCCAGGTCTCTCTCTAATTAGCAGAATGAAACTGTACTTAATAATCTTATTTGCTGCCACCTGTAGCTTCAGTTCATCCATCTTATTTGAGAGGGATCTTGCATCGGTGAGAAAGTTACTGGGAAGAGGCAGCTTGTGTGGCCGCCTCCATAGCCTCACCAGCCCTGCAGCCCTGCTTCTGCCTCCTGTCCCTGTGCCGTCTCTGTCTCCTACCTGTGGGAAGCCCTGACACCTGGCTATCCTTGCCGGGATGTCATGGAAGCGGAGAAACTCAGCTGTAACAGTTTGCTCGGTGCACATCATTTCTATTCGGGAAAATGATTCGGACTTTGAAAAGTTCAAACGGCCTCCTGAAACGAATTAAGTTCAAAGTATGAGGCACCGCTGTATCATTATTTAGGGGTAACACAGTAGAAAAACTAAATAACCCATTATTGATTAAAAAAACACATTGACCAATTTGGTTGAAATTTGGTGACATTATAGAAAAAGGAAAATTAGCAGACTCAGCATTTGTCAGTAATAAAGCAAGTGAGGTATTCTTAGGTAGCGCATCCTTTTTTGCCATGATGGTCTGATTGTCTCATTATCAGCCCGCGGTGGCAATCAGGTGATCACACGTGCACCCGCTTACCGGCGTATAAATAAGGAATACAAGATCAGAATGTAAAAGAGAGAATGATCCGGGGAATGAAAAAAATGAACAGAGGTTAAAGGAAGAAGGAGAAAAGGACAGGAGGCGGAAGGTGTCAGTGGGAGTGAGCGTAAGAGTGTGTAAAGGCAGGCAGCTGGGAAGGAGAGACCTTTGAGGGGAGCGAGTGGCTGATGCCCAGGGTCTGAAGGAGTGATCATTCTGGCTGAGCAACTTTGGGAGCCAGATGCGTGTTGAAAGGGACGATTGTTTAAGTCCGCAAAGGCAGAGGATTGGGAGCACCAATGTGAGTGCCGTGGCCTTTGGGGACCTGAGCCTAGTTCCAGAGTGTGAGCCTTTCCATAGCAATGAAACGGCAGGGACCTGGACCCGTGGAAAGTCGTCTGTGTCTGTCGGCAGAGCGACTCCTATGCTGCGAAGCCTGTACAGGATAAGCAGAGGAGACGTCAGTTTTTAATAATAATAATAATTCTTTGCATTTAAATAGCACTTTTCTTACTACTCAAAGTGCTCAGCAATTGCAGGTTAAGGGCCTTGCTCAAGGGCCCAACAGAGCAGAGTCCCTATTAGCATTTACGGGATTTGAACCGGCAACCTTCCGATTGCCAGTGCAGATCCCTAGCCTCAAGACAATTTCCTGCCAGATTTATTTTTAATGGATTTATTTATTTGAATTTTAACCTCCACTTTCACTTTTATTGAATTATTTATTGAACATTTGAATGCACTACACTTTTTGGACACTTTTGCTTTGTTTGGTTTTTAATGAAAGCACTAGAGTCCTTTTGTTCACCATCCCAGTGCTTGATGTGTGTTTGGCCTCAACTAGCCAGGCTTGTCTCGGTCATGACTATTGGCGATGTCGGTTTCAAGAGGCTCCAAAATTGGAAGAGGAAGCGTGGATCTGACTCATACCATCACTTAGGCACTGCTTAGTAGTAAAATGCTGTACATGCAAAACTGCAGAAAACTAAAGTATCCCCTTGGAAGTCAGATGGCAATGTGCTACTACACTCAGGTTCCCAAAGCAGAAACAGGGAAATGCCAGTACAGCGTACCAGCCCACCTCAAGCCTTGTGCACAACACAGACTGGGAGCGACAACATGCCTTGGTCAGTTTAAATACTTGCACAGCTCAGTAACAGTGTCCCCCATGGACAGAACATAGAGGAGGTAGACACTGTACATAGTAACAACGTTATTTCTTTTTACCTTTTCTAATCTGTACAGTGCTTAAGACACTCAGTTCATTACATGAGCCCTGTAAATATTTAGCCAGTAAAATTCAATGCTGTATGTAATAAGTTAAAATAATCCATGAATCAGTGTATATCAAATTTGATCTAAACTTTTCACACCCTTCAGAACAGTACAAGATTACAGATTAAAGGGGTGCATTCAAATTTGACTGAAGCTAAAATTTTTACAAGATCTGCTACAGGGTGAAATTATATTTATACCCAGAATTCCCACCAATTACCTGTTTGAATTCAAAAGAATACAGTTTCCTCTAAAATTGTCTTTTGCAATGGCCGTCAGCAAAAGCCAAGTCACTAGGAAAAGCAAGAACTGATCTACATCAGGATTGTTTAACTCATGTGCACAGCTTGTTCATGAATAAGGAGCTCCATTGAACTAATAATAATAGTCCCTGGGGAAAAAATAAAAACAAACAAACAAATATTGTATACAGAAAAGTACTCCATTATTTACATAGTACTTCTGACACTTCCAATCAGCCCTCAGTACTATAATTGTCTTTGGATTAAATATTCATTTTTAGGAATCATAAACCCACCTTTATTAACACCTGATTGTTGGTTTTTTGTTGTTCAAAACTTACAAGATATTGTCTTGCAGATCTACTGCATCTGTGACCTCAATGCTTTGGATTGCTTTTGTGAATGTTTTGTAAAACACATTGTTATGGTATGCTCTGTGAAAGTTATTTTATAAAATAAATGCTTTGTGCACCATATACTGGAAGATTGTTGGAGTGGAAAACCAGGGTGTGCATCAGCGGCATCTGCTTTTAAATTCTAAATTTCTTACAAGTTAAAATAATTTTTTTGATTTTCCATGAGAACACAGATTTTTTCTATTACAGTTTTAAAAAGTCATTTTAATAGGGAACTTTCATTGTAATATTATTTATTACATGACTGATTCAACTTAAAATATTTGAGATACAATTGGTTATATTTCTTTTGCTTTTCCTGTTTAAGAACAGGCATGTAAAGTGACTTGCTGATGGTCACATAGTGTCAGTAGCAGAATCTGAACCTACAGCCTCAGGGTTTGAAATCCTAGGTCCAAAGTCTTAACCACTATGCCTACCATATTTTTGAGGGTGGTTATTTGTGTATTTTGTGCAGTAAGCATCTATGCTTTGGCACTTTTGATCACCCACCTTTAACTTACCACTAATATATAAAACAGCAACTGTAGGGTTCTCTAGGTACGTCTGGTACAATATGAAGCTGAAGAACATGAACAACAGTTTCTTTCTAGATAAATAAACCCTGACAGAAAGAAAAATGAATGTGAGCCAGTCATATGATTTCAAAATTTCTCCAATAAAAACTAGGGGGCTTTGCCCCCTGCTCGCTTTGTTTGCCAATCCCCTGGTCTACACTACGTGCTAGCCTCTTGGCGGTTCTGCCGCTCACGTATGGGGAAGCGAATGTACAATTTAAACAAATCATTATTTTCATGGGAATTGTTACATATGCTTAATAGAACTATTTTACATTACACCGAGTAATTAACAATTTTAAAAATAGTAAAACGTAATAATTTGAAAGTAAATTATGTTTCATGCTGCGTTAGAGTTATTCATTGCATAATACGATTTCGTGCTATTTGGCTTTGAAATTAACACGCAGAGGGAGTAAAGGAGAGGGCTCAGTACACAGCCCAGCAGTAGCCCAGTGTTCAGTGATACTAATGAAGAGAAGTGCTTACTCATGCGCACAGTTTGTGGTCTGTTAGTGAGAAAATCTAAAATCCAGTTACCCAAGTTGTTTAGTTTAGTTAGCCAGTTTGTTGTGGGTGCTAGTTGTTGTTGAAGTCAGAGCTGTAGTCGATGAACAGCATCCATACATAGCTGTCCCTCTCCTCTAGTTGTAATAGGGCATTTTGAAGGACAAGTAAGACAGCATCCTCATTTGACCTGTTTGCCCTGTAAGTGAACTGGTATTGGATGTTGTTCTAAATGTTTCTGAGAACAAGGCATTTAAGGCACTTCATAAATATATGGGTCAGGACCACCTCTCCAATGCATGTTTTGGAATAGGGACAATTGTAGCAGACTTGAGGCAAGTGGGGACAGTGGCTTGTTCTGAAGAGAGGCTGGTGAACTGTCAGCTGTTCTGCGCAATGCTTCAGGACCCATCCAGGAACCCCATCAGGGCCAGCTGCTTTATTATGATTATTGTGGCTTTCAATGCCAGAGTACATAATAGGGCCTCTTGCTTGGTTAATTTGATGATAGATTGGTTGCTGACCTTGTCAAACTATGTGAAGAAGTGATTGAGGTCATCAGGATGAAATGATTTTCCAATGTTGGCTGAGCAGTTAGTCTGTGATGGACCTAATGCCCAGCCACATGTGTCAGAAGTCAGAGCTATTAAAATGCTCCTCTATTTTTCCTTTGTAGCAGCATCTTCCTATCTTAATTCCTTTCCTCAGATTTGACCTAAGTGTTTTGTAGACATCTGGGTCTCCCATACGGAAAGCAATATCACGTGCCTTAAGTAGGTCTTGGACCTCCCTGTTCATTCAGGGTTTCCTATTAGGGCAAGTACGGATTCTCTTAGTTATGCCAACATTGTCTGTACAGATATTAATGTAGGATAAGAGAGATGAGGCATAAGTATTTAAGTATATGTGATTGTCCTTTGCAGCTGCCTGTTTGAGCAGTTCCCAATTGGTATCATCAAAGCAGTTCAGTAATTCACTTATGGCTCCTTTAGGCCAGACTCTGACTGTTTGAACAATATGCTTTGTCCTGGCGATAATGATTTTATATGCAGGAGTCAAGAACAAAGAAATGTGATCAGATCAGCCTTAACGCTGTATGAGCATTCACTGTATTGCAGTATTTGTGATCCAGTGTATTATTCCCTCTTGTTGGAAAATCAACAAACTGATAAATTCGGGGAACACAGTGTTAAGGTTGGCATGATTAAAATCACCTGTTAAGATAAACACGCCGTCTTGATGAATATTTTGCAGACCATTTGTAGATGCCATCTTGACATCAGTTTGTGGAGGGATATACAGTAAACTAAGTCCAGAGAGCAATATTGTTCAGCAATGACTATGGAGGTGCACCAAGCATTATTTACATATATGCACACCCCACCGCTTTTGTCCTTAACAGATTTATTGGTCTGATCTGAGTGGTAAACAGTCCGGTCTGCAAGCTCAATAGCAGTTTCGGGGATATTAACGTTCAACCACAGTCTCAGCTCATCTGTCTTGTTGACTGTAGACTGGGTTTTGCAACAAAAAGGCTGGATAGAACTGGCTTGTTCAAGGAGTTCTTTAGTCTAGCATGAACGCTGGCTCTCTTACCCTGCTTCTGCTTCCTCTCCCATGTCCACATGCACCACCTCCTCACGGGAGTGGTCATCCAGGTGGGCACCAATGTGCTAAGAAGCTCACCCGGGATATTGGGAGGTGGTGGTGGAATAGAGCCCTTCATTCCAATATCAAGTATTTCTTGTAAGCTGTATGTTATGTGAACTTAGATAGATACATACATACATACATACTTTATTAATCCCAAGGGGAAACTCACATAATCCAGCAGCAGTATACTGATACAAAAAAAAAATTAAATAGTAATAAAAATGCATGTAAAAGCAGACAATAGCTTTATAACTTTGAGTAATAAAGCAGACAATAACTTTGAGTAATGTTAGCATTTACTCCCCCGGGTGGAATTGAAGAGCCGCATAGTGTGGGGGAGGAACGATCTCCTCAGTCTGTCAGTGGAGCAGGACAGTGACAAAAGTCTGTCGCTGAAGCTACTTCTGTCTGGAAATAACACTGTTCAATGGATGCAGTGGATTCTTCATGATTGACAGGAGTTTGCTTAATGCCCGTCGCTCTGCCACAGATGTTAAACTGTCCAACTTTACTCCTATAATAGAGCCTGCCTTCTTAACAAGTTTGTCCAGGCGTGAGGCGTCTTTCATCTTTATGCTGCCTCCTCAGCAAACCACCGTGTAGAAGAGGGCACTCACCACAACCGTCTGGTAGAACATCTGCAGCATCTTATTGCAGATGTTGAAGGACGCCAATCTTCTAAGAAAGTATAGTCGGCTAGTAGACTGAGTACAGTTGCTCACTGTGGTTAAAAGTAAAATAGTGACAATAAAATAATGAAAAAAGGAACATCTCAACAGAGAGATCTGGGCCGTTGCATCCATGCGCACCACCATCCTTTGTGAAATAGAAAAAGACTGTTCCCTTTAGTACTCTGCACAGACAACGTTATGACTTACTGGTAGATCTACTGTGCATTACCATTGTGACCTATGATCACAAGCTCTTTGTAGAAACCAAAAGAATGAGACTGCAAATAGCATCTGAAATGAGGTCCTTTTGTAGAGCCACTGGGGTAGCTTTCATGATGGGATGAAGAGCTGAATAATTTTGAAGAACCTCCAAGGAGATCTTCTGTTTATGATTTTAGAATACGTTAAATTGGTTTTGACAAGTCATGGGAAATCTCCACTGATGTCAAGAAAGTCATTACTGTTTGAATCAGATTTTGATTTACAGAACTGAAAGTGCTTGGTCTAATAGTGTTAAAGACACAAATAAGATTAATAAGATTAATAGTTCATAGAAGGTCTCTTTATAATTATTATATAATTACCACTCTACAGTCTTGTCATCTGGTCTCCTTCTTCTTTTATTGCAGTCTGTTGGTTTTGTTTGTCTGCCACTTTTTCCAAATATACAGAATATAGTCTATATGGAAATTTGATTTTAGTAAAAATAGCAAAATATTACTTTATTCTGATTCATTTTTAATGGATTGGTCAGTAACACTGTTAACAACACAGTTCTAAGCTATCGGCTTTTATTTTGTTCCAGAGTGGGACGTCCATGTAAGAAACAAAAAGTTCATGGAGCAGTGGACGAAGAAGAAACAGTTGAAAGTGAGGTGTCCTCAGTAAATGAAACCAAAGGTTGGTAGTGAAGTTCAAACCTTCGGCAGAAATGCTAACTTTGGCTTTGTGAAAAGTTAGGGACTGTGTGGTTATCTTTTTAATTCAAAAACTGATAATATCTTCTTAGGCCATCTTGTAATAACGATTTTGATTTAGACAAACACACATAACAGGAAAATCACTGTACTTCCTTTTTAAGTATCCCTGTTTGTATATTTATGGATTCGTGATGAAATAAAAATAATATATTTAAACTAACCCAGATGTGAAGAATAACTCCTTTCTACAGTTTAACTTGAAACTGACAAATAACAAGTGATAACCTTAGAACTTGCCCTGGCAGATGTTGGCCAATTGGCTGCTTCCAATGCCTCTGGTCTTAATGTTTTGACAAGAAGAGTTCCCTGTCACTGGGAGACAGAAATGAGAAAAGTGTATGTTGTGCCAGCGAGAACTACATGCAGAGAAGGCCAGTTCCAAACCCAGAGATGGAATGCAGAGCTTCCATCCTTTTTAGGTTTATACGGAAACTGTAACCCATTTCCAGTAGCATCTGGTGCAAGGCAGAATCCAGCCATGTCAGTGTATTACATAGGCTGCTCATACACACCTGCACAGGGTCTTTCCCAGAAGAAGCTCAATAGTCCATACTCCATACATACATACAGCATCCAGGCACAGAATTAGAACAAAGGATACTTGAGCCAGGATTGCTGACCACTGTGTTGTTTTAATTAAAGAATGCACCTCACAAAAATGATTGTCATCGGAACTGTGCTAACGGTATACACATTGGCTGACGATATGCACATCTTTCTTGTTTTGTGGCTGATGTAACAGCACATAACAGCAATCCATCTCTTCCTCATCTTTGTACTCTGAAAAATATCTACAAAGTAGACTTCATTCAAAAGAATTTATTATAAATAAATTGCAAAGATCAATTTGAAATGTATTTTGTATTTTAGTAAAATTTACTGCAGTTTCTTCAAATCTCCAGCAGATGGTAGCCCTGAACTTGTAGATGAAAAATACCTGGTACCAAATATAAACTCTGAATGCTTATGAAAGTTTTGGCCCTGAAGTATTTGCATTATCATGATATTGTATATTTACAATATTCTTAATTTGATGGTATTATTATACACATATAGTAAAAGTGGTATAAATGGAGCAATTTCTGCAATTAGGAGCTGAACGTAATAATGAAGCATGGCAAAAAGTTAATTCCTGTTTTTATTTAGGTAATACATGTGAAAATACATGTTTCAAATAGTAAGTTCAAATTCACAATATTGAAACAAATTTTCTATATATATAGTTATATATATTTGTGTAAAAATTATGTTTACATTTGGAAACTGAGGAATGTTGAAATTAAATTGTCTGTGTTTGAATTTTTTGCCCCTTTGTTTTAATGTGTCTCCCCTTTGCAGAAACAGAAGAATTAACTTTACAACAAGCTCTTCATCAGTCTGTCTTTATGCCTTCTACATCTCCCTTACCCAGTTCACCCTTGTGTTGGGAACAGCATAGCAAACTCCTTCCCAGTGTTGCTGGAATAACTGCAAGTAAAGTGGCACAATGGACAGTGGAAGAGGTAGGTCTCTATTTCTTTTCATTACATCTTTTACATTTTGACTAAGGCACCCCATTTAATGGGTTTTCATTTAACAAAACCAAAACATCTGACACAGCAGTGCCATGTTAGCAATCTCTCTGTTAATTTTAGCAATTGCAAAACCAGCTAGCTGGTCTTAGACTGTAGGAAACAGGAGTCAGACCACACTACTGACTGTGTTAGTAGAAATGTTGTACAGTGTAGCCTTAAGTGGAAAATAACCTAAACTGGGCAAAGTATATTTCAG
Source organism: Polypterus bichir lapradei (assembly GCA_026402145.1). NCBI lineage: Eukaryota > Metazoa > Chordata > Cladistia > Polypteriformes > Polypteridae > Polypterus > Polypterus bichir. Next base: position 116,648,003 of record JANRMT010062791.1, read on the forward strand.
CTGTTACTATGAAGGCTCACCACGGCCTTTTACTTCCTTAGACATCTCATAAAAGCAATAATATCTCCATCTGTGTTTACCATCTTCTACAGAAGCACAGCAGAATCCATCTTTACTTCATACCATCCTGGTACAGCACATGGTCAGCTCAAAACTAGACAGCGTTACAGAGGCTTGTGAAAGTGTCACAGACTTTTACCAGACCACAGCTCCCTTATATCCAGGACATACAGCATATACTATAACATGCTGTCATACAAAGGCAAACATTATTACTGAAGACGTCAGCCATCCTGCACATTTAGTTTTCTACCACCTCCATTATATCAAATGGTACCGGACCGTTAGCACATTCAACTAGATTCAGGGATGGTTTTCATCCTCTAATCATAAGGCTGCTCAACAATTGGTTGTACCAATGTATTATATGATGTGTATTTCTTCATCTTTGTTGTATTAAATGAAGAGTGTTGCATTCTTTGTGTTATATCATTATCAGTGGGTAACCTGCAAGCACACATGACAGTAAATAAAGTAGAACTTGAAGTTGAACATATTGCTTTTAAGTAAATGAAAACAAAAGCTAATGTACATCAAATGAAGTAATATTTTGTAGTGTTGTCTTAGTCTATAAAAAGACACTGCACAGCATAAGTAAAGGTCTATTTATTAGATTAGCCTAGGGCAAGGGTCTCATATTTCTGTACAGCCACAGTGCCTGCAGCATTTCATTAGAAAACAGTTCTTGTTATTGATAGAACTTTCTACTTAATTGCATGGCTTGCTTCAGGTCTTTGTCTACCTCTTTAGAAATTACAAATAATGCATTTTAGTTCTGTTTAAAAATTGAATAAACATTCCAACTGCAATATTAGCTTTTTATTAGATACAGTATGGGTTTTTTCTGCTCTGTATTATTTTTTCATTTTACTTTGGATAGGTTCTGGTTCCTTTCTTTCTTTTTTGTCTTTTTTAACTAATTAATGTTAAGATACCAAAAACTATGTAGAAAGTACTGACCTTGGTTGAATTTTCATTCTGTGTTTGTTTAACATTAAGTAGTGTATGGAATATTCTAATTACACAGAAAGAGAGAGAAAAAGCTTTTAAGGATTTAGTGGTACAAATCCATTCTAGTTTACAAAATACATTATTGATTTTCTCAGGAAATCAAAATTATGTACAGCTAAATGTCTAATGAAGCACAAGGTTAGCACAGGGATATCTGGCCTCTTGATCCTGAGAGATTTCAAAACATCATAAGCAACCTGGCCTTTTTCTTTGTGTTCTTTCTATACATAATTACCATTAAACTACAAACTGTAGCACAGTCATATTTGACAGCTGTGTCCTGTTATATTGGTTGACTTTGTAAAATTACACTTATATTAACTTATTTGGCCGATGCCTTTATCTAAAATGACTTACAACATTTCAGATACAATTGCATACATTTAGTTTCTTTTTCCAATTGAAGCACAGGCGAGTGAAGTGTCTTGCTCATGGTCACACAGTGTCTGTGGCAGGATTTGAACCCACAACCTGAGGGTTGGTTTGCAGTCCAAAGCTTTAATGCATCATGTGTGCTTTAGTAAATTAACAACAGAGGAGGATGTACCATTTAATGAATTATGTTTATAATTAATTAAGCCATATAGGAAATCAAACTCAGCATGATCAAGACTAAAATGGTGATTTTCTTGTTGAACTTAAAGACAAGCGACAAGGCAGTGCCAGCAATTTTCTTGATTCTAACCACACAATCATTATCAATTTCTTTTTGGATGCACACTAGTTTTCTTCATACAAACAAGAGTTTACCTGCTAAGACTATATGACTTTAAAAAGCATTCATTTTCATTGAATACATCTCATAATGCATCAGCAGTCAGTTTTAACAATATGAAATGAAAGCATTACTCTTAATATATTAAAATATTAAGATGTTTTATTTTAATTAAAGCAATTTAAAAGTCCACTCAGAACTGGCCTTTGTTTTAATGTTGAATGCTGTATTATGTGTAAAGTGACTTATAGTTGAAAGGTTATTTCATTGCTATATTCATAATGCTAAATAAAATATCTTTACAATAGTTTAAAAATAGTTTTTCTTTGTAGTAATCAGTGACAGTACTTTAATAAAACATTTTAATAAATCCATTCTGCTTAAGTATAAATACTAATAGCAATACTCCAATCATGCAGCAGTTTGCAGTGTTACCAGGGAATTTTTTTTTGTCCCTAAAGTTGAGCATTATTTGAAAAGTGCCTATAATGTCTTTAATAAAAAGCGAGCAGAGATTGTTAAAACATGTGATGTTCCTGCATATTGCAATTAAAGGTGCCATTTTGGTGGGGGGTGTACATATCAGTATCACATTCCCCAAAAACTGTATATTTTAGTTTTTTCAGCTTTGAGGGGTCTTTTTGATAAAAAAATCTGCTAGAAAACTTTAAAGAACACTGGTGCAGTTGCTAAGCTGTCTACACTGGTGATTGCAGTAAATTACATATTGCGATTAACTGCCTATGAGACAAAGATTGTGTGGAAGATACAATTTTCTATCTGCTCCACAAGGCGTGTTCTTACCTCGACAAAGCTGGCAACACTATGAGGATGATATTTTTTTTTTTTTTTTATTTTATTAATTTTATTGTAATCATTCCATACAAATAGATATATTTTTACAAAAAAAAAAATAGGATGAAAACAAATTGACCCCCACCCCTAAGAAAGAGAGCATGGCCAACGGAGTAAAGCTTAAAGCTTGTAAACATACCTAAATTGATTAGTTTAAAAGGGCAATAGAAATGAATGGAGAAGAAAAAGAAATGCAGAAAGAATTGCTTCCTCGGTGCTTTAAGAGCTTATTCTAAAATATTAATGATTAGATTTTGCCACGTTTTGAAAAAATTCTGAACCGATCCTCTAACTAAGAATTTGATTTTTTCCAATTTCAAATAGTATAAAACATCGATTTCCCACTGACTTAAAAGAGGAGAGTTAGGATTAAGTCTATGTGCCAAAAGTGTAGTGAATGCAATCACAGTTTGTTTGTCCTTCTCCACTTTAAGCCCATCTGGAAGAACACCAAACACAGCTGTTAATGGGTTAGGAGGGATTGTGACACCAAGGCTGTCTGGAAGGATGATGTTTTTTGATTTCTCCAGTGCCTTCAATACCATCCCGTCATCCCTGTTAAGGGATAAACTCAAAGATATGCAGGTGGATAAGCCTATAGTGTCCTGGATAATGGATTATCTTTCTGGCAGATCACAGTTTATGAGTCTCAGGGTCTGTGCTTCTGATACAGATGTGAGCAACACTGGAACACCACAATGAACAGTCCTATCTCCTTTTTTCTTCACTCCGTGCATCTCCAACTACAAATATAACAGGTCATGTCACTTGCAGAAATTCTCAGTTGATTCAGCATTTATGGGGTGTATTGATAAAGGGGATGAGGCAGAGTATTGGAATCAGGTGGAGAAGTTTGTTTCTTGGTGTAGAAAGAATTGTCAGCATCTTAACATCAGCAAAACCATGGAACTGGTTATTGACTTTCACCGCACCAAAGAGTCTTTATGTCCGGTCACTATTTAGGAAGTGGATGTAGCAGAGATCCACTCCTACAAGCATTTGGGGATTCACATCAATTGCAGGTTAATCTGGTCTTGGAACACAGAGGGCCTATATAAGAAAGGGAAGAGAAGGCTTTTCTTCCTTAGGAACTGCATTCGTTTGATGTGGGAAATTATATCCTTCACATCCTCTACAACTATGTGATGCAGTTTTCTACGTTGTGGTGCACTGGGCTTGAAACATCCCTTCAAGCGATGCCAAAAGAATTAACAAGGTAATTAAAAAAGCAGGCTCAGTTAAACGACACACTCTGGACCCCTGGAGGTCATAGCAAAAAATAGAATTAAAACAAAACAGAGTGCCATTATGGACAATGCTACACATCCTCTCTCTGATACACTAACACAAAGTACTTTTAGAAAACAACTTTTTCAGCCAAATTGTGTCAAGAAATGCTACTGGGGCTCCGTAATACCTACAGCAATATGCCTGCATAATGCCTCGCTGTGACTGTGATAGCCAAGTTGGAAGTTTTCTTTTTCTTTCTTTCTTTCTTTCTTTCTTTCTTTCTTGAAATAGCATCTGTAAAAACCCAAACCTAGGGACAAATAAAGTTCTGTCTGATCTGATCTATAGTTTTATTGAAAAAAACTCAAAATCTGATTTTCTGTTTAACTGTAAACACTGAAGAGTAGACTGACATATAACATTGAAACCTTATTCAACCATTAAATTTATTATTTTAATTAGACAGCTTAGTTTTTCAACAAAACACAGGATTTCCAGAGTATGGCTAATTCAGATTTATAAAAATATTTATGGGCTGTTACAATATTTTATTAAATACAATGCAATTATAATTTAATTAATGTGTACTAATTAATTAAATTGTGCTAATTAACTAAATAAAATAACATTTACTTTCAGCACGCTCATGTAGCATCTTTTAGTCTCTATGCTATTTAAACTTTCATTCCCTCAGATGGAAAGTTAAATTTCCTTTTTTTATGGCTTGCCTCATATGTCAAAGCATATGCTATCATATCCATCCACTCATTAATTTTCTTGATATTTTACATTGTGTAAATATTTACAGTAGTGCTGCTACTAAATGAAATAGTAGTATTGCAACATGTACAAAAGTGAAATTGCATGTCCTAATAATGTGTCTGTCTATATGTGTGCCTTTAGTATAATTTCCAATCTATTCAATTTTTGAACTGGAAAGCTGAATTGCAACACACTATGCTACATCATATATATATAATGGCGGAAGTGCCGGTTGTCTCCCCGGAAGCACTCCGGGTGTCCCTGTTTCTCTTCCCCCCAGCACTTCCTGGTGTGGCGGAAGTGCTGAGGTCTAGGGTCTTCCAGGTATTGGGGTCCCCCTGGCGGTAACCCCGGGACCCTACAGGGTCGAGCTTCCCAGCTCTTTACCCGCGGCCCCCAGGGCGGTCGTCCCCTCGAGGGAACCTTGGTTCACGACCATAATTCGTTCCAAAACACTGGTCGTAAACCGAGTTGGTCGTGAACCGAAGCAATTTCCCCCATAGGATTGTATGTAAATACAATTAATCCGTTCCAGACCATACAAACTGTATGTAAATATGTAAATATAAAGATTAAGCACAAATATAGTTAATTACACCATAGAATGCACAGTGTAATAGTGAACTAATTTAAAAACATTGAATAACACTGACACAAAACACCCAGGCTCCCTGCTCAGCTACACGAGCAGGCTCGCTCGCGCTCTCTCTGTCTCTCAGTAGCACACAACTCCCCCCCCCCCCCCTTTGTCAGCGGCACGCGATCGCTCATGCTCTCTCTTTCTCTGTAGCACACACACACACACCCCCCGTCAGCAGCACGCACTCGCTTTCTCTCTCTGTAGCGCACACACCCCCTCCCCCCCTCTGTCAGCAGCACGCCCTCGCTCTCTCTCTGAGCTCGCTCACTCGCGCTCGCGCTCTCTTTCTCTCTCTCTGAACAGAGGGGAACATTTGAACAAATCCGAACTTTAATTTAAAAACCAACCACAAGAAACCAGAAAACATTGCAGGAGTTCATGCTAATAGCCTTACAGCCCAATCGCTGTAAACACTTTTTTTAAAATGAGTTTTAAGCACAGCGGAAAAAAAAGGAACATTAGAACAAATCCGAACTTTATTTTAAAAACCAACCACAAGCAACCAAAAAACATTGCAGGAGTTCATGCTAATAGCCTTACAGCCCGATCGCTGTAAACACGTTTTTAAAAATGAGTTTTAAGCACAGCGGAAAAAAAGGAACATTAGAACAAATCCGAACTTTCATTTAAAAACCAACCACAAACAACTAAAAAAGTAACAAGATCACGCTATTTTAGCCTTACAGCCTGATCGCTGTAAACACTTCTTTTAAAATGAGTTTTAAGCACAGCGGAAAAAAAGGAACATTTGAAAAAAGAGAAAAGTAACATTGCAACTAATAACGCTATGAACAACTCCATCTGTAAACACTTTAATGAGTTTTAAGCACAGGGAAAAAAGTGAACATTTGAAAAAAGAGAAAAGTAACATTGCAACTAATCACGCTATGAACAACTCCATCTGTAAACACTTTAATGAGTTTTAAGCACAGGGAAAAAGGCGAACATTTGAAAAATGAGAAAAGTAACATTGCAACTAATCACGCTATGAACAACTCCATCTGTAAACACTTTAATGAGTTTTAAGCACAGGGAAAAAAGCGAACATTTGAAAAAAGAGAAAAGTAACATTGCAACTAATCACGCTATGAACAACTCCATCTGTAAACACTTTAATGAGTTTTAAGCACAGAGAAAAAAGCGAACATTTGAAAAAAGAGAAAAGTAACATTGCAACAATTCACGCTACGAACTGAAAAATTAACTTTTGAAAAATCCGTAATACAGAAACCACCAAGAAAACTAACCTTGCATGAGTCGAGTTCTGGCATGAAGTGAAGAGGAACTGGGTGGAGAGGAGGGAGAGTCTGGCTCCGCAATGGAGGGATGTTTTCCTTCAGGTGTTTTCTCTCTTGTGATTTCTTGGGTTTCTGGTGTTTTTAGCTGTTTAGCTGGTGAGAGCGAAAGCCTCATGCAGCCATTCCAAAAACAAAGTCCTTGTAACCCAACCCTTCGTGTTTGCCCTCCATATTACTGGCAGTCTGGCTTTGTTTACATTTTGCTGCTTGAAAGCACGAGGGTTCTCAAATTGGTAAATGAGTAAACTGGTAAACAGTTTTTCCACCTCTTCCAGCACTTGAAGCCTCTGCCTGGTTACCGCTGTAACTCCTTTTGCAATATCAGCTGCCTTAATAGATTCTTTCTGCTTTAGAATAGTCGAAATCATAGATTTAGACTTCTTGTACTCGGCGGCAAGATCAGTAACATGAACGCCACGCTCAAACTTTTCAATAATTTCTTTCTTTACTTTGATTTCAATTTTCTTCAAAACTTTCTTCTCACCACTCTTCACTTGCTTAGAAGCCATAGTTAACTGCAACAGCACACGAAATACTGTAGAGCACAAAGAGAGTGCAGGTAAAGCACGCACGTCTGACTGAGAACAATGAACAGGGAGCGTCTCTCTCTCTCTCTCTCTCTCTCTCTCTTTCTCTTT
>JANRMT010062791.1:116660751-116672244 GCA_026402145.1 Polypterus bichir lapradei
TATATATATATATATATATATATATATATATATATATATATATATCATACACATATTTCAGCATCTCCATTAGCTTTCCCCAAAGGAGTTCAGTTCATCAGTTAAAAGCTTTTTTAAAATCCCTTAACTATCTAAAGGTCAAGGTAAAGTTGAAGATTATTAATCCACAATAGGAAATTCACTGGCCTATGTACATTACAAATACATGACAAAAAAAGAGAATAAGATGGAAAATGAAAACAATAACCAAAGAAAAACTAAATTCAATATGCATGTAAATTTAGTTTAATCTAGTTAGCACTTTTTGATTTTTGTTTTAGCCACTGTATCATTAAATAAATTAACTGCTAAAGATGCAATTTACCTCTTACATTATTGTTTTTACTCTGCAACTTGTAGACTGTTAAAATGAAATTTATAGTGCAGAGGATCATTAAGAATTTAATCAAGCTTTGTCAGGAGGCAAGACGCATATAGCTGTTTTAAAGATATTTGATCAATTTCAAGGACTCTGTTCTCAGTTTAAATTATGTGTTGGAAGCTTCTGTCTTTATCTTAGGTACATATAGCCTGTCTTAAAAATGGTTCAAAAAAAAAAAAAAAAACTCTTTAACTGTTTAAAACATACTGTACATTATAAACTAAAAAGGAATTTAACATTGAGTAAATTCAAGTTAGAAAATAAAAACCATTTTGTGAAACTTTTGTGAAACAGTTTTTTCTTATACTAAATCTTTATTATAGCCTTTGCTTCTCCTGTTCCACACCTTGACCTATTTCCAATTTGCTTTTTACCATTTAAGTAGGTTGTCTTTCTCTCTAACATTGATTTTAATAAACACCAGGAGAATTACTTTCAGAGATGATGAAATTAAACTGAACTTTCTAAATAATGCACCTTTCATTGCTGTCCCATTCATTTTTAAAGTAAGTTTCATTTTTTGACACAGGGTACTCTATTGGACATCCAGTCTGTGTTTTCCATTGGTTGCTTTGACATGAGTCGATTTATAGATTAAAGGTGAAAATTATAAATAAGTCCAAAAAAAGCAAAACTTGCAAGTGACTATTGGTGCTTGCAGAAGTTCATATTTAATCACAAGCTATGACAAATAATTATTTGATTAATTCAAATACTGTTTTTTTTTTCAGGTGACTGAATTTATACAGCATTTACCAGGATGCAGAGAACAAGTAAAAACATTCAGAGAAGAAGTAAGTATTTTTTTTAATAACTCACAAACAGTGCATTTGATGTAATGCTCACTCAATTTTCCTTGCATAGGACTTTTACATTATCAACTGCATGTTTGGAATAGTGTGGAAGATTTTGCAGTTCTGTGAATCTTGCATTGTGGCAGTTACTCCTCATTTTCCTTTTTCCCAAAAACATTGCTGGTACAGAATATAAACTGGGATAGGAATTTCACAATGTAGGGGTAACCAAAGGCTTTTTAAAATCTGGAATAAACGCAGTGCATTGTAGCTCACACTCACTTCACACAGAATTAATTCTGAGTTGCCACCCACACCAAGCATGCAAGTCTTTAGGGTGTGGATGGAATCTGGAGTACCTGGTGAAACCTAAACAGACACAGGGAGAACATGCAAACTCCATGCAGTGAGTGGCTAGGTCAGATTTTTAACCCAAGTGCATGGAGCTAGGTGGCATTAGTGCCAGAATTCTGCTCATATTTTACACATGGTTTACTTATTTCTGTCCAAAATTGGTTGCATCCATTATTATTTTACATATAGTATTGATAAATATGCTGTTTATTTTGAAGACAATCACAACCATAAATAAACATGTCAAAATGTTTTACTTTTTATAAGATAAACATAATAACATTTTCAAAATCATAAACCCATACATTATGTATATGCAAAAATCTAAATTTTGCCTTGCTATTACTACAGACCTTTTAAGGTATTATACAATTTTAGGAGTAGCCTTTGAAGCACTCTGTAAAGTATGAGGTAGTCTGGCTGCCATTGGAACTGGCTGAGTTGTCCTAATTGATGATGTAAGTGATGATGGCAGCTATGGAATGAATTCTAAAATATGGAGAAAACCCCATCCTGTTTATGTCTAAAAGAAATTGCCTGATTTACAAGCAATTTGCTTTTCAGTAAAACTGTGACCTGAAAATTGGCTACAAGGTGAACCAAGGAGCTTGTCTGAACAAGTGGAAAATTTGAAATTGTCCAGTTAATTTCACTTGAACATGAATTTTCTGTTGATATTTCTCTTTAAACTGATATCTGAAAACAACAGTCACATTTGTCCAATAGTGCTTGGTACAGCATTGCAAAGGAAAAGATAGAAGGTGTAATGATTTAATGGGATGCAGGCTCACACATCTTGATTTGTCCCAGGATTTATGTTTGCTAGTTTTTGATTGCCAAAACATCTGATTGCTAAACTAGTGATGGACTACTACACCTTTTTTAGTGTATAAAAAGAGAACAATAGACAGCAGACACTACATTTTTGAACTTGTCAACTCAAAATCCAGAATGAAGATGTAGTTAAAATGAAAAAAACTATAGTTTTGCATTCCTTCAGTCCCTCAATTCATTTATCATCTGTACTGCAGTTCAGTGGAGTTTATCCCGGTAGCATCACTTGGCAGGAAACAACACTGGATAGGACACCAGGGGCCTCGTGTATAAATGGTGCACATTTCTTGGTTCGTATTTCCTGTCATCCTACATTTATCCAGATAGTTGTAGACATGGAACACACATGAAAAGAATGTATTCCAAATAATGATATATTCGTTACCCTATACAACTCCAGGTGCCTTACACACAGATTAACAGACTTGAGCTGGGAGAACTTCAGCTGTGTCGGTAGGAGATGGGATAACAGGCTGCTTGCTGCTTGTTCTGATTGACACATTTGTAAAACAAAGACACTGATGAAGAGGTGTAAAGGAATTTAAGGTGGCCTGGCATTACGACTTTTTTCGTAGGTTTCAGGGATTCTATTGTTAACCCATTGTATGTGTGTGTGGAGTCAGGTGATCAGGAAACTCTTCAGTGCGTTATGTCGAGGACACAGAGGATTATTAGGATACAGCTTCCAGCGCTGGAGAACATGTATAGCACACACTCCCTAAAGAAAGTCACCAGCACCTGCATGGATTCCACTAAGGCATGCCACAGTCTATTTGAACTTGTTCCTGCCTTGCACTTGATGCTTGCTGGGACTGGCACGACCTTGAAGGAATGGAATAATTAAACATGTATAAAGAAGTTTTCCAATGTTCCATAAAAGTTTTGAAGAATCAGTGTTCTAAGCTTACAGCTAGCTTTACATTTATCATAGAGATCATTGCGTGGCGATTGTTTATGCAGAGAAACAAAATGGAAGGACAGGAATTGAGGGCTGGTATGTTTGACAGAAACAGTACTGCTGCATTAAATTATTCCATTCAGGGTTGCGCATGTCCCAGCAAGCTTCCTCCAGAAGGCAGTAACAATCCCTTGATGGGGGAGGCAAGAACAATCACTGGACGGGGCACCAGCTCATCGCTACCGCTGTGGCACCGGGACCCACATGTTTAATACATGCTTTAATGCATTTCACCATGAAAATAATACGAAGTATACATCTTACTGTTTGTTATCAGTTTGTTATAATATTAAGTTTAATGTCACTGTCTCTGTGCACACTGTTATGGATTCATTCATACAGGCAGACCAAGTATGGTACACAGGGGCTAGGCTGCATTTAGAAACCATGAGCCTAGCAGTTTGGAGAATGAGACAAACTGCAGTGTGAGCATTGTGCTATTCTTGTTGGAGGTGGGGTTTGAGTTTTTTACTGTCCTTGTTTGGAGACCAGAGAAGACCAGCACATGGAGAAACCAGTATATAAGGCTTGAACTGCTGCCAAACCCTTTGAAGCTGACGGCCGGATGATGTTGCCTTCATCCGTCCCGAAAATCCTTTCAGCGTAGTGACGAAAAATGGCTGTATGACTGTATACATCAAGATCCAACCTGGTGTTGTCTGCTATAAGCTTCCTTTGTCTGTTATACTGCGTAAAATTGTCATTAAAGAAAGCTAAGTATAATTCTCTCATGTGATTCTTTGTTAGTATCGCCGTAATCACTATGGGAGGGATATTGCCTTTTAATATCATATCTCTATATTTTCGGTTACTTAAAATGCCGCAATTTAAAAGAACTTATTCCAACAAGGGAGCTTTTGCTTCTAAAGGAAACACTGTTCTAAAATGTTCAGAGAGCTGTAATATCATGAATGTAATGTATTCTGTGTGGCAATCAGTGCCTTTACTCTCCTGTCAGCATAAGAGAAAGCCCGTTTAAGAAGCATGTGGTGATTAATGACTGGGTTGGGGAACACATGTTACAATTCGCCTTTTCACCTCGACTTTGACATCTGACCACTTCTTTTTCATTTCGGGCACTGTGCGACTTTCTGAACTTGAACTTTTGAGTGTCTCCACCACACTGTATCACTCCATCACTTTCCTTTTGTTGCTTATAACACTGCTTAAGCCAACAAATATTATGTTTTTCCTTGCCACCACTTTTCATACACTGAAGTTTTCACAAAACTCTGAAGATAACAGGCTTATTAATTAGCATATTCAAAGGGGTGTAATTCTGGGAAGAGTTGGGGTGGGACAGCAGGCCCTTACACGTGTGTTACTTTTCATGCTGACCGGGATTTATGGAGCTGAAGTGTGTAGAAGTTGGCTTACACACGGTTTTGTGCATCTGAATTTTTCTGTGCGTACGCACATTTCCACTTTTGTCCATATGCCATGTTTTAGTGTGAATTCTATGCACGACGTTGTACATGAGGCCCCAGCCCACTACACACCACACCTCACACAGATTCATGCCAGGTCACAAAACTTTGGCATGCAAAAAAGGAACAAGATCTAACCAGATTAATGTTTGGATGGCATTTTGGCACAGTGGTTAATACTTCTGCACATAGCACCAGAAGACTTTGCTTCACTTGTCTACTTGGAATGTCTTTTCTGGGTATTTTAGTTTTCTGCCCAAAAGATTATTTTTATTATTACAACTATACTCTATTGACTTAATAAAGTCAAATATGTGGAATTTCATTTGGTAATGCTCATCAAACATTGACACAAGCATGTAAATATGAAGGACAACAGTAGTCATCATTTCCAAACTCCCAACAAATTTAGCAAAAACGTATTCATCACATTATTGTACGTTAGTTTTAAGGTCAAGAGGTTGTGCTTCTCACTGCTTGTGGATAAACACTTTAAGAGCTTGGGCAAAATGTGATGGATTGTAAAAGATATTAATGACTTTATGTTTTGTTCAATAAAAACATTGAATTCCTAGTGGAGAGGTGATGAGCAATGATTTTAGAAGTGATGCTCACAACTCTTTCTAGATGCTTTCTGTCCTTGAGAAAGAGATTACTATACTATATTGTGGTGAAGAGGGCCAAAACACTTTTACTAATTAATCTGTAAAAAATGGTCATTGCATCCTGGGACACTTGACACTCTGGGAAGCTTTGTTGACCATAATGGATGTGTTCTCCTTCCATGTTAGAGTGCTGGATATTGTGACATTCTGTACAAACTGGCCATTGATGTATAAAGGTGTGAATGATCTTTTGTCTTACTTAAAGAGTTTGGCTTAAATGTATTCAGTAAATAGGCTAATGAATTTCTTATCTTTCCCTTTCCATTTGGCTCTGAGAATGCAGTATCCTTTTAATTTCAGGCTTTTACCTGATTATCACAGGTGTTTTGTTATGAAATTTCTTTTTCTTGTCAGCCTCTTACATAATACTTTTATACCATCTCAGGCACCTGAGTGAAGTATTTCCCAGACATTTGTCAACATTCATGTCACATTTTGTGGACACAAAAAGAACATTATTGTGTATTGTGTAGTGTTTCCTTGTTTTAAAAAAAAAACAAAAAAACTTACAGATTTTACTTCAGTTTTCCAAGGCAAATTATTTTATCCTAAAAATCAAAAGTTTTATTTGAAATAAGGTAAAGTAAATGTAGAATCCCAACGACTAAATGTTTTCTAAGTTAACATATGTGTTTCTGTATTGCTGTATAAAATCAATCCATTCTATTGAACCGCTTAATCTAATTTTTGGTCACAGGGAGATGATTTACCTTATCAGCAGCAGGCAAAATGGAGTAACCAACTCTGAACTCACTTATAGTTGGCCAATCTATAGAGTTTCATCCTAAAACCCACATCTAAATTTACTATTAGCACAGAACTGGCAGTAGTCTTTCTAACTACAGTAATAACTTTAGGTTAATTTTTATTGTCTCACCCCATGCCATCATTTCACTTTCTTACTGTTGGTCGTGACATGGTAGTTCAATGATTAGCACTGCTGACAGATCCAGCATTCTGGATTCAAACCATATATACAGTCAGGATGGAGGAGATAGTTTTGCAATTTCACATTGACCTTATGAAGGATGTATGGGAATGGGTCTAGTAATAAATGAGTAGTGTGGTCCTGCACCTCATCCAGGGTTGGTTTGTACCTTGTGCTTGGTGCTGTCAATTATTACTAAAACATGAAAAACGTTTCTGTTTTAACAATGTGTTTACATAGATTGTTGTAGACACGGAACACACATTTAATGCATGTGTTCCAAATAACAATATAGTACTATTTATAAAAGGTGTCATTTTGCTTGACTTCTCACTCTATACAACTCTAAGCAACTGACAAACAGGTAAACAGACTTGAGCTGAGAAAACTGCGCGGCGGTGGGGGGATGTGATAGTAGGCTGCTGGCTGCTTGCTGCTTATCGACACATTTACAGGACAAAAGACGCTGATGGAGAGGTGCAAAGCGATTTAAGGTGAAACGGATCTACGAGTTTTTTCGTAGGCTCTGGTAATTCTAGTGTTAAGTGAAAAAGCAAACCCTTGGTGTGAGATTCAACCATTTTAAAAGATGACTATGCACTTTAGTACCCCGTTCATCTTCCTCCATTGCAGTGTGATGTTTTTCAGGGCCAGCAGGGATTGGGTTCACCTCGGAAAGTTATTGATACTGAATGTTGATGCCCAGATGTGAGTTGCTGCTTTCGTTCTTTGGACAATTAGACAATAATAACTAATAACTAAGTCACAGAATTGCTTATATAGGGTGGTCCAGATCTCCATCCATCCATTGATCCATCTTCTTCCGCTTATCCGAGGTCGGGTCGCAGGGGTGGCAGCTTGAGCAGAGAGGCCCAGACTTCCCTCTCTCTGGCCACTTCTTCTAGCTCTTCCGGGAGAATCCCAAGGCGTTCCCAGGCCAGCCGGGAGACATAGTCCCTCCAGCGTGTCCTGGGTCTTCCCCGGGGCCTCCTCCCGGTTGGACGTGCCCGGAACACCTCACCAGGGAGGTGTCCAGGAGGCATCCTGATCAGATGCCCGAGCCACCTCATCTGACTCCTCTCGATGCAGAGGAGCAGTGGTTCTACTCTGAGCCCCTCCCAGATGACTGAGCTTCTCACCCTATCTTTAAGGGAAAGCCCAGACACCCTGCGGAGGAAACTCATTTCAGCCGCTTGTATTGGTGATCTCGTTCTTTTAGTCACTACCCATAGCTCATGACGATAGGTGAGGGTAGGAACGTAGATTGACTGGTAAATTGAGAGCTTTGCCTTACGGCTCAGCTCCTTTTTTACCACGACAGACCAATGCAGAGCCTGCATCACTGTGGATGCTGCACCGATTGTGAACAAGACCCCACCCTTTTCCGGCTGAGGACCATGGTCTCTGATTTGGAGGTGGTGATTCCCATCCCAACTGCAATCTGGTCCAGATCTAATTATGCAATTTTCATTACACTATAACTTAAGTTTATTACATAGAAAATCACCCGAAAAATCCCAGACCATTGAGAAGTGTGTGAACACTTCGGTCTCATGGCCTGGAATCCCTGCAGATTTTATTTTTTTTCTCCGGCCGTCTGGAGTTTTTTTTTTGTTTTTTCTGTCCCCCCTGGCCATTTGACCTTACACTTATTCTATGTTAATTAATGTTGACTTATTTTATTTTCTTACTGTGTCTCTTATTTTTCTGTTCTTCATTATGTAAAGCACTTTGAGCTACATTTTTTTGTATGAAAATGTGCTATATAAATAAATGTTGTTCTTGTTGTTGTTGATGACATGAAGAATCGTCTTTGCGCCATATTGGAATCGTCCCCACATAAATCAAAGTCATCCAGACAATCTGGATTTGCTTAATTAGATCTGGACCGCCCTGTATTTATTAATTGTACTGAAGCTTTTTTTCTTTACATCGTAAAATGTACTGTGTGCTACTGCTGGATTGCTAATTCACACTTGTGCATCAGTGAGAGGGAATATTAAGCAAGTGTGTAGCCAGGGCATTTTCTTTTTCACTGGTGGTTTTCCTGGCTGTAAATGGCACCTCATGTTCTGGCAGTAAACATTGACTTTGTGCATCTGACTCCGTAGGCTTTGTAAAATACAACACAAGTGTAATGGGCTTTGAGGGGCTCTGCGTAGCGTGGTCATAACTTCACCTTTGATGGTCGCTGCAGCAAACAAATGAGCAAAAATATATCCTTACCTTAAAAAAATAACACCAAGAATCTGTGATAAAATAATTGTTACTAGTTTCCTTCTATTATTACAAGGATTATTACCACATAAACGCGGAAGGCATGTTGTCTTAAATTGAATCCTTGGCCACTTCAAATTGAACACATTTTTGGGGAGTTTTAGGGCTGTTTCTATCATCTATGAACCCATGTATCCTAAAGCCTCATTGTATTTTTAAATTCACTTCACTTTAGAGCACAATTTCATGTAGCAAATTAGAACATTAGAACAATCTAGACAAGAACAGACCATTCAGCGCAACAAAGCTTGCCTGTCCTATTCACTGAATCTTCCAAAATCACATCAAGTCTAGTTCTGAAAGTCCCTAAAGTCCTCCTGTCTACCACACTACTTGGTAGCTTATTCCAAGTGTCTATGGTTTTCTGCGTGAAGAAAAACGTTGTAATGTTTGTGTCAAGCTTCCAACTGTACCCCGTTGTCCTCATTCAACTTATTTTAAAGCTACATTCTTGATCCACTGCACTAATTCCGTTCCTAATTTTGAACACTTTATCATGTCACTTCTTCTCAATCATGTCCTCTCTTAAAAAACCTATCATGATTGTGAACAAATAACTTTGACCTGAAAAAGATCAAACTTGTTGTTTAACACTAGAATTACCAGAGCATACGAAAAAACTCGTAGATCCGTCCCACCTTAAATCGCTTCTTAAAACCGTTCTCACCTCTCCGCCAGCGTCTTTTGTTAATCTAAATGTGCTGATAAAAGAAAAGCTGCAAGTAGCCGGCTATTCCATCCCCCCAACGACTTAGAACGTGCACAAACTTCTCCCAGCTCATGCCTTGATTATCTGGGAGTGATGTGGAGTTTTAGAGTGGAAATAATAGATCATTATTTGGAATACACGCATTTCACGTGTGTTCTGTTTCTACAGTAATCTGTGTAAACACATTATTAAAACAGAAACGTTTTTCATATTGTAGTAGTAAATGACAAAATGTAAGCATAAACTATATAATGTATGAAGCCTGAAGTCCAAATATCAAACACATTTACAAAAGGTACAAATATAACAGAACAAGTATGCTTTTATTCAAAAATATAACTGCAGAAAAAAGCCACCTTAGTATGCCACATTGACACCTATTTACTACAACTGCCACGGTAGCCTAATGGTATCAGCCACTGACTAGTATTCAAAAGGTCATGAGTTCGATCCCGTGCGATTCAGTTTTTAGACGTAAACTGCTGTTATTCTTACTATTTTATAATAAAAACATACATTTGATTTCAGTGTGTAACAGCCGGTATAATTTATGATACTTGTAAAGGTTAGTTTTTTTTTATTCACTTTTCATTCTCTCAGTCGTGTTCAGGATCCTTCCCTACACCCCCCCCCCCCCCCCAATTGAGAATGCTGTTTTCACATAAAGATGAGCTATAGCTCTGCAGCGTATTTGTGACTGCATTCTCGTACCGATGCTTACGAACTGAAGAGCCTGCGTGCACTTTTCGTGGCATTACACATCTATTTTTTTGAGCATGCCCGTGTCGCTCAAACACAGGAACATATGTTGGTGTACAAGAATAACAAAACAAGTGCACTTTTATTCTAGACTATACGTGAAGAAAAAATAAAGCAAGTTACAGTAGGCGGTTGATACGACAGCTTGCGTGGTGCAATGCTAAGAACTGCTGATTTCCGATCCGTGCTATATAAAATCATCACATTCAAATATTAACAATTCCCACCCACCCTTCCTACATTCACGACATGTGTACTTGTTGCAGTGTACACATCTCTCTGTGCTATGGTTCCTATTACACTGAATGAGCACCTGACATTGTACTTTCTTCCCTATACAAATAACATTCGAGCTATATCGCGTCTCCAAATAAATCACATTTGAGTTATAGCGCGTCTTTATGTGAAAAAAAGCAGTGTTAGATGGGGGGTAGGGGGAATCGTGGACGCGACTGAGAGAATGGAACTGAATTAAAAAAAAAAAGCTAACCTTTATAATTATCATGCATTTACACTGGCTCTTACAGACTGACTGAAATCAAATGTATGTTTTTATTCTAAAATAGTTCAATACATGCAATACTATTTGAAAAAGAAGAGCGTCAGATCGGGTTTGAATACACGCTGACGCTGTTACAGAAGGAGTCTGCTTATTCAGTGCAGCAGTTTCAACGCACAGTACATGCAATATTATTTGAAAACGAACAGCGTCAGATCGGGCGCATATTCAAACCCGATCTGACGCTGTTTGTTTTCAAATAATATTGCATTAGTGCGATGATGTTTTTACATATATTGTCTCTTTCATTCATCTTGCGGTTTGTAATCAGTGACCGCGTGTTTTTTCCCCGATCTTGCCAGTTCGCACATGTTGCTGTATGGTGGTGTTTCTTTTGTACTCCAGGACATGCAGAAGACAGAATAGTACAGAGCAGTAAGTTCAGCGCTATATGCAATCAGACAGACAGACAGGCAGAGAAGGCACTAGATATATAAATAAACAGGGAAGGCATTGTATAATAGATATATAAAAAGCAGCTAAGGGGATAGATATATAGATAGGTAGGAAGGAAAGGCACTATATGATAGGCAGACAGGGAAGCTCCTATATAATAATAAAATGACTGTTATTACTATATAGATAGACAGGGAGTTCAGGCAGGAAGAACGGCGAAGGTAAAAATAAGTAAATTTTCTCACTAGCGGAGATTCGAACTCGGATCTCTTCAGGTACAGCAAGTCTGCTGTGCTCCAAGTGACGAAATCTTACCAGTACGCCACGGAAGCCGTTGTAAAAGTCCTGAACCTTTTATGAAAGTTTATTTGCTCTTTGGCTGTCAGGCTTCACACATTTTATAGTTTATGTC
>JANRMT010062791.1:116672644-116686292 GCA_026402145.1 Polypterus bichir lapradei
TATTTGCTCTTTGGCTGTCAGGCTTCACACATTTTATAGTTTATGTCTACATTTTGTGACATTTATTACTAAAATATGAAAAATTTTCTGTTTTAACATTGTGTTTACACAGATTACTGTAGAAACGGAACACACATGAAATGCGTGTGTTCCAAATAACAATCTATTATTTCCACTCTAAAATTCCACTTCACTCCCAGATAATCGAGGCATGAGCTCGGAGAAGTTCGTGCACGTTCTGAGTCGGTGGGGGGATGGAATAGCCGGCTGCTTGCAGTTTGTTTTTATCGGCACATTTACAGGACAAAGGAGGCTGGCGGAGAGGTGAGAGCGGTTTTAAGAAGCGATTTAAGGTGGGACGGATCTACGAGTTTTTTCGTAGGCTCTGGTAATTCTAGTGTTAAGATGACTGCTTGTTAGGTGGAGTGCCCACTACATTTTCAATCTGTTTTTGTGTCCTGGCTCTATGAAATACTACACATTGTGCACCTATGACAGAGTTCATTAGATGAATGTTCCTGACCCGGCTTGTGCTGCTGCTCTTGATCATTAACTCCAAAATGACGTGTTTTTGAAGTGGAAATGTTGAAAAGGTAACTCTGCACAAGGTAGCGCACTGAAATAGAGAACCCTACAAATGAGGATTGATGAAAATGAAACACAGAAAGCCTTTTTTGAGACTGCAAGAAGTATTTTTCTGACTTGGGTATGAGATAATAATTTGTGTTTTTTCATTGCAGCAAATTGATGGGGAGGCATTTCTTCTGCTTACTCAAGTGGATCTTGTGAAAATAATGAACATCAAACTTGGGCCAGCCTTGAAGATTTATAACTCTATCCTAATGTTCAAAACTGCAGAAAACTCATTTAATGAACTTTAAAAATTAAAAGTCTGTTTTTATTGTCTTTTCAAAATGAAAGGCATCATCACTGACGGAATGTGAAGATATTTTTCTTCCAGTGTGAATGTATTTGAACTTCTGTGAAGTGCAAAAACAGTTTTGTAAAATTCTCATTTAAAAGCCATCTTAATGAACAGTAGTCAAGTTTGTGAAGTTTGCAGACTTTTGGCCTTGACTTCCCCTCTCTGGGCATCGTTTTGAAGGAAGAGAGTGTAGCATTGATGGCTTAATAAAGAAAATGAAAAGATGATTGTTCTCAAAGCACAGGATAGCTGGGAGCCGATGAACTCCACTGTAATTATTAATTATGCACAATTTGTTTGAATACTTGCAGTCTTTTTGAAAGTTCCTTATACTTTTCAGTCGCCTAAAACAAACCCTTTTTGTAAGCAAACATCATTTGATGTTTCATATAGTACATTTGGTGCACATGTGTCTGTGAATGTTTTTTTTTTCAATAATAGAAGAAAACGTTCAAGAATAATGAAGGTATTTTCAGCAGTGTGTGTGTGTGTGTTTTTTTTTTGTGATCTATCTGTATGATTGCAGAAAATACTTTAATGTGTATTAAACCAAAGTTATTTTTGTTTTATTTATTTATGAAAGTAAGTGTATTTTTTCCACTCTCAAACTTATTATTGTGAAGATTCTGCTGTCATAAGCGAAAGATAAATGTGCAATGTTTTGGGTTATGTCCATAGACTTTGCAGTATTGTTTTCTCCTTATTTAGCCATGTTGCTTTTGTGCTGATGTTTATGTAATTAAAATTCACTTGATCTCTTGTGTAAATATTCTCCATTACAAACTGTCAACTGATCTATGATCAGTAAGAATTTGAAATTAGTGTTTTCAAAACTGGAAAGAGGATGAGGCTGAAATGTTTGGTGGAAATTGAATAATGCATTGTAGTCATCGAGCCCTTGTGTGTTACATTTTAAAATAAACATTTGCCTAGCAAACAAGAGTCTAAACATCTGAAAATGTGCAATGTATTATTACTAAAAGCATTGCATCTTTCTGATTGGAAAGTGATGTTTTTATTTGGATTGCTTTTTGCCATGTTAGCTTTCAGTTGCTGAATTATAGGAGCCTTGCACTATATAGTGACTTGGATCCACCCAATAATGGCTACAACAAGATCAAAAGGAAAAATACCCCCTGAGTCTGCGAGAGCGGGGGCGGAAGATGACTCGATGGCAGATTTTACGGTAACAGACTTTGGAACGGAATCGACAATGAATCAAATGTTCAGCACAAGAGTTGATAGAGTAACAGAACGGGCAGGACACAAGCTTCAAAGCTGCATCTGTGGCTTGAAAAAGGTAACATCAGAGAAGGGTCTCAAGATCCACCAGGGCAGGAAAAATTGCCTGAGAGAGCATTGCGAGGGGCCTCGCATTGACCACTACTTCTTTAGAGGAAGGGCAAATCATTCGAGTGAAGCCCAGTGGCAGGTTAGTCACCACAGTCCACAGGGCATCAGAACCCCAGACGAAACTCAACCAAGCACAGAGGCGCCAACGCTCATGAGTCCAGAACCCATCCAGCCACAGATAGCAGTAGAGTGGAAGATGAAGGGACGGAAGCCTCAAATCTTATGGCCTAAATCCTGCCAAAAAAAGGAGTGGGAAACCACAGACACAGACCTCGCCCATCTTCTAGTGGGGCTGAAAGGGTAGGTGGAAAGAAAGCTGGGCAAGATCGGGGAGATCATTTACAGCTATGGAGCAGACAGATTTGGGGTGAAAAGCACAAATCTTAGGATGCAGAAGGATCCATCCGTCAAGCTAAAGTCCAGGAGACAACAAGAGATCGAACAACTGGTGAAAGAAAGTAGGAAACTGAGAAAACAATGGAAAAAGGCCACAGAATTGGACAGGAAAGGACTTGAGGCTTACAGGGCGAAATTAGGCAGCGAATTGCAACACTGCGAAGAGCAGAATGCCTAAGAAAGAAACATAAGAAGAAAGAACGAACGAGGACTTGCTTCTACAGAGACCCCCATAAGTTTGTCAAAGATCTCTTCGTAAAGGAGAAAACTGGGACCCTAAAAGCACCCATAAGGGAACTAGAGGAGCACCTGAGGAAGACCTACTCCGATAACAAGAGGCATGTGCCAGCCAGTATTCCAGATGACATGCCACCAATTCAACCACCCGAGCACCAGTTGGAATTAAGGCCCCCTACATGGAACGAAGTTGAGAGGACAGTAAAGCGGGCAAGAGCAGCCTCAGCCCCTGGGCACAATGGCATCCCATATAGGCTCTATAAGAATGTGCCAGGCGTTTTGAAGTACCTCTGGAAGCTAATGAAGGTGGCATGGGAGAAAGGAGTCATACCGAAAGCATGGCGGCGGGCAGGAGGTATCCTGATTCCCAAAGAGAAGAATTCTTCAACCATCGATCAGTTCCGCCAGATCAGCCTCCTGAATGTGGAAGGAAAGATATTCTTCAGTGTTGTGGCCCAGAGACTCTCAGCGTTTTTGCAGAAGAACAATTTTGTGGACACCTCAGTGCAGAAGGCAGGGATAAGAGGATTTTCAGGATGCCTGGAACACCAAAATGTCATCTGGCACCAGATACAGACAGCCAAGAAAGAGAAGAAAGATCTGCACGTGGTTTTCCTAGATCTTGCCAATGCTTTTGGGTCAGTGCTGCATGAGATATTGTGGACGCCATTCAAGTTCTTCCAAGGCCCAGAGGGAATTACAAGACTGGTCAAAGCCTACTTCCACGACCTGCAATTCTGTGTGACAACACAGACTAGAACAACGGCCTGGCAGCACCTCGAGATAGGCATAATGGCGGGCTGTACCATCTCTCCACTGGCGTTTACCATGGCGATGGAGCTCATTATTCGAGCCTCCCGATGGGTGGTTGGAGGGGAACGGTCAAAGGCTGGTTTACGTTTCCCCCCAATCAGGGCATACATGGATGATATGACAACAATAACAACAACAAACGCATGCACCAAACGTCTGTTGAATAAACTTCAGGAAAACATCAAGTGGGCACGAATGGAATTTAAACCCAGCAAATCCTGCAGTATCTCCATAGTCAAAGGCCAGCTTACCAATGAGAGGTTCCAGGTTAACAACGAACCAATACCAACAGTTCTGGAGAAGCCTATCAAAAGCCTTGGCCGTTGGTATAGTGCAGAGCTCAAAGACTCGAAGCAGGTGGAACAACTCAGGCAGGATACAATCAACGGCCTAAATAAGATCAATAACACTGCCCTTCCAGGGAAGCTGAAACTGTGGTGCTTTCAGTTTGTGCTACTGCCCCGTCTCATGTGGCCAATTTCTATCTATGAGGTCACATTATCCCAGGCCAACCGGCTGGAGAGGCTACTGAACGCACAAGTGAGGAAGTGACTTGGACTGCCGAGGTGCCTCACCAGCATTGGCCTGTATGGTAACGGAACCCTCTCTCTGCCAATCTCAAGCCTGGTGGAGGAGTACAAATGGGCAAAATCAAGGCTGGAAATGACTCTCACAGAATCCCGGGACTCAGTTGTCAGAGGTGCTGCTCCAACCCTAGCAACAGGGAGGAAATGGAAGCCATCGGCAGTAGTTGTGGAGGCAAAGGCTGCCCTCAGACACCGGGACGTAGTGGGGCATGTCCAACATGGTAGAGGGGGCTTTGGATTCGAAGCAGTAACACCCACATGGCAAAAGGCTACTCCAATGGAGCGGTGGCAAATGGTGGTGGAGGAGGTCCGCCGCCAGGAGGAAGCAGCCAGGTGTGCCAAGGCGGTCTCCCAAGCCCAACAAGGCCGCTGGATGAAGTGGGATGGGGTGGAGAGGAGGAAAATTACTTGGAGCGAGATGTGGAGCATGAAGGCTAATAGACTAAGTTTCATCATCAGAGCCACATACGACGTCTTGCCCTCCCCAACCAACCTACATCTTTGGCATGGAAAGGATCCAGCATGTCCTCTGTGCGCTATCCCAGCAACCCTCAAACACATACTGGTGGGTTGCAAGACCAGCTTAACTCAAGGAAGATACACCTGGCGCCACAACCAAGTGCTGAGATGCTTGGCTGCCGAAATTGAGAACAAGAGAGTAAACATTAACGCCATGCCTCTAGAAGCACAAAGTATCATCCGACGGAGAACAACCTTCATGCGGGAAGGGGAGAAACAGCGGACCAAGCCTTTACTCCAAGATAATGGTCCATTGAACCCAGCCCGGGACTGGGGGTTGCGAGTGGACCTCAACCAGAGGCTCACCTTCCCACCCGAAATTGCGACAACTAACCTGCGTCCAGATCTTGTGCTCTGGTCCAAGTCCTGTCGGCGTGTCTTCATCGTCGAGATGACAGTCCCATGGAAGGATGCTATCGATTAGGCATTCGAACGGAAGAGGCTGCGATATGCCAGTTTAGCAGCTGAAGCAGAGGGGCGGGGCTGGAACGTCAAAGTGTGGCCAGTGGAGGTGGAATGCAGAGGGTTTGTAGCCAGTTCCACCACGAGGCTATTGAAGGAAGTAGGGATCAGAGGGCAGGCTCAACAGAAGGCAATCAAAGAGCTTGCCACTGTAGCAGAACGGAGCAGTCACTGGCTGTGGCTGAAACATAGGGACTTAACATGGGCTGCCAATTGATTGAGTGGTGTCACCATGCTACACACACCTGGGTCTGATCAACCAGGGGTGGGCCAACCCCGGCGGAGGGTGTCTTGTGATAAGCGGCCGAAACACCTTGTCACACACGAGCAAGTAGGAGGCAGCTAAAGGGTCTAAGAAAGTGTAATAAAACATCTGACCAGGGGGCGGCGGAGTGCGCTGACTGTCTTTCTCAGTTCCCTACAGACCTTTCCCGGGAAATCCTGCAAGGTTCTGGCACCTCAGAACACATCACTTCCGAAGCCGGCCCCTTTGATGGCATCACTTCCGAAAACATAAACTTTTGCAGCTGGGAAAATCAATATACGGGTGGCTGCCCCAAACCTTTATGATGTCTTTGGCATATTATCACTCAGTATAGTCATAAGATACCATAACTGTGGCATGCCTATGTAATTTGTAGTCATTTAAATGTTTTTGATATTTGTTTCTTATTGTAAGTTCACCTCAGCTGCCACATAGATCCTTTTTCAAAAACACTGCTTCTGCACACACAAAAAAAAAAACAAAACTGTTATAAAAAAAATAATTTAGGAACCATA
Organism: Polypterus bichir lapradei; assembly: GCA_026402145.1. Taxonomy (NCBI): domain Eukaryota; kingdom Metazoa; phylum Chordata; class Cladistia; order Polypteriformes; family Polypteridae; genus Polypterus; species Polypterus bichir. The sequence continues at coordinate 116,678,717 of JANRMT010062791.1, forward strand.
GCTACGCATTAAAAAAACCTTTTCACGCTGAGATCATAAATACAATCAACAGCCCACACTCAGCATAGCGGTATTTTCCAGAGAAAATCTGAGGGTGTGATTCAAGGTGTTACTTCTGTTTGCTGCTCTCCTAAGCCGCTGCATCAGCTTTGAAATCTTTCTATTCATATTGAAGTTCATTTTTGCTTAACCTTCCATCTTTTAAACTCTTTCAGTTACCTAAACAATTTATTTTAAGGCATTCAAACAGTGTAAAATAGACTTGACAAATCCTGTCACTAGTTCCAAGGAACCTGCGGTGGGTTGGCGCCCTGCCCGGGATTGGTTCCTGCCTTGCGCCCTGTGTTGGCTGGGATTGGCTCCAGCAGACCCCCGTGACCCTGTGTTCGGATTCAACGGGTTGGAAAATGGATGGATGGATAGTTCCAAGGAACTGAACAATGCTAATTGAGGTCTGCCGATGAGTACTGTATGTTTACCTTCATAATTTATCCTGAACATCTGCATGCCAAAAATAAGTTACTTGGATTCAGGGACAGGCACAAAGGGGTGGCTCAAGCCCTTGCTCCCTCTACTTATTATTTGATTATCTTATGTGTGATTGTTGAGGCATTTACTTTTTTTTTCTTTTGTATTGCTATCCTAGAAGTCTGTGAAGTGGCAATCGAAACTCTTTTCTTAACCAAATTTTTGGTAATGCTATGTTATCTTGTTTTAAGGTGCCTCTGGTACTTGGATCATCACTTATTTAATCTTTCGGCTAATTTTGTGTCATACCAATCTTCACAATTTGACCTACCAGAATTAAAGGAACTTTTCTTAATATTTCATTGTAGGCATAGCGAAACATACTAATTTCACAATGTATACATTTAATTAAATCTTCAAAATATTTAAGTGTTACATTTCAGCCTTTTCTCTAACAACTTCAGTTATTCTTCTGGAGTTTTCGCATCCACACTGCATTGTTAGAAAAAGCTGGTCAAGAGTCATCTTTAGTTATTTATCATTTCCGTTATGTTCTGCTCTCTTGAACCTCAATATTTTTGTGGAAAAATAGGTTGGTAAATAAAATGAACACAACTCAGGTGTATGGAATATACTGTAAGAATAAGAAGACACAATGAGGAGGCACCCGTGGGCAAACCCCATACCATTGAATTTCAAAAAGAAAACAAAATGCGATTAACTGTGTTAAAGAGACATCTTTTCAGGCGGAAGTCTGGTTCTGACAGATGAGAAGATGGCAAAGCTTCTAGTTATGTGGACTTCTAGCAGGAAGAGGCGGGTCCAGACAGACAGACGCAGCAGGTGAGGTTGGAGGTGGAAAAGCCATCAATTTGTCAAGGAAAAGAGAAGGCATTATCACACAGTGCCAACCTCTGGATTGGTGGAGAATTACCTTCACCAGAGCCCTTAAACTGTCCCCTATGCACACGTGTGTGATAATACTTATATAATAGCAAGCTCTTCTACTATACATTATTACTGTAACCAAAAACATGTAAAAAAACTAATATCACCCTGTGTTTCATTTATGAGTAGAACTTCTTGTGATGTTAATGAGCCAGTTACATTTTAAACAAAATTTAAATCCCAAAATAAGGAATGTACTGTATGTGAAGAAAATCACTAGTTCCGAAAAATTAGATGATGTTAATTGAGGTCTGCAGAGGAGTATGCTTACCTTTACAATTTATCCTGAACATCTGTATGCCAGAAATAAATTACTTGGAATTGGGGACAGGCTCAAAGGGGTGGCTACAGTGGCTCAGGCCCCTGCTCCTTCCTTTTATGTGTAGACCCCTCATACTTCATTGTAAAAAACAGAAAAATAAGCAGCTATAAGCAATGTGCTTGTTTGTTTAAAATGTCTTATGAGTGTTTGTGCATATTCATATGGGCATCATGGGGGGTTTTCAAGGCAAAGAATATAAAATTCTGAAGTTAGTTTATTAAATCATTGCTTTCGTCGCTGTCATCTTGGTTGTCTGCAGATGGTGCGGTTTGTTTCTCCTGTTGTTAGGTCAGTACCTGCATTGTTTAGGAAGTTTCCTCGAAGCTCGTGTCCATCTTATTATGACACAACACATTAAAAGGTTGTCTTTTTGAGCACTTCCTCACCCAAAACCCTTTTAGTCGAATGGATTTGTTTCTCTAAACTGTTACTCAGTAGTCTTTTTTAGTGCTGACCCTTCGCTTGTTATTTTTTGACTTTGACTTTTGCCTCTCATTTCTATTCTAATGCTTGATTTCTCGATCATTTGAGTTGGGCTCTTTTTGCCTTAACTATGTCTTATCTCCTGGTCCTCCTCAAAAAATAATCTTGCTACTCCTGCTAGCACAACAGTGCCTTTATAAAGCTGTTTGGTATACCATACGGAAATAAGATGTGGCTTATAAATACAATTGTTGCCATTAATTCCACAAAAAAGTATAATAAATATTTGTTTGCTGGCCATGTTGGCTTACTTTACATTAATGCATGTAGGGTAGCTGTGTTGTCTCAGAACAAGCAGCATATTATTCCCTTTGCTTATAACGCCAATTTTTCTAGTTGGCTTGTGTGTGGGTCAATGGAAAACATGATGAATAGTTTTTTAAATAAATGTACAAACTCACAGTAACAAACTAAATATACTGTATATATACAGCTCAATAAAATTGAACACTTCATCATCAGAGTCTACCACCAAGTCAGTTAAGCTTCAGGGATATTAATCTGTCCAGTTAGGAAGCTTAAGCCATGATGAATCAACTTCTCCTGCATTGGTGCAAATGAAAGTGCTAACAGGTGCACTGGAGAGGCAACAGCAAGACAACCCCCAAAAAGGGAATGGTTTTGTAGTTGGTGGCCACAGACAATTGCTCTCTCCTTAACCTTCCTGACTGATTCTTCTGTAGTTTTACTACAGAAAAACTTCTGTGTCCTTGTCACTACTGTTAGCATACCTGCACCTGATTCAGATTGCACAGGTAGTCCAGCCCGCCAGGATGGCACATCTATACATGCCATTGCTAAAAGATTTGCTGTGTCTTCCCAGCACAGCATGGAGGAGATATCAGGAGAGAGGCTGTTACACAAGAAGTGCTGGGCAGGGCCATAGAAGAAGCAGCAGTAGCAGGACTGGTATGTTCTCCTTAGTACAAGGAGGAATAAAAGTACTGCCAGAATCCTAGAAAATGACCCCCAGCGGGCTACTGGTATGCAAGTTTCTGAACAAACTATTGGAAACAGATTCCATAAGGTTGGCATTAGGGCCCAACACCCTCTAGTGAGACCTGTGCTCATAGCACACCTGGCAGCTCCATCACTTGGCACCCTGTTGTCTTGACAGATGAGCGCGGGTTCACACTGAGCACATGTGACAGACGTGAAAGAGTCTGGAGACCCCATGGTGAACGTTATGCCGCCTGCAAAATCATACAGTATGACCAGTTTTGCCATGGGTCAGTGATGGTCTGGTGAGGCATATCTTTGAAGGGTTGTGGTATAGCGGGACCACAGCTCCGAAAGAATAGCGTTTTTTTTAAATAATCCGTTTGGCCATGTCAGACTCCATGGGCATGTTTGCAAAGCCTCAGGGAGTTAATGAGGTAATTGGGGCGGGACACACCTCCACGTGAAGGTGCAATTATTCTCAATTGCTACATTGGCTTCCTGCGGTGTGTGACTGAGACGCTGCACACACGGAGCCATACTGTATAAGTATGGGCCGACACAAGAGATCGATAGTGGAAAAACAAAGAAAACCCAGAACAGAGGTTAGTGGAGAGAAGAGGAAGGTGGGAGGAGAAAAGAGCCGGTGCTGGAGTGAGAGCAGTCGTCTCACTGGTGAATGCAGGAAGATGGAAGGAGAGCCCTGGAAGAGTGTTTGGCCGTCAATTGGAGCGAATGGATTGGGTCATTCCTGCTGAGCTTTTCAGAGGAGCAGGAGTGACCAGGATCATGGACAGCTTGTCACGCAAGACCAAGAAGTCAGTGGGAGTTGAGGATGATTGGGAGGGAGTGCTCCAGCATGAGCATCCTGGCCGATGGGGACCCGAGTCTTGGTCCAGCGAGTAAGCTGTACATAGCCAGGGGACATAAGGCTACCAGACCAGTTGAGAGTCAGCTGCACCTGCGGATAGGGTGACTCCCCTGTTGAAAGGCCTATATGGGAGAAGCAGGGGAGCTGACATTTAAAAGGAGAAGGCACCAGGTTTTTATAAAGGACAGCTTCCAGCCAGTATTTTAACCTTTTTTTTAAATGGAATTATTTATTGATTTTTAATCTCCATTGGTTGAATCTGCTCTTATGGATTATTTATTTATTAACTTTGAGCACTGCACTTTATTTGGACACTTTAGTTTTAATTGTTTTTAATAAAAGCACTTGCACACTTTACACCTTCTCCTTGCTCCAAGTGTGATTTGTCCTCATCTGCCAGCTCATCCGATTACATAACCAATGGTGTTGGGTTCAAGAGGCTCCCAAAACAAGAAGAGGGAGCATGGAGCAGGACCTGCACCATCACAAGGGTCACACGGACCTCCATGTGGAGGCATTTCTTGGACTATGAAGCCTTTGATGCCATTGACTGACCCCATGTTCCCCAGACCTGAATCTATTTGAGAACCTCTGGAACATTATGTTGTGATAATGTTGAGACACAGACATCATAAAGGTTTGGGGCAGCCACCTGTATATTATTCCATGGCTGCAAAATATGTTGTAAATTGAACAGAGATGTTCACTGGTTCGAGTCCAAGACAGAACTGACTAAATGTAAGCAATATTATGGCTTTAAAGGTCCGTACAGGAAGTGATGTCATCTGAACATCTTCGAAGGTGCCAGAACCTGGTGAGATTTCCCGAGAATGGTCTGCAAGGAACTGAGAAAGACAGTCAGTGCACCTCGCCACCCCCTGGTCTGTTGTGATATTACAGTCACTCAGGCCCTATAGCTGCCTCCTACTTGCAGGTGTGTCACAGTGTATTGGTACATCTGATGCAGCCAAGTAGCACCACAGACTGTCCAGGAACTCACTGAGGCCCTGATTCAGATCTGGGAGGAGACCCTCCAGGACACCATTCACCATCTCATCAAGAGCATGCCCAGGCATTTTTGGGAGAGCATAAAGGCACATAGGGGCCATACACACTACTGAGAGACATTATGAGTTGCCATGATGAAATTCAGGCATGATGGATCAGCCTGTGATCTCAGTTATTGACTCTGGTGATTTCCGGTGTGATGTTGAATCCAGCCCTCAATGGATTGGTGATTTTGGTTTCCATTGACTGTTGTTACTTCTTTTTGTAGTCAACGAATTATACAGTATAACTTAGTAAACATTTTCCACATGAATATTTTATTCATCGAGATCTGATTTAAGCATCCCCTTAATTTTTTGATCAGTGTATAAAATAGGAAATTGAACTGCAGATTTTACCTACTACTGATTAAACAGCTAACAATCAGGAACCCATTTAGAACATTAGAAAAATATAGACGAGAACAGGCCATTCAGCCCAATAAAGTTTTGTTTAATCATAATTAATTCCGTGTGGATTAAGGCCTTTAGGTTTAGGATACTTGCTGCACAGAAAAAAGAAGAGAAACAGCAAGAATAAAAGATCATCACCTAAACAAAACATCTGCATTTCCCAGTTAAATTGGGAAGATACAAGACATCTGGGGAATAAAGGAAATTCTGAAGATGCTTAGCAAAAATAGGCTTGAATGGACTCATCTTCATCATCATCTGTATTCTCACAGAAAGCATCCTTAAAATACTCTTACAAGAACATTTTCTACTTATACTATAATTGGTTTTACTGAGTTTATTTAATTTTCCTTTATTGAATTAGTGAGTTTATTTTGATAGGGTTACTGTATATTGTTTTGGATCACCTAGTGTGTATTCCCATGGGGGTAAGCGGTTGAGAAGAAATGTCAACACGGTGAGTGGGCACCTGCTGTGATAAGTGGCACAGGTGTGGAGTGACGCTCAGGCCTCTTTGCTTGAGGCAGCTGTCCACCTGTGGATAAAGCCGTACACACAGGGCGCTATAAAGCAGCTATTCTAAGGTACACTTGCACAATAATACAACTTGTTACAATTATCCACCACTCTCTGCTTTCAAAAGGCCTTAAAGATTTAGAAAGTAACTTTTTCATACAGCACAGCATTTTTTGCTTATTAACTCAAGCACATTGCAACCAAGCAAGGCATCATAGAAGTCTGCATGTGTGTTTGCAAGTGTGTCTGCTCGTTCTGTGAGAAAAAAGAAAGGGACTGATTCAGGCAGCAAGCTCAGTTGGGTCGGCTCTAATGATAGAGCTCAGGGATTCATTCTTCATACACCTGCCCAAAGAATAGCACCCACGCATTTCTGGACATATTCAAATGATGAACAAAGATGAATTCATTGCAATCTATCAAAACACAAATTTTGCTAGAAAATCCAAAAGCTAGCAACACCTGGAAAGCAAAAGGGTATTATAATCTTAATACATACTATACAGTATATATATATATATATTGTGCAGGATGGCCGGCCGTTTATCCCGGCCAATACCCCCAAGCCACCAGGTGGAGCCCTCCTTGCAGCATGGAGGTTCCCAGAAGACCAGCAGGGCATCATGGACAATGGAGTTTTTATACACAGCCCTGCTGGATGCCATGGGGGCCACAAGAGGGAGCTGCAGGGAGGACCAAAGACTTCTTCGTGCCCTATGACCCGGAAGTTTGTCATAGGAAGAGCGACGGGCTTCCGGGTTGAAGAAAAGAACTTTTACCTGACCCGAAGTGATTGAGAATCACATGGACTGGGGATTGGGAACACTTCCGGGTCAGGAGATATAAAAGGACTGTGGGAGCTCCCAGACGGCGAGCTGAGTTGAGAGGCAGGGTGGCTAAGCGTCTGGGAGTGGAGGATTGGTTTATTGATTATTGTATTATTTATTGAGAATTGTGGAGAGGAGCGTTCTTTGTGCACATTATTATTATAATAAATAATAATTGGACTTTCTTTTATCTGGTGTCTGACGTGTGGTCTGAGGGTACAAGGGTGCGAGGAAACCCTAATCTGTCACTATATATATATATATATATATATATATATATATATATATATATATATATAGTGAGCTTGGGTCCGAACACCATCATATTAACACCAGCACTTTACCCAAAACACATGTTTATTAATCCAAATAAGTCACACACAGCAGTGCCCCCAGCACCAAGCACCCTCTCCACGGGTCTCTCTTTCAGTGTCCGTGGGCCGCCTTTCCTCTCCTCAAAGGAGCTTCGTCCTGCTCCCGTTCCCGACTCTAGCTTCCTAATTGTAGTGAGGCGGCCCCTTTTATTTCCACCCGGATGTGCTCCAGGTGCCTGATGACACTCTTCCGGTGGGCACTTCCTGGTGTGGCCACGGGCTCCATTGGGCTTGAGCCTCCTTTCTCCTTCCCCATGGTCCCTTCAACATCCAGGGAGGTTGCCCCTTCGTGGCCCGGGGGACGTATAGACCACCTCCCGGTCCTTCCAGGCGTCCCAGCTGGGTCTGACCCCCAGCCTCCTGTGACA
>JANRMT010062791.1:116686392-116702003 GCA_026402145.1 Polypterus bichir lapradei
ATATATATATATATATATATATATATATATATATATATATACATATATATATAAATACAGTAAATCCCTTAAATATGAACAAACTCTACTTCCAGAACACGCTGGCATGTCCAATTGGTTCGTAAATTCCAGCAGCCTAGGCACCCAACATACACAATGCACCCCCCCCCAGCTCCTACTGAAAACATGTACATGTACAGCTATTTGTACATAAGAAAACATAGTATTTTTATTTTTTTACAGATTTCTTGTATATTTTAACAAACAACTGAAAGTTATTTTTTATTCCCATTGAGTCTCGGTATAGTAGACTCGCATGCCTCTAGCAAATGAGCTTACGTGATTGTCTTCAAGTCCACTTCATCTAATATTGATGCCAAGTAAGTGTTTATGGTGAAGATTCATGGAAGGTTTTCAAGCAAGGACAAAAAAAAGAGCCCTCAAAATCAAATTTTGGCAAAAACATTTTGAAAAGTTTTGTGTACACTCATATCCAAAAATCATTTTGTTTAAAATTATTTTAGTATATAATGGAGAATCAATGGACAGGAGAAGTTACATTTGGGGCATAAAACATAATACTCATGTATTTTATTATTTCATTTCAGAACTAGATAAAGCTGATATAAAAATTTGTTTGATGGGCTGATATAATTTTTTTTCTATTCATATATGAACTTAAAAATACATTGGCCTTAAATTGCTTCTTTATTTTTATCATAGAGGTTGAAGTTCATCAATGCATCAACACAATCTGCAGCACTACATTGAGTTAAAACATTGATTTACCAGAGGCATCACTAATTGCAATACTAACCCAAAATCATTTGACTAATTTATTTATTGATTTGTTTTTTGTTTGCTTATTTTTGGAAATACTGCATACTTTGGTTGTAATGAATGGCAAAATACTTTGGAAAGTAAAGGACTCAAAATCAACGCCCAGAAAACTGAAACTATGAAAGTAATTCTATCTGAGAATTACAGATATAAAAGGAAATTTACTGAAGCAAGTTGACATCTTCAGGTATTTAGGATCACTAGTTCATACCAAAGGATGATGTGAGGAGGATGTTAAGCACACAATTAAAGTAGCCCGGCAGAAAAGGAAAGAACTGTCTGACATGATATGCCATAAGAAGACGCCAGTCAGTATTAAAGGGAAGGTGTTCAAGATCAGGAATAGACCGGTACTAATGCATAGGGCAGAAACATGGGTATTGAGAAAGAAGAGAATTTCTAGAACGAACCAAGACGAGAATGTTACGCTGAAAAACAAGAAAAGGAAATTTGGACATCCGTTGTACAGTTGGACTAGCAGACATTAGAGAGAAACTGCAAAAAGCACGTCTGAGATGATTCGGACACATGCAGTGGAGAGAGGACACTGCTTTCATTAAATGATTACTAGTAGCAGAAGTATTCAGACAACGATGTCGTGGACAGTTTCTTATTCTTTACTCAAGATTCTTGATGAAGTCTTGCCTTAGGAAGAAATCATCCTATTAATTCCTCAACAGATTTGTTTTAGTTTCCTCAAAATTTGATTTGTTTTGAATGAATTTGTGGATTGTGAATTGTTGCATCTTAAAGGTAGATAATTATAGTGAATTGAACATTTTATCCATATAAACATTTGTTAAAGAATATAATGATCAGACGGACCTTTAAAAGAAAACAATGAAAAAAAAAGTCTTCATCCTCGATTTTTAGTACCTCATGTGTGTTTATTTTCTGACTTAGTGATGTTATGCCCCACAGCAGCTGGTCACCCTGTCTGACAGGCTTGCTTTCCTTCATTTGATGTTGTTGGATGGAGCCTACAGACAAACCGAGGGCACTCAGCAAGGATTCATCTTTAAACAAAAAACATATTTCTTTCAGGTTCTGCTACTTTATAAGATTATTTATAGAATTTTTGATATTGTCTTCTGCTTTGTTTCTCCTCTGTTTTTTTTTTTTTATTCTTTTCATCATATTCTTAAGATGTCTTTCCCTTTGAATATTTTACTGTTAATGGTGCCATAACACATATGTCAGTTTGTGAAGTTATAGTCACTAAATTATTTAAAGAAGAGAGACCTCCATTGGCTCCTGACTGAACTTTAAAAGACAAATAAAGGAAAGACTCTGCTCAATAAACAATCAATAAGTAAAACATTTCTGACTTCAGTTGGTTTCCATCATTGAGTTATATGATCCACTACATTTTATTCTGTTTAACATTTCCTATTCTTTCTTTTGTGTTAGTAAACTTCTGCCACTCATTTCTGTAACCACCAATACCAAACCTTCCTATGAAGAAACTAGTCAGTTTCTATATTTGAATTACTTAAATGGACATTTCACTGCTTAAATGAGAGAAAAGAAAAGGTCACAATGATCACCGTACAGTATATGTATACGTAATGTGTGAGTGAGTGTATGTGCCTGTGCTCCCTGTGTTGGGCTGACATCCCATGCAGCACTGGTTCTTCCCTTTCTCCTAGTGCCACTGGGTCAATCTCCTTCTTCCTGAAATGTATTGATGGCTTAGAACATTATATTTAAATTGAATGAGTGAAATATATGATTAAAAAATAGATAGATATTGCAAGCATATTGCTGTTAGTGTAAAGGAGACCCGATGGCGTTTTTTGACACACTTCTGCTGAATGATTCATCAGCCCAGCACACCACAGCATAGAAGATTGCAGTTATCATCACAGAGTTGTAGGAGGAATGCAGTCTTATAAGAAAAAAAGAGCCTGCTCATTCCCATGTATTTTGAGACCAGTTCAACCTGTCACTGATGTGGACCACAACATACTTGTAAAGTATTTTACAGACATAGAGGCTCTTTGGTTTTGCTGGTGTTAAGTTGCAGATAATTCTGCTTGCACCAACAAAACAAACTTCTGCACCTGACTCATATACTCTACCTCATCCCCTTTATCAATACACCCTATAAGTGCAGAATCATCTGAGAATTTCTGCAAGTGACATGACCTGGCATTATATTTATAGTCGGAAGTGTACAGAGTAAAGAGAAAAGGAGGTGCTCCAGTGTTGGTCATGTCCGTATCAGAAACACAGTCCTTGAGTCTCACAAACTGTGGTCTGCCCTACAGATAGTCCATTATCCAGGACACAGTAGGCTTATCCACCTGCATATCTCTGAGTTTACCCCTTATCAGGAATGGCAGGATGGTGTTGAAGGAGCTGGAGAAATCAAAAAACATCATCCTCAAAGTGCTGCCAACTTTGTCCAGGTGAGCATAAGCCTTGTAGAACAGATAGATAATTGCATCCTCCACTCCAAACTGCAGTGGGTCCAGTACCAGTCTCTCAAAGGTCTTCATGATGTGAGGCATGTAACTGGTCTGTCGACATTAGGTTAAGAGGCGCCTGCCTTCTTTGAAAGAGGAACTATGTGGGACGTTTTCCACAGAAGCGGCAGATACAGTACTGGAGCCTTAGGGACAGAGGACATCACTAGATTGGTCAGCACAGGACTTATGAACTTAACAACTGACTCCAGGTGTGCCCATTGGTTTTCTTATGTATAGCTTCCTCAGTTGTCTCCTTACTTGGTCTTCAGTTATGGACAGCCCATAATGATGGTCAGAGGTGGCCAATCCAGTTAACATGGTAGGAGTTGTTGATGTAGTTGGGGGAATGTTCATCAGAAAAAATTGGTTCAGGTTGTTAACCTTATCCACGTCCCCTTTTTAGCTCCCATATTCTTTTAATAAGACTGGACTGCAAACGAGATAATGATATCACCATCATTTTGAAGAAATGTTAAAATAAAATGTCTGCTCTGTGAGATGTGTGTTGATAAACTTGTTTGATACACAAAGTGTAATCTGGATGTAAAGAAGATATCTCTGTGTTCCCATTCACAAGTACTAATATATGAGTGGTGCTCTCAAAACATTTCAGAAGCACTAAGGCACAAATGAAGATGGTCTCTCTAATTGCTAGCTAGAAGACTGTTCTCATACCTGATATGAAAATCATATAAAGAGACATTAAGTTTAACTACAAGTCGAAAATGGAATCTCTGGATGTTAGCACCCTTTTTGTTTGAGAACTAAGTTGTATTTTCCCACCTATTGAATTGATATGTCTGTATAGCAAGTTGAGCCATACTGTTCAATGTTGAAGTACATGAATTTAAATATCGTTCTTACAAATTTAAATTGTTAATAAACTGGTATCCGTTTACTAACATATAAATTAACTGTGTTGCAAAACCTAATTCTTATTAAAAAGTTGGGTACATTCTTCTGTTAAGACAGCACTCTGTCTTAACATGTGACAACCATATTCATTTAACACTTCCAAAATATTAAAATAAAAAACACATGATTAATAGCAAACAAACAGCCAAGTTAACTTGATCAAATCAGAGCTCTGGGTCACAAACAATGACCTTTAACATAAATAACAGACATCAGTTTCACAGTAAAAATTGATTGGCAGCGTACCGAGATGTCATTTTGGAACTCGAGGGTTCAGAGTGTAATTAAAGTAAGCTGAAGATCAGGCACCAAAGAGGCCATTAACTCTACATATTTGAGGCAGTCAGTGGTCCTACACAATTACCAGTGTGGTAGAATAATATGCCTCATAGCAACCATAAAGGGTTTTTGAAAGTGAGCATTGTTCTTTCAGCATAATAAATTAGATAATAACATATTGAGTTCAACTATTACAATTTAGCTCTCTGCCTGTTGCACACTATTATTTTCATCCATTCTATAATTTTTGACTTACCTTTTAAAGATAGTAGAACATATGTTGAGAATATAATTTAAACTAACTAGTTAAATCATTTTCTACCTTGTATGCTTTGAAAAGCAACATGTTTTTATACTCATAATCTATTTCCTTTGCTACGACTGAGAACAGTTCTCGTTACTTTGTTTCAATTTCTAGTTGGTTTGGTTACGTTTCACAATGCAAACATTCAAGTGAACTAAGCATTTCGATGAATATCCCAGTGGCATGTTGGGGAGAAACATTTTTTTTCTGGAAAACATAGCGTGGAGAGTAGAGAACAATTGTGTTTGTGCACTGCCACATTTTCAATAATTACTCTTTCTCTTTGAGCAAAACACACATTACTGAAGAACTAGAAGAAGAAGAAGAAGTGTACAGAAGGCGGCAGGCTCTGTTGATGGCATACACCGATGTGCTTCAGTTTTATAACAGTAGACGTATCAGTTGAGTTTCACTTACTTGTATGATGTTGCGTATCTTCTCCTAAGTAGCCACTAAATGAGCGTTACTTCAAAATAGGGTCTCTCAAATCACATGTCTACTGTCTTAACTCCTTTAACTATTTGTTAATAATGTTCATTTTGGAATGTTTGATTAGCATTTACTACATATGTTAAAGTCAGTGTGCCATCTTATCCACATCACAACTGAAGTGCGATTGCATTAAGAGTACACCCCACCTGTGCACATCACTATTGTGCTGCAATATTACAGGATTTGATTGTTGGTCTCACATTATACTCCTATTTGTTTCTCACCATTCAATATGTATTTTGATCACAAGTTAGTTTACACCTTTTTTTGTTCTTTTTCAGTTGCGCTCAGATCAAGTGTGCAAGGGGCATGTATCAGGTGCTTGAATCGGGGCTAGGCTTGTTCTTATTAACTGGTGATTGTGTAAGCTGTTTTATGTGAATTGTGCCATATTTGTATCTTCGAGCATACTTTTTATTATATTTTCATCGCTTTTAATGCTACATGCTCTCGACCCATTATACTGTGAATGAGATTCTTCAAATACAGACAGCATGCACAATTTCACCCATAATGCACAGTATTTCCTGTAGCTGGATTGGTCTTGTATTAAATCACATTCATACCTCATGTAAATGCTCCAGGGTTTGCTTGGCACCACACTGAGCCCACTCTTTCCAAAGGGACTTGTTGTTTTGATCTGAACCTGAGTAAATGAATATATACACACATAAGCTATGAACTGAACACACACTGGAATGACTAAAATCAAGAAAATGAAAAAGAAAGAAAACTTCTGACATGACTGTCACAGTCCCAATGAGGAATCATGCAGGCGTATTGCTGTTGGTATAAAAGAGCCCCAGCAGTGTTTCTTGACACTGTGACAGACGGCCGGGTCCTTGCCCGGTCGAGATACCCTTCTGAAGAGAGGACCAGGGAGAGGACATGTCATCAGCAGTACCTCCCCCGGGACATGAGAAGGCAGCCCCCCTGGGTTGCATTGGGGCCACAGGCTTGGAGCTTAGAAGCTCAACCCTGCTGGCAAGCCCCACAGTCACATTTTTGTAAAGATTTCCATCATCAAATCATTTTTTATTTTACATTTAATACTCACTTACAATAAAGTATGTAAGGGGTCCTACTAGAAATTTAAGGAGAATTAAGCCTGCTTTGGTTCCAGTAAGCTGATGTTACTATTCCTGCACTGGTACCTTCATCTCCTGCAACAGAGATGTCTGTCTTTATTTGTATCATATAAGTTGTTGAATATATACTGTATGTTCATTCTTCCATTAGATTTAAAGGAATGTTCCACACAAAACATTTTTTTATGTTACTAAATGTGGTTTTGTAGTATGGACTAAAACACATTTGGAAAACAGAGAAAGCAAAGCTTCTGATAAAATAGATGTCTGTGGAGATTAACACTAGACAACAACAAACATTATTATCAAAGACATTTATGAAGAAAATCTAATGTTACTTATGTTGCATAAAAAACATTTCAGTTACCCAATTGTATACTCACAACATGCAAAACACACACATTTATTGATAGATAAATATTTATGGATAATCAAAGTAGTGCAAAAATTGGAAGTACATTTAAACAGGACTGAGCATTTCAGTTGTAGACAGGACTCTTGCCCAGTGAATGAAGAGAAGAGGCAGGAGGATTTCTGGCAGTACAAAGGGTTAATTATTTTGCACCTTGAATATGTAAAATGTAACACTCACTCAAAATTTCTAGGAATCAACACGCTCAGACAGCTCTAGGTGTGTTCGTATGTAATGCAAAAAGCATAAACTGTGGTTGTCATGTCCGCCTGTTTGTCCATCTGCCTGTCCACATGAAACAACTCAACTCCTAGTGGACCAATTTTGTTGAAAGTTCGCGTAGTTATTCTTCAAAGGAATTCGTAAGAAAAGTTCCATTTTTGTTGACATATCTCGAATAGAGCACACTGTGCACATTTTTTAAATTTTCAAACTGTCCCTCTGAGAAATATTGGTCAGCATGCAAACTGTTTTAAAATATAGAATCATTCAGGGTGAGTTCAATTACGGGTTAGTTTAGAGTTTCAAATTTATCTTACAGTCACTTTAACTTTAATATCTTGTAAATTTTCCTCTTTTTACTCCTAAATACGACTTAGTTAAGTTGAAGTGCCCACAACACTGGTACAACAAGTCACCTCTCCTGTCGATTGAGGTAAGTTAACTACACATTATTGTTATTCAGTATTTCACTAATAACATCATTTATCTGAACAGTTCCAGGCCTGCTGTCTATCATGGTGTTGAGCGACCAACCCTTTTACCTTGTGTGGCGGACGGCAGGCACCTCATCCTGGCCGGGACACCTCTGAGATGGAAGGATGGGGGAAGGCAGCTTTTCCAGGACATTGTCTCCCCCAAAACGCTGGAGTGGAATGGTGTCCCAGATTCCCGCAGGGCATCCTGGGACTTGGAGTGTGGTTTCTCAGCCCTGTTGGGTACCATGGGTGCTGCCAGGAGGAGCTGTGAGAGGACCGGAGGAGCCATGCCTCATCCATAGCCTGGAAGTACTTCTGGGCTGAAGAAAAAGCTAATTCTCCATCTGACCCGAAAGTGCTAGCAAGTCATGTGGGCAGTAGGACAGAAGCACTTCCAGGTCAAGGACTATATAAAGGACTGATGGAAACCGGGAGTCGGGAGGAGTGTGACAGAGCTAGCTGGGAGGTGGAGGAGAAAATTATTGTGTTTATTTATTATATTGTATTGCCTGTTTACTGTGGCTGAGGTGCTTTGGAGGCACTGCTTAGAAAGAAGAAGAATTAAAAATACTTCTGAGTGCTTTTAACCTGTGTCTGCATCTCTCTGTTGGGTTTAACGGGGTAACAGCAACCCCTAGCATTCTTATACTTGATATATCAACAGAGATTTTCACTTTCTATCAGGTTCTTCTTCCAAAATTGTTATCTTGAAGATGTTTGACGCACAGTTGCTCACAGGCTCTCTAAAACCAACAGCTAACATCAGAACATCAAACATGTTTAAATCACTTGATAGGAATTTGCTGTCTATGAAGGCTATTGAGCTACCACAAGCCTATTTGGGTTACTTTTTTAACTACATGACATTGTAAAGTGCTGCTAAAAAGATGGTATTTAATGAAGTCTTATAACACATTGTCGCAAAAACCAGACACAAGTGTCATAAAAAGGTTTGGGGCAGCCACCCGTATAGTGGTATCCTGGCTGCAACCTTGGAAAAATGTATAACAGCACTGATGTGCACAAAACTGAGTCCAAAACAGAACTGAGAGAAAAGGTGTAGACTCTTAAAGGGGAAGACAGGGAGTGAGATCAAAGGGGTCGGGCTCATGGGGGTCTTTAGCCATAGGCTCGAGCCCGGATGTGACATCACAGGGGCCGGAGCCGGCAAGGTCTCCTTTCATAGGCTTGGACCCAGAAGTGACGTCAAAAGGGCCAGGTGGGATCTCCCGTGAATGGTCTGCAGGAAAGGGAGAAAAAGAGTCAGTGCACTCTGTCACATCCCGGTCTGATTCGGAACTGCCCTTACTCAGGCCCTTTAGCTGCCTCCCATGCGCACGTGTGTGACAACTTGCAATTGCGTTTTATTCTCACTGTTATTTTTAAATATGACTCACCGTTACAAACATATTTAATAAACAACTGTAACTTTCAAATCAGTTAAGTCCCCAAACACACTTGAATGTTACGCAAAGCCTACATTTTCTAGCTTGTTTGTAGTGCTGATGATACAGTGATGGGATGGTTTCTAAATTTTCCAGTTACTATCAGGAACATGCAAGTTTGGAGGTATTTCACAGAGCACACACTTATTTCAAGACGGGTGGTCAGAAAATGGAAGCAAGAAGAAGAAGAAAAATTGGTTAGAATATGATAATGAAATCAGACCTTGTGCTGTCGTTAATAATCATGGCAAATTTAATGTAGGACAGTACGGGACCAAAATAAGTAAGAATTAATTCATCTGGCACTTCCCATCCTAATGATCAGCTTGCAATATAAAGATATCTGGAGCTTCGTATTACTAGTCCAAACAAGTGCAAAACATTTCAATTAAGTTACTAAAGTCAATCATTCAGCAATCAAAACAATAATTTGGACAATCAAATGAACTTAGGACTCACCAATTTGCACTTTATACTGGGCAAAAAATAATAGTTATTACTGTTTTGAACGATGATGTTAAAACAATAGCTGCGGTGGGTTGGCACCCTGCCTGGGATTGGTTCCTGCCTTGTGCCCTGTGTTGGCTGGGATTGGCTCCAGCAGCCTCCGTGACCCTGTGTTCGGATTCAGCGGGTTGGAAAATGGATGGATGGATGTTAAAATAATAGTCACAAAGAAGCTAAATGAAGGAACATTAAATTGACTTTGCTGTACTTATGTTTGTTTTTTATCACCATAGTAACTAAGGAAGCAAAAACTATTTCATATGTGTAGTCATTCATTTTGCAGCCCTGTTGAGTTTCTAAATATTGTCACTCATCTATTTTATTGATTAGTATTCTTTGACAAGACTAATTTTAGAAGCCCTCCATTACTCATTAGCGCTTCCTAGCTTCTGCGTCTGCTTGATTCTTGTTTGTGAAGTTACCTAGCAACCAAACGTTATCCCTAGCAGATGTTCTTAGTAAACAAGCAGAATATGCTACAAAAGCGGAGGAAGGCTTCATCCTCAGTGCCATCTGCAACATCCAAGGTTAGGCAAACCTCTGAATCGATGTTTGCAATGCTAGCTTTATTGCATTAATCTTTTACAGAAGTAGAGCAGGACTCCCGCGGCACAAGGCGCTATAGAGTTTAGCTTGCCTTTTCCTCACGTGAATTACGCACAAAGTATGTGAAGCTGATACTTCAATTTATATAATAAAAGTATTACTTTTTTTTAGAAAAAGGAGCAAATCCCTTGTAGTAGACATATTTTACAGAAATTACACATAATGGTCATGATTCTTTCAATAATAATGTATAATTGTATTTCAGCATCTTAATTTTATATTGAACACGGTGTGATCTTTCCTCAAATCTTCATACTTTTTAACAAATACAGATTAGTGCAATTGGTTCACAATCATTAAGTGTTCCCTCATGTAGTAATATGAGATATGAGGAGCCTTGTTGAAGCTTAGTATGGGAAGTGAAATGCAGACGGCACATCTAATGTCACTATGTTCTGATCTCAGATGTGTGTTGGCTTGAGGTTTTTGTAATGTTTTTATTTCATCTTTGGAAACAAAAATCATTTTTCTAAGAATAAACCATGGAATATCTGTGACATCCATGTTTTACCAAACTCTCACAATAACACATTTCAAACCAGTGATATGGAAACATGAAGCTAAAAGCTGCTACAGTAAAAGTCCACACTAAGACAAATGAGAAAAACAAGTACCAAAACTCTTGTGACAGATGTAAAATGTGGGAAGACAGCATACAGATGTTTATCGATTACAAAATTAAAGATCCATTGAATCTCATGCACATTTTTTACACAGGATAAATTTAGCACTGTTTACCTTGTATACACATTTTAAACATGAAAACCTCCAGTGTTGCCTTCGCAGCATTTTTGGGCTCTTTAGACAGGATGCACCTGAGCTCAATTTTGAGCTTCATGGCAAAGGCTGTGAATACTTATGTACATGTGCTTTCTCAATTTTTTTATTTTTAATAAATTTGCAAAAACCTCAAGTAAACTTTTTTTCACGTTGTCATTATGGGATGTTGTGTGTAGAATTCTGAGGAAAAAAAATTAATTTAATCCATTTTGGAATAAGGCTGTAACATAACAAAATGGAAAAAGTGATGCGCTGTGAATACTTTCTGGATGCACTGTATGCTTATGTACATTGTTACAAGACAGGGATTGAAACTTGTGCTACATTTAGAATGTGATAATAGCGATGCCCTCAGTATTCAATAAAATGACTCCTCTCAAATGTTCCCTGCAATTGATGGATTACTTTTTTCTGACTCCTTGTTTAAAGTACAGCTGGGTGAATAACTCAGAGTGCTAGATATAATATTTCTAGGTGTTTAGCTTTATAGGGTCATTACTGCCACATGTGCAGATTCCAGTGAAATTCTCACTTGGATGTGCTAATCAGTGTGTAACTCTCCAGTGCCGTGACGATTAGTGAATAGGACTACTTTACCTCTAAACTTCCATCTACCCTACCTGAAAAATCTCAGAACACATGTGTTATACATTATAGCACTACTGGTTCTGGACTTCAGAGCTGAACACTCCCTCTGGTGACCTGCCTGAGAAGCCAGGAATACCAGGAGAAGCTGGTTGTAAAGCAGCCACAGGTGCAGACACAGTACTCAGAGAGCATTTTGGTCACGTCTCCCAGCTCCTAAAGCCTATTGCCCCATATGCATGGCTGCTGGTGAGCCTTGTATATGGACATTGACTTTGGGTAGTGTGGCAAACAGGTTTCCTCCAACTCCAGGTCAGAGTGAGGTAGAACTGGTCAACATGTATGGGCAGGCAAAGAGACAATTCAGCTGAAAGCATGTGTTGCCACGGAATATCTTAGCAGTGTGGGGTAGGCGGCACTGAAGATACTAACGGCTGTTTTAAG
Source organism: Polypterus bichir lapradei (assembly GCA_026402145.1). Taxonomy (NCBI): domain Eukaryota; kingdom Metazoa; phylum Chordata; class Cladistia; order Polypteriformes; family Polypteridae; genus Polypterus; species Polypterus bichir. The sequence goes on from JANRMT010062791.1 coordinate 116,698,259, forward strand.
GACACTCAACAGCAATTGACATAAAGAGGCTAATTCCATTCCTCCGTGTCCCACACCCCAGGGTCATTACACTGGTGGCCTTGACTGGGGAGAAGAACTGACTAGCAACTCCAGGTGGAGATCTGGTTTAGCACTAACACTGGTGGACCCATTTATCACACTCATGACAGCTCACACCTTTGAAATGTCAGGGCAGATGGAGTTCATGTTACACACAAGGGTACGGGTTCTAAGGAGAGGGAAGTTTAATGCCACTGGGTCCAGATCTGAGAGACACACACTTCTCAGGTGGTCATGGACTGCCAAAAGGGGAGGCTATAAAGAATCTCCATGAGCAGTTTTCCCGGCGGTTGCACACAGAACTTAGAGAGCACTATGTTTAATATATATATATATATATATATATATACTGTATATATAACCCATCGGGCCATATGTGTGGCCACTGGGGAGCCTCGGGTTTGTGTGGAGCAGACAAAAGGACAAAGTAGTTGGAAGTGCGTCTTGTCGTAGAATATCTGAGCGACGTGGCAGAAGATGAAGATGCCAAAAGTCCTTTTTAGGGACACTCACAACATTTGGAGTAAAGAAGGTAATTCCATTCCTCCACCTGTCTCACCTCCAGTGTCGCTGCAATATACACTCATATTTCTCTTTGCAAAAGTGTGAAATATATAGGATATTACCAGTAATAAATAAAACACTGTTAACAATGCAATTTAAGCATAAAATAAATATACTGTACACAAAGATAGGATTGCCTTTAAAAAAGAAAGAAATCCATGCTGAGACCAAGCAATCATAAAAAAGTCAATACATACAGTGCACAAAAATTACATTATTTTCCTTTAGAAATATTAATAAGGCACTGAATTTGCTAAAATGGAACACAACTTTTATCTTATAAAATTAGTAGTAGTAGTATTTCTCAGTTTAGAAAATTTTGTGTAAATAAACCTGTTTTAAGCAGCCAACTCTTCCCTTTTCTCTCCACCACTGGTGAAATGTTCAGATGAGGATTTTTTTCACTTTTCACACAGAATGCTTTTAAGGACCTTGGCTAACATTTAGATATATTTTAAAAGGGTTGAGAGTCATCAAACCCCAAAAATACAATACACCAAAAATACTTTTTACTTCAACAGAAGCAATATTGTGCTACTTTAATATAACAATTTTCACAAACCAGCCCATTAAAATGCCTAGTTATTTATGTTCTTCAGAGTACCACTCCGTGGACCAGTGAGTTATGGCCAAATCAGCCATTATAAAAGCAGGAGTGACGCCATGAAACGTTACCTTTTGCCACCTGCTGCTGTTTATCTTATTAAGCAAAGTAAATCTTTAATATGGCCAAAGTAAGGCTTAGTCTCCTAGTAGGAGGCTATTCACTCAGCTGGTGTGCACGAAAAAGTGTAAATGAAACTCCACATTTTTGTTGGCACTTCATTAAAGGAAACCTAAATACTGTCAGCTCTGCAGCTACATCATCTTTACTGACATACACAGTGCCACGGGCACTTCAAGACTCCAAGACAAGTCAGTCACCTTTATTATGCTATTGTTTTGCTGTGCCAGGCTCCAGTGGTGGTCCTATCCTCACCTTAAGGCTTTCTGTGTGGACATGATTGTCTCAAACCTTGGACTCTTGCTCTGTTAAGTCACACTTACCAACCTATCACAGAGAAGCAGTTGCATTTGTGATAACCACCAGGGTTGACAATGTCTGTGGTTAAAATGCTTCCTGCTTTCTCTTACCTCTAGACCCTAGGTGACTTACTCAGAAGAGTTCAGGATGAAGCAATGAAGTACGTTCATACGTTTTTTTTACTCAATGTAGAATAACATTCTCTAAATTACAGTTCTTAATGACTACAGCCAGGGCAAGGAGGCAACTATACAACCTGGATAAATGGAAGCTCTTCCTGAGAAGTCCCAGCACCCAATATGCCTTGATATCAAGAGGCTCTTTCATTTTGTGTTGCATTTCTGAACTGATAGGTCTTTGATCCAACTTGATTTCTGGATGGATGCTTAAGGAAGGCTAAACACAAGCAACTGTTGGTGTGTCCCCATATTTAAGACAACCTAACTGTTCCTTACTATACCCCTAGGGCCAATGGGGCATTGCAGTTTTAGGGCCAGTTCTCTTCCAGTACTCTGGCCATGTGCCTCTGTACCACTCCTAGCTCGGCACAACCTACTGTATGTTCTTGACCAATCTACCAATCAGCATTTCACCCATATCTAAGGGCCAGGCTAAAATGTGTCTTTTCACCTTGTATTCCCCAAAACTGTGGTTAATAATGTGATCTTAGATGACCCCAAGTTCCTCTTTTAACTGGTTCTGACCTGTTATGCAGTGAGCAGAGCAAGCAGACCACTTCTTATTAGAAAATAACTGAAAAATGACAGTACAAAATATGTTTCTTCAGTATTGTGAGTTGTGTTTTTTTCTACTGAATATAAGAGAACATTCTTTTAATAATTAGGTATGGTCTTAATTAAAGTGAGTTGTTAGACCACAAAATTGAGACCTGCATGTAAAATAGTAAGTGTATGTTATCTTTACAAACTAAACAGATTGTTTCTTCTTAGATTTTATACCCATTTATACTTCAAATTGCCTTCTCATCAGTTTATAGAAACGGTAATACTCATTTGCAGATCTTCTCTTGTGTAGCCTGTGTGGGAAGCGTATGCGGTGTCCCATCATCCACCCTCATGCTGTCCTTCCAAATTGCCTTTTCTGTTTCGCTGACCCACATGCAGCTTTTAATATGTTTGATGAGTCATATCTACTGCCTGCTAGGATTTTTATAGAAAAATATTTGCTCCGGCCAGGGTATCTGATGAACTGGCTGTCGAATATAATGAACTGAATATTGTGCATACCTTAAAGAAAATGAAAAAAGAAATAGTGAAATGATCCCTTGTTACAGATGTTGAAGAATGTTGGGCAAATTTCCAAGGAGAGCGTACCCCTCACTGAGAGACCGTTCCCACTTTTCTGGTCCATTTCAGCAGTGAATTTAGATTTAGCGGGGCCATAAGCTCTGCTTCATTTTCAGCGCCCACCTCCACCTCCACAGAAAAGATGTCTCATGAGCCCTCTGTGTTACAAATTTTCATATTTGTTTTTTAAAACTTTTTGGATATATTGAAAGCTGATACTAAAAATAATTGTTTAGTTGGTACTTTCTTTTAAGTGCAATTAGTGGAGAATCCCTACGGTTATCTAAAAATGGAAGAGTGTAGGTTAAGCAAAATGCTCAAGGTCACACGGTAAGAGCATTAGCCGCAATGTCACACTGCCTACAATTACAAGATGTAAGGAACAGCAAATCAATGGGTGGCATATACTAATTTTGAAATTATAATAAATCAAGTGACTGTATGTTGGATTTCTTCCAGATCTCTCGTTCTACCATGTGGCTCTATGTAGCATGAAATTAAGCATGTGCGAAAATAAATGGAAACCATGTCACAGTGTGCTACACTGACCTGGAGCAATAAGTACCACGGCAGTAAAGGATAACAAATGTAGATATTTCCTTCCAGAAAATGCACAAGGAAAGGAAGATGAAATCAATTACTGGATCAAATAAAACAGGATAAAAAACGAGAAGTGAAATGTGAATGAAAAAATGGTTTGGTGCCTGAATCATAGCAGCAAGTGGAAGTCGAGACACAAGACTCTACAGTGGTGTGAAAAACTATTTGCCCCCTTCCTGATTTCTTATTC
>JANRMT010062791.1:116702403-116714173 GCA_026402145.1 Polypterus bichir lapradei
CATTTAAAAACTGCATTTTGTGTTTACTTGTGTTATATTTGACTAATGGTTAAATGTGTTTGATGATCAGAAACATTTTGTGTGACAAACATGCAAAAGAATAAGAAATCAGGAAGGGGGCAAATAGTTTTTCACATATAATAGTGAAAATTAGGTGTAGTAGAGTAGGGTTCTTCTTCTTCTTGCCTACCATACAGTGGGAAAAAGGAGAAGAAGAATTGGCTAACACCATTTATTTTGTCTGTGGACTCACTATGGCTTTGCCAGTTGACCCATTGCTGAAGACACATTTTGTCTGTAAGTTCATTGGAATTTAAACCCCAGCTTAGTCTCAATTCTGGAATCAGGAATGTTCTGTGAAAATCCTAGACCTGCCTCTTCTAAACTTCCCCTGGAGACTTAAGGTATTTCTTGATCCCCATTTTCTACATAAAGTGCAAGACACCCTTGATTGAAATCATACTTCCTGTCCTCCATAATGTGCAGCAGCCCCACATTTTTCACATAGGGGGTACAATTGTTGATCCTTTGAATCTAGAAGAGACAATTGAAGTCAATTGGGTGCCTTACATGGAAAATTAGCCAGGCTATTTGAGGGTTTTTGGTTACCTTCATAATTTATTGTCCATTTAAAGATTCACAATAGCAGGCGATGAAGTGTAGAGATGAGGCAGAGTATAATAATTCTACTCGGTTTTTTTTTTGCTGTCACCTGAACCCATTTACTCCAGATTTCCGCTATGTATACTGGATTTTTTTTGAAGTAGGAATCAGGTAAGCCGATTTGTATTTTAATAATTCTATTTATCATCGCTCCAGAGAGTGATAATGTTTTATATGCTGGTTGAACTTGCAGGCCATGGTTTCACTATACTCTGGACACATGATCATATGACTACTACTAGTAATAGAAATCCTCCACTGCCAGCCATGAGCTGCCATCCTCTGTTTCTGGTCCTTCATGAGCTCATGTCACATCAGTGCCTACTAAGTAATTATTGTGCTGCTACATCAGCCTGTGTAAAAAGTGTTTTGAGGCAGTTTTGGTATATTCCTACCCCCCCCCCCCCCTTTATTTTGATATATATTGGTATGTCCCTAGCTTCCGCTTTGCTACTGGTGCTGCTTGTCTTAGCTCTACATCCTGCCATATCATATTTTAGGTTAAAGAAATTATCGTCTTTTTACCTTCAAGTTGTCAATGGTTTTCACATCCTGATAATTTATACAACTTCTTGCCAGAAACTTACATTAAAGTGTACGGATTCTCAGCCTTGACTTTCTTGGTGAGTAAAGCTATCTGTCCACGTTCACTACAACCAGGGGGTCGGTGCACACTCTGTACCAACTGGGTCTTAGGAGAGAAGCCTTGCTAATGCGGCTTTCGGGGACTGAATAATTATTGTGGGTGAAACTTTAAACCATTCATCCACACCAGCACAGAAAATTCAGTTTGAGTTTCTTCTTTTAGGTACAGCCTTTTGCCAAATTTGTAATAAATAACAGATAATGCATCCACTACAGCATCACAAATAATAATTCTTACCTTCGGTATAATGATTTATTATTACCAATAAACTGGGCGACACAGTGGCACAGTGGTAGTGCTGCTGTCTTGCAGTAAGGAGACCAGGGATCACATCCTGAGTCCTCCCTGTGTGGACTTTGCATGTTTTCTCTATTTCAGCGTGGGTTTCTTCCCACAGTCCAAAGACATGTAGGTTAGGTGGACTGGTGACGTTAAATTGTCCCCAGTGCATGCTTGGTGTTTGGCACCCTGTCCAGAGTTTATTCATGCCCTGCACCCTATGCCAGCTGGGATAGGCTCCTGCACCTACAGCGACCCTGGTCTGGTTGAATTGGATGAGAAAATGATACTATTTGGCAGTTAAAGTTGTTTATTCTGAAAGTATTTTACAAGGTAATAGAAATAAGTGGCATTGTAGTGCAGTGATTAGAACTGCTGCTTCATAACCACAGGATGTCAAGTTCGTTTCCCAGCCTGCTGACATTTTCTCTAGATATTATTCAACTATTTTGATGAATTAAGCTCTAATTAAAAACGGTGCAAAGTAAGCAAGTACAGTTTCTTTAAACCAGTGATACAGTGGCTCTGCGGCTATGGATGCTTCCTCACTGCTCCATGTTCAGTTCTTGACCAACAGATTGTCACACACGTGCGCATGGGAGGCAACTAAAGGGCTTGAATGAGGGCAATTCCGAGCCAGACCAGGATGTGGCAGAATGCACTGACTGTTTTTCTCGTTTTTCTGCAGACCGTTCGCGGGAAATTCCGCCTGGCCCTGTTGACGTCACTTCCGGATCCGAACCTATGGATGAAGACCTTTACAGTCCCGGACCCTTTGACGTCACTTCCTATACTGGCCTTTAAAAGCCTCCACCTTTCCCCTTTCCACTCAGTTCTGTTTTGGACACAGATTTGTGCACATCAGTGCTATCACTTGTTTCAATTTTGCAGCGAGAAAATAATATATGGGTGGCTGCCCCAAACCTTGCTATGGCTCTTTGTCGAGTTTGTGACAGGATTGATAGATAAGTGGTTTCAAAGACTGTCTGTCTGATAGCAATACTAAATGTTCCCATTATTTCTGCATGTTTTTTTTCCTCTGGGAAATCCACACTTCTGCATGATATTTTCATTGTAGTTGGAAAATTAGCCCCATGTTTGTGTGTGTGTGTGTGTGTGTGTGTGCCCATTTGTGAACCCTATGATGGACTTACACCCTGTCCAGGGTTGGATTTGTGTTTTGTATCATTCTAGAACTTAAAATGCAATTATATTGAAATAAAGAGGGACTTTGACCTGTGGTACTGGAGAGAAACAAGCCTACGAGAAAATATAGATTACAAGCCACTGTCTGAATTATGGGATTCTGGACTTTCTGTGTTTCAAGGCACCTGTTAACACCAAACAGCCATGCCATTTGTGAGAATATTGCACTCTAATTGTTAAACTGTCTGGCAAACTGATGATTAGGTTCACTCATACATCAAATTTTTTTAGCCCGTTTTCTTCTGTGTCTTTTTAAGAAAAACATTTCTCATTTAAACAAGCATATTTGTGGTCCAACTTGCAATAAGGAAAACTCTGTCCTCGATATATTATTTGCTGTGTCATAAGTGTGCAGACATATTTTAAGTGATAGGCTTAAGGCCATGATGTGAAAGAACAGATAAGCTGTGCCACCAGACAGTGGACATGACCTTCTCTGAAGGGCTAAGCTTAATGCTGCTTCCTCTGATGAGATGTTGGATAGAATAGATGACATTATGTTCATTTTTAGCTACAAGATTTCTTGCAGCTTGAGCCACCTTTTCTCTGTATGACACAGTTTTTTTGCTCTCTGCCTCTTCATTTTTTTTAGCTAAATTGCCTCTAATTATTTTGTTATGTTCATTTTTAGACAATAGGTTTAACCTACAGAAACTTGTAATTTGGTAGAGAATACAATGCAGCAATTAATCTAATAAAAGAATATTGGTATATGGAGGCTTTAACTCTTTAGGCTTCAAGTTAAATGATGTCACTGACATTTTGCCCTTGCACGTAGACTGTAAAGCAGTTATGTTTAGAAGTACTTTTCCAATGTGCATGAAATTTGGCAAACAAAACAATTATAAATGATTCCAAATTGAAAGCAAAAAATGTATTTATGTATAACAGAACTGCTTGTGGGGCTCATTAGCATTGGGTCAAAGCCCCATTTTTTAGTACGAGTGCTTAATTATGTGTTACAACAAAGTTGTCCATCTGGAAAGTGGTAGTCTGTTTGATAAGTGGGTCTCCAGAAATTCTCAAAGATGTTCATTTGGTGACTGAAAACGTTGGTGACAAGTTGGCATTCTGTTACTAAAATGGCAGAGTGGTGGATCTGAGGCTAAAGATCTGCACTGGTATCCCGAAGGTTGCTGGTTTGAATCCCCGTCACTACCAAAAGAGATCCTACTCTGCTGGGCCCTTGAGCAAAGCCCTTAACCTTCAATTGCTCCAGGGGCCCTGTACAATGGCTGACCCTGCACCCTAACCTTAAAGGGTATGTGAAAAAAACAAGTAATTTCCTTCAGGATTAATAAAGTTTTAAAAAAAAAATGTTTAGTAGATGATAACATTACCTTCAGGTATATATGTGTGGCCAAACAGCTCATAAAATGATACAGATGCAACTGACTATTGTTGTCATTAATGCCCCACAACACACTTGTGGCTGTGTAGCTTTCATGATTTTTGTCCAGACTGTGCAGTTGTCTCGATTGTCTTACTCTGTGTTCCTCACTAAAAAGTTGAACTTATCGTTGAGGGAAACCTGATGCTAGTATATGGCAAGAGAATACTTGTTTAAATGGAGCTAATAATACTGATAGACCAATTACAAACATGTTAAATATAGTTCCATTCTTCTAAGTTGTCCATCTATGGACTAAAGTATTATTCTGAAATCCATCAAGGGCATCACACCAATAAAGAGGGTAAAACATCAATTGATGTATCCTGGACCTCGACCTGTCATACAGTCTACTGGTCATACCATGGTATTGTGATCTAGAATTATCCAGTGCAGTTCACATTTTTTTGAATTCTTAAAAGCTTCAAAACAATATATTGTGTCATAGATCAGAGAGGTAGAAGGAGGTGAGTCATAGTCAGATGAAACTACAAGTCAAGGGGTGTACACTGTCCGGGGACATTAACTCCAGAGTTTGAGGTTTTCAACCATTTTCAGGACTTTGCTGAGTTAAATGGTTACCCTGAACACTCTGAGGTGGCAAGTAGAAATGAGGAGCCACAATGGGGTACCTCAGGAACAGTCCTCATAAAGAGAGAAGTAGCAACAGGAGAAGATCCTGGGAGTCATGAACGATTACAGCACATATCTGTGACCATTGGTCATGTACTGTGGAATGGAACCGCCCCAGCAACTCAGTCATAGCATTCTGCAACTGGTACAACATATGGTAGCTGGTCGCCAATCAGACAGGTGCACTGTTATGTGCACGAGAATTGACAACCAATGAGCACTTAATCTGAAAGTTGCCCTTTTTAACTAGTAAACATATCTGTATAGTCCAAAAAAAAAAGATGGAGCGAGAGTGACGCCAAACTCTACATACTATGCAAGTGCTTACTCAATCACTAGGCTGAGTGATTTAAGTGAGTGAGGTGATCACACAATAATTTTGCAGTATATTAGGAAACTTTGGCGCAATTTCATTAAAAGGTAGGCCTAAATTATCTATGTGTGTGGCTAATATCTTTTATTATTATTAAACATAATTTAATTTTAAAAAAACATTTTAAAAGTCCAGTCATACCTACATAAATGGGGTCATCAGATTTGTGGTTTTTTTTTTGCATAGTTTAAATGATTTTTGTGGTGTCTGAGCACAGAACCCCATAATGCAAATGTTCACTTTATGATTGGTCTGAAAAGTGGGATGAGAACTTTGTTTTTTTTTTATGTACAATGCAGTCTGGGAGCTTATCGTGGTAAAGAAATAACAAAATGGAAGAGTAATCATCTCTGAGGTCTGAAAGAAATAATAGTGTATTTTTGTTACCTAAAAGGTCTGCTGCGCATGTTTTTGGTATAAAAAACCATGAGAACCACCACCTCCTCGGTGAGTAAGGAAAGACAGAACAATTTTTGTTAACATTAATAAAAATCCACTTACAAATGGTGAAAATAAACTACCAACCTTTTGAAGAAATACCAACTCATTACAAGGCACAAATAACACCCATCATAACAGCAAACAAGCAGATTATCGTTTTTGGCATTCCTTGTGTATTTACAAAGCGTTACCCCATGAATTTTACTTGACTCATGTCTTGAACATTCTTGATACATGCATATCCAGTCTCTGAATGTACGGGTAAATCTGTTCTTAATCAGGTTATCGTCAAAATTACAGTTTGGATATCCTGTATTCCAGCCATGTACCGTTTATCTGTTGCACCAATGAGCTGAAAAGCTGCACATCTTACTGGCTATAACACAAGTTGGAAACTTTATTACCGATTGAGTTGGTGGTTCATGAATATCAGACAAATCAGTGTCCTTGGTTGATTATTTGAAATATGGCAGTGGAGTGGTTGTAGATTTTCCAGCCTATTAGTAGTAGTGCTGGCAGCAAACCCACTGCTAAATCTAGCAGAGCTAGCAGTGGGGCTTTCACTTACCATTCGGATATTACCAGAATTTACAGTTCTGACATCAAACAAAGGAACATTTGGCAATTCTGTTCAATTCCTTTTGTTCATAAAACCTCAAGGGTTTTTTTGTCAAGATATTGTTAATGATTATTTTACCATGTTCATTTTTACCTACAACGAGTCCTACCTACACAACTTGTAAATTCAGTAAGTTACTAGTTGATAGTTTCCTCTTAACATAATCTTTTTAAGAGGCTGTGATTGATGAAATATAATGTAAGTGAATCTTGTTTCCTAAACATTGTTAGGTTGGTGTTGGCCACAAAATAGAAATCCTTCGATATGCTTACCAAATACTTTTTAAGAGTTAAATTAACTCATATAGTAATAATTTAATACTGGCAATTTTGCTATGTAGGTCTATAGACTAATTTACATTTAAATTTTAAAAAAATAAGCTACAGCAGAGGGTGAGCAAATAAACAAAGTGGGTGGGCATAGGCCTATTCGGGCCCTATACTGACCCCACGCCTGTTTGGAACCGTGATAAAAAAATCAGAAGGGAATCGTTTAATCCTTCCACATTTTCCCACCATAGTTGTATAGTTTGACACCGAGGCTCAACATTTGCTGTCATTAAAGCTGACTTGCTCTCTAACTAGTATTCTTCTCAAGTCAAATAGTGTGATGCGTATTCTATGCTCTCGTTTGTCTTTGTAGTAGAGAATGTTGAGAGTAAAGTCAAGCTGATAACCTTTCAGCAGAGGAACAGCCCATTAACTGTCATTTACATCTACATTGTTAAGGTCACTCAGTTAAAACTTGAACAATGAAATCAAGTCAGAGAATGAATGCTGTCCTGTGGATTAAAGTTATCAAAAGAAATTCTGTTAGTGGGTGGAATGTCTGCAAAAAGTTCAAAAGATACTCACAGCTTTAAACTCAATGGCCTAAAAATGAGCTTTGCTGAAATCTACATGCAAATTACTGAAAGGTGTTATCTTTAACACTGCACCGCCTCCACATATTCGCATTACTCCACCATCCAAAGCCTCATTTTCCCAGGTAAGAAATAAAGTGAAATTAATGTTTTTTGCACCACACAAGATGCAACAAAACTAGTTCATGCATTTTTGTGTTAATTAAAATTGAAACTATTCTATTTCTATCCAGTAGTTAGCTATACAAACTATAGCTGTAGGGATCATTGCCAGAATTAAAAAGTACTATGATATCGCTCATTTTCTTCTGTCTTTACATTAGCTTCCTATTACGTTTATGTTTAAATTCAAAATCCTTCTTTTGATGTATAGAGCCATCAGTGACCTCCGTTCTGTTACCTAGCCCCAAGTAATAATGCCTAAATTTGTTTCAGAAAGGTCTTGTTTATATTCTAAGAATAAATTAAACACTGGGTAGTAAAGCCTTTACCACAAGGCTACCAAACTTTGAAATGATCTGCCTTCTAATGTAAGAGTGTCCCATCAGTCTTAGCATTGAAATTAAAGCTCAGGACTCATTATGTTGGCATGGTGTACCCATAGATGCTGTGGCTCACTTGATCACACTACTTAAGGTCTGTTAGTTATTGTTCTAAAACAAAATTGTGGAAATCACCAAGACTGACTGTTACTAACACTTTGTCATTCTCTGATTCTCTGCTTGGAATCTTGGCATTTGTACCATTGCTACTGTTGACAGGCTGTGTCATTTGGCTAAGAAAGTAATGTTAGACCTATTGACAACATCTGGTATTAGTAGCAACTGATACAGCCTAAGACCATAATTGAGAACATTAGAACAATCTAGACAAGAACAGGACATTCAGCCTAACAGAGCTCGCCAGTCCTATCCACTTAATTCCTCCAAAATAACATCAAGTCGAGTTTTCAAAGTCTCTGTAGTCCTGCTGTCTACCACACTACTTAGGAGCTTATTCAAAGTGTCTATGATCTCTGTATAAGGAAAATCTTTTTAATGTTTGTATGAAATTTTCCCTTAACTTTCCAACTAAGTCCCTGTGTTCTTATTGAACTCATTTTAGAGTAACAGTCCCAATCCACTGTACTAATTCCCTTCATAATTTTGAACACTTCAATCATGTCTCCTCTTAATCTTCTTTTGCTTAAACTATAAAGGCTCAGCTTTTTTAACTTTTCTTCATAATTCATCCCCTGTAGGCCTGAAATGAACATAGTTGCTCTTCTCTGAACTTTTTCCAGTGCTGTTAGCACCCTGACATATTGTATGGCAATCAGAACAGACAGCTTACCTTGGTCAGCTGCACTTGGACCCCCTTATCAAACAGTCCACTTTGCTTTGCTTATTCTAAAAGACTGTGGACCACCCAGACATTAATATTGTCCAGGGTAATTTTCAGTGATACAACAATAGGGCTACTGCTTTGCAGCTTTAGGAGACTGTGCTCAAACAATGCCTATATTGCTGTTTGTGTGGTGTTTTAACGTTCTCCACTTGTCTATGTTGGAATTTCTTTGCACACTCCTTTTACAAGACAGACACATGCATGTTAGATTGTTTGACAACTGTAGTTTGGTCTCATTGGGTGAATGTGGTAGTTCTAGGTTGGTGTGGCCTGCAATAGTATGTGATTCATCTTTTAGGGATGGTTCCTGATTTGTGTCCACTGTTTTCCAGAAGGCTGGTATTCTCCAAAACCTTGAATTGGACTAAGGGAGCACAAAAATAGCTGCAGTGATGGTATTCGTAGCTGACAGCTTTTGTTTTCCTTTCATGTGATGCTAATTGCCCATATCTTCAGTCATCTTGATTTGATTTCACCTTGCTGTCAATGTGGTATTCTTGGTGAGGGCTGTGATGGTGTTACAGACCAGGACACACTATTCTCCTCAACGGAATCTGAGCACTTCAACAGAATTTCTAACTAATTTAAAATCAGCTGAGAGTTACAGTTTCTGCAGTTTGTTTTAACCTTCCAGTATATTTTCCACAAGGCTTGTGATTGGTACACTTGAGTAAGAGGCACTGAGGCATTCTTGCTATGTGCCACAGCTATCTCAGTTGGCTCCTTATAACTAAAAAAACAGCTTTAATACTAAGAAATAATACTTCTTTGTTCGTATTATTTGATTTTCATTTGTTTATTTGAAGAACAACATGACAAAACATAAAAAATAACACACAATGGAATAATTTGAAAATAGTATAGCATAGCAAATACAAAAAGGTACTCCAAAGAAAATCCATGAAACTCAAAAGTCAAGCCCACCCAACTGAAAAATTTATATGACAAAAGAGCCTCATTAAAGTGGTTCTTAAAGTAGAATAAAACAACTTACTTACTTGTTAACTTTAGAATTACATTAATGTGTTTTTGCTAACTTCTGAAGCAATTCTGAACAGAACATAGAAAATTACTTTCCTACTGAGTTTTTAATGATGGATTGGTATTCTTCAAACCAAGCAAAAAATGTGCAAGATGTGTGGTAAAAGATGTTAAAGCCAGCTTTTTAATATATCTTGTCCAATCTTATATTACTCCAAATATGGATTTTAAAATGTTAGGAGTGATTTTAATTTGAATGCTGTCAGAGAGATATAAAAAAATATGTTTTAGGTGTAGAGCACAGGTTGGATCTTGCCCTGGGTATATATTAGACACAGTTTCATTATACATGTATATATATATACTAGCAAAATACCCGCGCTTCGCAGCGGTGAAGTACTGCCTTAAAATTTTTATTAAGAAGAAAATTAAACCTTTTTAAAATGAGGGAAAATATACCAATAATTATTTGTTAAGGATCTCTTTGTATGCCACGTTGTCAGTTCGGCCCTCCAATTGCAATATGACCAAGCTGTAGCTGTGCGCTGAGCTTACTCTTGAGCATGCAACGTACAGTTGGCCATGTGAACAGTAATCTTGTTTCAAATCACAGCTTGGATTGCTGCTGTCATAATCGGTTTGAGTTTCATGGTTTGTTTCAGTTACGACAGTATTTGTAGGACTTGTGTTGAAGAGACATTCGGCATCTGTCAAGCGTTGTAAGTATACAACCAGTTTCATTGATAACTTCACATCCAGCTTTTGAGAGTTTAAACATTTCTAAACATCAAAGTGTCCACTACTGAAATCGTCACCTGTGAAGCTAAGATGTTTAAGAGGCATTGGCGGTTGTCCAAAGGTGTAAAATATTTGGCCATTTCGGTACACTTAAGCATTTCACTCTTCTAGTGCTCCTGTGTAGTATAATTATCTCCTGTACCGTCATCAGTCCACACCTTGAACCTGTCCCAGTCATTCAATACATAAGACACAATGTTCCTCCAGATATCAAGAGTGAGCCTGATATGTAACAAAGAGAATGGAAAAGGCAGATGCCATCTCCGGGCATGGAAACCACTTGGTAAGTGACAGTTCTTTGATCGATGGTGATTACCTCGATAGACATGTCAATGGGGGTACGGTTGGAATGATAAAGGAAATGGGTACCTGAACAATGTAAAGTGAGTCTAAAATACCTATACAATAACTATAATCGTAATAAATGAACAATAAAACAGCGGAGAAGCCGTGGATTAAATAAAAAGGCTGTAGTTATCAGCAGGGAGACGTGAATACCGTGGCGAAGCAAGGAAGGGAATGTAGAGACTGGAGCGACAGACGGCCTTATATAGGCAGGCAGCCAACAACGTGGGAGGCGTTGGGATGGGGGACCCAACGCCGCCTCACACGGTGACCGAGCTGCAGGCTATGGACGTATATATGTTCGTAAGTAGGATTCAGTTAGCGTTGGGAACCCGCGTACCAAATTTCTTGAAGATGGGCCCATAAGTAACAAAGACCGTTGAAAAGTTCAATATGGCAGCCGACAGTGGCATCATATCACCGAAATAAGTACCAAATTTCAGCCTTCTACCTATGAATAAGAAAGTTCAACATGGCGGACGTTGTTGACCGTTATGACCGTTACGCGTAGAATTTTGAAATGAAACCTGCTTAACTTTTGTAAGTAAGCTGTAACGAATGAGCCTGCCAAATTTCAGCCGTCTACCTACACGGGAAGTTGGAGAATTAGTGACGTTGGAAACTTCAATATGGCGGCCGACAGTGCCATCATACCACTGAAATAAGTACGTACATCGGTTTTGGTTAGCGCAGGGAAGCCACCTACCAAATTTCGTGAAGATGGAGCCATAAATAAGAAAGTTAAACATGGCGAACATTGTCAACCGTTATGACCGTTACACATAGAATTTCGAAATGAAACCTGCTTAACTTTTGTAAGTAAGCTGTAAGGAATGAGCCTGCCAAATTTCAGCCTTTTACCTACACGGGAAGTTGGAGAATTAGTGACGTTGGAAAGTTCAATATGGCGGCTGACAGTGGCGTCATACCAACGAAATAAGTATGTACATTGGTTTTGGTTAGCGCAGGGAAGCCGCCTACCAAATTTCGTGAAGATGGGGCCATGAATAAGAAAGTTCAAGATGGTGGATATTGTTGACCGTTATGACCGTTACGCGTAGAATTTCGAAATGAAACCTGCTTAACTTTTGTAAGTAAGCGGTAAGGAATGAGCCTGCCAAATTTCAGCCTTCTACCTACACGGGAAG
>JANRMT010062791.1:116729173-116804485 GCA_026402145.1 Polypterus bichir lapradei
GAATAAGAAATCAGGAAGGGGGCAAATAGTTTTTCACACCACTGTAGGCCTATTTCAAATTTACCGTTTCTCTCTAAAATACTAGAAAAAGTAGTCGCCAGTCAGCTTCAGTCACACCTTACGCATTACTACTTATTTGAGAAATTCCAGTCTGATTTTCGCACTGGTCATAGTACAGAAACGCAGGTTGTAAATGACATTCTGATATCCTCTGATGAAGGAAACTCCACTGTAATTATGTTGTTAGACTTAAGTGCAGCATTTGACACCATTGACCATTCTATTTTACTGCACAGGCTAGAAAACGATGTTGGGCTTACAGGCCCCATGCTCACTTGGTTTAGTTCTTATTTATCAAATCGATTCCAATATGTACAGAAATGTGCTGACAGTACTCCATCATTATACACAGAAGTTTAATATGGTGTCCCGCAGGGCTCAGTACTAGGACCTTTACTGTTTTCACTTTACATGCTTCCACTGGGATCTCTCATTAGGAAACATAATGTTAATTTTCACTCGTATGCAGATGACACCCAGTTATACCTTTCATTTAAATCAAATGAAGTTTCTCCGATGTTGTCTTTAATTAGTTGTGTTAGCGAATTAAAGGAGTGGATAAATGATAACTACTTGTCTTTAAATACAGATAAAATAGAGATATTAATTGTTGGAGGGAATGACGCGGATCACAACAATATTTTGTCATCATTTAACTCAGTTGGAATCCCAATTAATTTTACTGAATCAGCCCGCAATCTAGGAGTTATCTTTGACACAAGCATGTCATTTAAAGCACATATTACAAAGTTGTCCAAAACATGTTTCTTCCATCTTAAAAATGTTAGGAAATTAAGGCGTTTTCTAAATAAACAGGATTGTGAGAAATTAATTCATGCATTTATCTCTAGTAGGATTGACTACTGCAATGCGGTGTTCACTGGCTGTTCAAACTGTTCTCTATACAGCCTCCAGTTAATCCAAAATGCGGCTGCAAGAATTATTACAAGAACAAGAAGATATGAACACATAACTCCATTTCTTAAATCCTTACACTGGTTCCCGGTTAAGTTTAGGGCAGATTTCAAAATCCTCCTTTTAACATATAAAGCATTAAATGTCCAAGGTCCGACTTACTTATCTGAACTTATCATGACTTACAAACCTGAGCGCACATTAAGATCTCAAGATGCCGGTCTGCTTATGATTCCAAGAATTAATAAAATAACAGTGGGAGGTCAAGCTTTTAGTCACAGGGCCCCTAAACTGTGGAATGGTCTTCCCGCTTCTATAAGAGATGCCCCTTCGGTCTCAGCCTTTAAATCCCGACTGAAGACTCACTACTTCAGTTTAGCATATCCTGACTAGAGATGCTGATTAACTGTACAGACTGCATCTCTGTTGTTAGTCATTAGCACTAAAACATAAGTAACATGATAGTTATAATTGAATACTAACCCTCACCTATTCTGTTTCTGTTCTCGGTACTCAAATGTGGCAATTGGTGCCACGACCCACCTGCCAAGTTGTTTGCCTGCCTATGGTAAAGTCATCCCTGATGGAGGATCGCAGGAATCATGGGAAAGAGGGGTCCTTTCATCGAATTGGCTGGCCCAGCACTGTTTTAGCTGTGGAATGGCCAAATGGGGGAGGCAGCTTGATGGATGAGGTCTCCAGGATTCTAAAAATATCCAAATCTTATTATGTGATATCATCTACTGTTAAATTCTGCTCCGTACTTCTTAAATTTTTATTTTTATGCTGTATTAAGGATTTGTTCTGTTCTGTGTATTGTATTGTATTGTATTGACCCCCTTCTTTTGACACCCACTGCACGCCCAACCTACCTGGAAAGGGGTCTCTCTTTGAACTGCCTTTCCCAAGGTTTCTTCCATTTTTTTCCCTACAAGGTTTTTTGGGAGTTTTTCCTTGTCTTCTCAGAGTCAAGGCTGGGGGGCTGTCAAGAGGCAGGGCCTGTTAAAGCCCATTGCGGCACTTCCTGTGTGATTTTGGGCTATACAGTACAAAAAAATAAATTGTATACAATTTAGATTTGAGAGAAACAATAACTTTAGTAATTCTTATGTAAGTACACTAGAGATGTACAGTGAGCTCTTCATGTGTGTGCAAGTGTAGGTTTACAGACCAATGTTCATTTATCTAAAACAATAAGTACAGGAAAGATGAGATTAAGACCAAGATCACAGCCGCCAAATATGAACAGAAATAGAAGAGAGAACATCTAACTCATTTGGGTGTTAGCAGGATCTTTATTAAAGAGTTGTGACTCTCCTAGACATGAATCCAGAAGCATGCCAAGCTTCAAAGTGAACAAAATTAGCAAGATGGCCTCTTAAGTGAAAAGAACATTCCTGTTTCTCAAAAAGCTCCTGTCAATGTCTTGTGGACCACAGCCTTATAATGATCAGAGTCATAAATGTGGAGAGATGAGTGTTTGAAATATATTCATTAATGCAGATGTTGAGGCAAGAAGGTAAGACAATATACTGTATATCTGACAATGAATGGGAGAGAGGACGTTTTTGAATAATACTTTTGAACATAATGTTTTCAGATATATTTTAAGAAAAGAATATCTGCAGAAGAAGTGCATGAGGTTAGGTTGGAGGGAAACCGGGACAGCACATAGCAATGTTGTTAAGCAATATACATGAACACGATCTCATATACAGGGTCAGTCAAAAATATGTTAACATAATGGTACTGCTATGTATATACTGACAGATAGATAGATAGATACTTTATTAATCCCCAGGGGAAATTCACATACTCCAGCAGCAGCATACTGATAAGAACAATATTAAATTAAAGAGTGATAAAAATGCAGTGCAAGTAAAAAAATGCAGGGTGGAGAGTGCAAGGCAGGTATAACAGACAATAACATTGTATAATGTTAACGTTCCCAAGGGGTGAAATTGAAGAGTCGCATAATGTGGGGGAGGAATGATCTCATCAGTCTGTCAGTGGAGCAGGACAGTGACAGCAGTCTGTCGCTGAAGCTGCTTCTTTGTATGGAGATGATACTGTTCAGTGGATGGAGCGGATTCTCCATGATTGACAGGAGCCTGCTCAGCACCCGATGCTCTGCCACAGATGTCAAACTGTCCAGCTCCATGCCTACAATAGAGCATGCCTTCCTCACCAGTTTGTCCAGGCAAGAGGCATCCCTCTTTATGCTGCCTCCCCAGCACACCACCGCATAGAAGAGGGCACGCACCACCACCGTCTGATAGAACATCTGCAGCATCTTATTGCAGATGTTGAAGGACGCCAGCCTTCTAAGGAAGTATAGTCGGCTCTGTCCTCTCTTGCACAGAGCATCAAGTATTGGCAGTCCAGTCCAATTTATCATCCAGCTGCACTCCCAGGCATTTATAGGTCTGCACACAGTCACCTCTGATGATCACGGGGTCCATGAGGGGCCTGGGCCTCCTAAAATCCACTACCAGCTCCTTGGTTTTGCTGGTGTTCAGTTGTAGGTGGTTTGAGTCGCACCATTTAACAAAGTCCTTCATTAGGTTCCTATACTCCTCCTCCCGCCCACTCCTGATGCAGCCCATGATAGCAGTGTCATCAGTGAACTTTTGCATGTGGCAGGACTCCGAGTTGTATTGGAAGTCTGATGTATATAAGCTGAACAGGACCGGAGAAAGCACAGTCCCCTGCGGCGCTCCTGTGCTGCTGACCACAATGTCAGACCTGCAGTTCCTGAGATGCACACACTGAGGTCTGTCTGTAAAATAGTCCACAATCCATGCCACCAGGTATGAATCTACTCCCATCTCTGTCAGCTTGTCCCTAAGGAGCAGAGGTTGGATGGTGTTGAAGGTGCTATATACAATTTTTGTGGACATTGTATGTGCCACATATGATACATTGGTTAAACATGATGGCAAACAGGTTGAGACATTCCTGTAAATCATCTTGCACATATGAAGTATGTTTTGTGAATAAATTGTTTCCACCATTCAAATGTTAACATAATTTTGACTCACCCTGTATGTGTATATATATATATATATATATTTATATTGTGAACATTGCCCTGGACACAGACAGGCAGACACGCTCAAGTCACCCAACACACTTTTATTTTTTATTTCTTTATAAAAGGCAATGCTCACCAGCCCCAATACCCCTCAGTCCAGGCTAACACAATGCCTTCTCTCTCTTTGTTTCTTCAGGCCACCTCCTGCCTTCTCCAGACCTTGTCCTATCTTCCACTCGACTCTTGTCCCCTCTGAAGGGAAGTGGCCCCTTTAAATAAGAACCCGGATGTGCTCCTGTCTTCTTGGGCGTCCTGGCTGGGTACCACCTCCATCCGGGTATGACACTGCCCCACCACCAGCGAAGACACGTCAGTCGGAGCAACACGTCCTACGAGGGCAACTCCTCCCCGAAGTGGGTCCTACTACGTGTCCAGGGTCCAAGCCGGCACCCTGGAACATACCACTTCGGCACCCCCTCCAAGGTTTTAATGCCCTTTTGGAGAGAGCTGCTCGCGCCTCTGTAGCCCCCGCCAGTAGTGGGGCCACCCCATCGCCAGCGAAGAATCCTTCAGTGAAGCGTCCCATCCCGTGAGGGCAGGTTCCCAGCGAAGCGGGTCCTTCTGCTCATCCAGGGTCCAGTCCTGTAACAAACAGAAACAAGGGGGCAGAGCTGCTGCCTGGACACCCTTTCCTGGCATCCCAGCGTCGCGCCATTCTGACGTCACTGATGCGCCTGCCGTCTCCTTTAGTTTCTGCAGTTCAGCACGGATGACACCTAGCCCCTGCATCATAGACAAGCACAGAAAGTCAGTCGACGATTGACCTAACTGGTTGTCAGTCATTTTCGCCGACTGCTTTCTGTGAGGCTCCTCCAGCCAAATCGGGTTTCTCCTTGGCACGAGATGGACATTCCTTGGTCCCGCCTCTATACAGTCATTGGCGGGCACACAAGACACACCGTCCAATCCCGAAGGAAGGAACTTCCGGTCCACGGCCATCTTGGCTCCTCTCCTCCTGGTGTGACACCATTCTGGCTTTTCATGTTGCAGCGTCTCCTCCATGGCGTCTCTCGTCGCCGCTGTCGTGTCCACAAAGCGCCGTGGATCTGCATGCGTTTGCCATCCGTATGGACCCGGGCAGCCATTGCCTGCTAAATACCAACCACGATCAGCCCTCCCTGGCTGGCTGTCAGCAAGCAGGGACCTTACGTCCCGGATCCCTTCCGACTGAGGCGCCTGCCTCGGCATGGTCTTCATATACGCCACGCCATCCCGGATGTCTTCATTGGCAGCACCCACACAGGAGCTCGCTGCACCCCTGTAACACCCATTGATGTATTGCTGCACCAGGTAGGAATACGACAGCATTCCGGTGTCTTCTCGGGGCCATGAGCACTTCGCACCCTCGAAACGTGTGCGGGGGTTCCTGCTGCTGTGGGCCGTTCACAAAATATTTATTTTGGGGCCCCCGTCTTGGAACAGACAGAGGGCCCCACGTTGGGCGCCATTGTGAACATTGCCCCGGACACAGACAGGCAGACATGCTCGTCACCTAACACACTTTTATTTTTCATCTCTTTACAAAAGTCAGTGCTCACCAGCCCCAATACCCCTCAGTCCAGGCCAACACAATGCCTTCTCTCTCTTTGTTTCTTCAGGCCGCCTCCTGCCTTCTCCAGACCTTGTCCCCTCTGAAGGGAGGCGGCCCCTTTACATAAGAACCCGGATGTGCTCCAGGTGTGTTTCTGGAAATCTCCCAGAGACACGCCCCAGTGTGGCGAAGTGCCAGTTGTCTCCCCGGAAGCACTCCGGGTGTCCCTGTTTCTCTTCCCCCCAACACTTCCTGGTGTGGCGGAAGTGCTGAGGTCCAGAGTCTTCCTGGTATTGGGGTCCCCCTCGCGGTAACCCCAGGTCCCTACAGGGTCGCTTCCCAGCTCTTTACCCGCGGCCCCCAGTGCGGTCGTCCCCTCGAGGTCTGGAGGAGGCAATATATATATATATTGTAATGGGCGGCTGGGTCCCATGCCCAGCCGGGACGCCCCTGCTGTATCTGGTCCAGGGGAGCAGCCGTGGGCTCCTCAGTACCTCCCCGGGACCCTTGGTGGCAGCCTCCCTGGGTGACATTGGTGCCTCAGTTTCCCGCAGGGCTCCATTGGAGATGGAGTTCTCCACAACCCTGTGGGGATCTGAGGTGGCCGCCAGAGGGTGCTGCGTGGATCCCGGAGCCTGTATGGACACCTCTACAGCCCTGCCCGGAAGTGCAATTAGCCATAGGTGATCAAGCACCTGCAGCACTTCTGGGTGGGCTATAAAAAGGGCCAGCATCCACCACTCAGAAGCCAGAATCGGGAGGAAGAGGACGAGGTTACCTGGGAAGAGGAGTGGTGGTGGTGCCAAGGTGGAAAGGACAAGTATTTGTGGAGTTAAGTGGTTTTGGGACTGTGTTGAGCCAGTGGAACATAGGGAAGACGTTCCCCATGGCTGAAGAGAAAAATAAAAGCCTGTTGCTTTTACATGTGCCTCAGTGTGATTCTGTGCCGGGTTGGGCGCCTATATAGCACCTTTATCACATATATATATATATATATATAAAACCAACAGACAGGGAAACAAGACAGCGTTTAATTCAGGCAGGGGATGTGATGTCATCAGGGCAGGAACAGGAAGTGATGTCTTTGGCCCGGATCCAGAAGTGATGTCTTTGGGCCCAAAACTATAAGTGATGTCATTGAATTCAGGCAAAATTCCATGTGGTCGGTCTGCCAATGAAAAAGAGAAAGGTTCAGTGCACTCTGCCATCCCCTGGTCTGCCGTGAAATTACCTCCCTTTGAGCCTTTTAGCTGCCTCCCATGCGCAAGCGGGTGACTATATATATATATATATATATATATATATATATATATATATATAAATAGAACTGGCTTTCAGGCAAAAGTGAAACCAAAGAACAGGAAAAATCTCTCGATCTATCTTAGAGAAATGTATTAGAAGGAAATGATAAATTATACATTAAGGAAAAACCTCATTTATTAAATACTAGAAAATGATTTGATTTATTTCTGTGCCTGTCTTCTGCTTTATGTGGGAGAAGTACTGTGCAGAGCACATCAGTACCAAAATTTTTGAAATAAAAAGAGAAAAAATGTTTTTTAAAAATATTCTTGGCTTATGATGAAAAGAGAGATCACAGTCTGCATCCATTAGATCAAACAGGAAATCAATAATGCAGTTAATTTGAGTCTGAACAGTTCCCTTTATTATTTTAATAAAAGTGAGTTTTTTTTTCAGGGTCAATTTTTTAAGAGATTAGTTAGTACAAGCTAAACGTATCCAGTTACTTAATGACCTAATGTTTAAAGTTTCTTAGCAAATGTCAAGGATCTTTAAATGATGAAATAGGTTAGCAGATCTGAAGGATTCACTACTAGATATGAATGGGTTTTAAAAGTAATGACACGAATAGTTTGTATTAATCAATAAAATTCCAAGAAAGTGCAATAAACAGAAAAAAACAGAAATTAAATCAATATTTGGTTTCTCAATCTTTTGCCTAAAAACAGCAGCAATTCTCTTTGGTCAGCCTGAATGTAGTTTCTGAAGGTACTTGCATGGCCAGTTGTTCCAAGCTGTTTGACAAACAGATGCATGGTAGACTTTGGCTGTCTCACTCACTTCTGTCTCTGCAAGTAATCTCAGATTGGCTTGATGATGTTGAGATCAGGACTTCGTGAGGGTCACACATCTGTTGCAGGATTCCATGTTCCCTGTGTTTTCACTGCAGATAGTTTTTCATGATTTTGGCCATGTGTTTGAGGTCCTTGTCATGCTGCAGAATGAAGTAACCATCAGACAACACAGTATTTCTGTGAAAAAGTGCCCAAAACTTCCACTACATCACAGGAGTTGCTCTCACTCATATCCACACAAGGATTGATTTGGAATCACCAAGTAATCTAACCAGCATGTTTTTGGGAATGTGTTAAGAAAATGAAAGTACTAGGAGGAAGACACATAATGACATTTGGAGAAGATACTAAATCCACACTGACAATTACCTGGTGTGAGAATCAGAAACAGGATTCTACATCCATGAGATGGTAACACTACCCACCATACCAGGTGTCCTCATGCATAACGGTGTGTGTAGAATTCACACTAAAACATGGCGTACGGACAAAAGCGGAAATGTGTGTATGAACAAAAAAATCCAGATGCATTAATCTGTGCATTCGCCAACTTCCACGTTTTTCTGCTACATAAATCCCGGTCATCGTAAAAAGTAACACACATGCAAGAGCCTGATGCCACTCCCCAACTCCTCCCAGAATTACTTCTCTTTGAATATGCAAATCAATATAAATAGCCCTTAAGCTCAGCATTCTGTGAAAAGGCAATGGCAAAATACCAAGTGAAGGCAAGGAAAAACTTACTATTTGTTGGTTTAAACAGTGGTATAAACAACAAAATGAAGTTGATCGAGTGACAGTGTCGGAGAAACTGGAAAGCTCAAGTTCACACAGTGCCTGAAATAAAAAATAACTTGTGAGATATCTAGTCGCCATGAAAAGGCGAGTCGTAGCCCACTGTCTAAGTGTCATATGAAAGCTTATTAGGGTATAGGTAAAAGAAAAAAAAATAGGGACACAGTGAGAAAAAAGCTCGAAAAGTCAACTTTAATCTCAAAATTTCCACTTTAATCATGTAGTTTATTTTGTCATTAAAGTAGAACATCATAAACTTTATCTTAAAATCATTTAAGTTACTAATTTCTCAAATACCATTGTAACTAAAGTAGCACGTTAAATGCTTTGTTTTGTATGTGTGCATGTGAATCACTACGTGCTTCTTAAATGGACTTTCTCTTCCTCTGACAGGACACAGAATCCATTACATTCGTGATATTACAGTTCTCTGAATAATTTAAATACTGAGATGTATATCTGATATCATTTTCATGATGATAGGAGTTAAAGCATGTATTAAACATGGGAACACTGTGGCGCAGTGATAGTGACGAGCTGGTGCCCCGTCCAGAGATTGTTCTTCTTGCCTCCCGCAAGTTGCTTACTGCACCGTGTGCAACCTTTGATGAAATAATTTATTGCAGCAGTACTGTCTCTTTCAAACGTACTAACCCCCAATTCCTGTCTTTCCTTTTCTTTCTCCAAGTACCCAATCGCCACAAAATTAGCTCAGTAATAGACAATAAGCCATCTGTAAGCTTAGAACTCCGATTCTTCAAAAGTTTTAAGGAACACTGAAATATCTTCATAGTACATGTTTAATTATACTGTCCATCTATCCTTTCAGTGTTGCGCCAGCCCCAGCAAGAATACAGCATGAGGCAGGAACAATCCCTGAACTGTGCGCCAGCTCCTTGCTAGCACTGCGCCACCATGTCTTCACATGTTTAATTAACAGTTTAATTACAGTCAACCCTCGTTTATCGCGGTTAATCCGTTCCAGACTCTGCCGCGATAAATGAATTTCCGTCAAGTAGGATTCTTTATTTATAAATCGAATATTTTCGCAGTTAGAGCATAGAAAACCTGTTTACAACCATCTTAATACATTTTCTAACATTATTAGAGCCTTATAGACATGAAATAACACCCTTTAGTCAAAAGTTTAAACTGTGCTCCATGACAAGACAGAGATGACAGTTCCGTCTCACAATTAAAAGAATGCAAACATATCTTCCTCTTCAAAGGAATGCGCATCAGAAGCAGAGAATGTCAGAGAGAGAGAGAAAGAGGGAGAGCGCGAGCAAGAAAAGCAAACAATCAAAAATCAGTAGGGCTGTTTGGGCTTTTAAGTATGCAAAGGCACCGCCGGACAAAGCAGCTATAAGGAAGGCAGCAATTTGAAGGTAGTCTTTCAGCATTTTTTAGAGGAGCTTCCATATCCTCTAGGCCAGTGTGTAAACAGTCCCTCTGCTCACACCCCCTCGGTCAGGAGCAGAGAATGTCAGAGAGAGAGAGAGAGAGAGAGAGAGAGAGAGAGAAAGAGACAAGAGACAAGCAAACAATCAAAAATCAATACGTGCTGTTTGGGCTTTCAAGTATGCGAAGCACCGCACAGGAAGCATACCGTATATCATTGAGGAGTTTTATTTAATATTTAATACGTGCTCTGATTGAGTAGCTTCTCAGCCATCTGCCAATAGCGTCCCTTGTATGAAATCAACTGGGCAAAGCAACTGAGGAAGCATGTACCATAAATTAAAAGACCCATTGTCCGCGAACCAGCACAAAATCCGTGATATATATTTAGATATGCTTACATTTAAAATCCGTGATAGAGTGAAGCCGCGAAAGCCGAAGTGCGATATAGCGAGGGATCACTGTATAGATTATTTAAATGATGTTAATATTTTATCTGCATAATGTAATAAACATATTTTGCTGCATTTCATCTTAAAAATGATATTGTCATCATATGTAAATACGAGCTAAAGTGGCTCAGGTTGTGCAATATTATAACTGTATTGCAAGTTTACAGTGAGGCAATTGTACTTATAAGCACAAACAGTTCTACAAGGAGCACTTGATGGACTGATTGATTGCATTTATAGTTCTTGGGATGAAACTGTTTCTGAACCGCGAGATCAGTATAGGAAAAGCTCTGAAGCATTTGCCATATGAGAGCAGTTCAAATAGGCAGCATGGCTGAGGCAGCGTGTGCTTGATGCAGTATACCGATAATTCTCTTACTGATCAGCTGCTGTAGAGCTGTGATTTCACACTCAGATACAATGATATAAATACTCTGAGTGGTGCAGTGAGAGTAATATGGAAAATGATGATCCACTATGGCAACACCTAATGGGAGCAGCTGAAAGAAGAAGAAGAAGAATGTGCAGTGAGAGCAACAACGCTAAAGCAGCTATGGTATTTGGAGTAGTTTGGCCATTCCATGGACCATTATATTGTTACAGGTTAATTACAATCAGATGCCTTAAACTAATAAACAATATGCGGTTAATTTCAGTGTATATGATAAAACCACGTCAGGGATGTGGATCTAAAAAAGAAAAGGAAACCACACTGGAACAAAAGCACTGCTTTGATGCTGGGTGCTGCCACTTTGCAAAACCGAGCAGAGAACCTGCGTATGCCAGGGTTTGAGCTATTGTGAAAATGTGCGTGGCTTTACGCCAAGTTTAGGTTTTATACATTACAATTTGAGCGTGGAAACGGGCGTACGCAACATTTTTGTGCTTAAGCACCGTCTATACTTGAGGCCCCAGGTGCTTTAACAGTATCTATTATGTACAGCAGCATTGGTGTTTAACTATCTGATTATCTTTTGCGTTTTATTTTGCTACATATGAGGGACGTTCAGTTTTAAAAAGGAATTTTCATGCTCTGTTCTTATACAGAGTGCAAGATAGACATGACTCATTGGACAAATGCTTGTTTGAATTTGTCGTTAGTTGTGCTAGCTGCTCTTTCCCCCCTTCCTGTCAGTTGTAATCAACATGTCAGAGCAGGAGGTACACTGTAGTGTTGCACAGAAATTATTAAATTTTTGACAAATGAAGTCATTCCATCTCAGATTTATTCAAGACATAAAAATCATTTTGGGGATGAGTGTTTCTCTCAGTCTAGAGTGTATGATTGGTTCAAGTCATTCAGAGAGGGACTATCATCTCTTCAGTCCACTTAAGGAATTTTTAGGAGGAAAGAAATTCAAAAGACAAATGAGGAGGTTATTGATGCTGTGCAATTCTACTCTTCTGGGATTAAGCAGCTTCCTGAGTACTGGGACAAGTGTATTTGCAGCGGCAGGAGACTAAATAGAAAAATAGTGTACATGTATAGGTTATTTCACTGTATTCAATAAATAAAGTATAACTCATAAATTCCTGTTTATATTTGAACACCCCTTGTATTGTCTTTGGCCACCATTGAATGAAAAATCATTTTACATTGGCTTGTCCACTCAATGATAAGTTTGAAAAAATGATTAACAAAATGTGGGCATCGTCCTGCAGAAAGAGAAGTGAATAAATAGCATCAGCAAGAACTACTTTTTTATTTTGTATGTATAAAGTGTGTCTTCTTGTAATAGGAAGTCATCTGTATCTACTTTACACTATTCACAATGAATATTAATAAAGAAGCTGTATCTTCACTGAGAAAAAAAAAAACTTTCACACCAAATTTTAGCAATATGCTAGCAATTAAATGCTGTTATTTCTCAGCAACACCCCTTCACACAGCCAACGGAAATGTTAGGAACATACCAGCAAGCACCGCTCAACACAGGCTAAGCCATGCTGGTGTCAAGTGGATGTATAATCAGACTGAATGTGACAGGTAAAACCACAGCTTGGAATAAAGCCTACAACTATGTCTATAACCCCAGGCAATTAGATGGAGTGAAAGAACAGGCAGGAGAAGGAGCTCCACATTTACTTATGCATTATGCAAATTATGAGCAAAGTAATGATTGTGACAAAAAGTAGCATTCCATCCTAAATAGTAGTGCATCTTGCGTCTATATTTGGCTCTCGGCTTATCTCCGGTCTAGCTTGGTACCACATGGCCTTTGAATGGTGTATTGAAACTGGCCGCATTCCTCTCTCAATGTGGCAGGTAAAAGTTGTTTTCGTCACAGAGAAGTGGCAAGAGAGAGCTAGAGATGCAAGTTGACCAACGTATACCAATTCCTGCCACAGGTCATAAACCAATGGGTGCCTCTTCTCCCTTCATTCATCCAATCCTATTTCAGCAGAACTAGAGTAATGGGGCATTGTGGCGTAGAATGGCCAATTGTAAACAGACACATTTCAGTCCTCCAGATGCTGCTTCATACCAGCTAGTCAGTTTAAGGTCTTCCTGCAGAGAATGGCTTATAGGCTCATGTACTTGTCCGAACAGATTCACCCCTGTCAAATCAATTCGATGGATGGTTCCAGCTCCCTTACCATAAATGACACCCTTAAACCCAACACTTTGCAAAAGAAATTGCATTCCTAAAACTTTCAGAGGGAAGAAAATTACAACCGCTAATTTCAGGAAAGCTGCATTCTTCCTTTCTTTAAATAACTGTACATTTTTAAATGACAAATTACAAATATTTTTCTAACCTGTTTAGTCCTGGTGGGGTGCTGGAACTTATCCCAACTGGCATTAGGTGCAAGGCAGGAACATACCCCTGGACGGGATGCCAGTCTACTGCAGGGCACAAACAATTATCAAAATCTCAAATATTAATCTACACAACACTCCACCTCTGATAACTTTTGCATAACGGTCTTTTAAAATCACAGTCCTTAAAACAGTCTGAATTATTCTGACAATTTCACAAATGCTGCCTTAAATGACACCCATAGTTCTTCCTGCAGTCACTATTGGGTGTGACTACTGGTTCATTACATAAGGTGTTGCAGGTGATCATTTTTAAAGCGAGGTGTCAATATTTTCTTTATTTCAAAGTCTGAAGAACTTGAATGCACTCCTAATGATTTTCATCAGCTAAGGCTTGGTGGTTCTTCTTTTTTAGCTTTTGTAAAATCTTCAGTGGTCATCACACAAGTCAACTCCTTCCGCTAAACTAGCCAGATTCCATTTTAGATTTAGGGGATTTGTTTCTTTCACTTATTCTATGTTAGTTATGTTATTCTGCTAATTAGACTACTGTCCAAACTATTCATCAAAGCCTATGCTGTTGAACTATTAATTTCAAAAAGTTGGAAGGTAACATGCAACAGGTGCCAGTGCCAACCACCTGTGCCCAAGTGAGAGCACAAGTGCCTCTGCATAAACTGTTCACAAACTAACCCTTGTGGCCAATCTTCATGTATTTAGGGTTTACTTAGCTGCCTTTTGTGCTTTTCCACCTATAGTGTATCTCTTCACTTCCTTCAGCCTTTACCAGTTGTCGCAGGTGGCTGGGTGTGGTTGGCAATCAGCCACCTATTTAAGGAGCCGCCGCCCTGCAATCAAGGCTGGAGTCAGGTGAGGAGGAGGACTAGGTTGAGGCAGAGGAGGAGAGGAGAGGAGAGGAGAGGAGAGGAAAGGAAAGGAAAGGAAAGGAAAGGAAAGGAGAGGCCCGAGTGTTGTGTGAAGAGGACAGTGTTTATTGACTTTGGGGAACTGGGGGGTTTGGTGGCAGTGCACCTAGCACTTGTACTTTTGTAAATAAACGTGTAGTGATGGAGCAAATGGTGTCCGCCTGTGTGTGTCAGGGCCGCTATATTTTACAGTGGCGTAGCCGGCAGGATGCTCCACCTGGGTCAAGGTGGGGACCTGCATTCCCTAAAATGTCTGTGAAAGGCCTGGCACAACAGGGGAACTCACCCACGTGCCGCAGGGGCGGCGTGCACCCAACCCTGCAGCAACGAAGTGCTGCATGGACCAATGGGGGTCCATTGATGGACTTTGTTTTTAAGGGGCGGCTCACCGACGCGGAGCCCAGGAAAGGGGCTGCCGAGAAGGAGAGGCTGTGGCTGCGGAAGCCGCAGCAGCGGAACTGCCCGGAAAGACGCTCTCCAGTGAGAGAGGAGAGCGAGAGGCTCGACCAAAAGTCCCTCCTCAATACAGGCACGGGATTAGACAGCGTGTCCTGTTCTCTCGCCAGCGGTTGGCCGAAGGTGAGAGCAGGGAATGTCCGTCCCGTGCACCCAGGAAACCTGAGTGGGCCACAGGGAAAGGCCCATAGAGAGCAGTCGGTCGGTGGAACCCCTCACAAGGTAAGCCCACCACCGGCTGCTTGTTTCTCCTTGGTGGCTGTGTTACAGGAGCTGCAAGAAGAACTGCGCCTTGTGCTGTCGCCACCAGCCGAGCGATGTGCCCTCCGGGCGGAGACGCTGGACTCAGGAGGGATGGCAGTGGCATCGGATCGAGAGCCGCAAGCAAGAAAGGATTGGCGCACTGCAGGAGCTCCTGGACGGAGAGGTACAGCGGGGAAGGTAGGTGAGACCGACCCCGTGAAGCTCCAGACGGCAGCGGGGCAGGGTCTGCCCTCTTACGATGAGCAGATCCAAACTGCCACGGCGTCCCAAAGTAAGCGGAGGAAGCGGCTTGGGGAGGCCAGTTCCTCCGACATGGGAGGACGTGTCACTGGGTGCGCACGTCCCGCGAAGGGCCGTCCTCTGCGGAGGCAGAGGAAAACCCCGCAGCGTGGGAGGTGGACACAACGCCTGAGCCCACTGGTGGTTCCATGTCAGGGACTGCCGACTTACTGTACGGGGAAGCCGAACGGGGGGGCATCAGAGGGCCGATCGGAGCGGAGAACGTTGGCTCAGCTGAGAGGACGAGCCGAGGGGCTGCGTCAGGGCAACGTCCCTGCCCCTTGTTTTTCTGTTTTATTTACAGGCTTGGGCCCTACCCTGCAATGTGTCGGCTTGGTGCCGAGGCGTCTTCGTCCTCGCGGAATGGTCCACTGGTCCCGGGAGGTCCCATGCTAGCGGGGGAGTATTGTCGCAGGTGGCTGGGTGTGGTTGGCAATCAGCCACCTATTTAAGGAGCCGCCGCCCTGCAATCAAGGCTGGAGTCGGGTGAGGAGGAGGACCAGGTTGAGGCAGAGGAGGCGAGGAGAGGCCCGAGTGTTGTGTAAGAGAACAGTGTTTATTGACTTTGGGGAACTGGGGGGTTTGGTGGCGGTGCACCTAGCACTTGTACTTTTGT
This sequence comes from Polypterus bichir lapradei, assembly GCA_026402145.1. NCBI lineage: Eukaryota > Metazoa > Chordata > Cladistia > Polypteriformes > Polypteridae > Polypterus > Polypterus bichir. The sequence continues at coordinate 116,744,820 of JANRMT010062791.1, forward strand.
AAATAAACGTGTGGTGATGGAGCAAACGGTGTCCGCCTGTGTGTTCTGGGCCGCTATATTTCACACAGTATAGACTTGCTTCACCAACAAGGGCACCAGGTGTCTTCCTGTCGAACTCATCCAGCATAATCATTTTGCTAAATACTTCAGTTCAGAACTGGTCCACTGGTGCTGTACTTCTACCATTGCTGACAACCACAGCAGGGCTTCCATGTTTTCTTCGTTAAACTGTATCTAACCATCAGAGCCCATCTGACTTTTAACCGTACCTGCTGAACCTCCTTAATTGAAAAGTTTTCTGATTTCTCATTTCTAAAAATGTTAGGGGGGCGCGATCAAAACCATTATGAAAACTCGGGTCACAAATACTTAAAGGTTGAGAAACGCTGTACTAAACAAATTCATTATGGGTTGGCCTATTTTCACACTTGTAAACTTCTACACACACACACACACAAACCCTAATTATAAGTGATGCCTAAACTGTCAGTCACTCCTAGTACTTTGCATTGGACTCATTAAGAATCCATACATACAGGAACATTTGGGTGCTGCCTATAATGTCAGTCATTCCACAGTAATCCACTTTGGGACTCACTATCATCAGCACTAACAAAATAAAAGTATCTCCGAGATACATGAAGATTCAACACCCTTTTGGTTATGTGCCACCACCAACTAACCGTGTCCAATTTTAACTGCAGTAGCCCTTCATACTGAGGTGTGACCTCTCAGCTTGGAGTAGCCTGTAGGAAAAGAAAGTGACAATGATCCCTACAGCAGTTGCCCTATAACCACTTAACATATGCATATACACACACTCATCAAACCAGCATTCACAAACAGGGTGCAAAATATGGTTCCTCCAAAATCCTGCTACTATTCTAAGTGTTTTGTCTTGATAAAGTCTTAAGTGACTCTGTTTTCCTGCATTTCATACACTTACCACTTTCTGTCAGGTACAGCAATTTAGCACTCCCCCACACACAACTTTTCTTCTACATCTTTAACCTCAGAAAATTAGATATTGTGAAAGAACAGGCAGAGGAAAAAGCTCCACATTTAATAATCATTAGTCAACCAGCTGCACTTCAGAGCACGTAATCCACCTAAAGCTATGCATGTGTAGGTCTGACCAGTACTTGAATGAGAGACCATCTAGGAAAAAAATCTTTAGAGAGACATGGAACAGCCACAAAAGAAAGGCTTTAATGTGAACACGGCACATCAATAGCAGGCACCGTGTCTCAACAACCAAACAACTTTCAGAGTATAAGAAATATTTTGATGAAAGCAACTTTAATGCAAGCGAAATAGCAAAAAAAAGATGTTGTATTTTACATTATAGTCAGTGTTAATATAATATTTTAAGCGGAATGAGGAGTAGGTGAAGAGCCAAATCTCTGGCAATAAAACTAAAGAGATTTATGCACAGAATTAATGATCTTTGCACACTGACATGTTGGAAAAGGAATTAAAGAAATGAACCTGCATCCATTGGCTATATCTTTATTTTAATTTTATGTACTGTAGCACCTTTAATAAAGAAGAACATCCTGAACCATTTCTAAAAATTTATAGTATTGATTTACTTTGTCAAATGCTCTATGAAAGTCACTATATTAGATGTATTATATATAATATATATTACATATTAGGTGAATATCATAAAAGGAAACAAGTTTTGAAAATTCACAGAATCATCCTTTAGTGATCCAATGGCAGGCTTTAACCTATAATATTAAGTCATTCAGTAATTCAGTGCTATTTGGCCTTCATGGGTGATATACCACTACATGTCACCAGATGATGGGATTTTGTGGTGAAGGCCACAGGTTCGATCTCATAGCTTGATCCTGAATCAGTTGGTAATATAGATTGCTTTCAAATTGCTTTATTATGCATACTATTGGGAAAAAAAACTAATAGATTGCAGGAAGATTTTAATCATGTACTGAAACATCTAAGTAAACCAATAAATAAAAAAATGTTATCTATTTTTTGGGCTTACAAAAAAGGAAATCAAATTCAGATGTGCATATCTACTTGATCCAAGCTTAAAGAATTCTTTGAATTTCACGAAGAAGCAAAGGGAAAATCTGATTGCTTTTTCATCCCTGAGCACAAAATCTCGTATTGGAAATGGCACCAGGGATTCTGTGAGCATTAACTGTTTGGATGCAAGCACAGATCTACACACACATACACATTAAAACATCATAGAGACCAACAGATAAGACAACGGCATAGGTGATTTAACGCCTTTTGATTTAATTACATTCTATTGCTTTTTATGCATTATTAGAAACAGAACTAAAAATACTTTGAAAACATATTTAAAATTCAGATTTCAATAATTTATTTCAATCAATTATCATCTGAGTGTGTTGTTATAGGACATACTGTCTTAACCCCTGAACCTAACAGGGACCCCTAAACAGAACAGTTACTTTTTTGGCATACTGTGGCTCACCTATAAAACTGCAGCATTCTTTAATCATTGTATTTTCATTTCTTCTTTTCTGGCTTGATATATCTTGCTGTCTGCAGTAAGCTTTTCTCCGTATTTATCTTTCATCAATAAGCTCACCAAATTAAAAATGATAAGTTTGTTGACCAGAGATTTACCTACAGTAAATGGCCAGTGGCTGCCTTTAGTGTTGTGTTGTAATTGACATGTTCACTGTATCTAAGATATGCATATGTTGGAAGCTCCAAATCCTGCTACCTCCTCCTGCTATGCTGCCTTGCTATCGCCGCTCATCTACGCTACCGCGCCCGCCCGTCTCACCGGCTCCGCTGTGCTGTGCTGCTTCTCCACCACTATCAGATAAGTATTGCTCAGTATCATGCTAAAATACTCTTGCAACAAACTCCTTCATTTTAAACAGTTTGTCCAGAGCAAATGGTCTGACTGGAATATCCTAAGAGACACCGGTATTTTTTGGCACCCGAAATATGTGCATCGCAGGTGAAGTCACCGCCACTGCCGGGCTGCGAATGAAAAGATCACCGGCAGCATCTGCTCGGGAATACACCGTCCTACTCATAGCCCTGGAAATAGAAGTGTCAGTGTGCCAAATTTACAGTATGTGAAAATAAACTCCAGTGATGGCACTGTGCAAAAATATTAACTAATATTGCATTGTTTAATTCGAGATCTCTTAATGGCAAAGCATTGGTGCTGTCAGAATTCATCATTGACACCAAACTTGATATGCTGTGTTTAACGGAGACTTGGCAAAAACCGAATTAATTTACATTTCTCACGGAGGCGACTCCACCTGGTTACACTTTCCTCACAGAGCCTCGTAGCTCAGGAAAGGTGGAGGACTGGCAGTGTCATTATTTTAATTAAAGATTAAAATAATTAAACTAACATAAATACATCATCTGTTTATATCTTTCCCTGTTTTCCCACTCCATCCAGCTCCTTCTCTAAGTTCTCACCTGCTTTGTAAGATGAGGCCGACTACTTGTATACTGGACCTCATTCCCAGCACACTACTTAAATCCTCCCTTCATGCCATAATCCTGACTCTTACAACAATAATAAACTCATCCGTTGACCCTGGCTCACTTTTAAAATCACTTCTGTAACCCCCATGTTAAAAAAGTCTGGTCTTGATGCTGACAATCTTAACAATTTTTGGCCTATTTCCCACTTTCCTTTTCTGTCAAAAGTTCTTGAGTGTGTGTTAGCCTCCCAGCTCACCAATTACTTTACTTCTAATAATTTGATGGAATCCTTTCAGTCTAGTTTCAGGGCGCTGCACAGCTGTGAAAGTGCCCTGCTGCGGGTAAGCAATAATTTGCTTATGGCAGCAGACTCTGGGCAAACCAGCATATTAATTCTGTTAGACCTCAGTGCAGCATTTGACACTGTCAGACATGACATTCTACTGTCCAGAATGGAGAACATGCTGGGTATCTCTGGCACTGCCCTCCAGTGGTTCAAGTCCTATCTGACTGATAGCAAGAGTTTGTTAGTCTTGGCAGCAGCAGGTCCAGCACAACACCAGTCATACAAGGAGTTCCTCAGGGCTCTGTCCTCGGGCCTTTGCTTTTCTGTCTTTATATGCTTCCCCTTGGCCATATTATTTGTAGCTTTGGACTGGGTTATCATTTTTATGCAGATGATACTCAACTCTACTTCAATGTTAAAAGTGGAACTTCATCAGAGCTTTCTCAGCTCACAACCTGCCTTAGTGAAATTAAAACCTGGATGGAGCAGAACTCTTTAAATTTAAACTGCAATAAAACTGAACTCCTGTAAATTGGGACTAAAGTGCAACTTAATAAAATGAGCTCCTTCCCAGTTCATCTTGGCGGTGATCTCATCAGACCTGCCTCTACTGCAGTCTTGGTGTCATTTTTGATTCCTCCCTTTCTTATTCCGCCCACAACACATTAAGAAACTTTCTTACTTTCACCTCCGTAACATATCCCGTGTTCGCTCCTTCCTCTCCTTTTCTAATGCTGAGAAACTTGTCCATGCTTTTATCACATCCTGCATCAATTATTGTAATTCCCTACTGGAAGGTGCCCCTTCTAATCTTATATCACAGCCTCAGCTTATTCAAATCTCGGCTGCAAGAGTCCTTACATGAACCAGCAGCAGCAAGCACATCATACCCATCCTGTTTTGCCTTCACTGGCTCCCTGTGTCTTACAGAATTGAATATAAATATTCTACTAATAATCTACAAAGCCTTAAATGACCTCGTGCCAAACTACATCAGTGACCTTCTCCATCACTACGCACCTGTCCACCCACTTAGGTCTTCTGATTCTGGCAATCTTGTTGTGCCCCACACTAATCTACACTCCATGGGTGACAGGGCCTTCAGCTGTATAGCGCCCAGACTCTGGAATGACTTACTGAAATTAATCAGATCAGCTGACTCCATGAATTTTTTTAAAAAACTCAACTCATCTGTTCAGGAAGGCTTTCAGCTCTACCTGACTTTATTACCTTTCTTTCAGTTTACCTCCATGTCAAGATGCTCATGTAACCTGTGTGGGCATGCTAGACCATCAATTATGTTGTCTGTTAGGCTTTTTTTTCTCTGAATTTACTATCTTACTCTTCTTTATTTATGTATTTAACTGGTTTACTACAATGCTATATACTGTATGCCCTGACGTTCTTCCCTAAACTCTGTGAAGAGCATGGGAAAGGCGCTATATAAATAAAATGTATTATTATTATAACTTATAATAACAAGAATTTTAAACCATACATAAGGATGCAGTCCTTATAAGAAGGATCTGGGAGTCATCGTGAACTCATCACTATTGACATTGAGACACTGAAGTCATTAATAGGCTAATAGGATGTAAGCTTATAAAATTATATCAAGGTGTATGGAGTACAAGTCAAGGGAGGTTATGCTTAAGTTATATAAAACTGAGTCCTCACCTAGAGTACTGTGTACAGTTTTCATCTCCATTTTACAAAAACGACACAGCAATGCTACAGAAAGTCCAGAGAAAAACAACTTCACGGATTTCAGGACTAACAGGTATGAAGAGAGGTTGAAGGTGTTGAACCTTCTCAGTTTAAGTAAATAGGTATTAAGAGGAGAATGACTGAAGTGTTGTCCAGAGTTTTTGCTCATCATTGGAGGTTTTCCCTTGCCCGTATGCGGGTCACCGGGGCCACCCCTCTGGAGCCAGGCCTGGAGGTGGGGCTCGATGGCGAGCGCCTGGTGGCCGGGCCTGCACCCATGGGGCTCGGCCGGGCACAGCCCGAAGAGGTAACGTGGGTCCTCCTTCTCATGGGCTCACCACCTATGGGAGGGGCCAAGGAGGTCAGGTGCAGCGTGAGTTGGGTGGTGGCCGAAGGCGAAGACCTTGGCTACAGAAACTGGCTCTTGGGACGTGGAATGTCACCTCTCTGAAGGTGAAGGAGCCTGAGCTAGTGCACGAGGTCGAGAGGTTCCGGCTAGATATAGTCGGACTCACCTCGATGCACAGCTTGGACTCTGGAACCAATCTCCTTGAGAGGGACTGGACTCTCTACCATGCTGGAGTTGCCCCCGGTGAGAGGCGCTGAGCAGGTGTGGGCATACTTATTGCCCCCGACTTGGAGCCTGTGCATTGGGGTTTACCCCAGTGGACGAGAGGGTGGCCTCCCTCCGCCTTCGGGTGGGGGGGGAAGGTACCTGACTGTTTGTGCGTATGCGCCGAACAGCAGTTTAGTATCCACCCTTTTTGGAGTCTCTGGAGGGGGTGCTAGAGGGTGTTCCTTCTGGGGACTCCCTCATTCTGCTGGGAGACTTCAATAATCACGTGGGCAATGACAGTGAGACCTGGAAGGGCGTGATTGGGAGGAATGGCCCCCCTGATCTGAACCCGAGCGGTGTTTTGTTATTGGACTTCTGTGCTCATCACGGATTGTCCATAACGAACACCATGTTCAAGCATTAGGGTGTTCATATGTGCACTTGGCACCAGGACACCCTAGGCCTCAGTTCGATGATCGACTTTGTGGTCGTGTCGTCAGACTTGCGGCCACATGTCTTGGACACTCGGGTGAAGAGATGGGCGGAGCTGTCAATTGATCACCACCTGGTGGTGAGTTGGCTTCGATGGTGGGGGAAGATGCCGGTCAGGCCTGGTAGGCCCAAACGTGTTGTGAGGGTCTCGCTGGGAATGGCTGGCAGAGTCCCCTGTCAGAAGTAGCTTCAACTCCCACCTTCGGCAGAACTTCGACCACGTCCCGAGGGAGGTGGGAGACAGTGTTCCGTGCCTCTATTGTTGAGGCGGCTGACCAGAGCTGTGGCCGTAAGGTGGTCGGTGCCTGTCGTGGCGGCAATCCCCGAACCCGTTGGTGGACACCGGCGGTGAGGGATGCCGTCAAGCTGAAGAAGGAGTACTATAGGACCTTTTTGTTCTGTGGGTCTCTGGAGGCAGCTGATAGGTACTGGCAGGCCAAGCGGAAAGCGGCTTCGGTGGTTGCTGAGGCAAAAACTCGGGCATGGGAGGAGTTTGGAGAGGCCATGGAGAACGACTTTCGTACAGCTTTGAGGAGATTCTGGCCCACCGTCCGGTGTCTCAGGAGGGGGAAGCAGTGCAGTGTCAACACCGTATATGGTGGGGATGGTGCGCTGCTGACCTCATCTCGGGACGTTGTGGGTCGGTGGGGGGAGTACTTCGAAGACCTCCTCAATCCCACTAACATGCCTTCCAATGAGGAAGCAGAGCCTGGGGACTCTGAGGTGGCTCTCCCATCTCTGGGACTGAGGTCACCGAGGTGGTCAAAAAACTCCTTGGTGGCAGGGCCCCGGGGGTGGATGAGATATCCCCGGAATTCAAGGCTCTGGATGTTGTAGGACTGTCTTGGTTGACACGTCTCTGCAACATTGCATGGACATCGGGGACATTGCCTCTGGATTGGCAGACCGGGGTGGTGGTCCCCCTCTTTAAAAAGGAGGACCATAGGGTGTGTTCCAACTACAGAGGGATCACACTCCTCAGCCTCCTTGGAAAAGTCTATTTGGGGGTTCTGGAGAGGAGGGTCCGTCCGATAGTCGAACCTCGGAATCTGGAGGAACAGTGTGGTTTTTGTCCTGGTCGCGGAACAGTGGACCAGCTCTACACCCTTAGCAGAATCCTGGAGGGTGCATGGGAGTTTGCCCAACCAGTCTACATGTGTTTTGTGGACTTGGAAAAGGCGTTCGACCGGTCTGTCATGGTGAAAAAAGAGCTGAGCCATAAGGCAAGGCTCTCAATTTACCAGTCGATCTACGTTCCTACCATCACCTATGGTCATAAGCTATGGGTAGTGACTGAAAGAACGAGATCGCGAATACAAGCGGCTGAAATGAGTTTCCTCCGCAGGGTGTCTGGGCTTTCCCTTAAAGATAGGGTGAGGAGCTCTGTCATCCAGGAGGGGCTCAGAGTAGAGCCGCTGCTCCTCCGCATCGAGAGGAGTCAGATGAGGTGGCTCGGCATCTGATCAGGATGCCTCCTGGACGCTTCCCTGATGAGGTGTTCCAGGCACGTCCAACTGGGAGGAGGCCCCGGGGAAGACCCAGGACACGCTGGAGGGACTATGTCTCCCGGCTGGCCTGGGAACGCCTTGGGATTCTCCCGGAAGAGCTGGAAGAAGTGGCAGGGGAGAGGGAAGTCTGGGCCTCTCTGCTTAAGCTGCTGCCCCCGCGACCAGACCCCGGATAAGCGGAAGAGGATGGATGGATAGATGACTGAAGTGTTTAAAATTATTAGACTATTTAGTACTGTAGATACCAGCTGCTGGTTTAACATACATTTTTCAACAAGAACACAGGAACAGGGTTGGAAACTTGTTAAGAAGAGGTTTTGCATAAATGTTAAATATTTTTTCTTTACACAAAAAAACCACAGACACATGGAATACATTACCAAGTAGTGTGGAGGAGAGTAGAACTTTAGGAACTTTCAAATCTTGACTTGATGTTATTTTAGACAATCTAGGTGAGCAGCTGTACAAGTGTGTTGGGCTATATGGCCTGTTCTCAACACACTTGTTCTAATGGTCTATGTAAGTTACCAAATTGATACTTCAATTCTTTACGAGTACTCAGATTACATATGCTATTTACTGACTGTTCAGTATCAAAGCACGTTCACTTTACGTTGGCACAATTTTCAATTAAACTTACTGCTTCTGAACATTTGAAATCTTGGGTGGCAGATGAAATGGAAAGTCCATTGGATTACACGGAGCCTAGGCTATTTGAAGAATACCACCTTCCTTTCCAGGCCAGCTAATTGCAGAATCACTGTGCTGACTGCATTGAGACAGATTTTTTAATTTTACTCAACAGATAAACCAAATCAAATTTAATTTTGTCACATGCAAATTATACATATAGTACAATATGTAGTGAAATGCTTAGTTGCTAAACTCCAATGACTGTGCATCAAATAAGAATATAAAAAGACAATGATACATGACTTAAAGAATATCAATAAAATCATTAATAAAACCATAAAATATGCAATGGATAATAAATGACTAAAAATATTAATTTAAATAACTTAATGCAAGAGTTATCAATAGGACATCGTGTAATTCTAGACACTTTGCTTATTCAAGATGCATATGCACAGTGGAAAAAGCTTCTTCTTGGTCTCTCTGAAGTGGTCTACAGGCTGTAGTACCGTTCACCTGACCACAGCACAGAAAAGTGGCCATTGTTTGAATGGCTGGAATCACTTTTTTTTTGACCCAGGTCCAGCATGTCCTGCAAGTTAGGGAGCGCACACCCAGTGATGTGCTCAGCTGACCACACCGCAATCTGAAGAGTCTTGTGGTCCTGCTATTCCCAAACCAGGTATTAATACATCCTTTCAGAATACTTTCAACAGTGGATATTTAGAAGTCCTTTAGTAATTGAGAAGACAGCCTGAAATCCTCAGGTGGCAAAGACATTGTTGTGCCTTCTGCACCAAAGTGTTGATATGTTTGAACCAAGTTAGATCCTCTGTGATGTGAAGATCAAGGTACCTGAAACTGTCCACCCTCTCCACCTGATAGCTGTTAATACTGAGGGAGTGGTAGCGCTTATGCTGTTTTCTCCTAAAGTCCACCATTAGCTCCTTTGTCTTGCCAACATTGAGGAGTATACTGTTGTGTAACAGGCTCTCCACCTCATCCAGATAAAGCTGCTCTTTGTTGTTAGATATCTGACATACTACAGCTCCATCATCAGCAGACTTGACAACAATGGTAGAGTCATGTGCCACCATGTTGTCATATGAGTATAGCAGAGGACTACAGGAATACAGTTTTTGGAACAGGTCGTATGATTTAATATAATATTAACATTAATAATACATTTTTTTAGTCTACTTCTTGCAAGCCCAAAATGATTTTTTGCTACATTTTCTTAAGGATGCAGACCTTATAAGAAGGATCTGGGAGTCATCGTGAACTCATCACTACTTCATTTTCTATGCAGTTTCTAGCTTGACCCCTCTCACCACCTAATGTATTAATTAAATACAAATTAAAAGTTACCATTGTTGATAAAGTGTATAATTTTGTAGTTTATTACTTACCATTTATAAACAAACCACATTGCATATCATCTTAATTTTTTATATTTATCACATCGCTTTAATGTTATTAATGCTGTTATTTCATTACTCTCCATGTTTTGCACAACTAGTTTACAACATAATTTCAGAGTCTTGTAATGGTGCAGTCTGCAAGTCATTACTAGTCTTACTCATTCATTTTTGTACATGGATTGTCGGAGATGGCTGAGGTGGCGACCCGGCTGGGATGCCCAGGAAGAGTGGAAGAGGGCTTATGCTCACCTCAGACCACATGGGGGCGACCACCCTGGTTCCTTTGGGGGCCACGGGTACAGAGCTTTGAAGCTCTACCCTGTAGGGGCCCGTGGTCACCGCCAGGGGGCGCCCCTGTGCCTAGAGAGCCCCAGGACCCCAGCACTTCTGGGTGTGGCAGAAGTGCTGAGGGGAAGAGGATCGGGGACACCCGGAGTGCTTCCAGGTACATAGCCAGTGCTTCCGCCACACAGGGGCGTGTCAGCGGAAAGTTACTGGAGGACAACCGGAGCACATCCGGGTGGCTATAAAAGGGGCCACCTCCCTCCATATGATGGCTGGAGTCGGGAGAGAAGGAGACAAGGTCTTGGAGGAGAGGAGTGGAGGTGGCCTGAAGAAGGAAAGAGGCAGTGTGTTGTGGCCAGGACTTTGGGGGTTGTGCACTTGTAAATAATGGACTTTGTGAATAAACGTGTGTTGGGTGACATTAATTTGTCCGCCTGTCTGTGTCCGGGCCGTGTTCCACAGGATGAAGAAGCCCAGAGTCTATTTGTGTCACTGAATGAAAGGTAACAATCAAGTGTGAGACATCTATCAGCTTACCAAAAAGTTCACTGACTTGCTCAGGGTCAATTACAATTAATCCTTTTATATTTCACTCAAAGTTTGAACCAAGGCATTCATTTTTATTTTTGTGGAGTTAAGTTTTAAAGACAATAGCTCCACTCTCAGCCCGTCCTTCTATATATCAGTTCCATGAATAATAGTAATGGTTATAATAATTAAGTTAGCAGATACCTTTATCCAAGGCAACTTGCAAAGGAAGTTATAATATAGAAAATAATGAAAGTAAAAGTGTCAAATACAACAGTGAACAAGATAAAAGAGTAAGCACAAGACAGTAGAACACACACAACAATCCTGTATCCTGTTTGTCAGTGCAGCAGCAATTATCCTGTAGGAGAGAAATTAAGTACAGTGGACCCTGATCCACTCAAGAAAAAGCACTCTTGTTACCCAGGCTTTTGCTTTAGATCTCCACATGACCCCTAGCCTATTCTTCATGACTGTATGTTTTCTGAACACTCTAGGGGTCTCAGAGTGATAAACCAAGAGAGGCTTTATCTTTAGGTCACCACTTGCATTGGCACATAACAATAAGGTTAGCCTATCCTTCATAGTTTACTTTAGTGACTGAAAGCAATGCAGTCTCAGCAGAGTGACCATGATTGAAATGGATCTAATGGATTGTTGTCAAGGAGAAATGGAGAGTTGTTTATGGACTATGCATTCTAGAGTCCTGGATAGGAATGGCAGAATGGAGACAGGGTGATTGAGTGAGGGTTTCTTGAGACTTCTTAAAACCTTACGGAAAATACCAGAGGACGGTGAGGCATTGAAAAGAGAAGAAATGTAGAAGAACAAGGAAGGAGAATGGACTGAAGATGTGAAGGAATCGGGTCCAGTGTGCAGGAGGTGGGCCTGTGATTATAGAGCAGGTCAGAAATGTATGAATTATTTACAGTAAAGAAGAATGAAACAGAGGAATGTCAGAGGATGTTTTTGGGATCTTGAACCGTTTTACGATATTAATGACTTTGGAAGAGAAGAAGGAAGTAAAATAATTTGTAGAAAAGGACGATGGTTTTGGTGCAGCGGGAGGACTTAACAATTGAAGGTAGAGAAGAGGCAGTGGGCATTTCCTTTAGAGGATGCAATTATATTTTGAAAGAAGGATTTATTTGCAGATAGCAGGGATGAAGAGAAGGAAGACCAAAAAAATCTTTACTTATCTAAGAGGGATGGTTGTTTCTTCTTACACAAAGTACTTTTGGCCCAATGCAATTCCCTGCAAGCAGAATGGAAAGTGGAAGATAGCCAGGGCAGAGCAGTACGATGGGAGCGACGGACAAAAGTACAGCTGGCCTCAAGATAAGAAGATAGGGAAGAAAAAAGAGCTTATTGAAGAGTTTACCAAGAGCTGGCCAAAATAATCAGGAGATAGGTGTTGAAATAGAACAGAAGTAGAAGAGATGAGTGGGACATAGAGGAAAAAAAGATTTTGTTGCATTTGACAGCTGGATGTGAAGGTGGAGGTAGGGGTGGGTTAGAAGATAGATTAACAGGAGATGGACATTAAAAAGTTGTGCAAGGGAATGATGGATAGAGAGGGAAGAGAGGAGAGGTTGCATGTGAAAATGTGATCAAGCTGATGACAAGCAAAATAGATAGGAGTGAGTGGATACTGAGAGAAGGAAAAAGGAAGAGAGGAGGGTAAGGGAACCAGATGAGCTGGGAGAGTCAAGGTTGATGTTGAAGTCTCCTAGAAGGATAAGCAGGATCTGAGAACAGGGATACAGAATAGAGAAAGAAATGCATAATTGATCCAAAAAATCCACATGTAAACATTAGATCACGAAGAGAATCAGAGATTTTAGAAGATTACTTGAACATAATGAAATTCAAAAAAAGAAAAAGAGAAGGTGCAATAGGGACCAACACCACAGCTTCACATGATCTATTAGAAAATAGTAGGGAACTCAGGATTGAATATGTGAATACTTCTGCAAAAATGCAATACACATATACCTTGACATAGATTTGTTTGTTTTCCAGATTTTGGCATATTATAATGTCAAATTACGTGAATGATCACTCTGCTTTTGAGATAACTAGCTGAAATACCCAGCATTGAATAGCAGGAAAATAGTGTTTTTTTCATTTTTTTAATTGTTTCAGAAAAATATAATAAAAAAAACACAACTTTAAAAATAAAAATAAATTAGCAAACAATGAAGACTCACTAATGTGCTTGTCTTGTGGACTTGCATATATGTTATCATCAGGCCAAGTCTATTTAATTTCAACAGCAACAGGGGCGCGGTGGCACTCAAACAAAGAATGCTGGCAGTCACCTCCAGTTTGCCCTCTGGTGGTTGTTCCAAGTATCAATTGGATGATAACATGCATCGAAGACCACAAGATCACCCCCACCCTACCCAGAAGGGGGTAGGTTAGGGTTGATTTCACCCTACACTATTTTTAGTCAACTAATGAGAAACAAGTGTACCAAGTCTCATGAAAATCAGTTCAGCCATTCGGAAGTGATGCTGGAACATACATACATACACACACACAACCAACCAACCAACCAACCATTTTCCAACCCGCTGAATCCGAACACACATTTTATATATATATATATATGCATACATATACATATATACACACACTAGCTGAAATACCCAGCGCTGCCCAGGAGGAAAATAAAGTTGTTTTTTTTTTTTTTAATTGTTTGAGAAAGGGCAGCATGGTGGTGGTCATTCCAAGTGTCAACTGGATGATAACATGCATAGAAGACCGCAAGATCACCCCAATGGAACATACATTAAATAGACACATTTACTTATATATATATATATACTGTATATATATATATATATATATATATATATATATACAGTACAGGCCAAAAGTTTGGACATACCTCCTCATTCAATGTGTTTTCTTTATTTTCATGACCGAAGGCATCAAAACTATGAATGAACACATGTGGAGTTATGTACTTAACAAAAAAAGGTAAAATAACTGAAAACATGTTTTATATTCTAGTTTCTTCAAAATAGCCACCCTTTGCTCTGATTACTGCTTTGCACACTCTTGGCATTCTCTCGATAAGCTTCAACAGGTAGTCACCTGAAATGGTTTTCACTTCACAGGTGTGCCTTATCAGGGTTATTTAGTGGAATTTCTTGCTTTATCAGTGGGGTTGGGACCAGCAGTTGTGTTTTGCAGAAGTCAGGTTAGTTGGACGATCATTTATTTTTCAACAGAACAATGACCCCAAACACACCTCCAGGCTGTGTAAGGGCTATTTGACCAAGAAGGAGAGTGACGGAGTGCTGTAAATGGTCATGAAAATAAAAAAAACACATTGAATGAGGAGGTGTGTCCAAACTTTTGGCCTGTACTGTATATATATATATATATATATATATATATATATAATATATATATATATTTCATGTTTCATCAAAAACTGTAAAGCGATGGAATGATTTGTCCAATGCATTCAAGTATACCTCTCATTAATAATGTATGGACTACAGATTCTGCATAGACCAGTGTGAAAGTCACAGTAGCACAGCACCTTAGGAAAATGAAGGGACACCCTTTTCTTTCTTGAACCCTGCCACAATCACACCGGTTATCTCCTCTGTATGAGATATTACTAAAACAATAAAGTTTATGCTTTTGGCCTGCCTTTCATCCCTTGTTTTACTTCTTCATAAGCCATCCAATTTCTTAACTCTTACAATTGTTTTCTGCGGCCTTTCATCAGTTTAATATTTACACACACAAGAATTTCTACTCTTTGCCAGAACCTTGGTATTACTTTAAACCTTGCTCTCAAGATAGTGACCCCTTGACATCACAAGCGCCATTGGCCTAAAAAGATGAATGCTCATTCCTGCTATCCTTCTCCTTCATTTGTACGACCACCTACTGCCAAATGTCATAATACTTAGCAGGTGAGAATGTCAGTCCAGTACTGTAAACTTCAGAGTTCAATTAAGTTGAGTCCTGTCATGTTCAAGTGTAATTTTGAGTTTTGCCAGGTGCAGTTGTGTTTCTTCTGTTTTCAAAGTGTCGCCTGTTTAATAAACACAAGTTGAACTGGAATGTCTCTTTCATACTAGGAGGATTATTCTGTACAACGTCAGATGTCAGCAAGAATGCAAATTTTAATTCCCTGGAGAAGTTCAATTTTAACAAACGTGTAGCCTTCATGGAAACAATATTTCAACTGATACTGTACAGCTAAAAAATTGGTGAGAAAGATGGGGGGATTTACAGGTTAGAACTCATTTATGCCTGTCAAAGAGAAGCAGAAAAAGTATAAAACTGGATTAGTTTGAAAAACTGAACAGAGCAGTAATGTAGGACAACAGCATACTGTAACTTCATCACAGCACATTCACTCTTACAATAGCTTCACAAAGACATGGTGGGCATCTACTGAGAAAATAAAAGAAGTTATTAATATCTAATGTGAGAGATCTTTAATTAAACCACCTAAATAGATGTAACTGCTCATGGTCACTCCACCACACTAACATTAACTTTGTTGTTACTATTTCTCCCATAACATACGATGGTGTTATGGTGTATAAAATCTGTACATTTTGGTTTAATTCTCCATTATATTTTGGTCAAGATAAAAGAGATGAACTACATTTAAGACAAATCAAAGCAGGTGTTCTTACACCTCACTTTTAAAATCGCTGTTTCAACAATGAAAGGAAGACATTCTGGTGGCTCAATTACTTTATAACCTGGGAAAGGAAGACTGAGCCATGCCTCAGGCTATTGATTACTTTATGGATGGACATCTGGGACAACAATTTGGTTTACAGCCTGGGAAAGGAAGATCTACTGACACCTCAGAGAACATTAAAGGTTTTGTTGTTTGGGAAAACGGACAGTGAATTACTTCAATCATTCTGACAGCCAGTCAATCACGTGCATGTGTTGTGAAACTATGGCATGCCATTTCATAATAAATATGCCTCATTTTGAAAGCAACGTCAGATGGAAAAGAAAGAAGAGAAAGCAAAGAAGAACAAGAAGAAGAAAGAACAGAAGAAGAAGAAGAGGAACGGACGAACACAGCACTGGTTGTCAGAAAGGCATCATGAACATCGATTGCTAAATCAGACGCCTCCCTGGAACATTCATCCTTGTCATCTCTACCTTTATTTCGTAAGCTTTTCCTAAAGACTATATATATTCAGACTTTCCTATTAGTACCTATTTTCTACTATTCTTTGTTCCAGTGGTATTATTATTATTCTTGTAATAAATACCATGTTGCTTTTAACTTTCTATGCTTTGTTTTAATGTCTATAGTGATTGAATTAATAAGTTAGATTTCTTTGAGCACCTGGTGTAGTCAGATTTTTTGCCATTATTTCTGTGCTGCTAGGTTTATAAGGCTGAGAGTGAGGGCGCCACTCAATAGTAAGGGGCAATACAAAAACAAGGTATTCTTGGCTGATAAATAGCCTATAGTCAAGAGTGCTGAGTCTTTATATGTTTAAATGTATTCTTGTAGACCAAAAATAATATTTAGATCTGAGATATCACTAAAACATCTTATGTTGTTCATGCCGATTATAAGTAAGTCTCTTGAAGTGCTGAGTGACAGGCTGTGTTATTCCTAAAGCACTTGCGTGGTTTAAAGTGATAGAGGTTAATCAGCGTGTGTGTGTGTCATTCATGGGGCATTGTTGTGGTTAGGGTCTGTGTGTATGGGTATAGCTATGTATGTGTGTGTTCATCTTAAAGTGCAACAGTAGACCAACCCTATAACGAACTTGAAGAGATCACTTACCCTTGAGGAAACAGGTAAAGGGCAAGTAGAGGGAAATACCACGATAATACAGATGAAGATGTCCAGAAACATCTGGATTACATAACAGTCTTCAACTTTTAAGTTGTGAGTTTGACAAATTCCGTGTATAGTATTATTTTTTTTTTACACCACCACTGTCTCATATTTCCCAGAGAGAAATGTAAAGACTGAATAAGAAGTGTAGACAGTTAAATGATCCTCAGGAAAATGGGATAATTTTCTTGTATTGATGAGCCATGGGTGAAATAGCACACCATATTACTGGTGTTAATTTCTTCTGTACTAGTTTTTGGGGGTTAATTTACAAAAGCAGTACCGAAATTTTATATTCAAATTGAAAATATTGCAAGAGGAACAAACATGCCTTCAACAAGGGGCACAACAAGTGCTGCACTTGACAAACACTACCTTCAAGTGAAACAATCACACAAAAACTGGGCAGAAGCATCTTTAGGTCATTAAGCAAGACAGTAGTTCAAAATCATACCTCATCCAACCTGAGAAAAATGGCTAAGAAAGATAGAGGTCATGTGTGTCCTCTTTAAATATCTGAGAAAATGAGGGAAACAGTAGAAATAACCTACTGACCATAGTGACCATCATGAATGAAAGCATCAAGTTGTGCTCCAGAAAAGCAAAATGTCTACCTGCTGAACAGAGAGACCATGTGGTTAACAAATGCAAGAGTTCTCTTTATAAGTTAAATTAAGTTCATGTAGGTAACCAATTAAAAACTTCAAGTAGGAAAAATTGTATTACGACATTAAGACTAAATTCTAACCAGCAGAAATGACTTCTCTGTAATGGGGAGTAAAATTTTGCTCAGGAATGAAGGAAAATTAACTGAGTTAAGGACCGCAGGAAGCCATGTGGTTTCTGAAGACTGGTTTGTTAACATTCTTTTATTGTCATTTCGCTTTGTTGCTGTGTATTTGTAACATCTATAATTTTGTGATAACTGTCTGTACACTCTTTTTAAAAGGACAAGTTTGAACTGGCTGATTCAAGTTTGTTTCTTTTTTGTTTCCTCATTACATTATTTAAATATGTTTCATATTATATTGTTAATTCTGTTTTTGGTTTGTTTTTGTTATTATATTTATGTAATAGCATTTTTATTAATTTTGTATTTTTGTATCTATTTATGACTTACTGTTCTTCTTTGCCCCATGTGGTTGGAACCCCAAGAAGCAGGCCCATCAAATCAGGCAGCTGGGGTTTCATCCTAGCAAGTATTCAAGCCAAAGTTGCTGTAATTACATTATCTTTGTCATTGTTGGATTTTGGATTATTACGTTTTGTTGTTTTTTTAAGGAACATTCTAAAGAAAGCAGTTATTCAGAATTTAAATGACTTTAAATAAATATTCTATTCTTGAAAGTTTTCAGTCAGGTTTTAGAACAAATCATAGTAAACAAACTGAAGTAGTTAATAACTTGTGGGTTAGAGCGGACAGAGACCACTTATTTGTTCTTGTTCTACTACACCTGAAGGCAGCATAAGCCACAGCATTTTAATAAATCACCTTAGTCAATGAGCAGGCCTCTCAGACAGTGTCTTAAACATATTTCAGTCTTATTTATCAGGTAGAAAATTTGATGTTAGTTGTGGTGATTGTAGCTCAGAGATCCATGATAGTATATATGGCGTACCCCAAGCATCTATTGTGGGCCTGCTGTTATTTTCAATCTATAAAATTCCTATTAGGTCTGATTCTCTTAAAACCCAAGGTGAACTACCACAGTTATGCAGCTGGCATGCAGCTTTACTTCTCTATAGCACCTGATGACCCTTAAACTCTGGACTCTCTGGCCCAATATCTGTCTTGTATTTCTGAGTGGATGGGCTGTAATTTCCTCAAGCTAATAAAAAAACTGAAATCTTTGTTGTTAGTAAAAATAGAACTAATAAGTGTATCAGAAATTAACTTGATCCCTTAGCATTAAAAGTCAAGGTGGATGTATAGAATTTACGTGTAATCATGGACCCTGACCTAAACTTTAATTCACATATTAACCATATTACTATGACGGCATGTTTTCATTTAAGGAACATTGCACAAAGTATACATCTTCTCAGCATCTTACATTGTTATAAGTTAACTTACGCTTCAGGTTTAAGTCGGCTAGATTACTGTAATGCACTCCTAACTAGTCTACCTAAGAAAGACATCAGTTCAGAATGTAGCAGCAAGAATCTTAGCCAAAAACAAAAAATCTGAACACATCTCACCAGTTTTAGGATAATTACATTGGTTGCCTGTGTCTTTTAGAATTGATTTTAAAAATACTGCTAATGGTATGTAAAGCTGTGCTTCTTTCTTTATTTTCGAGTGCCTGTTCCCCTACTTTCCAAGTCGTAACCTTAGACCTTCTAATAGCAGCCTGCTTATAACTCCAAGAGCCAAGCATAACAGAAGTGGTGAGGCAGCCTTTTGCTGTTATGCAACTGAAATCTGGAATACGTTACCTAGAGAGACATGTCAGGCTAACACCTTAGATCATTTTAAGAAACTCCTATAAAAACAATTTAATTTGCTTTTCATGTTCTTCGGTGGTGGTGTTCTGCAACATCATGTTTCTGATATGCCACTTTTGAATGTTAAGCAACACAAGCAAGCTACTTCTTCTGCTTACAAAGTGGTTTAAGAAGTGTTGATTTTTGTCCTGATTGACTGTTTTTGTTAATCTTTTAATTTTTGTGATCATTTTGGGCACAGCTATTCTCAAGCTTCAGCATGCTGCATTTGTATGGCAGCGTTCCTTACTCCAACTCAGGCCTGTTTACATCTTGCCCGAAGAAGGGGCCTTCGAGTTGCCTTGAAAGCTTGCATATTATAATCTTTTTAGTTAGCCAATAAAAGGTGTCATTTTGCTTTACTTCTCAGTGAGCTCCTTATTTGAAGACAAGAATTTATGAGCTATAGGACGTTTTTTCCAGAGACTTTACGTAAGTTGGATTTATCCCCAGATCAAACACAAGAGATTGTCTTCAGGGAGAGAAACATATTTTAAGTAAACTTTAAAAAAAATCAACACATTGAGTTGACTACAGAAAGAGCTGATCACATAGAGAATGTTCTGAGGTAGAACAAAAGAAAAAGATTCATCCATCTGAAGCTAAGTATTTTGAGGCCCAAATATGAGACCAATCAGGAAAAGATTAGGTTGTTGCTGGAAGAAGTGTTGGCAAACCAGCAGGGGGTGCTTATCTTAAGGTCTGAATGAGGATCCCAATTCCCCAGTGCCATGATGGGAACACTGAGCTGTAAAAATGGCACTCTCCTTCGGATGAGAGATAAAATCGATGTTCTAACTCTCTATTTTCATTAAAGATCCTTGTGCATCCTCCACAAAATATAGGGTATATCCTGATGTCCTGGTTAAATTGCCACCATGGCCTAGTGATTCTGCCCACCTAATCATCCCCTGTTTCTCACTGGCTAACTATCTCTCACTGCTTCACCACCTAGCAGCTAATATGTTGTGTGGGTACTGATGCAAAATGGCTGCCGTCGCATCATCCAGGTGGATGCTGTACATTAGTAGTGGTTGAAGTGGCTCCCTACTCATTGTTAAAATGCTTTATAAATGTGAAGAATTATTTTTATTGAAAAGTTACTGCTTAGCCTTCAAGTAACAATAAGTTAAGCACTGCCTAGAATAACCAAACATTGAATGTGCTGCCTTCAGAACTACAAAACTATCTAGGTATGTAATGAAACACTCTGTTTGTTTTTGTTTATGATACTGGTTATTTTAATAAAACTTATTAGGCCTGTTTTCCTGCTTTTAAATTTGCTCTGCATTTATCAAATAGGGTTGGGAGCAGCTAAGTCAATCAAGAATAAGTGAGCATGAGAACACTTCTAAGAAATAACGTACAGTGACAGACATATCTGGGTGGAGTCTGAGAGGAAGCTACTGACAGACGCTAGTGGATCGTGTAGTCCAAGGTGCAAGTGCATTGCAACTGTAGACTGTTTAGTAAAAATTACTGAATAGGAAAACAAGAGTAACAACAGAGGTGCAACATATAAATACAAGTCTCCAGGAAAAGAATCTGCGCATTTAAAATGGGGTTACTGTTTTAAGGAAATTTGTCCCCAAATGCCTTTCCCACACTAAAACATTTGGTACTTAGAGAGGGAGAGAGACTGAGCAGGGTCACTTGAGTTTATAGTGCGATAAAACATTTGGCGGTGTGAGAGCAGGCAGGGTCATTTAATTTTATAGTGCAATAAAACTTGCACCATGCATAGTACTCTACGAGCTATAAATCTTTAATGTTGCCCTAACGCATTGTCAGTTCACTGAGTACGCCGCAGTCACATCAACGTCTTGTGTTAGTGTGAGCTCTGGTGAATGCCATCTGTGTATCTTTTCTTGTAGTTATTATTCAGTCTCATAAATGCCAAGCATAATGATCATCTCTTTAATACTCGAAGAATGATTCTACTGGGACCGATTCTGCTTTGTTTTGCTACCATTGTGTTTTTTTTAGTTTGATGGTGTACTTGGCAGTCTGCGTAGCCCAATAAGGCAAAACAAAATGTACTGTAACTTAGGAATGCATTTTAACTGCAAAGAGTGTGAGGACTTTTTTTTTTTCTTTTTAAGTAGGCTATCCATTTTACTATTATTAAAAATTGTAAAACTAAGAATTAATTGACATTTTGATATGAATAAAAAATGCAAATGTTACAACCCATGATCATATAAAATTGAATAGTAAAGCCTGGCAATACAGTTCAGTTGTCAGGGTTGGACAACTTTAATACCAGAGAGCACCATGGCTGCAAATTTTTACTTCACCTACTCTAATTTACACCCAGTATTTGCCTTTAACTTGGCTTCTCACTCAATGACACAGTTTCTTCCAGATCTGTCTACAGTCTCACAAAAGTGTGGATTTTAACCCTGCAGAAAATTCACAAAGATAGTTATTTCTTATTTCTTGCTGCATTGCAAATGACTCCAATTGCTTTAAAATTTGCTTTATTCGAGTATCTAGTCTCATGTCAGTTGAAATCAATACATCAAACAATCATTAAATTAATTGTTTAGTTTTGGTTTAAAATATCTTCTCATGACTGTTAACATTCTATTAAAGCACATATGCAGCCACAGAAAATGTTAGGGCAGATTTTTAATGAGGAAGAATCTGAAGATGAAACGTAGCCTAAAGCCTTGCAGAGTCCAAAACCAGAAAGTCTAACAGATCTGTCATCAAGCCTAATCAAAATACCACAAAACAAAGTCAAAAGAAAGAACTAAGTTGCAAACAGAAGATCAATAAACAAAATGCTCCAGCCACTAAAGATTATCTAGAACTCAGATAACCAGGAAGTCTATCAGCTCTTCTTTATACCTTTAAACTCATGACATCATAGGTCACGACCTCTGGTTATCCTGCATGGCAACATGGATAGCAACAGTACACACACTAAACTCAAAATGTCGGCATTGAGCATTGACAGAAAACCAAATGGTGTTGCTGAAAGATGGTAAAGTATTTTAAATGTCATTAAATAAAGGGGTTCAACAAACAAAATGTTTATCAAAATAAGATTAAGAAACCTTCAAAACTCTTACATAAACCAAAATGTCCAAGAAAAAAAAACAAAAAACAAAGCTGTTATAAATTTACAACATAATCAAATCATAACTAATTTTGCTAAAAAGCACCCACGTTTTTATTTTACGAGTGATGTATGAGAGGCTTATTTTTTATTTTTTAGTACACTTTTTAAATTAATTTAAGTGTGGTTTTTAAAAAGTATTTTTTATATATATATATATTCCCTGGAGTTGTGCAGACACTTTTATGCCTTCAAGTTCCATTAATTGTCTGGATGAACCTCCACTGTAGCATGTCCTTGTGCCACTATGTACTCTTAAAATTAAAAGGTGCCAGAATGGCTCTTTAGAGTGATGACACAGGGGACCACATGAGGGTTCCAGAAAGAACCTTTACTTATTTGGATCTGTTACAGGCTCCATACAGTAAATAACCAAATAACAGATTTGTGAAATTCTGTTATGGCATGATTTGTAAAGGACACTTGCTTAAAATAACACAGGCTAAGTCCAGCTTTTCTTAATCTATTAGGGTCCTGCAAAGTAGTCTACCACACATTAAAGATTTCAGTTTTTTCTATTATAAGAAAGTTTTTCAAAGACTAAAGAACCAACTTCATATAAAAAGAACCCTTCCCAGAATGAAATGGTGCTTTGTCAAGTGATGGTTCTATAAGGAACCACACAACCCAGTAAAGAACCAAATAACTGAAAATTATGCCGATTACTAATCGCTCAGCAATGTAGCCCATCACAAGTATTGTACAGCTACTCCACACCATCAAAGCTTCCCTCAGAAATGAGTTAAAACAAGAATGCAGACTATTTTTTAGAGTGCCAGCATCTCAATCCATGTCTTATGATTGACAAATTCAGAATTCAAAGTGATTTCATAACTCCCAGGTTTGTCAAGGCCAGATTTTTCATATATAAAAAAAATAAAAATCACATGCAAAATTTCTCTAGCACCAGCCTGCATATTTTCATCTGAGAATCATTTAATCAATGTTGTATATGTATGTATGAAAACACTTGCAACTACACATATTGAATGTAACTCCTACTCCAATGGCAGTTTTTGTGTATTGTGACCTTTTCTGGCATTTGTTAGTGGATTATGTAGCTCTTCTTTAGTGCTCATTGAATTTTTTTTTCCTGTAGCTCTTTAGAAAAATATGTATTATATTTAATGCTAGTTTCATTAATGTTAGTTTTCCCAAGCCCACTAATCAAGAAGAAACAAAACACAGCAATTTTAGGATATACTGTACTTGTTTCCAGAACCTTTAGGCAGCACAGGAATTACTGCAAGGGTAATGTCACCTTTGCATGGTAAAGCTTACAAAATCTTTTGTCTCTGCTAACCTGTAATTTTGTCAAGTCAGAGGCCTCCCTCATCAAAGCACTCAGTGGCACAGTCATCTCTGCTAAACCCCATTTTCTGACATCTAAGAGGATTCATTTGACTCCAGCTGAGTTTAACCGTTAGGGGATATTGAGGGTTCTTCATTGTCACTACTATCCATTGATTTCCTGTTAATGCTGTAGGTAGAGACATTTTACTGCCTAGTGGAAGCACACAAGTTATATTTTTCCTTTTCTTCTTAGAAGAAAAAAAAGCTGTTACAAAACATTGTGTATTTTTTTTTCTTGCCTACTCTTACATTTTTATTTTCCTAACTTCTTTGTAAAAGGAAAGGAAGACAATGTATAATAAGTTGAATCTGACAGTCTTCTTTCCATTTTTGGGGCCATGCAGTCATTCATGTTTATTTTATATTAGCATACAAACTGTTAAAGCAGTTAAAGAGACAAAATCATTTCCCAAAGGGAGATTTTAATGAAGCAAGTAGTTGTGTTGTAAGAAAATAAAAAGAGAACAACAAACAGTTGGGGCACCTTGAAGGTGAACACCATATATTTTGACAAAAACAAAAAAATACTGCAAAATTAGTGAAACATCTTTCCAGATGGGAGTCTTCAGCTAGAATAACCCCTTAAAGGAAGCTGGACCAGAAGGGGCAAGTCCAAGGAACCGTGACATGGACATGATGTCACTGTTGCTGCCGGTTGTCTGATCTCCAAGAGAGACATGAGCAGAAGCTTTAGACAACAGTGCCATCCCTCGACTCGGGGTGAAACTACCATTAGATAAGTCTTCAAGTTGTCTCTCAAGCGCACGTGTGTGTGACACAAAACCACCTTCTAAAGATAAAGATGCTTAACAATTTTCAAAAAATACTAAACTGAAAATGTTAAAGTAAATAAAATATGCAAATAAGTAAATGGAAAAATTAACCCATAAAGGAATGGGAGGAGAAACAATAAAAGTATTTATGAATGACAGTTAATAAAAGTAAATTTGTTTTAAATTAATTTGGCACTAAAGTTAACATGAATGTAAATTGTGAGGAGGTTGCAAATTAAAAAGAAAAATTCTTAGACAAAAACAAAATCTCTGTGGGACCAAAGTCTTCAGTGATTTGTACATATACATATATAAAATTTTAATGTTATCTTCATGACTGAACAAAGCCAGAATCAATTATCCTGGAAAGCCTGACCCATCAATTTGTTACATCAAGAGCTATTTCAGTGCATCACTACATGTGAATAAAAGAGGTGCAGAGTATGAAAAACATTACAAAAAACTAGGACTCCCAAGCATCTCATAAAATATGGAATCATCCTGTAATAGAAAGGTAAAATTCGTGTTCTGTATTGAACTGATATGGAACCCAATTTGTTACAGATTTTTGTACACTGCGCTTTAAATGAACTGCGCTGAAACTGCAAGGGGGAACCCCCCAACACCCATGTATTGTCTTTCAATAAAGCCATATGTATTATAGTATCATGTTTTATGTGAGGTGGTAGTTTTTACCTTATTTCTCAGCATTAAAGAGGCCATCCCAACAATAAGCAGAAAACAATTGTTCTAAATTCATATTTTTCTAAAGTTTTTTTATAAAAACCATGCTAATAACTCTTCACTTGTTATATGGACTATTATTATTATTATTATTATTATTATTATTATCATCATCAAGTAAATTTCAAGGAGTGAATAACATTTATTGTCAAGAGCTTAAAATGGTTAATGAGTATCTACGTATATACAAATTTCCCATGTATTATCCAAAACTCAGAACTGAAGACTGGAGAAATTCTAACAGATTGGAAGCTAGTAAATGTTTGTAAATGTGATTTATATGTAAAACATTTGATCTAATAGATCCTAATAATTATAGGCCATTAAATTACCATCTTCCATAGATAAATTAATAAAAGCAAAAAGATGTCAACTACAGGTGTATTAGCAAACAGCCAACAGTGCTTTTTTTTTTTTGCATTTTATTAAGATCAAATAACATTCCATACAAACAAAGCAAGTTTTAGAAAACTAGGTCAACCCCCACACATGAAAAAGAGAGCTAGCCTAGCAGAGTAAAATTTTAAACTAGTAAAAATAAGTAAATAGATAAATAATAAATGAATAAGAATAACTAGAATAAAAAAGGGGAGAGAATCTGCTTCCTTAATTAAAATGCTTATTCTAAAATGTTATTGATTAGATTCTGCCAGGTTTTGAAAAAGTTTTGCACAGATCCTCTAAATGAAAAGTTGTTTTTTTTCCAATTTCAGATAGTATAGAACATACGTTACCCACTGATCTAGGAATAGGAGAGTTAGGATTCTTTCATTACACCAAACACAGCTGTTAGTGGGTTAGGAGGGATTGTGACACCAAGGCTGTCTGAAAGGCATTTAAAAATTTTGGTCCAGAATGATGTCAATTTGGTACACACCTAAAACATGTGGCCCAATGAGGCTGGAACTTGATTGCAACTTTCGCAGGTTGGATCTTGCCCTGGAAACATTTTGGACAATTTTAAACGAGACAGATGTGCTCGGTATACAATTTTAAAGTTGAATAATTGTATGTTTTGCACATATGGAGCGTAAGTTAATTCTGTGCATTGCTTCTTTCCTATCCTTTTCTGAGATGTTGAGTGAGAGATCCTTTTCCCACTGTACTCTTGGATCTTTGAAAGGGAGGTACTGTAAAATGGTTTAATACATTACGGAGATGCTGTCTGAGTCCTCAAGACTGATTAGCATTTTTTCTGGCATAGAGGTAGGTGGGAGGTGAGGCAACACAGTGGGCAAACACTGCTTTAGATAGTGGCGATTTTATGTTAAAATTCTATGTAGAATCAACAAGATGAAGGGTGAATATTATGTTGATTTTTGAAAAGGCTACAACAGGATACTGCATGAAAAGCTGGTTATTAAAGCAAATAGTTCTGATCACCACACTACAAGAAAGACATAGCAGGAAGCTAACAGACTGAGTTGCCCTACTGAGAATTCTGTCTTTGTTAGTCTTGAGCAGAGAAGGCTCTGTAGGGATCTATTTCAGATCTTCAAAATTATGAAAGGAATTAATAAAGTGTATCCAGCACAATTTTTAAGAGTAAATAGTGAATCTCATACTCAAGGACACTGGTGGAAATTAGGAGAAAGTGCATTTAAGACTGACACCAGGAAGCAGTTTTTCATGCAAAGAGTTGTGGGAACCTGGAAAAAACTACCAAGTCATGGAACCGAAGCAGAAACTGAGAATGTTAAAGTTTCGGACAACTTTACTGAAGGACATTCATGGACTAAATGTTGTCCTTTTGTTTGTCCAACTTCTTATTTTATACATTTGAGTTCATAGTGCACCATGTAGATGGGTGCAAAACTGGTAATTTTCTTCAGATAAGGTGATATCAAAGGTGGTGTCCTTCAGTGTTACAGTTCATGTAAAAGAACAGGGGCAGCATTTAAATGATTTAAATAAAATTCCAACTAATAAGCTGTTTAAGTTTTCTGATGACACTAAACTATGAGGATTGGTAACTAGATTCAGTAGAATTCATAGAAATGCTCATGCTAACTCATTCTTGAGCAGATATATTACAGATTAAGTAAATAATTGTTTATTCAGTCTATGATACTAAATAGACACATAGACAGAAGTTGACATTATTCAGGTTAGCTGATGCCAATGCCATATAAAAATCCATGTCTCCTACATAGGTATGTAATCAAAACAATATTCACAACTAATTTAACCCAAGGGGAGCATGCACAGAAAAAAAATATCAACAGTCCAAGAACAGCTCCTAGATAAACAACATATAAAATATCAAGTTTCACTCACACAGTCATTCTAAATTTAGTCCCAGTTTTCTAGCAGTGAAAGTAGGTTATGGAAAGGCCACCTGAATGTTTAAAGTGGGGATTAAGAATGTTTCTATTAATCTTAGGTATCACATACTGAATCAGCTGTATTAGAATATGAATTGACGTAGAAAAGTGGAAAGTGGCCAGTACTGCCACCTTATATTTCTGGGACATTGGGTTTGAGTCCACCTCAGTCATTGCCTCTGTGGAATTTGCATGTTTGGTTTAAAAGAATCTGTACATTGTTTAAACAGATCTGTACATTGGCCGGACATGAATGAGTTCGGATATGTCTGACGTAGCACTGAAGAAAGGAATAAACCTAAAAGAGCATACCTGAGAATCAAAGGCAACATGAAGTACACTCAGATCCAATTGGGACAATTAAAAGATGTAAAATAACTTAACATTCAAAAAATGTGTAAACACCAACTTGGAATCAATTTCTGGAGTTTTGTTGTAGTACCGCTAACCACTGTTCCACAGCACTAAGACAACAACTACCTAATAGTGTGGTCTTCTATTCCTATAATCTATTCTGTGAGCATGTGAAAGGCGCTATATAAATATTAATAATTATTACTGCTAATCAAGTGCACTGATTGTCAAGGCAGAACAAATTTAGAAGGTATAAGTAGATTATATGGATAGTAGATATAGGTTCAGATTTTTTTTCTTCAATATGTCTCAACCTTTGCTTAAAATTTGCCCTTTAAATTGTACTCTTGAAGCTGAAATCGTTTATGTACGTCATACGTGAAAAAAATCTGAAATTGGGTGATTTATTTATTTTTAAGTAGCTTTGAGAGCTTCCTAGGAGAGCTGTTGACTCCTAAAGTAGTTATGGTACCCTTGCCGCTGGCTGTTGGAAAGTAATTGCATTTTGGTTAAAAGAAACACCGAGCTATCCTTTCAAGCATGAACTTTTTCCCTAGATGACTAAAATTCCTGAAACTGTGAATAAAGATTCATGTTTTGCAGTTCTTGTTAGGCATTAAAAATGGAATCAGTATAAAGTCCCATCAGTTACAATAATATAGCATGTTCTTTAGGTAAAGCATTACATACAAAATGTCATTGCAGAGAAAAGTAAGTAGTTGACAGTTAAGAATAATGCTGTTATTATAATAAAATGCTCTAAGGAAATTATTTGATAGACAATAAACCAATGGGCAATACAAGTTTTTTGTATATTATGTGCACTCAACATTAGCAGCACTGCACCATCCAACATTTTATTGGCCTCTGAATTTTCATCTTTTAAGGTTATATCTGTTAAAGGGAAGTTACATTTTTGAATATACTTTTGATATGAAGGGAGGAGTTCCATAAGTCTGTGTCGATAGTTGCTGGGAGGAACAAAATCAGTGGACCAGAACTATTCTTATATATAAAGAACTATACTGTAAGTGTCTGATTAATGCAGATCAGGGCTGGGTTTCCCCTAAAGAGCAAGAACGTCTCCCGCTTATTCTTATATAAGATTTGCTCACACAGCAGTTTTGAAAACAAGTGAAAATGTTGTTGCTTGCCTACTGATGAGCAGTCATAGTCTGCGGGCAAAAGCAATAATGAGTACTGTAGGTGGTTGCCTAAAGTGCATCTCTATAGAGAGAATTAATAAAGTACTATACCACAGACATTTTGATATGGTGAAAAGCAGAGAGGGTAGGGCCCTGTAGGTTCAGTAGTAGTTGATCAACGCATAAATACATATGCAAACTAACAGGACAATATGGGAATCCCATCCTTAAGTAGAGATACAGCAGAATGAATTAGTATATTAGCTCAACACACTTACATACATGTTACTTAAAATACAAAGTGCTGTGTTGTGTCTAAGTTCACCTTGGGACCATAACCTGCTACTGAAGTATATGCATTGGTGCGGTGGTGGTTGGGGGGGATGCTGAGGTTATGATGGTTTCAATAGCCTGAAAGGGGCACTCAAAATATTGGACCATACATTTATCTCTTTTTTTAGTAGCCATTTTACATTTGAAAGAATAATTTGCTATTTAGAAACTAATGGCATTTTCCAAAAGTAGCAATCCAGGCAGTCTCTACAATGTATTCCCCCCCTCACTTTTAGCCAGAATGGTTGAGGTCGGTTCTCACAAACTTGAATCATAGAGTAGGAAAATCCACACACTCGCTAGCTAACACATTTTCATTTTGTTTGAATTGAAATGTCATAGGAAAATTCTGTGTTGCAGATAAGAAAGGCAAGATAAATTTGGACGAGAGAAATGAGGGCAACAACAGTCACTCAATTTTTCTCAGAGAAAGGACAGTTTATTAACTTTAATCCATTCTCCACAAATGGTGCAAATGAACCAGTTTACAGCATTGTTAAATCTAAATAATCAACCTAAAGATCAAAAAAACCTAATTAGAAACAAGTTTAAATATGTTATGCAGTGTCACACACACGTACATTTAGGAGTGTATGATTATCTGTCAGTCCAAGGGTTGGCACTATCAGATAATACTTTCTCTCTTTCTTCCTCTGCAGACCATTAGAAGGAAGTCCCATCTGACAACCTCACTTCCAGTCCTGACTCTGCTGATCTCACTTCTGGTCCTGACTGATGACCTCACCTCCTCCCTTAACACTAGAATTACCAGAGCCTACGAAAAAAAACTCATAAATCCAGCCCACCTTAAATCCCTTTGCATATCTCAGTCAGCCTCTTTTGTCTTGTAAATGTGTCGATAAGCCCAAGCAGCAAGCAGCCTGCTATACCATCCCCCCACCGCCACAGAACGGGCAAGAAGTTCTCCCAGTTCCTGCCTTGATTGATTATCTGGAAGTGAGCTACCTAGAATTGTAAGGGGAAATAATTTCATATGTGTTGTGTCTACAACAGTCTATGTAAACACATTGTTAAAACAGAAGTGTTTTCCATCCATTTTCCAACCCGCTGAATCCAAACACAGGGTCACGGGGGTCTGCCAGAGCCAATCCCAGCCAACACAGGGCACAAGGCAGGAACCAATCCCGGGCAGGGTGCCAACCCACTGCAGGTCACACACAAACACACACCAAGCACACATTAGGGCCAATTTAGAATCACCAATCCACCTAACCTGTATGTCTTTGGACTGTGGGAGGAAACCCACGCAGACACGGGGAGAACATGCAAACTCCACGCAAGGAGGACCTGGGAAGCGAACCTGGGTCTCCTAACTGCGAGGCAGCAGTGCTACCACTGCGCCACCGTGCCACCCAGAAACGTTTCCCATGTTTATAATCCTTTATAATCGTCATTTTGTATCATGTTATTCGGTTCTGTATTGAGCTTGGTCTGAAAATACATTATTTTCTTCTTTGCATATCTTCAAGTATACAAGGTGGCTACCGCAAACCTTTTTTGTTGTTGTTGTGGTTTCTTCACAGCAGGTATGTTTTTAAATAAGTAATTCACAGAAAAAGGGCTTTATTGCAATAAATAGAAAACTAAATGTTTCTTTTGCTGAGGATTTTAATGTTTAACATTTGTTAACTTAGTACTTTCCTGGTAAACACTCAAACTCATTTTACATAATTTAAGTTGCTTTAAAAATGTTTGATAAATAAAACTTATAATAAGGACTAAACATTTATAGATCATTACAATGCAGCATTTAGTATACTCAGTTACTTAATTTGTGAGACACAAAGGCATCATCTTACTCATTTGAGCCCCAGAGCCTCAGTTTATAAAAAAGATTGTCTTTCCAGGAATCAAAGAGCAAAAAGCTATTTAGCTTGGGAAAAATACAATAATGACTGTGTTTATCTTGCTTAAGCAACCTGGGCTTTAAGCTTCATACGTAATGCACATTTAGAAGTATTTCTTTCTCACTACACCACTTAGTACATTCAGAGAAAGATGTTTTCAAGCACCCCTTACATTGTAAGGCTGCAGAATCAACATAAAATGTTGTGTCATAAGTGCTTCATGCTTTGCAGACGTACCACAGGTAAAAAAAGTCAAAGCATTAATAACAATGTAGCAAAGTATGGTACTCTCTCATAAGATTTAAGGTCCTTTTTGTTGCTGGTTTATGGTTCGCTGTCCTGACAAGGACTTGCTCACCCAGCCATCAGTTCCAGACTGAGGACCAGATGGCTTTTTTATAAAGTGCACCAGTGCTGGATTTTGATAGCTCTTATAGTTAAATAACAGTTGCCTTAGTATTGCTATTATTTTTTTCTTGCTGGCTTAATGTGGTCTCTATTACCATAAAAACAATGTATAAAAAATGTGATTACAAACAACTGACACCAAGAATCAGCCTCTTCTTCTAATGACTGCAGACCAGTGGAACTGGTAAGACCTGTGAGAGTCTGATCCTGGACTAGAAGAGTCCTCTTGTGATATTTTCCTGGACCCATTGCAGTTTGCCTATCTGACAAAGACTGGAGTCCTTTTAATGTGGGTAATGACATCCTTCACAGCTTGTACAATGCTGTGATGGCCAGTGCAGTTCTCTACAGAGTGTTGTGCTGGGCCAGTAATATCATTTCAAGTGGGGCCCACAGTACCAATAAACTCATTAAACAGACAGGTTCAGTTATGGGATGCACTCTTAGCCAAATGGAGATAGTAGAAATGGACAGAATGAAGACAAAATTGAGTGCCATTGTGAATAATGCTGCACAAACCTCTGTCTGGCACAATAACACAGAGTACGTGTGTCAAGAAACGCTACTGGGGCTCCTTTATACCAACAGCAATAAACCTGCTTAACTCTCAGTAACTGTGACAGTCGAATCAGAAATGTTTTTTTTTTTCTTTTTCTTTTTAGTCATTCTGGTATACAGTAATCCCTCCTCAATCACGGGGGTTGCGTTCCAGAACCCCCTGCGATAGGTGAAAATCCGCGAAGTAGAAACCATATGTTTGTATGGTTATTTTTATATATTTTAAGCCCTTATAATCTTTCCCACACTGTTTATAAATATTCCCCGCACAGTTATACAGCATAAACCCTTTGTATTCTCTTAGATATTAGGTACGATTCATTCATCAAGAAATTATGTATGTAAACACATTGTTTATATACAGTAAACCTAAATATTATTTTAAAGATATCGAGCGTCTCCAATATCACATATGTTACAGCCATTACAATAGACAGGCCACCAGCAATAAATACGTACAATGCAAGAAAAATTCTATACAGTAAATGTGTGTTCAGTGACACTAAACGTACGTACATGTACTAAGTACTGTAAATAGAAAATTAATTATGGTTACTCACCAACAATGACACGATGACTTGTCCGATAACGATGAGTTTAGTTTTACTGCACAACAAAGGAGAGCGTTACAGCTCTTCTAAAGGAGCCTCTTCAGGCGACTGTGTAGCACCACCGTTGGTCTTCTTCCGGCAGTCTTCAATCCAAAACCCTAAAGCAGATTCCATCCAGACTGCTGCCTTATTACATCCACTTACAACTCGTTTTGCACCCTGGTTAAAAGGATACTGCGGCCATAGATCTTATATTCCTTTCGTACTTTTTAAATAAAAAGAATCGTAGCCTCATTGATGCCGTAATGGCGTCCTACAGCGGTGTAGCTTTTCCCTTCCTTCAATATATCCAAAACGTTTACCTTTTTGGCAATCGTTAACATCTTCCATTGACGCTTGGGCACGGCCCCTGAAGCAGTAGCAGGAGCAGATCGCTTTGGAGCCATAATGAAGGGCTTGACTATGCACAAAGATAAACACAAAAGAGCACAAAAGTTAACTCTTTACACAGCGAAACACGTTGATGCTGAATGAGTGAGACAAGACTTCCTGATTAATGCCCGGAATCAAATTCGGCGCTCCGTCGCAGAGCTAATCAGCACACAGGAACTTAACTGCGTGCTCTGATTGGTTAGCTTCTCAGCCATCCGCCAATAGCGTCACTTGTATGAAATCAACTGGGCAAACCAACTGAGGAAGCATGTACAGGAAGTAAAAAGACCCATTGTCCGCAGAACCCGCGAAGCTGAGAAAAATCTGCGTTATATATTTAGATATGCTTACATATAAAATCCGTGATAGAGTGAAGCCACGAAAGTCGAAGTGTGATATAGCGAGGGATTACTGTATGTTCAGAATATAGTGTAGCAGTAGTCATGCATGTGCACATGGGAGACAGTTCAAGAGCTCAGATGATGGTAATTCTCTACCAACCCAGGGGGTGGTGCTATATAATAACATTCTCTTTTCCTCCCTCTGCAGATCGGAAGATTGACAGCCCTCCTCTACAAATGTCATTTCAAGTGTCTGTCCACCTGTTCCTGCCCAGCTGCCATATGACCAAAAGACCCACCATCTTGGGCAGTCTTGGTAAGAGCTCACATCTGAGAAGACTGGTTTCCATATTTTCACATATTTCTTTTTGAATTAATACATTCAGTTATACAAGGTTTGCCTCAGGGTGCCCCAATACACTGATGGTCTCTACCCATATTTATGTAAATATATTGTCACGCTTGGGTCACAAAGTTGCAGATACACTCAGGGATTTCCAGAGACAAAAACTTTATTCAAACACTTAAAACAAGCATAAGTCCCTTTCAGGAGTGATCCGAGCTCCATGTCAACCCAGAGTGCACAGCTCCGTCTCTCAATCAAAATAACAGAAAATCTTCCTCTTTAAAGGGGCACATCTGGGAGCGGAAGCCCCAACAGGAGCAAAGGATGTCTGGGAGAAGAGAGACAAGGCAGCGAGACAAAAAGACAGCTGCTGTGCAGACTTTTAAATATTCGAAGCCACGCGTGAGGTGCATATCACGCGGCATGGCAGCATCAGGCTTGCAGCTAATCTAGCAAAGAGGAGATGAAAAACTGTTTCCCATTGAATCACTGTTTAAGAGGGGGTTTCGGAGGAATGGCCATGTCCCCTTGGGGCTGCGTTCAGCGTGTTCACAATATTTATATATACACTACTGGTCAAAAGTTTTAGAACACCTTAGTTTTCCAGTTTTATTTCAAATTTAATGAATGAGCTGAAATGGTGAAACAGTAAGGAGTAAACTGCCAGAGGTTTAAATTTAAAGTTTGCTATTTATGAAATTTCAGAATATTACAAATGGGCCTTCTTAGGGGAACAACTAATAGGCTACCTACAGTAGGCAACCTACAGATGTTCTGCAGCAATTAAAGTTAATTAAGCCTTGAAGTTGAAGCAAACAATTTGCACAGGTGTGGCAACTTCTACTGATAACTTAAAAACCCTCTGTCTTAAAGAAGAGTTAGAATAGACTGTTACCACACCTTCTGAAGTACTACTTGGACAGTATTCCAGTGATAATGGCAAGATAAAAGCAATTAAATAAAATAAGACAGAATTTTTACCATCAGAAGTGTAGACCTTTCATTTAGAGAAATTGCAAAAAAACAATTCAGTGTCAATGAGTTTGGTGTCTTAAGCAATCCAAAGGCAATTGGAAACTGGAAGTAAATCTGACAGGAAGAGATCAGGCAGACCCAAAGTTACAACCCAATCAGAAGACAAGTTTCGAGGGTCATCAACCTGTTTGATCACAGGTGCCTCTCAGCACAACAGCTTCAAACACATCTTAACAATGGGTGAAAAAAGTGAGTGAAAAAAGCAAGTGTCAGTTTCTACTGTGAACAGGAGACTTTGTGCTGCAGGTTTGACAGGGCGAGTGGCAGTAAGAAAGCATTCCTTAAAGTACAAAACAGGGCCTTGAAATACCAGCTGTGGACTACTGCAGACTGGACAAAGTCTCCTTTCCACAGTTGCTGCTAAGTGCTTTTCATTCTGTAGATGTGTTTGACAAGGGTTCAGAATTGTTCAAAATAGTTCAAATGCAGCTACCAGATAGGCATTCCAGCACTAGTATGACTTGCCATACAAAAAAACTCCACAGTCCAAGTGTCTTCATTTTTAACGATTTTAGTGAAATTCAAAGAAAACAATTCACACAAAAAATAAGGAGAAAAAAAGGGAACTTATGATATTCTGTTTAAATATCTTATTTACATTTGTTAAGGTTTCTATATATTTTTCTATGTAGCATTCTATGCAATGGTCAGTAAACTATATGCTCTTAATGCCTATCTTTCTGTTTGTTTCTAGCTGTCTAACTTCAATCTATGGACTATTCTACTGTCGCACAGTGTACAGACTATGAATATTCCATTTTCTGTAACTTACAGGGGTTTAAACTTAATCTTCCATTACCCAGGTTAAGCTATATTATATTCAAGTTCAAGTTAAGCAGACTAAGTAAATTTTACATCAACGCCAAGGATTTGGCTCTCACACATTATTTTTCTGTATATACTTCAACCCTCCCTGGCATCCCTTGCCTTGTCACTTTAGTTTCTTTCACTGCGGTCTTGCTGATAGTAGAGATCTTTTTCATGAGACTTGCACTGTGTCAATGTGGTAGTGTTTATATCCTTTACAAGCCATACATTTGCATTTTTAATTCGATTTTTTCAAACACTCAGCTTTTAAAAGTTTATTCTCTTTGTAATAATACCTGAATGAACATTTGAGAAACACCATATTCTCTATTTATCAATTTTATGAACATGCTGAAGTGTGTTTGGTGGACCAATATTTGAAAACTCAAAAGGAGTGATTTCAGTTCTCTCTTATTTCCAGTAGCACCTTATGATTAGATGTGTGGTTATTCAATCTATTTAAAAGTTACTTAGGCTAATCTGTCACGATGCCCTCACTTGTTCTGTGACTAGATGCATAAGGTGGCACAGGGAATTTTGACAAACAAATCAGCTGAGTCATTGATTGAAACTTATTTTTGACTTTCAGATTGCAACAGCAAAATACATGCACATCACCATGGCAACAGTCGGTGTATCATGAAGTAGCCCTAAAATCAATGCATATAAAGACAGACTTTTACATCAACTATTTCATTAGAACAAATTTGTCACTTTTAAAGTTTAATCTCAGCTTTTAAAGAAAGAATCAATTAACAATGAATGCAAAATTGCTATTTGCAATCCTTGTCTGAAACCTTGAGAAATTACTGCCAGCTTAATCATAAATAACCTGACATCAGAGGAGTAAAGCGGCCAACACAATTTTACAAAACCAAAGTGACTTCTGTGCTGCATGATGGGTGCTTCATTCACTGTGTTCCCTTTGCCCTGTTTACTAATGGCAGCTTCAAAATTGCAAATGTCTGCTTTCCAATATCTTCTGTGGTTTGAGGTACTATTATAAACAATTTAGATTTCAATACTCTTTATTCTTGGAACAAG
The DNA here is from genome assembly GCA_026402145.1 of Polypterus bichir lapradei. Taxonomy (NCBI): domain Eukaryota; kingdom Metazoa; phylum Chordata; class Cladistia; order Polypteriformes; family Polypteridae; genus Polypterus; species Polypterus bichir. Next base: position 116,781,573 of record JANRMT010062791.1, read on the forward strand.
CCATTAGTTTAATATTTATGAAATAACCCAAACATTCTTGCTTAATAGTCTGTCTAGTGCCTATCTTAACTGGTGCTGAGTAGCTTGTCTGGAAGTCGGAACAGCTAGACCAATTATCCCACACATACTTTCAACTCTTTTATTCTCCCTTGGTTGTTTTCATCTCTGTGAGCACCTACAATGTTAGAGTGGTCTTATTATAGGGCCCCCAGGCTGTATTGCCATACTCTCAAACTCCACCTGAAAATTAAAAGGCCACCTACCCACAACTATTGTTGTCATCATCCTGCGGTATGTGTGCTCTGCAAGATACAATCAGTTCTCCTGCAGTGTCACCAAGGTGTCATATTGATTTATCCTAGAGCTTCTACACAAATAGACTTTCTTTAATCAACAGAAATGGACCACTACCAGGATTAGACTGGCCACCTCAGAGCCCAGACATGAACATATCCAAAGCTTTGCTGGATCACTTGGACATGGTGAAGAATGAAAATCAAAAGGAGAGTTATGGGAAATCCTGCAAGAAGCATGATAGAGTTTACAACAGGACTACCTGAGAAAATGATACCGCAGTCAACAAAACCATTTTTTACAGTTATGCATTCTAAAGGGATGCCACACAAAATGTCGAATTGTTTCAAAAATACAAGGGATTCTTGTTACGTTTATTGTATCAATGTTATTTTTGGATATTCCATGTTTTCATAAGCAATTATTTACAGCACACATTACTTAAAAATCAATCCCTTGGTGACCTACTGTAAGGCATATGCATGGTACTCTGTCTTCCTCAATTTAAATTAGATCCTGAAGTAAACATAGCTGAATATGATTCATATCAGAAAGACAGAAAGGATGAAATTACAGGAGCTGGCATGATTTAAATGGGTTTTCAATTACCATATAATATCCATATTCTGAGTGTAGAGAAAAGAAATTAGCTCATGGATGGGTGGCAGAGAAGTCATCTGAACTAACAGACTGCAGATCCGTGGCTTGTTGCATCACCATGATGGACAAAATGGTTTCCGAAAATGGATGAGTGGGTGTAATTATGACATGGAATTGTCATTAATATGAGAATAGTCTCTCTTTAAGCAAAAAAAAAAAAGCATTTTTAATGAAACTACCACCATAAAGAATATGGAAAGGCAGGCCTATGTGTTCAACAGCAAATTAAAATGGACAATGACGGGCGGCATGGGGGCTCGGGGGAAGTGCTGCTGCCTTATGGAATTAGTGTAGTGATTTCAAATCCAGTGCTCAATCACGGTCCATGTGGAGTCTGTACATTCTCATTGTCTGTGTGAGTGTTGCTGACCAACTGCTATGTAAGAGGTACCCTTGCATTCAGAAGCCTAATTGGCCATTGGACCTGGAGAAGTTGTCATTTAATTACAATGGCTGAGAAGGGTGCTCTGTAATCCAAATGCTTCAAGTTCAGGTGGAATGAGCAGCTGAAACAGAGATGATGGTCCTTAGAGAGATTCCTGAACAGAGTCACTCTGCAGCCTTCTTCCTGCATCACCAAATATATGTTCAAATTGCAAATCTAAATTTTCCTGGTGTGAATGTGAGTGAGCCATTCTTGTCCAGCGCTCTCTTCTGCTTTGCATCTGATACTGCTGCATTAGACTCCAGGCCCCGCCAAACACAGTATTAAACAGGTCTGAAACATTAAATTATGAATATAATATTTTACTGACTGCAAGATCAAGTGGTTGTTAATTCTGGATTCAAATCTGAAATCAGTCACTCCTTGGGTGAAGATTACAAGTCCATTCCATGTCTGTGTGGGTGTTTCTGCCATGTAATGAAGACATGAGGGTTCGGTCAACTGCCAACTTTAAATCTCTGAAAATTCAGGGAAAGGATCATGAAAATTAAAGGCTAACTTTTACCTGAATTATTTAAATTATTTAAAAAAAAAATAAAATAAATAAATAAAAAAGCATATACGGGATCCAGTGCCAGACTTGTGGTCTAATTTATATAGGGGAGACTAAAAATACTATTCGCCTTAGATTTGTCCAGCATCTTAGGCTGATGGACAACCAACAAAAACAGACAGCCTTATATGCTCATTTTGCAGATGAAAGTCACACACCCATAATGTTTGGTCTAGAAATTGACAGTAGTTGGAACAAAACATGGAGAGTGAAAAAAGAACAAGAGTGGGTACAGGAACTTGGAACATATTTGCCTTGTGGTCTGAATGAAAAGTGAGTGGGCAAATTCTGTGCACAAAAAATAAGGAACATAGGGACATTTTCCATCCATTTTCCAGCCCGCTGAATCCAAACACAGGGTCACGGGGGTCTGCTGGAGCCAATCCCAGCCAACACAGGGCAGGAACCAATCCAAGGCAGGGTGTCAACCCACCGCAGGACACACACAAACACACCCACATACTAGAGACCATTTAGAATCACCAATCCACCTAACCTGCATGTCTTTGGACTGTGGGAGGAAACTGGAAAAAACCCATGCAGACACGGGGAGAACATGCAAACTCCACGCAGGGAGGACCCAGGAAGCGAACCTGGGTCGCCTAAATGCGAGGCAGCAGCACTACCACTGCGCCACCCCTAAGGACATTTTTTGGAGCTTAAAATGATTTCCAAATTTTAATTGAAACATTAAATGAATTAGGACATCAGGGAAAGAATCATGAAAATTAAACGGTACCTTTTACCTGAATTTTTTAAATTGTTCAAAAAAAAATTAGGTGAGCATCCCCTACCCTAACCCCTAACCAATGCTTCAAAAAGCGAATTATGGTGGTGCCTAATAAAGTATATTCTTGTGAAAATTGGCAACCATCTGTATTCATAGGGGACATGTTGTTTTGGAACTTGAGATCGGTCACAGCAGTGGACCTACAGATAGAGATTATTATGAAATTGAATGTGTTAGCTTTGATTAAAGCTCTCAAAAAGGTATCACCGCAGAATCATGTTAAAGAAGTAATTTGTAACATAGGATTGATAGAAGTAATGCGTGGAAATAAACCTGATCCAGGAATGCTAAAACAATTAGGTAAAATTAAAAAAAAAAGTTTTCCTGAAGTTTATCTGACATTTGTAATACCGCCAATATTAGAAACATCGAGGGATTTAATAAACAAGTGATATAATATTTTAGATGAGAGAGAATTTGTAGGGTCTGTAGATAGTAATCATTTCTTGGATGAAAAGATTCTTAAATATCAGAAATTAGATCCACAACTGGCATTTGATGCTTTAGTGGATTGGGGACCACATTTTGAATCGTCTCCAGTGCTCCCTATTCTTAAAGTTATTTAGATCGTCTACCCCTCTCCAAAACACTAATTTAAAAGTTAGTAAAAAGGGAACCCTGATGTTAAGTTAGTGGTTATTAGAAATATTTTGAAACGGTTTGGAACCCTACTTAAGCCTAATGTTAAATTTAGTTTTGAAATTCCTAATCTTAAAAAAAAAAATTAGTTATTGGGCCCTGATGTTAAGCAGTAAAGGGCATTAAATAATTTGAACCCTATTTTATGATCCCTTTTAGTTTCATAATAAAAATTATATTAATCACCCTAACATAATTTATTGCTAAAGTAGACTAATTTTTGACCTAATTTTTAAGTAACTTATTTATGGGTCTTAGAGTCTCTTTTGAATAATAATATTTATTAAATAGTGAGGATTGAATTTTAATAGATTTTATAAATATTGGAGAATCTTTATGTATTTTAGAATTGTTCAAAATTAATTTTAATCCTCACATGTATGTGTACCAGTGTAATAGTTCTCCACCATAGGGGGGAGTATCCTCCAATAACCCTAACCTAACCTAACCAATACTTCAGGCTTTCAGCCCCCACAGCTCCATGTTGGAAAATTTTCTACAGTACAGATAAGGATATGTAACATAAAATCTTACGTTTGTATATTGTTTTGAGGGGGGCCCCCTGTATTTGCTTCCTAAAATGATATAGAGGAGAAATTTGTATTTCAATGACTGTATGCATGCAGATTATAAATCTATACAGTAAACAAAAGATTGAGACAGTAGAAGGATTGGACTTGCACATTGATGGTTTTAAAGAGCTGGGTATCTTACCTTTTCAGTGACATAAAAACACTCCTAGCACCATCTCCTCCGACTCTTCTGTTTCAATCCATCATAGAGCACTCCCCCCAGGTGACCATAAAGTCAGCTTTTCACTGTATTTGAAAGACTGGGCTCTCGGACAATCCCTGCTGTTCTTTAAAGAACTAAGTGATCAAGACTGGTCTTATAACCTGAAAGAATTCTCCCCCAGGCCAGATCCTGTACATCATAGGGTTACTTTCTCTTTACACTTTGCTATTCCCTGAAGAGCCACTGAAGTGGTTCTCCTAATGTCAAATTCGCTTTGCTTCAGTCAAGTCTCTGTCAAATGCATCTGAGACTCTTTTGCCCTTAGAAACACCTCAGTCTGACTTTTGTTATTCTATAATCTTTCAGGTCACGGTTTCCAAATTATAAATCTTCCCTGACTTAACATCCCCCTCACCATCTGAGTCCAAAGGTAAGAAGTTCATTCCTTTTTTCTGTGCTTTCTATTTTTTGATTTGCAGTGTGTTCAGGATTGATTGCTATTTGGAATTAAGTTTAAATGAGATACCACAGTTCTTTTGTAACCAGTGCTTTGTTGATAATGATGAGATAAGCGGCAAGTTAAAGCCACCACACTGAAATGAGGATTTGATGACTTAGGGAAAGAAATCCATAAAAACTCACAGAAGAGGCCAAAGGAAATCAAAAGTTGCAGGCCTAGAATCAGCACTCATGTTTAGAAATTTTAGCAGGGCACATCAATCAACCCTTTATCTGAAATAACTATTTTTTTTTCCCCAAGGCTGTTGGAATTTGGGGTACAACAGGAATCATTTCAGGAGTGAGCATCAATCCAATACACACATGTACTCTGTGATGCTTGGCTTACATAAAATCACCTATTCAATTGATAGTGTATCTCTGAGAAATGGGTGGAAAATACCCAGAGAAAGCCTTCATTGGCATGGAAAGAATATGCAAACTCCACACTGACGACTGGGCCAGCAGCTGTAGAGCAGCAGCGATAACCAATGTACCCATTAACAAAATGCAACACTTGTAGCTACTGAGGTATGTTGTGATTCTGAAACACAGAACATCACTGTATGGAGCTGACACTTTCTCCTGGGTTCTGCATGGGGTTCTCTCACTGTTCTGGTTTCTTCCTATATATCAAGATCCCTATTATACCATTATAGAAAAAACAAAATGAAAAAAATCAGACATGAGCGTCAGTAGGCTTTGCACCCTAGGAAGCAAGTTACCCGAACTATTCTATAACAATTTAGTAAATATTAACCATTCTGATGCTGATCTTTTAATAGATCATTACGTTAGCAATTTACGAGAAGAATTCACAATTAATTGAAGAATTACAGTATTTGAGGGTTCCTCTAGAGTTCCTCTTTCTCTTGCAAAACTTGGCTGAAAAACTAATCAGCACATCGTCATCTCACTAAAGGCTTAAGTTTCGAGTTTGGTATTTTTCTGTCCAGCCATTTTAACTCTAGACCATCCTCAAGAAACTGTGACACGCATACACACAGAGACAAACACACACTCATCATCAAGATATCAATTTTTTCGGTATCAAGGGACCCAAAAACATCAAGATCCATTAAATACTCAAGATCCCCCCCCCCCCACAGAAAATAGGGGCACAAAGCAAAAAATTGACATATATCCATCTTATATCTGCTTCTTGTTTTAGTTTGCTACTTTTAAAAACAAACTTAGCTTTAAATGCTACTTTAAAAGAAAAACATTGATTCATCAATTACTTTTTCCATGTAGCAAAAATCATGGAGTACATAATGGCATAACCTTTTTCAGACCCATCTCTTTTGATAATGGCAGTGTCAGCTTAGGAGGACCTTTTTCCATATGATCTGCAATGTTGGAGACAACTTCTGGTAGGAATGGAAAGGTTTTGTAGTTTCAATGCAGTTCTTACAGAATCAGTAACACCACTTTTTCACCTTTTGATAAATTGTGTTTTTTGTAGGGGCATTTGCAAATAACTTTGAGTGAGCCTATATAAATGTATAACTTCACAATCGAAATATTCTGTGCAAGGCTAACTGTTTTGGGCACCATCTTATATTTAAAAATACAAACAGTACTCGGTACTCCAGCGCCACACTTACTTAATGCTATGTGGGACTCTTTTTTAAAAACTAAATGGATTCAGTTTAGAAAGACAGATAGATAGATAGATAGATAGATAATTAATTAAGGTGTGTTCTTGTATTTCTTATACCTTAACAAGGTTTAAAAATAAATTTACATTTCACTGTAACAACATTTTGTATTTTCTTTTGGACACCACCATGTTGTGGATCCCATTGTCCTCCAGTTTCTGGTGGAGCATATGAATAGAGATCCTGACACTCACCTCGTTGGGTCAAAGGTTTATAGGTCAACTTCAGCGGCCATCAAATCATAGATAGATAGAGACAGATAGATAGATACTTTATTAATCCTAAGGGGAAATTCACATACCCCAACAGCAGCATACTGATAAAAATAAAAACAATATTAAAGACTGATAAAAATGCAGTGCAAGTTAAAAAATACAAGGTGGAGAGTGCGAGGCAGGTATAACAGACAATAACCTTGTATAATGTTAACGTTTATCTCCCTGGGTGGAACTGAAGAGTCACATAGTGTGGGGGAGGAACGATCTCCTCAGTCTGTCAGTGGAGCAGGACAGTAACAGCAGTCTGTCACTGAAGCTGCTCCTCTGTCTGGAGATGATACTGTTCAGTGGATTCTCCATGATTGACAGGAACCTGCTCAGCGCCCGTCGTTCCGCCACAGATGTCAAACTGTCCAGCTTCATGCGAACAATAGAACCAGTTTGACCAGACGTGAGGCATCCTTCTTTATGCTGCCTCTCCAGCACACCACAGCGCAGAAGAGGGTGCTCGCCACAACCGTCTGATAGAACATATGCAGCATCTTATTGCAGATGTTGAAGGACCCCAGCCTTCTAAGGATGTATACTCGGCTCTGTCCTCTCTTGCACAGAGCATCAGTATTGGCAGTCCAGTCCAATTTATCATCCAGCTGCACTCCCAGGCATTTATAGGTCTGTACCCTCTGCACACAGTCACCTCTGATGATCACGGGGTCCATGAGGGGCCTGGTCCTCCTAAAATCCACCACCAGCTCCTTGGTTTTGCTGGTGTTCAGGTGTAGGTGGTTTTAGTCGCACCATTTAACAAAGTCCTTGATTAGGTTCCGATACTCCTCCTCCTGCCCACTCCTGATGCAGCCCATGATAGCAGTGTCGTCTGCAAACTTTTGCATGTGGTAGGACTCACAGTTGTATTAGAAGTCTGCTGTATATAGGCTGAGCAGGGCCGGAGAAAGCACAGTCCCCTGCGGTGCTCCTGTGCTGCTTACCACAATGTCAGACCTGCAGTTCCCAAGACACACATACTGAGGTCTGTTTGTAAGATAGTCCACGATCCATGCCACCAGGTATGAATCTACTCCCATCTCTGTCAGCTTGTCACTAAGGAGTCGAGGTTGGATGGTGTTGAAGGCACTAGAGAAGTCCAGAAACAATTCTTACAGCACCACTGCCTCTGTCCAAGTGGGAGAGGAATCGTTGTAGCATATAGATGATGGCATCCTCCACTCCCACCTTCAAGGTGCTAGAAACATTCCTTAGGAATTTTGGTCTATACATTTATGCTTTAGACCTCATGTTGCACTTCATCCCAAAGGCATCATATTGGATGAGTTCAGAGGCTTGCTCGGGCTATTGGAGTAGACAGAAGTCACTGTCATGTTGGTAGAACCACCTTGAGATGATGGATCCATTATCCTCGTGGAAACATTACTTAGTATTTAGTCGACGCCTTTATCCAAGGCAACTTGCATAACATTTTTGTTTTTCCAGGTGGAGCACTGACAGCTGAAGTGACTTGCACATAGTCACACAGTCACGGCTGCGGTATTTGAACTCACGATTTCAGGGTTTCAAGTTGAATGCCTAAAGCCTTAATCAGCATGCCACACGATCTATCCATTTGAAAAGGGTTATCTGCGGCCATAAAGGGAGACACATGGTCAGAAATAATGCTGAGATATGACATGTCATTCAAATGATGCTTAGTTTGTGATAAGAGACTTAATGTGTGCCAAGAAAACATTCCCCACATCATTACACTACCACCACCACAAGCCTGTACCATAAAACAAGTCCATATATTCATGATGTTTATGCCAAGTTTACTTTGTTAATCACATGTCCACTACAGCCTCATAATTCTGTTCTTACTTGAAGTAAGTAGAACACAAGGTGGCCTTTTTTAGATTTTGTCCATCTGGTACAAGATCTAATGTGTGGACAGTTCAAAGATGCCTTTCAGCGTGCAAGTCATGTGAGGAGCTGTCGATTGAGCATATTTAGTCTCTCGATTAGCTTCAAAGTGTCTGTCCTCTGGCCTATCTCATCAACATGGTGTCCACTCAGTACACATTAATTATTTATTACACCATTTTCCATAAACTCGACACACTGTAGTGTGTGCAAATTCCAGGCTTGCAACTGTTTGAGATTATCAACAAAAATATACTGTATGGCACCAACAAGGATACCATAGTCAAAGGTGTTTAGATCATGAGTCTTGCCCTTTCTAATGCCTGCTATAAGTCTAACGGCAGAACTATACTTCTCATTTGGAGAAGCAAACTATTAGCATTAACAAGCAAGTATATCTAATGATGTGGCCACTGAGTAAGTGTTAGCAGCCAGTAATGTTGCAAGGTTGTAAATGTATTTCAGTAACTGTTCAATTTGCTTCTTAACAATAGTTGATAAAGTCTTAAGTCCAGCCATTTTCAGGATAAAAATGAACACAGTGGATCAATATAACTGCCTTATGGCTTCATGATTTTTCTTGTGGATTCTGAGAAACATTAAAATACTTTGCATGTATATACAGTAAGTAGACATTAGGAACCATTCAGACAGAGGATGGGGTCCTGCCAACATTAGAACATCTGCTGTCTTGCTGTGGCAGCCTGTCAGTTTTATCTTGTACATGTGAAATGAATGTTCGGATATGTACTGCCGGCAGTAGCTGGCATTTCCAGCCACAAGAAGCGGCTCACAGGATTTCACTTTAAAACATTTTCACTTTAACATTTGTATGAAAAATGTGTGCAAGAACAGAACATTCAGCCCAACAAACCTGTTACATGTATATTCAGATACTCTTCAGGGACTCATTTTACATTTCAGTAACTCTCAGTTACAAACCAGAATCACAGTGAAATGTTCACCTTGGCAAAAGATATGTTGAAATGTTTTTAATATTTTGCTGTAGTAACAAAACAAATTCAGGCAAATCTTAAGATTCTAGGCACTAGCAAAATCATTCAACACAAATAGCTAAATTAAGCAAAAAAACTGTATTTTTTAATATATCAGCTTTCCTTCATTCATTCTTTCAATTTCCAAATCCATATATTTCAATGTAAGGTTACAGTGGACATATGAGGCACAGCTGCAGGAGTCAGGAGTCTAGCATCAGTAAGCCCAAATCAACCTTATGCATCATGAATCATTCCAGGACATTCTTAGCTTGGTGGCAAGGAGTATTTAGCCAAACAAAAATAATTTGCTATTTCCATTAGAACAATTTAGATGAGAACAGGTCATTCAGCTCAACAAAGTTCTCCAGTCCTATTCACTTAATTCTTCTAAAATACCATTAAGTCAATTTTTGAAGGTCCCTAATGTTCTACTGTCTACCACACTACTTAGTAGCTTATTTCATGTTTACGTGGTTCTCTGTGTAAAGAAAAATGTCCTAATGCTGGTGCAAAATGTGCCTTAAACCACGACAGTATACACATGATTACTAACAAAGCAACATTTAAACAATACCACACCATTTATGAAGCCCAATTAATCCTAAGCAGCCTATCCCAGCAAGCATAGGGCACAAGGCAGAAATAATCCTCTGGACAGGGTGCCATTTCATCCCAGTTAAACAATACTACATTCATATTAAATGAGCACACAATGTAGCAGAAAATGTAAAAGACAGGGATAGATGGAGACAAACGATCTGCTATGGTGACCCCTAAATGGGAGCAACCAAAAGAAGAAGTATAAAGATTTGTGTCACTAAAAATATACTTCACATCAACCTTATCTGCCTACTTTATTGGTATTTTCCCTGATATTTAAAGACCCATGAAAATTTTAGTCTGGGATTGTTTTGAACCAGAATTTGTCAAGGGTGGCCCAGTGGTAGCACTGCTACCTCACAACAAGGACACCAGAGGTTTGTGTTCCCAGGTGCTCACTGCATGGAGTTTGGATTTTACAGTTAGATAAGTCTCCCATGACCATTACATATTTTCCTTCAGGATCCAATACTACATCTGATGCTACAAATGGGACTGTTCTATTTATGAGAATTCCCACATCTCTAGTTTTCTTTGTAAAACTAGAATGGTCTCCTGTAAAAATACTATTTTAGCATTTAGACCTGTTAGGTGAGAGAGTACTTTTTCTCTTTAATGCATGATTCAAGCCTTTAACATTCCAGCTCACGAAATTAACTGTCCCATCATGGAGACATTGACTCTGAGCTTTTGATGTCATTTTATAGTCTTAACTGGAATTGAGACAGCTTCGGCCTTAATTTCCTATTTCCCCTAGAGTTGTTGCCATGTGGCTTATTATTACGTTGGTAGTTATAATTATAAAGATTAAGAGTATAGATTAGGTGTAGATCAAGCCTGTTCTCTTTCTCTCCCCCCTTAACCCCCCACCCTCCCTTTTTGCCTCCCCAAGTGAGGCTAGAACCCACTTCACACAGTCCCAGTCCTCTGACATACCCAGAGACAGAGCACGTCCAAAGCAAAGCAAGCTGCCACGCAGCGGTGTTTTAGGATTAAAAGATAGAGATATCTATTACAAATATAGTCAAAAAAAAAAAAAGTGCATTTAAAATATATATATAGTCTTCAGCAATCTTAGTGCATTAAGATAATACACCCAGACAATAAACCCGGGGGATAGTGTTAGAAATCCAAAGTAAGCATAATAAGTCTTAATGCAATAATAGCAATAACAATAAACCAAGGGTTTGATGTTGAACAGTCTCGTTTAGGGTAGAGATAAAATTAGCTGAAAAAAAGAAAAAAAAAAGTAATTAAGCACAATAAAACAAACAGATAGCGCCCTAGTAATACTAAGTAATAATGAGAATATATGATGATAAAAACCCGTATTTTAAACAAAAAGATCAGACAGTAGATTATTAGTCCTTGCTATATCATTAACAGCCATGACTCACTATTATGTATCAGAATAGTCCCGGGATCAGCTTTCTTAATTCCTTTTCTGCTTCTTCCTTGTTAGCGAAGAAATAGAATTGACCTTGCAATTCAACTTTCAGTTTGGCCGGATACAAGAGGCTGTATTTGACGTTGGCTTGCCGTAACCGCTGTTTAATGTTGTAGAAAGCTGCGCGTTTAGTTTATGAAGTTATTTTTCCAGCTCGAATGCAACTTGGTTAACTCATCAGTTGTATCCATATTAAGGTGTGATAAGTTGTGAGTATTCAGTTTTGCCTCCTTTTGGCACAAAAGTTGAACTCCGCCACTCCAGCATTGCGTGCCTGACTGTAGCCTTCCTGTAACTCTGCACAAGTCAAATCACTCGCTGTCAACATTTCTCCTCCATCTTCTGTACCATATGAAGAACTCGGCTGGTTTGATGTTTTTCGGGTTGTGGCTCATGTGCCACACATCGTAAGAGTGTCACATTTAAAAAGCAATGCATGATTGCTACTCCTGGCACACAAGTATAGGTGTGTCTGATGTATAATGCCATGCCATGTTCAAAGCCATTCAAATATTTAGTTATTTTATAAAGTTTGAGAATTTTTTGGTACTCGCCTACCTGCTTGAATTAACATTGCACACATGAAGCCATTGCTATTGGTATTGAAATGAGGATGTGAAAATTAATATACAGTACAAGTATCCATATTAATATACTGACTAAGGATTTTTATAAAGTGTTTTGAGATGATTAATAAAATAAAGATAAATTGATTTGTTGGTTAAAGGTTTATATAAGTCAAGTGTTATTTCCCATCATAAAACATTATATAATCACTCTTGGTTTCACATAATGAAGCAAATTATATGTAATGAACATTTTTAATAGAGTAATTCACATACATTTAAACAACTGCCTCTGCTATGAAAATCTTATCAAAGCCATATGAGTCATTGGCAGATCTGTTAACCTTTTAGCATCGTACAGTGAGAAGCAAGTTTTGAAAATTACTGAAGACTATCTTTTAAATATTCTGCATTCCCTTTGGCTCCTCAATCTTCTTGATGATTAACCTTAGAAATGAACAACTCGACGCAGAGCAGTCAGTCACAAAGAAACCGAGAGCTCAGTATCTGAATGTACCCATGAGCTAGGCACACAATTTGTCCTCAAACAGATTTCATTCAAATGTGAATGCGAGCTTCAATTTTCACTCTGTGATAAAATTAAGGGCAAAGAAAATCCAAAACATAAGATGGTTGTGCTGGAAAGGAAAATATTTATTCTGACAGCAATCAATATTTCAGTTGGTTAAAGAAAAGTATGGTTAATTAACACCTGTCTTATGTCTTCTCAGTATGAAATCCTAATATGTTCCACCACTTAGAACTAATTCTCTGAGGTTTATCTTACTGAGTGCAATGCTTCTCTAATCTGTTTATACAACACTAATGGCAGCAGCCCTGAATGGTGGATTAAGTCCTCAACAACAATGTTTCAGTAAAAGTAGAGAGATACCTTCCAGAAAAGTTCCTCCAGTAAATATAAAATTTGCCTAATGTTAAAACTACTCAAGTCAAAGTTTTAAAGTATCTGATATTAAGTTTAAGATTAGGATCTCTTCATGTTTTATATCTATCCATCCGTAAAGCCTAATTGTCCAGAGCAGGGTCATGGGGAAGCAGGAGTCTATCCTATCGTAGGATTAGCCATTAACCACGAGGCAAGAACAAGCCCAGGACAGGGCTACAGGGTGAATATACACCTCCGCATACACACATCCATATGGAATCATTACTCCACCTAACCTGCATATCTTTGGACTTTGGGAGACACCTGGAGGACACCCAAGCAGGCATGGGAATAAAATGCAAACTTCATGTTCCCACAAACTTAAAATACTTCAGGCTGCCATTTTTTTGTGTGTGGGTTGTATTATAAAATGTTTACGTATGAGCTAAGTTCCTGCAACTTGAAGCAGTGACATTCAGCATGAGTTGACATGCTAATGATTGTTTCTTAATTCAGTGGGCTAGGCAGTAATGTAAGATTAACAGGATTTCCACAATCTAAGAAGTAGCTAATCCATTCCTAAAATCATCTTTGTAAAGTGAACTTTAACACAAACACCTAATTACAAATAATTTAAATGGTAAACATTTAAGCATCCCTGATGACAAACCTCCACCCCCAGTTTAAATAACATTGAACTACATGAAAATTGACAGAATTAATTTAATAATAACATTAGTAATTAAATCAAATCCTAAACAGACATTATAATTGATTAAATAATGTTAAATAAAGTGCTTTGTCACATTCAAATGAATTGCCTTTTTCTGTTAGCTCACAATCTGTTTTGGAGCCATGATGTCCAGGATAATGTGGAAAAAAAAGTGTGACAAGGTGAGTAAACCACATCACGTGCACACATAAGTACACCTCACTGAAGACTGCAGATCAGCTTTGCATCGTTCGACCGGTCTGCATTGAGGACAATGTCTGAACACAGGATATCGGAGGTGGAAGCAACGGAGACTGGGATTAAGCATCTCCAACATCCAGTCCCAACCCAAATAACCAGCCATGCCACATTCTGTGGGCTGCAGTGAGGTGTACCTGGAACAACTGTGCAGTTGACAGTCTTGGTCAGGTGTTAGCACCGACAGCACCATTCTCCGTGGGCGCAATTGCATGACCGCGGGGAGTTAATGGAGTAGTTGGAGCAAGTCACACCTGCATGTGTGGGTGCGGTCATTCTCGACTGCTTTATTGACTTCCTGCGATGTGTGATTAAGGCGCTGCAACCTCGGGGGCACGCAGGGTTGTATATATACGGGTCGACACCAGGATAGGGGGAGAGAGAAATGAAAGGAAGAGATAGATGCATCGAGGATGGAGGTGAAGAAAGTGAAGGTTAATGGACAGTAAAGAGCAGTCTTAGCAGGAGGATCTGGCCACCTGAAAAGAGGAAGAGTGTTTAAAATTATGAAGGGAATTAGTACAGTGGATGGAGACTGTGACAAGAATATGGGGACACAGTTGGAAACTTGTTAAAAGCAGTTTTTACACAAATATTAGAAAGTTTTTCTTCACTCAGAGAACCATAGACGCATGTAATAAGTTACCAAGTGTTGTGGTAGACAGCAGGACTTCAGACCTTCAAAAATAGACTAAATGTTATTTTGGATAAATGAGGTTTATAGGATTGGCAAGCTTTGTTGCATTGAATGGGCTATTTTTAACATAGGCATATTGTAGCAATGCTATTAATAGTTAGAACTGCATCTCCCAGCAGTCATTGCAGGGGCTGTTGAGGTCAAAGGTGGCCAGAGGGGTTTAAAAGGAGGGCAGGTGTCAAACAGAAAAAAGTTTGTGTTTTGTTTTGTTTGTTTGGTGCATTATGTATATCTGCTGGACTGCTTGCCATTAATTCTGCCATTTAGCATCATTTATCATCATTGTGTCCTGGATTGTATTGTTTGTTGGGGTCTGGATCGTCTGTCTGCCTGTCTACTGTCTACTGAGGACTGTGTGTGGATTCATTGGCATTCCCGGAAGAAGGAGCACTCCTGAACCATCCATCTGTCGTCATACTTACAGCAACTACCGGTAGGACTGTGTTTTCCATTCCCTTTCATCATACAGATTGCTGGACTTAACTGCACCACTTCTCATTTCATCTGGTTTGGGTTTCCATGGACTTTGCTGTGTGTTTATTGTGTTTATATGTTAAATGTAAAATTGCCGAAGGGATCAGGGGTGGTATTATTGTTTTCATTTATATAATTTAATATTATTATGCTTTTTATCGTTTAAACTCCCAGCGTGTTCTTTTTTTTGTCTCTGTAGTGTGTGTGTGTCGTTCCAAGGCTGGGGTTGTCTCTGGTAATCCTCCAATAAAATAAATAAATCACCGCCTCATCGACAGTGTGAATCTTAGCGGCACTTGACCGCTACAGATTTTGGCGAGCCGGGTAGGAGCCAGGGTTATTTACGTCCCCTTCTAGTGCGACTTCACTTACACCCTTACAGAAGCATGTCTGTTGAAAGCGCAGTGCAGGGCGAGGAGCTTGAACTAAGTGAGCTGCTGGTTGACGTGCGTCTGCTGCCTAGGCCGCGTCACGTTACGGTCAGAGCCCCTATCGAGGAGGAGTTGAGCCTGCTGGATACCTTGTGTGTCTCCAGTCCGGAGCAGCCTGAGACCGGCGAGGGACCGCTTCTGCAAGACCTGACGCTGCGCCTAGAACAGCTAGAGACGCGGGTTGACGATATCGCCCGCAGTTTTCTCAGTCGTGACGAAACTGTCCATGACCTTATCGATGCCACGGCAGCCCGAGTTTCCGGTGAGGCGGTTGTGAGGGTGCAGCGTCTGGAACAGTCCTTTGTGAAGTGTGTGCAGCGCCTGGAAGCCAATATGAGAGAAGAGATCAGGAGGCAGGTGCAGGAAAGCTGGCGTGCCATCACGCAGCCACTGGGGCAGTCGACTCCTGTAACTGGAGTGAGGGACGACTGGGGACAGTCGTCCTTGTCCGTTGCGGTGCCGCGGATGGAGTTTCCAAAGCTGGCCCCTCAGTGTGCACCCACGGGCATTGTCAACTTTATAGAGGAGGTCGACATGTTCGTGGAGCTGCATCCTCTGAGTGGAGCCGAGCTGCAGGGATTCCTGAACACGGCACTCAGCTGGCCGGCACGCTCTTGGTGGTTTGCTGAGCGGCACAAGTGTAACACCTGGGCGGAGCCGAAGCCTTCCTGAATGTGTTCCTCTCTGACGAATACCAGGCGCTGTTGGAAGAAAAGCTCCGGACCTTTGTACAAAAACCATCGCAGAGCCTCCGGGACTTTGTCTTTGAATTCCGTGCGTTGTGTCTGAAGTGGCGATCAGACATGCCTGATGAAGAGATATTGCGATGTGTCCTTGATGCATGTGACCCTCGGGTGGCCGCTACTCTGAGGGGGGTCGTGAAATCGGTTGATGAGTTGGTGAGGGTGGGGTCCCGAGTGGAAAAGGATTGGGCGGCTATTGGGCTTAGTGGGTCTCGAAAGGGTCCCACGTCTCGAGATGTCCCCTGTCCGAAACCACGAGGGAAAGCCCCAGTGGATCCCCAGGCCGATCTCACCCTGGTGCAAGCCACCTTGCCCCTCATAGTGGTGCCCGTACAAGTGCGAGGTGTCACCGGAGAGGCGGTCGTAGATTCAGGGACCACTTATACCCTTATGCAATACAGCTTGTGGCAAAAGCTTAAAGTGCCTCATGAGCAGTTAAGGGAAAGTGCAAAAGTAAAATTCTTTCTTGCGGATGGAAGGGCGCACGGGGCAAAGGGCAGGGTTCCTATGAGGTTCTGCTTACATGAGACACACTGGGAGACAGAAGTTTACATTCTGGAAGATGTCCACCTGTCAATGCCCTTGTTACTTGGAATGGACTCTCTTGTGTCGGTAGGTCTTACCATCCACCTGTCGCGGCTGGAGTACGAGTTGCCGGGGGGTGAAGTCCATTGGTTTGGGACGAAGGCTCAAAGTAATCTGGTTTGGCCCAACTTGTGTTATTACCTCGCGCAGTTGGTGGATGAGCCCAGCCCAGTAGAGAAGGCTATTCTTGAACAGCCAGAGCTCATTCAGCCACTGCTTAGGAGGTGGCACTCTGTGTGGGTGGACAAATTGGGTCGGACTGAGGTGGTGTGTCACCATATTCACATAATTACAGAGTGTCACCTCTGAAAAGAGGAATAATCAAGGAGTGGGTCGACCAGATGTTGGCGGATGGGGTCATTGAGCCTTCCACCTCGCCATGGGCTAGCCCTGCGGTGCTCGTTCAGAAGGCCGACGGGACCTACCGATTCTGTGTGGACTATCGGGAGCTGAACAAAAAGACCTTGGATGATGCTTACCCCATGCCCCTCATTCATGACATCTTGGAGTCTTTGCATGGGGCAGCGGTGTTCAGCTCCCTAGATTTGAAGTCTGGGTATTGGCAGGTGAGGATGGGGAAGAGTAGCATGGAGAAGACCGCCGTTATCACCCCGGAGGGGTTGTTCTAGTTTCGGGTGATGCCCTTTGGACTTAAAAATGCTGGGGCGTCATTCCAACGGCTAATGGAGCAGGTCCTCCGGGGACTCATTGGAAAGACCTGTTTTGTGTATATAGATGACATCATCGTATTCTCCCCATCTGTCCCACAACATCTAAAAGGACCTTGACCACATCTTCCAGCGACTGCAGAAGGCTCATATGACCCTCAACACTAAGAAGTGTAGATTTCTACAAGACCACCTGAACTTCCTCGGCCATGTGGTGTCGGCAGACGGGGTCCGGGTGGACCCAAAGAAAATTCAGTCCATCTTGGACTACCCAGTGCCCCAGGAGGTAAAAAGTCTCCAGCGCTTCCTGGGGATGGCTGGGTGGTTCCACAAATTTGTGCATGGGTTTGCCGACATCGCTGCCCCTTTGTTCCAGCTGCTGAGGAAGGGATCCCCCTGGGAGAGGTCACCAACGTGCCAGGACTCCTTCGAAAGACTCAAAAAGGCACTGATATCACCTCCAGTCCTGGCACAGCCTGATCCCTCATTAACCTTTCAGGTCCACACTGACGCAAGTGACCTCGGGCTCGGCGCCGTTCTCGCACAAACTAATCAAGGAGAGGAGAGAGTGGTGGCCTATGCTTCACGGTCACTAAAGGGCGCCGAGTATAATTATTCCACCACCGAGAAGGAATGCCTTGCTGTTGTGTGGGCCGTGCAAATGTGGTGTCACTTCCTGGAGGGGACATCATTTGAAGTCTACACTGACCATAGAGCTCTGACCTGGGCATTCAATTGCCCGAAGACCACGTCTAGGCTAACAAGGTGGGTTTTGCGCCTCCAACAGTTCACGTTCAGGGTGTGCTATCGGAAGGGTTGTGCTAATGTTGTGCCCGATGCCTTATCACGGGTTCACGAGCCTGCTCCAATGGTATGTGCGGTATCGGTCTCTAACCCTTGGCCTGATCTTCCCCTGAACATGCAGGAAATCGTTCAATCTCAAGCAGCCAGTCCTGTATGTCAGGGGTTGAGAGAGGGCTCAGGGGGGAGGCCTGACCGCATACTTTATAGGGAACTTCAAGGGGCACTCTATCGCTGTGTTCCAACAAAAGAAAGGTCGGGGTTACCATTATCAGTTGGTAGTGCCCGAGACATATGTGCCCAAGTTCCTACAGTATTACCATGATAGCCCGATCGGTGGTCACCTTGGATGTACTAAGACACTGTTTAAAATCTTGGAGGTGGCATGGTGGCCGACAATACGCAAAGACGTCTGGTCCCATGTCCAGACTTGTACCACCTGTCAGCAATACAAAACCCCACCAGGTCTCCCCTCAGGACAGCTTCAGCCAGTAACCATCACTACCCCGGGGGAGAGCCTAGGCGTGGACCTAATGGGGCCATTTCCTGCTAGTAAGGACCGGAAGACCTACCTGATGGTGGTTGTGGACTATTTTACCCGATGGGTGGAGCTATTCCCTATGGCTAATGCCACAGCCAAGAAGATATGTTCCACCCTAAAGGATGAGATCTTTACCCGATATGGGGTGCCGAAGAACATCATCTCAGACTGGGGCCCGCAGTTTACCAGCTCAGAGGCCGAAGAATTTTGGAAGCAATGGGGGGTGGTTCACCTGAAGACAACAGCGTACCATCCCCAATCTAATCGCACTGAGCGGGTGAACCGGACCCTGAAGACAATGATAGCATACTCCGTCGGAGACCATCTTCAGGATTGGACAAAGTGGCTGCCTGAGCTGCGGTTTGCATTGAACACGGCGGTGCACGAGGTTACGGGTGAGACCCCTGCATTGTTAGCTTTAGGCAGACAGCTAAATGGTCCACTAGAGAGGATAATTGATCATAAACCACCCAATCCAGACACCTCAATACATGATCATTTACAAACTTTACAACTAATCACACAACAGGTAAAGGAGAGGATGGTGAGGTCCCAGTCCAGACAATCTCAATCGTACAACCGGAGACATAAGCCTGTGCAATTCTCAGTTGGGGAGAAAGTCTGGATCAGGACTCATCCCCTCTCCAAAGCCTCCGATAAATTCATGGCAAAACTGGCTCCGAAGTGGTTCGGCCCGGCAACTGTTGTCCAAAAGAAGGGACCAGTAACCTATGAAGTGGAGTGGGGATTGCCGGGGACTAAGAAAGTAGACACTGTGAACATCGCAAACCTCAAGCCTTGGTTCGGCCATACACCACCACCACCCTGGGGGTGGGGATTGTAGCAATACTACTAATAGTTAGAACTGCATCTCCCAGCAGTCCTTGCAGGGGATGTTGGGGTCAAAGGTGGCCAGAGGGGTTTAAAAGGAGGGCAGGTGTCAAACAGAAAAAAGTTTGTGTTTTGTTTTGTTTGTTTGGTGCGTTATGTATATCTGCTGGACTGCTTGCCGTTAATTCTGCCATTTAGCATCATTTATCATCATTGTGTCCTGGATTGTATTGTTTGTTGGGGTCTGGATTGTCTGTCTACCTGTCTACTGTCTACTGAGGACTGTGTGTGGATTCATTGGCATTCCCGGAAGAAGGAGCGCTCCTGAACCATCCATCTGTCGTCATACTTACAGCAACTACCGGTAGGACTGTGTTTTCCATTCCCTTTCATCATACAGATTGCTGGACTTAACTGCACCACTTCTCATTTCATCCGGTTTGGGTTTCCATGGACTTTGCTGTGTGTTTATTGTGTTTAAATGTTAAATGTAAAATTGCCGAAGGGATCGGGGTGGTATTATTGTTTTCATTTATATAATTTAATATTATTATGCTTTTTATCGTTTAAACTCCCAGCGTGTTCTTTTTTTTGTCTCTGTAGTGTGTGTGTGTCGTTCCAAGGCTGGGGTTGTCCCTGGTAATCCTCCAATAAAATAAATAAATCACCGCCTCATCGACGGTGTGAATCTTAGCGGCACTTGACCGCTACAATATGGTCTGGCTGAGTAGCCGAGAGCTTGAACTCTAAATCATGAAGTTGTTGGTTCAATTCACATCATATCCAAGCATTTTGTGGGGCATAAATTACTCTCATTGCTCACAAAAAGTGAATATTTCAACTTTTAGCAAAAAGAATATACCTCATTGCTGCCTCATACTTGTTTACTTATTTTTTTCTTTCCTTTTAAGTTAATTTTGTCTGGAGAGAATAGTGTAATTTCATTAGAAAAGTGGCAAGTTTCTAAAATTGTAAAAATGTTTATTGCAGCCTACCCATTTGTTTCCTATTGCCAGAAAAAAAAAAAAATCCAGTTTTAGCCTCTATAGTGAATGGCTGGCATATTTCTTTGTCCATATGGTAACACTGTGAATTCTCTGTGAACTGCACTTTGGGAAAATCAAGTCTTTAGAATCTGTTTTTAAAACAGTATACAAGCACGTAGGTTTCTGTTCCGTAGTGGTGGGAGGTATACTTTGCTTAGTGACAATGGGTCTACAGATATCAATTGTTCAGTTTTTGGTAATGTCTTCTTTTGCAGCCATAAACCCATACCTGGTCCTAGACTTAAAGATTTATCCTTATCCTGCATTATGACTTTTGAATGGCCTTACAGCTTTTGGAAGGAAACTATTAGAGGAATTTTTAAAGGAGGGAAATGTAGAGTTAGAGTCTCACATCGCACTTAACAAGGCAAAGAGCACTGTCAATCATCAAAATCAAGGACAGTCTTTGATCGAAGTGCTGTTGATACTCTTTAGTAATGAGAACTAGTGGTCAGTATTCTCATGTAGGAACAGAGGAGTAAATAAACATTCAATACTTATTAATGTCATGAGTGTAAAGAAAATACAAAGGCAACATCAAAGTGTTGATGCTCCATATGGTAATGCCACTGAATTGCCTCAAAGCAAGATGGCAAAGGAGAAAAAAAAAAATCAAATGACAGTGTTGTCCTGTGTCAGTGGTGATAAAGATGTGCCCTCTTTAGATGTGGGTGAACAAATAATGCCCTTCTTCCAGTCAGAACCATCCTTTTATCATAATCAATTAGCAGCAGTGAGCTAGTGTTTGGCTGGAAGTGACATAATGATCTAAAAAGGGAGACTCTGCCTTTCCCAAACCTCTCATTCCCTGTGCCATCAAAATGACTCCTGCAAAACATTTACAACGATTGTGTGTTTGACTCATGCTGTACCAGTGATTAAGCTAACAAAAGAAATTAGTTGGTTGACAAAAGAGGAAGGGATAAAGAAAAATAGATTTAATAGCTTTTCTAGGGAACATAAAGCTCTGTGAGTGAACAAGGTCAGAGTTCGTCTGATCTAGGCCCTGCACTGCTCTCCCTCTGGTAGAAATCCTACAGTATTTAAAGCCACATTCTAAAGTCTATGTTTGAGGTATTATAACAAAAAAGCAAATGATCAGCAGATGTAAAATCTTCTTTTTCTAGAGAAAATGACAGTGAAACAGCTAGCTAAACATCCTTAAGGTTGGGGCTCCTGCGCAAGAAACTTTAAATTGTATTCAAGGCCTCATGAATGTTCTCTGGATATTATGAATTCCACGTTTAAGAGCAATATAGTATATATTTAGAAATGAAAGCTGAGCTACAGAGGTTTTACATTTCAGTCAAGCTATGTTAGAAACAACTTTCTCAACTTAGGATGGTACAGGCCAAAATGTACATGGCAGAAACAAGGCCTGTGCAGGACACTGCAGAGTCCACTCACATTGGGACAATTTACCTGTTAGCCAGCATGTTCTGCTACATTCACACACTGCATAACCTTTGCAGGTTCCTATTGGTATTCTAGCAGATGTGTCCATTTTATTCTTCCCTTGTTCATCTTGGGCTGTTTTTAAAGATCCTAGTGACTGTACTCCAACCTGTGTAGGTTTGGTGAGGCGTTAAGATTTCAATTTTTAGGAAAGTAAGAGACAGGAACTGTTCTAACCTCTAGGCATTTTAATCTTCAAGAATGAATGGCTGGAGGGTGGCATGGCTGCTTCAGATACTGAAAAGAAAGCCACAGATGGTACTGCCTCATAAATTGATTTGAGCCAGAAAACAATTATAATCTGGTCAGTTGATGGCCCAGCTGTAATAGATGGCTGCACATTCTTTCTCAGGGCAATCTTGGGATTGTACTACTCCAATAATCGTGGCATTAGCATCAGTATCCACTGCTTAGAGCAGACCTGTGTCAGGTCAGAATGTGGGTCTTGAACACAGCTTATTTCAGTTCTTCACATGCATAATTGTTTTTTTGCTCCACTTAAATGATTGATTACCGAGTAGTAGTGAGATACAGGGTGATAAAATCAGACTTGACCTAGCCAGACAGGAGAACTTTCAAAGCAGCCTTGTTAATGGTGTGGAACATCTGGGGCCTCATGTATAAATGGTGCGTACGTGTTACCGACCTCAGGCCTAGGGGAACCTGGGCCAGGTACAAGCCACTGTTGCTACAGGGTATAGCCACAGCGATATGGTGTAAAGCATAAAAGAAACAGACAGCAGTCCCGAGTCTCAGACTATACTTCT
>JANRMT010062791.1:116804495-116858928 GCA_026402145.1 Polypterus bichir lapradei
TCGGCAATAACCTGTAGCAGAATTTTCCAGACATTCTGCCTTTTCTTTAAAACACTGGTTTATAGCCCATTACTCTAAGCAACACACCGAAATGTTATTTTCTTTATAATACTGAGATCTAGCCCATTACATACGCACAGAAATGTTGCGCAAGAACTTTTCCACATTCAAATCACGATGTATAAAACCTACACTTGGCATAAAGCCACGTACCTTTTCCACGGTAAATCATACCTTGTCGTACGCAAGTTCTCCGCTTGGTTTTGCAGACTGGCAGGACTCAGCATCAAAGCAGTGCTACTGTTCCTGTGTGGTTATCCTTTCCTTTCCTGACGTGGCTTTATAAATACACTGAAACTAACCACATATTGTTTATTAGTGTAATGCATCCGATTGTAATTAACCAGTAACAATATAATGGTCCAGGGAATAGCCATAGTATTCCAAATACCATAACTGCTTTAGCGTTGTTACTCTCACTGCACCTTCTTTCAGCTGCTCCAGTTAGGAGTTGCCACAGCGGATCATCTTTTTCCATATTACTCTCACTACACCACTCGGAGTATTTATATCACTGTATCTGAGTGATAATCACAGCAGCAGCTGATGGAAAAGAGAATTATCGGTATACAGTATCAAGCATACGCTGTCTCAGTCACGGCAAAACGTTTCAAAGCCTTTCTTGTACGGACCTTGCAGTTCAGAAACAGTTTTATCCCAAGAAGTATAAAACGCACTCAATCAATTGCTCCTTGTAGAACTATCTGTACTTATAAGTAGAATTACCTCACTGTAATAAGTAGAATTACCTCATTACAGTTATATTGCACAACCTGAACCACTTTATATACAGTAGCGCGTATTTACATATGATGACGATATCATTTTTAAGATGAAATGCAGCAAAATGTTTATATTATACAGATAAAACTTTAACTTCATTTAAATAAACTATATTCTTCACTGGGACTGGCGTGAAGGATAGAATAATTAAACATGTACTACGAAGATATTTCAATGTTCCTTAAACGTTTTGAAGAATCGGCGCTCTAAGCTTACAGATGGCTTAACGTCTATACAGAGCTGATTGTGTGGCAATCAGTTACTTGGAGAAAGAAATGCAAGGACTGCAGGGGCGGCCACGCCAATATATATCTATAATAATAAAAGGCAAAGCCCTCACTGACTGACTGACTGACTGATTGACTGACTGACTCATCACTAATTCTCCATCTTCCCATGTAGGTAGAAAGCTGAAATTTGGCAGGCGCATTCCTTACAGCTTACTTACAAAAGTTAAGCAGGTTTCATTTCGAAATTCTACACGTAACGGTCGATAACGGTCGACAACGTCCGCCATGTTGAACTTTCTTATTTATGGCCCCATCTTCTTGAAATTTGGTAGGCGGCTTCCCTGCACTAACCGAAACCAATGTACGTACTTATTTCGGTGGTATGATGCCACTGTCGACCGCCATATTGAACTTTTCAACAGTCTTTGTTACTTATGGGCCCATCTTCAAGAAATTTGGTACACGGGTTTACCAACGCTAACTGAATCCTACTTACGTACATATATACGTCCATAGCCTGCAGCTTGGTCACCATATGAGGCGGTGTTGGGTCCCCCATCCCAACGCCTCCCACGTTGTTGGCTGCCTGCCTATATAAGGCCGTCCGTCGCTCCAGTCTCTACATTCCCTTCCTTGCTTCGCCACTGGATTCACGTCTCCCTGCTGATAACTACAGCCTTTTTGTTTAATCCACGGCTTCTCCGCTGTTTTATTGTTTGTTTATTACAATTATGGTTATTGTATAGGTATTTTACACTTACTTTACATTACTCAGGTACCCATTTCCTTCATCATTCCAACCCCCATTACCATGTCTATCGAGGTAATCACCATCGATCAAAGAACTGTCACTTACCGAGTGGTTTCCATGCCCGGAGATGGCACCTGCCTTTTCCATTCTCTGTGTTACATATTGCACGGCCATATCAGGCTCACTCTTGATATCCGGAAGAACATTGTGTCTTATGTATTGAATGACTGGGACAGGTTCAAGGTGTGGACTGATGACGGTACAGGAGATAATTATACTACACAGGAGCACTAGAAGAGTGAAATGCTTAAGCCCTTCACCTATGGTTCTGCATGTGAGTTGATGGCTGCCGCTGAATTGTTCGGTTGGTGCTTTCAAGTGTACCGAAATGGCCAAATATTTTACACCTTTCGACAACCGCCAATGCCTCTTAAACATCTTACATTCACAGGTGACGATTTCAGTAGTGGACACTTTGATGTTTATGAATGTTTAAACTCTCAAAAGCTGGATGTGAAGTTATCGATGAAACCGGTTGTAAGCTTACAACGCTTGACAGATGCCGAATGTCACTTCAACACAAGTCCTGCAAATACTGTCGTAATTGAAACAAACCATGAACCTCAAACTGATTATGACAGCAGCAATCCAAGCTGTGAGATTTGAGACAAGATTACTGTTCACATGGCCAACAGTAAGTTGCATGCTCAAGAGTAAGCTCAGATCACAGCTTGGTCATGTTACAACCGGTGGGCCGAACTGATAACATGGTATACAAAGAGATCCTTAACAAATAATTATTGGCATATTTTCCCTCAGTTTAAAAAGGTTAAATTTTCTTCTTAATAAAAATTTTAATGCAGTACTTCGCTGCTGCGAAGCGCGGGTATTTTGCTAGTTGAATATAAAACAGAAAGAGAAAATAATGACACAGCTAAAAACGCAGCGGCAAATTTCGACAAAAGTTAAACGCTTGTGTCATAAGCATGAGGCGGCTATGCAGCGTCCGCAATGGACGTGGCCATCCACTGTGCATAAGATACCATATTGACATTGGCGGGCGAAGGGGCCACCGATTCTTTCTCTGCCCAGGGCGGCCACAAGCCTAGAGCCGCTAATGAGTACTGCTGCAATAAATAATTTCATTGAAGGTCGTGCACAATCACTGCGCAGTGAAACCCATGTTTAATAACGTGCTTTAACTCCTATCATCATGAAAATTATATCACGTATACATCTCAGTATTTTAGTTATTCAGAGAGCTGTAATATCACAAATGTAATAGATTCTGTGTCCAGTTGGAGGAAGAGAGCCGGTTTAAGAAGCAAGCAGTGATTGACACACAGAGCACATAGAAGATCACATACAAAACAAAGCATTTAACGTGCTACTTTAATTACGATGCGATTTGAGAAACTGGTTAATTAAACGATTCTAAGGTGACGTTTATGATGTTCTACTTTAATGACAAAATAAAACTACATGATTAAAGTGGAAATTTCGAGATTGAAGTTGACATTTCATGCTTTTTCCCCACTGTGTGCCTTTTTTTTCTCTGTACCCTAATAAGCTGTCATATGACACTCAGACGGTGAGCCACGACTTGCCTTTTCACGGCGACTTTGATATCTGACAACTTCTTTTTTATTTCCGGCACTGTGCGACTTTGTGAACGTCAGCTTTCAAGTTTCTCCAACATGCTATATCACTCGATCAACTTTCTTTTGTTGATTATACCACGGTTTAAATAAACAAATAGTAGGTTTTTCCTTTGCCTCCACTTGGTATTCGTTGAAATTCTTATATTTTCCCCCGTGCTTTTCCCATTGTCGATTCAGAGAAGGCTGAGTTTAAGGGTGATTTATATTGATTTGCATATTCAAAGAAGCGTAATTCTGGGAGGAGTTGGGGCGGGACAGAAGGCGCATGCACGTGCGTTAGTTTTCATGCTGATCGGGATTTATGGAGCAGAAGAACGCGGAAGTTGGAATATGGACAAATTCCTGCATCTGGAATTTTCTGTGCGTAAGCACATTTCGGCTTTTGTGCTTACGTCATGTTATAGTGCGAATTCTACGCACAGCGTTATACATGAGGCCCCTGGTGCCCTAGTGATATTTCTTAGAATTGTGGTGTAGGGCATTTGTCAAGACAAATCCTGGAAGTGGCTACATGAAACTTCATGAAAGAATTACACCAATAGTCCACATAGAACTGCAACATTCCAGCAGATTATCTAACTAGATAACTTGCAATGCTTGTTCTTTATCAGTTAGCTATTAGCAAGTGGTCATTGCATTGCACAGCCCAAAAGTCATCTATTTGATGTTCAAGAGCCAAGTCTTAAAGCCATTTTCACTCTCAGGTTGTAAGCTATAGGTCCAAGGATAAATTAAACTCTCATTAATCTATGACTAGCGTAACCCATACCTTAAAATGTACATAAACAGTGCACCTCAGTTTTGCCTTTTCCATTGGCTTATTATTGCTCTGCGATTCATTTCAAAACTGTTGCCTTAATCTACAGGTCCATGCATTTGTGGCCTCTTCACTACTGCAAGTCACTAGGCTCTCTAAATATACATTTACTTATTTGGCTAACACCTTTATCCAAGGTGACTTACATTTATGATGCAATTGGTTACATTTCTTTTGGTTTTCCAATTAGAGAACAGACAGGTCAAGTGACTTTATGGTCACAGTGTCAGCACTGGAATATGAAGTCCAAAGCCCTAACATCTACACCACACTACCTGCCTAAATATACCAGCTCTAAGAATTATTTGCTCTGCTTTTTACAACCTACTGACTGCCCCTCCTATTTCCAGTTGAACAAAAATACATGCTAAAAATAGGGAAAAAAGATCAAATTTTCTTTTCTTGGCTATTTTTATCCATTCACTATTTTGTAACTATCATGCTGTGAATTTCTGAGCATGTGAGCTGTGTGTACTGTATCTTGTGATGTCATATTTGACCAGCTAGTCAAACTGAGACTGCATTATGTGGCATCTGAACTTTGCACAATAGAGGAATGACTTTGAGAGAGAATTCTATTCTTGACCAATGTAGTTGTAAAAAGAAACCAAAAAAAGTTTTGAAGCATTTCTTGTTTGTTGATTATAATGTTTGCTTTGCCCTAGAATTAATCTGCCTGATCTGAATTTACCCTTTAAAAGTGTTCTCCACTCCCCTTTAAAATGTTAAGTTCCTTAAGAGCCACTTATACTGACATTTTTAAAATTTCTTCTGCCTACTGTATGTATCACAATTGAATGTATGATATACACGACAATAAGCTTGAACTAAGTTGGTTCTTTGACAGGGCACGTTTAGCTCAATCAAATGTGTTTAACTTGTGTTCTCTGTTCACTTGCTTGCAGATTGCACAGCAGGCAGAAGAAAAGCTTTCCCAGTTGGTTGTTGCGTTTATGGTGCCATATTGTTACACTTCACTTATTTCCACCATATCTGGCAATATCAGAAATTATCACATCATTAAGCATTCAGGGTATTTGCATAAAAAAAAATGTAAGTTATGTGATCTCTGCCTATAATGTGCTGACTTACTAGACAACCATGAGTTAGCTGATAAAAGCTATAATCTATAGAGACAATTCTACCACGTAGAAATCTTGTGTAGGTGTCACTACTAAATTTGTCTCTACCACAAAAAACATCAGAAAGAATCAGGGACCAGAGCCTCCCCTGTCATCATGAAAAGTAAAAAAAAAAAAAGAATAATTATAACATAAAATAAATGGGTCCATGGGTCTGTGCTATAAATTTTTCTATATGATTCCAATAATTTTGATCACTTTTATAGGCAAAATCGCTGAATTGACACATTTCCTGTTCAAATACAGTGGAGAAACACGAGGTGCAGCAGCGATGTGCATGATGCATGTAATTAGTGTGTGCCTGTTGCTGTCTCTCTGTATGTCGCCAATATAATGTTTGCACATGTATTTATTATACACCCTGAATTTCCATTGTCTGGCTAATATCTTTAATTAATGTGTGTGAAATATTTAAATCTTGCTCATCGGACGTAAAACTACAGCGAAGAGGCAAAGGGTGAGGCAGACAGTACTATGCTGCACCGAAAGGGGAGCATGTGAGCCCAACATGTGTTTGTTGCTGCTGTTCTTCTACGCCGAGGCTCTGGGCACCAATAAGATAGCGATGTCAGAAAGTCAAGTGCACTGCAGCGGTTTGTTTATTTTTATTTTTTTGTTCCGACTGACTGCCAAAATGTAAGATTATGATTTTTAAAGCTGGTGGCCCACCAGCCATGAACCTCAACACGCGTCACTGGAAAGAATACCATTTTTGTCACATACTGTATTTATAACTAATGTCACACACACTGTGTCTTGGTAATATCATCATCAACCTATAACATCATGCAAAACAATGAAAAATGTAAAACAAATAACCCAAACAACTACAATGAGAAGGTACTGGATGCAGAAACAGAGAAAAATATGTGCTAAGAACCCCCAAAAATCTCATTGCAAAAAAAGTACAGCACCATTAAGTACAAAATATAAATACAAAGTAAAAATAACCTTATAAAATAAAATACTATAGAATGTACAATAAGGGATTCTTCATAAACCCATAAACATGACTCCTCAGTATATTTTTAACACTGGACTGTACCCTTTAAGGACAGCTAAACCAGCCTCTCAGACAGAAATCTTGTCTTCTGAAAATGGTCAGGCAATCAAAGCTTCCTTGAGGAGTGGCTTTACTGGAATGTGCTGTTCTTAGGTTTTCACTATGACCCACTTAGACAGTGTTGAGGTGCTTAGGTTTCTCTTTTCCTTGTCGTAGTGTGTCCTGGTGTTTAAACTTCTGGTTCTTTCTTGCAATTAGAGCAGGACAGGCCCTGAAACATCTGGAGTTCTGCAGTTGCCGCTGTTTGTCTGGAGTGTTTAGCATGAGGAGATGGAGCAAAATATGTTCAGTATTTTAAAGGAGCAAATATGCACTCTGTCATTTTCCGAGATGCTATTATTTTACATCAGTGTAGTATCTTTAATTGTTTGATTTATTGTGTACTAAATTACCAACTGCACACAGGAATTATCCTGGACCTCCATCTAGATCTGGTTTCAGCTTTGTACCCAGTGCTCCCGAGTTAGAATGCAACTTACTCATTTGTGCA
Organism: Polypterus bichir lapradei; assembly: GCA_026402145.1. Taxonomy (NCBI): domain Eukaryota; kingdom Metazoa; phylum Chordata; class Cladistia; order Polypteriformes; family Polypteridae; genus Polypterus; species Polypterus bichir. Next base: position 116,811,493 of record JANRMT010062791.1, read on the forward strand.
TATTTGAAAAAAGGTTGGGAAAACAGATTTTTGAGTGAAACATTATGCATTACTTCCACAGTTCGAGTAACAGTCAAACCCATGCCATATTAGTAGTCTTAATTTACTATACATGTCCCCAGTGATTGTTTCCTACCCTAGCTAAATAAAGCAAGCCTGAAAATAGCATGAATGTAATGTTTTCTAAAATTTCCTACAGAATACACTATACAATTATGCAATGACCTCTGAGGTAAGATTTAGCACTCAAAATTATGTTTAATTAGAACATTTATATATTTTGATTGCCATTTGCTCATTATGAATGCAGCTGGGGGCATTTTGCAATCTTAAAAGCCACTAGTGATGCCAACATTTGTTATTTATTAAGTAAATTCTTAGTAGGTATGGTAACTGTTAGAACTGTTTTTCTAAATCACTGATTGGTAATTTATAACAGAAAATAGAGGATAATGATCAAATTTTAAACAAAGCTGGCAAAATGCCCAATTTTTAAAAGCAGAACATGTTAAAATGGCAACTACAAAATGATGTCTTAGCAGTGCATTTTAATAAGAGGTTTCTGCTGTTGTATAGATTCCCAGAGCTTGATACTTGCTCATTCTCAGCCACAACATTCTCTAACTCTTATCTTCCAAATTGATGTGAACATCTGTCCATTGGAGGACCTACTCCATCCTTGAAATTAATGTCATTGTACAGTAGGTGCATTTAGCCTATAAGCTATAAAGATATAGAACGTTATGACATGAAACAAGTATGCCTGTAACTATAAATAAATCTTTTCATTTTCATACCAGTCTAATGCATGCAACAGGATTGCAGAAGACTTGTGGATAGGACAATGGTCATCTCAGGCACGTATAAGTTGAACTTTAGTGCAACCAAGGAAAGTGAGGGCTCTTAATAATCTTCAGACTCTAACTTATGGTATTTAGTGTTCAGGTTGTACATCACACACAACAAGCATATTTATACTTTTTTTTTTTTTAAATATGTGTCCAATGCTAAATAAGAGCCACTCATGAAACCATTGTTCAGGTTGGCTTCTTTGATCTGTCAAGCTTTAGGTGGGGTTTGAGTCTGAACTGAGACAAGCACCAAAGGTGTTAATGTCTCTAATCTCTCAAGGCTGGAATGGGGGTTGAGGTATTGGGAGACAAAGAAATACAGTATGCTTGTGAACATTTGGAAACGATCGTAAAATGAGAACTCCTCAACTTGCCCTGGTGTATTAAATCTTTAAGCATCTCTGCTTAGTACAACAATCTGTAATAAAGGCTTAACAAAAGTGTATGTTTAAAATGAAGGGTACCTCCAGTCAGCATATGAACTAACATGTAACTAACAGTGTAAGTACAGAACACACTTTAGCAGAAACACCAAAAGCCTCTTTAGAACTATGAATTTAATTTGTTTGTGCTTTTGTTGTGTGTATGTATTTGTCCTTTTTCATATGTTTTTGTATACAGGCAGTGTGGTGTAGTAGTGAAGGCCTATGTATGTGTGTATATATAAATCCATTTTTGTATGTACAGTATGTGTGAGACTTTTGGATTAGAAATGAATGATAGATCAAATGTGACAATATTTCATGACCACTTACATGTTTTCAGTTATTTCACCTTTTTTTGTTAAGTACATAACTCCACATGTGTTCATTCATAGTTTTGATGCCTTCAGTCATGAAAATAAAGAAAACACATTGAATGAGGAGGGGTGTCCAAACTTTTGGCCTGTACTGTATATATATAAAAATTAGATTTGGAAAAGCCTCAGTTAATATAGACTTTGACCCCAGCTCTTTAATGTCACCAAGGAAAGCGTGTACTGCTTAGGTGGGGGTTGTGTTGGAGATGAGACAGTCGCCAGTGTCATTAATGTCTATAAGCTGATCTCAAGCCTCAGTGGGTGATGTTTCATTTGCAAAGATTGAGAGAGTTAAATTTTAAAAATAATAAATAAATAAACTCTTCAACATGGCCTGGGTTATTACATCCTGTTAAAGCATCAGTTCTTAATACACTTTTGTTAAGGCTTTATTATGGACTGTTCTTTGTTTAATATGATGTGGATATTAAGTCAGTACTTCAACATGTGTAACTAACAGTGTAAGTAAAGTACACAACACACATTAACATTACGACAAAAAGCTTCCATTGGAATATGCAACACAGTTATTTGTGTAGAAAACATTAAGATAGTTGGCAGTATTTACATATGTATGTATATGCAGACAATGTGGCATAGCGGATGCTAACACCATGAGACCCTGAAGAGGACACATGTATAAAGTTTTATGTTAACACTGATAATTTGTGGCCACCCCACTAGAGTTCACATCCATAAAGTTTACATGTAAACACTCAGTGTACTTTTTACTGTAACCTGGGTGTACACTGCTGTTCATTCAGATGTGGAAATGTGTGGCAACTGTGCCACTGTAAAGATGTATGGGGTTTGTACAGATACGGTCATTTGACTGACATCTTTGGGATGTTTTTCAGCTGGGGGGCAGTGTCTGGACAACCCCCTAACCCCTTATATAATCCGCATCGGACAAAGTGTCAGAACAGTGCTTCAAACGGTCAGACTTGACAAGTACGTCAGTTTCACTTTTGAAATCATTTTCTTTTATTAGAATGGCTAAGTCTGCTGAGTGCAGGTAAGTGAAAATGTTTCCACTGTTTACATTTAACTTTCAATTTGATTAATTTGGTAAAACAGATTGTGATGTTTGTTTGACTTTCCCCTGCAGTGCTCCCCAGCATTGTCTTCTGCCTAATATGTGAGAAGCCACAGAAGATGATTTCGGTACACTTGGCCAGAGTCTGCATGAAGAACTGCATGCCAGCAGAGATAAAGGCAGAATTGAAGAGGGCAAAGGAATCTCAAAGGAAATTCAGTGAAGAAAGCCGGGTCCTGGATTTCATGGGCTTAATGAGAGATCATCCCACAGCATATCATCTGCTGATCAGCCAACTGAAAGAGAAAGGTTTTTGTTTTTTTTTTTTAATATATAAACAAGCCCTCAATCATGGCTTCTCTTCCGACTGCATCTTCAGTGGCTCCTCCAGAGGCTCCAGACAGCTCTTCCCACGACAGTTCAGGCAATATTGAATGTGTGTTGTGCTGTAAGATTTTACATATAACTTGATAAATATTTTGCATATCTTTATTTGTATTTTAGGCAAAACAATGCAATTTAGTGTTATATTAGTGAAAGGCATTGAGTCTCTTTGAATTTTACAACAGAGTTGGGGGAAGTGTTTGACACAAATGTTTCTCTGCTAGAGTCTTTCAACCCCCGTAAGAAAGCCAGGTTGTCTAACTGCTAAGCTGTACTTTAACATATGGTTTGGGGGCAGGTGTTAAGATGTTCTATTTCCCCATTAGTCTGAGGTATGGCTGTATGGAATTGGCTTGTCTCAGAGGCCTTTAAGTACTATGATGCCCTATTGGCTCTAGGGGTTGGAGCGAACATCTATTAATTTACTTGGTTAACCTCACACTATCTCTCTTATTAACCTCTGATGAAGGAGCATCTCTCTCTCTTACTAACCTGATGAACACAACACAATGAAGCGCACAGCTCGGCAGCCATATTGAACAGGCTTGCGGCCTGTTCTGAAGAAAGCCGAGCACCAATGATGCTTTAACTAGACATTTAAAATAACTAACAAGTCTGTGTGCCGCCTGAACTACACATCACAATTTTATCAGGTTGTATGGTTGCCATTATTCAAATGTACTTTGCATATTGTTATTATTTATGAATATAATCAATAATACATTGTTTAAATTGTAACTTAACTCTTGCTTGTCTTTTACTATACCTAATTGCCCGAGGTTATAAAAAGTCTGTGGGATTAGGCATTCTGACAGAGGCTACATCTTAATAATACAAAGGGGAAAGTAGAGCAATATATTACTCTATCAAGATAAAACAAGGTGACCACACTGAATTTCATTAATTTGTCTGTTAAAATTAAAAACTACTCTTCCAGATATCAATGTGTCTATAATTGATTTCTTTTTTAGATCTCAGCAAGCCTTCACAAGCACTGTGAGGGTCCAAATGGACAGACAAGGTCTTAACCAAAACTTTTCTGAGCACACTCGTCTAATTTATAGGTTCAAGGACCACCTTAAAACATGCTCCATATCCCCAACTGCCAACAGGAGGTGAGGATTTACATTCAATTGGTGCTTATTTAATATGATCCCAATGTTCACACATGCTTAACTTTGTTTCTTAAAATGGACAATGTTGCAAGGTGGTTGAGGTACATTCAGCCAGAAGCAAATGAACTGACCACTCAGCTAGCTCCGTCCAGTCGCAAAAATTATATCAAGTCAACGATTCGGTTCATCAAATACCTGCAAGTTTCTCTTGAGTATTTAAAAAGGAGGACCCACCTAAACCTGGCAAGAAAGCCAGCAGCACGTGAACTTGGTAAGGAAGAAGTTTGGAAAAAATACTCAAGATTAACAAAAGGAGCCCACAATAAAGATTGCCAGGGGATACTGACAGTCGTGAAACCAAGATTCTTTGAGATCTTCGGAAATCTTCTGAAAGGCATGGACATCCGGAAACAGGACATGACACTGTTTAAGTATCTGGAGGCAAACATAATGCTTGGACATTTTCAATGTCCTGGAGTGGTTGAGGGCCTCCGAGTGATCAAGTGGTTTGACGCCCCTAGAAAAGGTGCAGAAAGGTGATTGCTGTAAAGGATCACAAAACTGCAGCTACGCAGGTGGCCACAATAGCAATATCAATGGAGGAAGAGGCTGTAGTTATAACTGCATAAATTGCTACCCTGAATGTTAGCTTGTCAAGTGCATAATGAATCAATTCCTTCCATAGTCTGTTACTACCACCAAGGACAGGTAGTTACAAAAGAAGAGGGTCTGAAACTCGTCCATAGTCCGGTGGACGAGATGGGCCGTCTTTTTCTACAAGACTGGGGAGAAGGGGATGGCAGTTGAGGCTCAGACATTCCAGTGTGAGTGTCATCCAGATGTTGACATCTTCGGACGCCGCAGAAACCATTCCAGAAAGAGGTTCAGCCTGAAACCTGTACCCTGCAAATATGCAGTGCATGGCGTTTTAACGGACACCATCCTTTTGCAGGTCACAGAAGACATTACTGTGGATGAAGAACTTCGATTTGACTATGGGGTCAACAGGAAGTAATTTTGGGGTGAAGGCTATGACCCAACCTTGTTAGATGATTAGCCTCCTGTAAGAGTTTCGGTTGCTAAATTATGTGTATTATACTGTTGTGATGTGAAATTTTGCATACAAGTTGATAAATATTTTGTATGTCTTTATTTGTAACTTAGACAAAGCAATGTAAGATTAGTGTTACATTATAGATAATAACAGCAATGGTTTGATGGTTTAAGAACGCCTTCCTCCCTTTTAGGAATTTTACGACAGGGTTGGAGAAAGTGCTTCAAACAAGTTTGATCAATATTTCTCTGCTAAAGTCTCTCAGTCAGCCCCCACAGGATAGCCAGGCTGTCTAACTGTTAAGCTTTACCTTAACATATGGTTTTGGGTGGTGGCAGGTGTGAAGATGTTCTCTGCCCCATTGGTCTAAAGTATGGCTGGTTGGAATTGGTTTGTATCAAAAGCTTTTAAGTACTATGATGCCCTATTGGCTGTAGGAGATGGACAGAAAACTTATAATTTTTTTGCTTTACCTTGCTCTCTCTTACCAAACTGATGAAAGACCATCTCACACCATGAACTGAAATGGACAACACAATGAAGAGCACAACTCGGCAGCCATATTTAGACAGGCATATGGCCTGTTCTAAAGAAAACGGACCACAAAATGATGCCTTAACTAGAGACTTTAAGTAACTAACAAGTCTGTGTGCTGCCTGAAAATACACATCACCATTTATCAGGTTGTATGGTTACCAATATTCACATGTACTTTGCATATGGTTATTTATAGTTATCAATAATACATTGTTTAAATTGTAACTTAACTCCTGCTTGTCCTACTATACCTAATTGCCTGAGGTTATACATGTAGAAGGGAAGGTGTGGAGAAGTTATATGGTACAATATCTTATAAGAAGTGGTATGTCTGAGATTTGAGGCATTCCTGACAAAGGCTACATAATAATACAAAAGGGGAAAGTAAAGTAGAGTAATATATTACTCTACCAAGACAAAACATACACATCCCTGTGTATTTCCCAGTGTAACAGCACATTTCACTTCTGTATTTGATACATCTCACATGCTCCTAGCCCCCATACTATCTCTATTATATATGTAAAGACTGCCATATTTGCTAGCCTTTGTTTTATTTTGACTTTTCTTTAGATGGGAAGGTCTGCACCTCAACAGATTCAGCACCCACATTCTCTCCAGCAACATTTCAAAGGGGATAGCCATCTTTGACAAATAATTTTAGACCAATTTCTAACTTGCCTTTAAGTAAAATTCTAGAAATTGTTAAATTATAATCGCAAAATTCTAAAATTGTAGAAAAAAGTTATTAAGCAGCTGAATGATTACTTGAATAAGCATTCTTTTCTTGTCAAGCTTCAATCAGGGTTTAGAACAAACCCTAGTACAGAAATGGCACAGGTTAAAGTAGAAACTCATTTAAGAGTTGGACTTTTTGGTTTTAGGATTATCCAAATTCAGGGATTTGCAATCTGTTCTAATCTCCACTATTCTCTTTGTATTTTTCTGCTACTTCTGTGGGATAGATAAATAGACAGATAGATAGATACCTCGTTATACGTCCTTAATCCGTTCCAGGTCCTTGGACTTATACCAAACAGGACGTATACCAAACTAATTTTTCCCATAAGAAATAATGGAAAAATGATTAATCCGTTCCCATGAAAAAAAAGCCTATTGTTATTGGCATATTATACATTGATCGGGTTGTATAAAATTTAAACACTGCTTAATACTAAAATACATAAATACAAAGGCAATTAGATTAAATAGATGAAAATTTAACCTCACTTTACTTTTTAATAACGTCTTTGTTTTTCACAATCGTAGATACCATCGTTTTCGGCATACGGTATGCAGCAGCCATGTCCCGTATACGCATGCCACCTTCATACTTTTCAACAATCAATTCAAATTTATGTGAAAAAACACAAAATCACATTGCGACGATGCAGGTTTGCTGTATGCTCCCATCTTCTGTCTGGGAGCCCTTGAACCCTACACCGAGCTTAGCAGTGAGGCACAACAAAGCACGGGATGATGAAAAAGTGCAAAGTGCTTTTATTAAAACAATCAACAAAACAAGGTGTTCAAATTAAAGTGCAGTGTCCAAAGTTCAAATAAATAAATCCATAAAATCAGAAGTGAAACGTGGAGGTTAAAAACAATAGAAAAAAAGTCTTCTTAAAAACGAGGTAAAAATACAGCATGACGCATTCTATAAAAAAAAAAAAAAAAAAACACAACAAGAAGCCCGGTGCCTTTTAACCTGGCAGCCCTCCTGCTTCCCCCCTCTGGGCTTCTCAACAGGGGAGTCACCCTACTTGCAGCTGACCTTCACTCTGCCTACTTCAGCTGTTCAGTTCACCTCTCTGATCCCTGGCTCCAGTAGGCTCCTCCTGACAGCGACTTGGGATCCACAGTGACCTCCTTCCGGTCAATCCCGCTCTATGATCATTCAGCAGGAGTGACCACTACTACTGTTCCCCGGGTGTCGGCCCAACACCCAGGCTCCCTGTTCAGCTGCAACGTGAGCCTGCCTCTGTGCTCGCGCTCTCTCCTGCAACCTCCCGTCCATTCTTTCTTTTTCCTCCCCTTCTAGCCGACTTGCGCTTCTGTTTATCAAGAGGGCATGGCAGCTGAAATCCGCAGCCCCAGGAACAATCACGAATGCAGATGGTCTGTCACCTGTGCACTTGGGCGAGAAACCCCGACATCGCGAGTCGCCCTGAGAACCGCTTCAGCCCAATTATATCCACTTGCAGAGCCACCATGCCCCCTCACCAAGCCGCGAACGCGGTGATTATTTATTTTAAAACTGGCCTTTGACAGTAGCTGTGGACCCGCTATACCGCACACGTGAAAATTCACAGAGTTATAGCGCGGGTTGTTCACTGAATGCTAGCAACTGGCGCACTGACGCTTGTGGGCAGTCATGGCTTTGTCTCGAGAGAGGTGAACAAGGGTAGCACACGAGTTGTATTCCAAACAAAGGACGCATACCAAGGTACTACATACATACATGCATACAATAGCTGGTGCCCTGCCTGGGGTTTGTTTCCTGCCTTGCGCCCTGTGTAGGCTAGGATTTGCTCCAGCAGACTCTGTCGTTAGGATATAACAGGTTGGATAATGGATGGATGAATATATATTATATATTTCTTAATTATTCACTTAAGCTAGCATTTAAGTTTTCAATCTGCCTCAAAAATGATTTAAGATATGAAGAGGTAGAGGAAGTCACGGCGAAGGTGCGACGGGGTGTCACAAGTGATCTTGTATGGCGGTGCTTTTGGTTTCAGTGTTTAGTGTGCATGTGTGTGCTATTATTACTACTTGTTTTTCCTACATCTTGTCGAGCCAACAACATCTACAGCCGACAGAAACTTCTCAAGATCGGAGTGTGCAGGGAGGGGAATGTTTCACCAGAGTTTCTTCACTCCCACGACATTCTGGCAGACATAGTGAGGAGTCCTGGCTCTATGTGGATTATCATCCCCACGGGCAGGGGACAGAGGTGGCGTAGAGAGAGAACAAAAGAGAGGCTGCAGAGCCGGCGTGTTAGCGAGGTTACGTAAGCACCCTTTTAATCCACTGCTCCCCAATTTTTTCCTCAACAATGCCAGATCTCTCATCAACAAAACTGATGAACTGAGGCTACAGGTGGCAACAAACATCATAAAGTTGTGTCCTGTTGATCACGGAATCCTGGCTTCACTCATTGATCTCAGACTCTTCTATCCAGCTAACAGGCTACACTGCACAGCGCCATGATAGGACCAGTGACTCTGTAAGAGCAGAGGAGGTGGGCTGCGTGTGTCCGTAAATAACTAGTGTACAAATACAGTGACTGTAGACAGTCATTGCTCCCCGAACCTGGAATATGTGACTGTTAGATGCAGACCCATAGATCTACCTAGAGAGTTTACGGTGGTCATGATTACCGCTGTTTACATAGCACCGGATGCTAATGGAAACTCTATCGAACTTTTACACTGCAGTATTAGCAGTCAGCTGACCAAGCACCCTGATGCTGTGTATATTGTTGGTGGGGACTTTAACCATGTGGAATTAAAACCTGTGTTTCCTAAATTCCATTAGCACCTCAAGTGTGCCACTAGAGGAGCTAACACATTGGATAAAGTCTATACAAACATTAAACATGGCTCCAGGGCTACACCGCTAACACACCTGGGCCACTCTGACCACACGTCACTGTTTTTAATCCCAACATACATCCCACTCAGAAAAATTGCCCCTAACAGCACAAGGACAGTTAAAACTTGGCCAGATCAAGCCTCTCAGCAGCTGCAGTACTGTTTCAGTATGACCAACTGGAACATCTTTGAACACCCAGACCTTGAAGTGTTTAGTGATAGCGTACTGTGTTATATTAAGAACTGCACAGTAGTGCTGGGAGGTATACCGGTTTATACCAAAACCATTTTTTATTTTTGTTATGATATGGATTTTTCTTACACCGCAATACCACTTTAAATAGCCTAAACAACATTTGGAACATGGCGCAGCAGGAAACTGTTTAAGGGGCGACTTTTTTCACTGCTACACTGCTAAACATGCATGGAATGGAGTACACGTGCGTTAGTGGAAGTACTGAGCGGTGAAAATGGACAGAGAACATTCCAAAACTGAAGCTGTAGCAGACAGTAAAGTTGAACGTGATACAGGAGACCTTTTACCGAATAAAGGAGCCGTTTCGGTCTGGAGATTTTGGTTTTAAAAGGTCGGAAGTGGACCAAACAACTATTTACTGGAAATGCTGTCAAGCTAAAGTTGTCACTGGAGGCGGTAACAAGCAATTTGCTGCACCACCTTAGCCACAAACATGCTTTGGAGTACCATGAATGTATGGAACTAAGATTGGCACCCTCCATGTCCTCAGGTAAAACTGAAAAAGCTAGAGGACACTCAAGTCTTGTAAACGCATTTCCTAGAGGACTGCTTCGACAAAAAAAGCAAGTGGTGGATTGAGATAACCAACGTCATTACAATCCATATAACTAACATGTCAGTGGACAGAGATTGTTAACATTAACAGAAACTGTAGTTGGTTTACAAAAAATATTTACTATTTATTCCTTTTCTAAGACATGTTCAGTGCAATACAACTTTTGACAAAAACCTTTGAATATTTTACTAAGTCTAAATGCCTCTTTGGATGGTTGAAAATAGGTCATCAAAATTACAGTATAGTTTAAGTTGTTTGCAAAATTTTTACAATAAATCACTTTATGGGGCCATGCAAACCTGTGTTAATACTTGTGTGTAAATGAAATTTTTTTTTGTACAACGGACAATTCTCATGACAGTGGAACAGGTTATTCTTAGCCAGTCTACTGCAGGGGAAAGGAAAATTGAGAGGCAGGGTAGATCCTCCGCCTTTGGAAATCTGCCTCAAAAAATTAAGTGGAGGAAGACCGCAAAATTTTCAGGGCAGTTCAGCGTCAAAAGTGGAGGGGGCTCCACATGAAAGATTTCGGAAGTGAGAAAGGCTTTGGTTAAGAATTTTTTTCTATTTTTGGAAAAAAAAAATAATTAAAAAAAAAAGTTTAGTGCTTTAACATGGCTGTTTTATGTCATGTTTTGTTGCAGAAGTAGTTGCAACACAAAACTTCACAAAAGGAGACAGTCTGTAACAGCACATTTCACCTCTGTATTTGATACATCTCACATGCTCCTAGCCCCCATACTACCTCTTGTATATATGTAAATACTGCCACATTTTGCTCATCTTCATTTTTTTATTTTGACTTTTCTTTAGAAGGGAAGGTCTGCACCTCAGCAGATTCAGCACCCACATTCTCTATAACGTTTCAAAGGGGATATCTATCTTTGACAAATTTTAGTCCAATTTCTAACTTGCCTTTAAGTAAAATTTTAATGAAAACTGCAAAATTCAAAAATCGTAGAAACGCAGTTATTAAGCAGCTGAATGATTACTTGAATAAGTATTCTTTTCTTGACAAGCTTCAATCAGGGTTTAGAACAAACCCTAGTACAGAAACGGCACAGGTTAAAGTAGAAACTTATTTAAGAGTTAGACTTTTTGGTCTTAGAATTATCCAAATTCTTCAGGGATTTGCAATCTGTACTAATCCCCACTATTCTCTCTGTATTTTTCTGCTACTTCTGTGGAGGCCATCTGCACCCACACCACCGGACCCAGGCACCATTAAGCCACAGGAAACATTGGAATGAAGAAGGTAAACTCAGCTGTCCACAAGACCAACTTCATGAACTCCTGTCAAGTGAAGCATGGAAACTATGAGCTTTGAGTTAGAAGTGTTCATGTAACGTAGGACTATATCTAAACCCCAGACCAAAAGGTTTCATGGAAACCTCTGTTTGCTCCGAAAACATCTACACCCTGCAAGGGATCTTGGCCAACCACACTATGCAAAATAAAGCCCATTGACTAGGTATTCATTGACTTTAAGAAAGCTTTTGAAACAGTTTCTCACCATCACCTTTTCAGAACACTTAAAACTTGTGACTGCACACCCATATTTCTCAATTGCTACGAGATTCATATTTAGGTGCCTCCATCGCAGTGGCAAAAGGGTCCTCAGATGAACCAACACTAAAAGAGGTGTTAAACAACAAACTCCCTCTCTCCTTTTTGCAATTGATCCTTTGTTCGACAACTTTGAAAAAGGACATGGTACCTTTCTGGGATCCTCTCTCATTATTACTTGGTCTTTGGCAGAGGACTTGGTCATCTTAATCAAATCGTGTAATTGAAAGAAAAAAAAAATCTTAGGACTTCTGCAGGAGTTAAGGGCACAACAATTCAGCCAATGAAATGTAGAGGTTTCTTCTCTATGTGGAAAAATAGATGAATGAAAACAAAGAAAACTTTTCTTTGAAGGACTTAAGTGATTGAAAGCAAAACATTTTCTCCCACAGCTCCAGTTAAATACCTAGGTATTCAAATTGAACCCCATAAAGGGGGTACTACTAGAAGACCTAAACATAAAGCATGAAACCTGGATAACCAAAATTCCCTTTCAAAAATGGAATACAATCAATTCCCTCAACTCAAATTGATATATCCACTAACTAATATAAAAATTAACTTGTCTATAATCAAAAGATCAGATAGAATGAAACTGGAGAGCAAAAACTTTTTGCAGAATGATATGCAAAAGGAGTATCCTATACTCAATCGACATCTTCGCTGTCTTTTATAAATATTTTTCTTTATTTAACTTCCCTTATGTACTATATTTCTACTGTTACATATTTAATTTATGTTATTTATTCTAGTAATTATTAATTTAAAAATAAATTTAAAAAATGCAAACAGCAATTAAACATTTAAAATTTCATCAAGCAAGTTTTATGCTTATGGGAATCAGCTACAGAAAGACACACTAGAGTTCCTAATTGTAGAAACCATAAACACTGCATATTACCACATATTTATTATGAATAACCTAATATTTAGCAGCACCTTAGAGGATTGGACAAAGTTGCTGAATCTGGATGCAAGGGGCATGCTATGTATCACTTAGATGACAAGTCGGACTAGGTAGATAGTCAAAAAGCCCAACCCAGGAGGCATGGGTGATGAGCAACATTAAAATTCTGAAAATTTCCAGCAACAGGCTCTTAACTAGCCAAATTTTTTTTTTTTTAAAAGTCACTTAAATAGTGACGAGCATGAATGGATGAACGAGATTCCCACTGTCCCTAACTACTATCTAGTGAAACCACAGCCAAGGGAACAGTCTTAGCAGATTCAGTGGGGAAAGAAGACTGCGTTATGCTTGACTCTGTGGCACGTTTTGCACAACAGTTTTGTATCCCTGCAGAAGTCAAAGGAAGGCCTTCAGCAGCCTCCTGCAACACCAATGTTTTGGGACCCTGGGGCCAGATGGAGGCACCCAGGTGCCCAAGGGTGGGATCCCCAAATGTGGCATGCATTTATGCTGTGTATTCCTCAAATATCTCTGGCACCTTCAGAAAACAGCACAAGGCTTCGTAACCTGCATTTTGCCTTTTGCCCTTACAGGGACTGTACCTGCATTATTTATGGTGCTAGAACAAGCAACCTTGTCTTCCCATTTTAGCAAAAGCACTTTTCCCATGCTACTAGCGCACCACACTTTAATTTAGCTCTGCCAAAGCCTTCATGCATGCCACGACAGTTGAGATGCAGTCATATATGCATCAGTCTTTCATTGCAGCAAGATGTCCAAGAACTCTGGCAAACTATAAAAATTGTCCATGGTTACACAACCTTGACACAGCAGAGCATCATCAGCAATGATGATTTAGCAATGCTGTACAGATTGTATTGGATCAAACATTATCCCTTTCCCTTTGTACAGACCTAATTTTCCAAATGTGTACCGTTTTGGATTCACAAAGCTCGTAAAATATTGTCAAATTTGCTCTCTTTGATGCAATATACTGTATCCATAACAGTCTGCCCTTATAAGCCATAGAGACTTTCATCAATGCTGACAACAAACACTCCAGAATTTTGCTACAATGGCCTAATATCTCACAAATTTTCTTCAGTTTGGGTGCTGGATGGGTATTCTTATCAAAGTCTTAATTGTTGTTTAAGTGGAGATATTTCATAAGTAGTGAAAACCTACACCGACATAATTTACCCAAAAAATGGCAGCACTGAAAGCACTTTTAAAGCCCAAATGATTCTCGGATATGATGGCTAAGCAAGACGCAACTGTACATTTGCCTGAGTGACACTCGGGACTAACGCTAAGGAGGTTAACCAATTCCACATCATTTGAGGCAAGTATTTCGTTCTTTCCAGATCTTCTCTTATACACATTTCCTCCTTATTAAGGAGTTGTTTTCCTTTATTGGACAAAGGCCGACAGTGAGATGAATCGTGTTGCCGTCATCGTAGAAGAACTCCAGGCACTCGACAAACAAACGGATTCAGAAACTCCTGTCCAGATGAAGGTACCTTAGGGATCTGAAGGCTCGGCTGCTGGATAAAACATCCTCGCCCTCTGAAATCGACAGAAAATCAACCCCGCGTTGTGCCGCTCACTTCCAAGGACAAGTAAGCTTCACCCCCACGCCTCGTAGGAGCGATGACAAGGCCGTGTTTCAACTATGCAGGTGGGGGTTCAAGGCTAGAACACCTCCATCGGCACAGGCGAGCATCTCGACTCACAACCAGTTCGACCCTCTCCCTTTGCCTTCAACCCTGGGTGATATAATCGTGTTAGGGGATTTGATTGTAAGAAACCTCAATATCACATGCCCTAATCATTGTTTCTTGTTTTCCCGGTGCTCGTGTCCAAGATGTGATGAGACGTGCGCTGACAATCTACGAGAAGCACAAGAAGAGGGCAGTTGGATCCACTATATTACACGCCGGCGTAAACGACATAAGGCACCGTCAGTCAGAGATTCTCAAGCACTAATTAAAGACATGAAGGAGAGGACCCCATCAGCAAAGATCTTCATTTCAGGTCCACTACCTCTCGTCAGACGATCAAATGAATGCTACAGTTGTCTGCTGGGATTAAACAACTGGCTGAAAGGCTTCTGAGAGAATCAAGACATCGGGTTCATTGACAACTGGGATCTCTTTTGAGAAAGGCCGCGTTTCTTCAAGCGGGATGGCCTGCATCCGAATAGATTCGGCACCCGGGTCCTCTCCAAAAACATCGCTAAGGTAATTTGTCTATCTTGACTATCTATTTCTACTCTTAAACCCTTCCGTAATGCTACTGCTTTGCTAGGACATGATAATTGCTTAACAAAGTCTTCCGTAAAAGTGCACAACATTAATACTCTAATAATCAATCTCAATGCACGTAGAAAATCTAGGCAGTGCGGCACAAACACCAATAATTTAATTACAATTACTACTTTATATGAACAATGTATTAAAACTATAAAAACAGATTATAGATTAAATAAAAAATACACACAGAGCGGCGCTAACAAAAATAACCTAGTTTCTGTTCCAAATATCAATAACGCACATAGAATTCAGCTCTGCCCCTCCAAAACATTAAATATGGCACTATTAAATGTTAGAGGTTTAACTGACAAGACTTTATCAATGATCTTATTAGTGATAGAAAAATTGATTTTATCGCACTAAGTGAAACATGGCTTAGCTCAGATGGTGCGGCTGTTCTAATCGAATCTGTGCCTCCGGATTACAGTTTCACTTGTGCGGATCGCCAAGGAAAAAGAGGTAGCGGTCTAGCAAACATTTACTCGTGCCGGTTAAAATGTAAAGATGTCAGTTTTGGTAAATTCAAGTCCTTTGAGTATCTCACCGTTGTTATTCATGGAGATTCCCACGTTCTAGTATTATCCTTGTATAGACCCCCTAAATTTAACGCGTCTTTGAGGAATTCTCAGACTTATTGACAATTTTAATTACAAACTATGACACACTCTTAATAGTCGGCGACTTTAACTTTCATATCGACAATCATTGTGACCTAAAAGTAAAAGAATTCATGAACCTCCTGGACTCTTTATTTGAGACAGCTCGTTAATCTGCCTACACAAAGCAGGTCATAAGTTAGACTTAGTTATTACCAAAGGACTAAAAGTTGATGTAAAGCAGGTCATTGATACAGGTCTATCAGACCATTTTCTTATACTATTTAATATAGAAATAATGATAGAAAACATTCATGAGAAGCATATTGTTAAAAAAACGCTTCTTTGACTCATCAGCAGCTTTAAAACTTACAAACATTCTAAGCAATCAGTCCGTTTATAGTGCCAACTATAATAGCGAAGATAATGTAAATAGTAAGGTGGAAAGATTTAATACTAAAGTGAGAGCTGCTGTTGACATAGTTGCACCTGAAAAGACAGTTAAAAAATCTTCTAGCATTGTTATACCATGGAAGACCCAAAGAGTGTCTGATTTAAAAGAGAACATGTCATAGAGCTGGGCGTAAATGGAGGAAAACTAAACTATCCACTATGAAATACTGAAGGTTAAAATAACAGAATACAATAACAGTCCATCTTGAGAGGCACTGCTATTTCTCTAAGATTATAAATAACAATGCTAGTAATCCCTTATTTTCTGCAATTGATCGTCTGCTAAACCCAGGTAATGCAAAGGAATGCCTCCAAAATACTTCCAGTGAAACCTGTGAGGCTATTGCTGTATTTTTCAATCAAAAAATTAATGATATTAGAAATAGCATAGTATATCTCCCCAGCACTGCAGATCCTCCTAAACCCCAGTATTCCGTTATAAACAAATTAAATTCTTTCACCAGGATAGATTTACCTGATTTACATAGAATAATTTCTCAACAGAAACCCTCCACCTGCGTCCTTAACCCGATACCAACAAGTTTTTTTTAAAGTAGTATCGGGCGTGCAAATTGATAATATTCTTGACATAGTAAATTCATCATTAAATACGGGGGTCTTCCCAGACTGTCTTAAGACTACTGTAGTTAAACCCCTACTCCAGAAAAATAATCTTGACCCCTCTGCTTTTGAAAATTTTAGACCCATCTCTAACCTGCCCTTCTTAAGTAAAATTCTAGAGAAGGCAGTCATTATGCAGTTAAATGACCACCTCAATAAACATGCTATTCTTGATAAATTTCAGTCAGGTTTTAGAACAAACACAGAAACTGCACTCGTTAAAGTAGTAAATGAATTGCGGGTAAATGCAAACATTTATCTGTTCTCATCCTCCTAGATCTGAGTGCCGCATTTGACACCATTGATCACAATATTCTTAGAAATGTCCTTAGTCAATGGGTGGGCCTCTCTGGCAGTGTCTTAAATTGGTTTGAATCCTACCTGGCAGGGAGAAAATTCTTTGTTAGTTGTGGTAATCACAACTCAAAGACACAAGATATCCTATACGGTGTTCCACAAGGCTCTATTGTGGGTCCGCTGCTCTTCTCAATCTACATGCTTCCGTTAGGTCAGATTATCTCAGGGCACAATGTGAGCTACCACAGCTATGCTGATGACACACAACTGTACATATCTATAGCACCTGATGACCCCGATTCTCTCAATTCACTAACACAATGTCTTACTTGTATTTCTGAATGGATGAATAGTAATTTTCTCAAGCTAAATATAGAGAAAACTAAAATTTTAGTGATTGGCAATAATGGATACAATGAGGTTATCAGAAATAAACTTGATGCATTAGGATTAAAAGTCAAGACGGAGGTAAAAAGCTTAGGGGTAACTGTTGACTGTAACCTGAATTTTAAAATCGCATATTCATCAGAACACTAGGACAGCATTTTTTCACTTAACATAGCAAAAGGGAGACTTCTTATATCATTGAAAGATGCAGAGAAATTAGTTCACGCTTTTGCTTTCAGTCAACTAGATTACTGTAACGCACTCCTCTCAGGACTACCCAAAAAAGACATAAATCGTTTGCAACTAGTGCAGAATGCAGCTGCTAGAATCCTAACTAGGAAAAGAAAATCCAAACACATTTCTCCAGTTTTGGTGTCACTACACTGGTTACCTGTGTCTTTCAGAATTGACTTTAAAATTCTGCTTATGAGTTATAAAGCCTTAAATAATCTCACTCCATCTTATATATCAGAATGTCTGACACCCTATATTCCAAATCGGAACCTTACATCCTCAAATAAGTGTCTCCTTAGAATTCCAAGAGCAAAACTTAAGTGGTGAGGCGGCCTTCTGCTGTTATGCACCTAAAATCAGGAATAGCGTGCCAATAGGAATCCACCAGGCTTATACAATGGAGAACTTTAAAAAACTGCTAAAAACTCATTACTTTAACATGGCCTTCTCATAACTTCATTTTAATTTAATCCTGATACTCTGTATATTCAGTTCATTATAATAACTATTCGTGGTGGCTCTAAAATCCATACTAACCCCTACTCTCTCTTCCGTTTCTTTTTCTGGTTTCTTTGTGGTGGCGGCCTGTGCCACCACCATCTACTCAAAGCATCATGATGCTCCAACATTGATGGATTAAAATCCAGAAGTCTGCATCATCAAGTCCTTTCGTGAGAACCCTAAATACAAAGAGGATGGTTTCATTTATGTGAGGTACAATGCCCAGAAGAGACTGGGCGATCTCATGGTCTGGAACCTCTACAGATTTTATTTTTTTTCTCCAGCCGTCTGGAGTTTTGTTTTTTCTGTCCTCCCAGGCCAACGGACCTTACTCTTACTCTATGTTAATTAATGTTGACTTATTTTAATTTCTTACTTTGTCTTTTATTTTTCTATTCTTCATTATGTAAAGCACTTTGAGCTACATTTTTTTGTATGAAAATGTGCTATATAAATAAATGTTGTTGTTGTTAAACTGAAACTTCAGACTCAGACATTCTCTACATAAGTTCCACGTATTCCCAAATACATTCTTTTCCGAACTATTACATTTAGGTTTAGGATCAGTGATGAATGTTTCAGTTTTGGTTTGTTATGTATACTTTAAACATTAGGATCACATAGTGGATTTTTAGGTTTAGAATTAGGGTTATGCGATATCCCCTCAAGAGCCAAAGTATGGGACAACTCTTTCAGATGAAGGATTTGTTTTAAGATCTTACACTTAGAATTTAGAAGTGGATTTTCCACCACAAAACCCAATCTTAAATCTACATCAACCCTTCTATCCCAAAATATATTAGTCAACTGTAACACATTCCTTTCTTTAAACTCCACTGTAAATCAACACGCTATCTTATCTCTTTCCCTGTTCATACTCTTATCCATTCTCTCCAAGTTTCTCTGTTAGAGTCTCACGAGAGTCCCTGATCATTTTTATTTAGGCCTTGTTTATTTAAGTAAATGGATTTGTGATACACCGATGTTTCTTTTTGTAATGACTCCTCATCTTGTCCCATTAACACTAGAATTACCAGAGCCTACGAAAAAACTCGTAATTCCGTCCCACCTTAAATTGCTTCTTAAATCCCTTCACACCTCTCCGCCAGCGTCCTTTGTCTTCTAAATGTGCTGATAAAGAGAAGCTAGGAGCAGCCGGCTATTCCATCCCCCCACCAATTTAGAACGTGCACGAACTTCTCTCAGCTCATGCCTTGATTGAGTATCTGGGAGTGAAGTGGAGTTTTAGAGTGGAAATAATAGATCGTTATTTGGAACACACGCATTTCATGTCTGTTCCGTTTCTACAGTAATCTGTGTAAACACATTGTTAAAACAGAAACGTTTTTTATATTCTAGTAGTAGATGACAAAATGTAGGCATAAACTATATAATGTATGAAGCCTGAAGTCCAAATAACAAAGAAACATTTTCACAAAAGGTTCAAATATAACACAATTGCGCTTTTATTCAAAAATATAACTGCAGAGGAGAGAATGGTAAAGAGCAGTAACTTCGGCGCTATATGCAATTATCAGACACTCCCCATCTGCCCGTTGTTTTGTTATACTTTTACACCAACTTATGTTCCTGTGATTGAGCATGCTCAAACGGGCATGCTCAAAAAATACACGTGTAATGCCACGAAAAGTGCACGCAGACACATCATTTCGCAAACAAAACAAGTGCACTTTTATTCAAGACTACCTGTATAACCGAAGAAAAAAGAAAGCAAGTTACAGCAGGCGATTGATACGACAGCTTGCATGGTGCAATGCTAAGAAGTGCTGATTTTCATTTCGTGCTATATAAAATCATCACATTCAAATATTAACAGTTCCCATACACCCAAGGACCGTCCTTCCTACATTTACGACACGTGTACTTGTTGCAGTGTACACACCTCTCTGTGCTATGGTTCATATTACACTGAATGAGCACCTGACACTGTACTTTCTTCCCTGGGGGAAGGTCCCGCATCAGAGAATTTCCAGTTCCTGCATAAATTCACACTCGATCTGACGCTGTTCGTTTTCAAATAATATTGCATTAGTGCGATTATATTTTCACATATATTGTCTCTTTCTTTCAGGTGTGTAATAGAAACCACAGCATAGAGAGAAGTGTGTACATTGCTTCTTACAGGAAAAGGCGATGGAAAAAGTGCACTTGAATAAAAGTGCACTTTTGTTATACTTTTACACCAACATATGTTCCTGTGTTTGAACGACACGGGCAGATGGGGAGTGTCTGATTATTGCATATAGCGCCAAAGTTACTGCTCTTTACCATTCTCTCCTCTGCATGTCCTGGAGTACAAAAGAAACAGCATACAGCAACATGCGGGGACTGGCAGGAACACTCAATAAAACTGAATAAAAAGAAAATCAAGTGACAGTGAGATACGAAGGCGGCAGCTTCGCCAGCATTTGTGTGTCAGAACCGTTTGGGGGGGGGTCGCGTTAGTATGCATCGTGGTACACTGCATAGCTATAGCGCGTCTTTAGTGAAAACAGCCCTGTCAGATGGGGTTGTATGGATTGATTCTGAACGCGACTGAGAGAATGAAAAGTGAATTTAAAAAAAAAAAAAAAGCTAACCTTTACAAGGATCATAAATTGCACCGGCTGTTACAGACTGAAATCAAATGTATGCTTTTACTCTAAAATAGTAAGACTAAGAGCAGTTTACTTCTCAAAACGGAGTGGTGCAGGATCGAACTCGCGACCATTTGTTTCCAAGGCGAGAACTGATTCTATTGCACTACGGAGGCAGTTATAATAAATGGCCGTCAATGTCGCATGTTAAGGCGGATTTTTGTTTCTGCAGTAATATTTTTGAATAAAAGCGCAATTGTGTTATATTTGAACCTTTTGTGAAAATGTTTCTTTGTTATTTGGACTTCAGGCTTCATACATTATATAGTTTATGCCTACATTTTGTAGTTTATGCCTACATTTTGTCATCTACTACTAGAATATAAAAAACGTTTCTGTTTTAACAATGTGTTTACACAGATTACTGTAGAAACGGAACAGACATGAAATGCGTGTGTTCCAAATAACGATCTATTATTTCCACTCTAAAACTTCACTTCACTCCCAGATACTCAATCAAGGCATGAGCTGAGAGAAGTTCGTCCACATTCTAAATTGGTGGGGGGATGGAATAGCCGGCTGCTCCTAGCTTCTCTTTATCAGCACATTTAGAAGACAAAGGACGCTGGCCGAGAGGTGTGAAGGGACTTAAGAAGCAATTTAAGGTGGGACGGAATTACGAGTTTTTTCATAGGCTCTGGTAATTCTAGTGTTAAGTAATAGCTCTCAGATTTTCATCCACTTTTCTAGTTATTCTCATAACAACCCACCACCCTTACAAAGGGTAACTCCCATTGCACATCTTGTTTTAATCCCAATTTAATTTCTCCTTTTAATTTTTGTAGGTTTATCATAGTGCTCTTGAAGGATTTGTAAAATGATTTGCAACCAATTTCTTACATTTCCTCCCTAAAGAAAGGGAACCTCCTTGGTTTTACCAAGAAGGCAACTTTTAATACATGTCTGTAAAATGTCTTTGGGGGTTTATTCTTATAAATGGCATCATTAATAGTTCCCAAATGAGTTTATATATTTAGCCACTTATGAAATAAACTGATTAGCCTTATAAAATCCATTTAAAACAACTTATTTCTTCCAAAATAAAAATAAGGCCTCTATAAAACCACTAAGAACAAATTTACCAATAAATATTTTTTTTTTTTTGGAAGAAATATAACACCCCTTCTCCACTTTTGTCTTATATTCCCTCTACCAGTGTTCTTACATTTCTCACACACAATGAATAAGCTTCTTCAGATGTGTTTTCTTTTTAAATCTCTTAGAGAAAAAAGGAGAATTTTTTCAGAATTCTCTCTTTTTTGATCAAAAGATCACCCCTTTTTTTGAAGGCATTGGCTGGTTAGATTTCAGTTAAAAAGTTATGCAAAGAACAATATGGCACTGCATTTTGACCCATTACATAAAAAAAAACATATAGGTCCAAGTCAGGTCTTGCACAAACCATTCATGTCTTAGAAGTTTCACTACTTTTTTTTTAAGCAAAAAATTTAATTGATGACTATTTCTTTTATAAATCTGTGGTGTGGGGATCAGGGGACTAAAACAAAACATAAAAATCAAGAAAGAAAACCCCCATTTCATTTCTCCAAACCCATCCCATTTGAAAATGGCTGCTTCTCTTTCCAAGGGCTTTATAAACAGATCCTTCTCCTTTCAGGTGTCTGTGTAACAAGCTCCTTAAGTGGAAATTAAGTCTTAAAGTGATCTACACCACATGGAACCTTTTAATTTATGCATAGAACACTCCCCAAATTCCTTTTTTTTTAAATGACAGTAAAAGGGAACCCGGTCAGTACAGAAAATAAGTGCCAAAGTACTAAATTTCAAACCAAAACTACAACTACAAACTATACTAAATATAAATTTCACTATATATATAAATATATTAAGGACTCTGTTTTCTCAGATATTTTCTTCCTAAGAGTTCTATTCCAAAATATACAAGTGGTATTTTCCAAAAAGACTACTCCAATATATATCAATTCATATATTTTATTTTTCCATATTTCCTTATGTACCCTATACCATCAAATCTATATTTTTAAAATCATAAATAAATAAATATACCTAAAAATTAATTTTACCCTATTAATCCCCAAGTGGTGGAGGAACACCATTCCAAACCTTTCAGCTTACACCTTCATCTAATCCCTAATTAAATGATCATCTCCAACTTTTTCATTCATTTTTTTCTCAATACAGTGGTACCCCTGGTCACGACCGTAATTCATTCCAAAACTCTGGACACAACCCAATTTGGTCATGACCTGAACGTAATTTCCCCATAAGATTGTACGTAAATACAATTAATCCGTTCTAGACCGTACTAACTGGATGTAAATATAGATTTTTTTTAAGCACAAAAATAGTTAATGATACCATAGAATGCACGGTGTAATAGTAAACTAAATGCAAAAACATTGAATAACACTGAGAAAACCTTGAACAACAGAGAAAACTAAAATTGTAAGAGTTTGCGCTAGACCCTTATGAACTGCTCACTGTAAACACTTTTTTTATGAGTTTTAAGGACAGGGGAAAAAAAATTAAATGCCACTTCTCTTGTGAAACTTCCATCCTCTACTGGCTTTAAATTCCTCACCTTCGCCACTCGAAGAAGGATTTTGTTTCAGCAAATCGCCATGAATCTTCCTGGCTCTCTCGCATATGATCGCCTCGCTTATGCTATCCCCTGCAAGTTGCTTCTCATTCCACCACACTAGCAACAGTTTTTCCAACTCTTCCAGCACTTGAGACCTCTGCTTGGTTAACATTGTAACTCCTTTTGCAACATCAGCTGCTTTGTTAGGCTCTGTATACACAAACAAAAGAAAATGGGAAACAGAGAATGGGAGATCATTGGCACATACGAATGCGAATAGGCAAACTAGCCGCCAGTGTTTTGTTCGCCACCAGAACGTGTGGTCATAAACAGATGCTAAATTTTGATTTGTACGTGTTCGGAAACGTTTGTGACCAGAGGTTCTACTGTACTTTTACTCTTCAACTCTGGTTCAGTGAGAGTCATGATTTTCTATTCCTTTAAATACAATTCTATTTCTTCACTTTCTTTTTGTTTGTCTATCTCATTCCTACCTATGTTGTAGTTTGGAATTCTTAGTTAAATATGATAACCAATGCTGCAGAATCTTTTTTGCAGTTTTCTGTAATCATTGTATTGGATCACTCTTATTCAAATCTGTTTTGTTTAACTTTGAGAAGGACCTATAGTTTTTCTTATAAATAGAATTAATGCATTGTAACATCTCTCTCTGTTCATCACGCAAGTCTTGACTGAAATTAATTAATGGAAAAATGATAAGTTGCACAGTGTCAAATGTTTAATTAGTTAGACATAATGGTGGTTAAACCATCTGTTATATCAGACATTTCCTATAGTTACTGATTGGTCCCCAACAGGGCTGTGAAAAAACTTTGACATGCTTCACCATGAAGAACTACCATAAGTAGCATTTGTGGATCATTTGAGCTTAAAGGAGTACCCCACCCAAAAAAAAATATATTTTTTAAATGTTACTTAACACCACAAGATATGCTGTAATGACAGCGAAAAATTTTTAATCTAATGTTTTCATGGAGAAGTAGGATAACAAAACATAGAATAGGTGATGGGTGAACAACAGTAATATTGCAGTCATACTAAAATATTTTAAAATACATACTTCTGGAAAATCAGAGTAGTGCATGAGTAAGAAACATATGAGGCAGGATTGCACTATTGAATTGAAAAACTGCTCTTCCCCTTATTCATTCGTGACCCCACGCCTACCGGTAATCATACTTGATCAGTTTATTGTTGAAAACTCGCCAAAAAGGCACTCTTTTCCAGTAAGGGAGAAAAACCAGAATAGCTGGAGAAGAACCTATGCAGACACAGAAAAATATATTAAGACTCCATACAGTATTTGGGTTTATATTAAACTCACTTCCCTAGAGGTTGCAATAAGGTTTATGACAAGACATATAGACTCGGTAATTTCAAGGTCAGGGTGGGCTGGAACCAATTCTAACTGTTAGGTGCAATGAAATTATAAGAGTACATGGTTGGTATCTCCTTTACACCAGGCTAAGTTAGAGTTGCCAGTCTAACAAACATGAACATTCTTGGAAGGGGAAAGAAAACATATGCAAATTCCACAGAGAGAAAAACAGTACAAGATTCAAATTCAGGATATTGGATTCAGAAGCCTGAAAAATTAACCACATTGCCATCATTTTATAATGTTTGTAATATTTTGTTAAACTGTAATTTTGATTACTTTGAAAGTTGCCTTCTGCGGTGGGATGGCGCCCTGCCCGGAGTTTGTTTCCTGCCTTGCGCCCTGTGTTGGCTGGGATTGGCTCCGGCAGACCCCCCGTGAACCTTTAGTTAGGATATAGCGGGTTGGATAATGGATGGATGGATAGATGGATGATGTCCACTCTCAGGAAGGTCCTTTTTTCACTTCTATGTAGTGCCTGAATGTGTTTCTTTACTGTATTTTGAGTTTGCATGTCTCTAATATTAAGGCCTATTGGTAAAATCAAAGTATGTACTTCTTTATTGGGTTCAAGCTTATCAAAAACCTTTTCTAGATGTTTAAAAACCATCAATATGCAAATCATGGAGGATGTAAGATGTTATTTAGTTAGTTAGAATCACCCACTATTATTATCGTATTGAAGGACAAAGCCACGATGTTCTGTTATTTTGATGATTTCTTTCATGCACAATCGTATCATATAACTTACCAGTTGTGTTATGTCTTTCCTCCTGAATTTGAGTGTTGTTAATATTCTGTTTTTGTCTTTCAGGTACAATGCCTCCTACTACTCTCCCCCTCTATATGAAGTGGATCCAGAGAACATTCTCCTCAGTAAGTAAAATTCTTTTCCCTTTCCTCCCTAACTAGTTCAGATATCCATTGAAATCCTTGTTGCTTATTCACATTTCTATGTTCTAACTCCTTTCCATTATCTCTCTGCCCCCGTCTTTCTTTTCCTTACTTTTTTTTTTTGTTTTGTTTTTAAGGGTGTTGATGTATTAAGTTCCATACGTTCCTTGAGAAATTCCTCATCATCTGAGGCAAGACTAAATTTTTTGTTTTGTTTTCTTCTCTGTTAATGTACAGTTGTTCCATTTCAACAATGAACCTTCAAGATCAGATTCCAAACTTAAATCCATAGATTCTCTGTTCCCCCTATCACTTAATATAGTCCCTCCTGAGTTGTTAAACACTTTAATAAAATCTGGTCGCTCTATAGAAAGATTCATTACAAATTTCCTCTTTTCTAAATTAAGTTGCTTATATCCACTATTGGGGTAACCCCGTGATGTTCATGATCAAGTGAAAATCGAGCCACTTTTCTTCTAATTGCAGATTAATTCTCACACCATTCAATTACTAAACCCTTTCAACTTTTATAAATTTGTCACTTCCCAATTTTGTATCCCACTACTCCTTTTCCTTAAGGTTAAAATCCTGTAATAGAGATTTCCATTTGGGATTTTGTAAAGAATCCCCAAAATGAGGATATTATATTTCTTATGATTAGGTCTTTGATGAAAGATTCAAATTAGGGGTCTGTAATGAGTCTTTCAGATCAGAATTATATGGTATACTTCCAAAATTAGGGCTTCATAGTGGACGTTTAAATTTAGAATTAGGGTTTTGTGACGTTTCCCTGAAAGCCAAAATATCAGACAGTTATTTAGAGTTAGGAGCTTGTCTTGGGATATGACAACTAGGATCCTGGAGTAGACTTTCCACATCGAGACCTCATATTGGATTTACATCAACCATTTTGTCCCATTAGTGTATCGTTAAGTGTGATGCATTCTTTTCTTCAGGATGCACTAAAATTTTTAATCTCTCATCCCTCTTTCTTTGTTTACACCCATCTACTGATCAATCACCATGTCAATCCTTCAAGGCTCTATTATCTCCTTTACTAATCCGTTGAGTATTTTCCCTTTCTTTATTTACCTATTGCTCTTCTAAATAAATTGATAAATTTCTTAGTCATATTTATTTCTGTAATTCTTTCTCCATTTGGCCCATGATTATTCAATAGCGCTCTTGTTTTATATCCATCCATCCATTATCCAACCTGCTATATCCTAACTACAGGGTAACGGTGGTCTGCTGGAGCCAATCCCAGCCAACACAGGGCGCAAGGCAGGAAACAAACCCCGGGCAGGGCGCCAGCCCACCGCAGTTGTTTTATATCCTTCATTAAATTTTCAATCCATCTTTTAAAATTTTTTTTATATCATCCCACTTCCCTTAAGAAA
Organism: Polypterus bichir lapradei; assembly: GCA_026402145.1. Taxonomy (NCBI): domain Eukaryota; kingdom Metazoa; phylum Chordata; class Cladistia; order Polypteriformes; family Polypteridae; genus Polypterus; species Polypterus bichir. The sequence goes on from JANRMT010062791.1 coordinate 116,838,464, forward strand.
GGTAAATCTATGTCAAACAATGTAAACAATGTACTACCTTAACTTAAGACTGCAAAATGTCAATAAAAGAAATATTTCTAGATGGTGAATTTTGTGAGCTGGAATGTCAAGGGTCTCCATCATGAATTAAAGAGAAAGAGAGTACTTTTACACTTAACAAGTGTAAATGCAAAGATGGTATTTTACAGGAGACTCACCTAGCAAGGACCAGTGCTCTGGGCTCAAGCTATACCAAGAAAACCAGGGGTGTGGGAATCTCAATACACAGAACTATTCCATTTGTAGTGTCAGTTGTACTATTCAAATCTGAAGGGCGATATGTCATTGTGACAGGCAATTTATCTATTACTAAAATGAGTTTTAAAATATCTATGCACCTAACAAGGATGATAGTGCTCTCTTCCAAAATGTATTTGCATCTATCCCTATTGAGAACATTCACAAAATTATAATGGCTGGCGACTTTAATTGTGTTTTAAATCCAGACCTGGATAGATCTTCAGATACAACAGCGATAACATCTAATACTGGAAATATAATTACACATTTTCCAAAAGATCATAAGTTAACAGACTCATGGAAGTTTTTAAATCCTAACCTAAGCACATAGTCCTTCTCACCCGTACATTATTGTTACTGAAGAATTGATTATTCATTCATAAACAATCATTTTTTTCCCATTATCAAATCTTCTAAGTACAATGCTATTATTTTCACAGGCCATCCCCACTGATCATGGACATTAAATTAATGGATCCTACACACTCATCTCGTAGTTGTCGCCTTAACCCCTTGTCATTCATTACCTAATGAGAACTGTACAGAATTCCTACCCAAGAAAATAGGTTATTTTCTGGAAAACTCTGAAGGTATTTTTAAGAGGACAGATTATTTTACAGTTTTCTTACAAAAATAAACTGGAAACCAAGAAGCCGTCTGAGTTAATCAGCAAAATTATCAAAATAGATCTAGAGTACACCAGGGGCCTCATGTATAAACAGTGCATACGAACATTTCCACATTTAAATCGCGATGTATAAAACCTAAACTTGGCATAAAGCCACGCACATTTCCATGGTAGCTCATACCCTGGCGTACGCAAGTTCTGCGCTCGGTTTTACACACTGGTGGCACCCAGTGTCAAAGCAGTGCTACTGTTCCAGTGTGGTTTCCTTTTCTGTTTTAGATCCACATCCCTGACATGGCTTTATAAATACACTGTTTATTTTTTTATTATTTTAATGCATCTGATTGTATTGTAATTAACCTGTAACAATATAATGGTCCACAGTATGGTCAAACTATTCTAAATACAATAGCTGCTTTAGCGCTGTTACTCTCACCGCACCTTCTTCTTTCAGCTGCTCCCGTTAGGGGTTGCCACAGCGGATCATCTTTTTTCCATATTACTCTCACTGCACCACTCGGAGTATTTATATCACTGTATCTAAGTGGGGAATCACAGCTGTACAGCAGCTGATCAGAAAGAGAATTATTGGTATACAGCATCAAGCACACACTGCCTCAGTCATACTGTCTATTGAACTGCTCTCATACGGTAAACACTTCAGAGCCTTTCCTGTACGGACCTCGCAGTTCAGAAACAGTTTCATCCGAAGAACTTTAAACACACTCAATCAGTCCATCAAGTGCTCCTTGTAGAACTGTTTGTACTTACAAATACAATTATCTCACTGTAATAATATTGTATTATATATGTTATAATATTGCACAACCTGAGCCACTTTATAAAGCGCCTATTTACATATGATGACGATATCATTTATAAGATGAAATTCAGCAAAATATGTTTATTATATTATACAGATAAAACTTTAACTTAATTTAAATAATCTATATTGTTAATAGATCAACATGTAAGGAGGCAGTGTTGCAACGCTAGCAAGGAGCTGGCACTCCGTTTACAGATTGTTTCTGCCTTGTGCTGTATTCTTGCTGGGACTGGCGTGACACAGGAAGGATAGATGGATAGAATAATTAAACAGGTATTACGAAGATATGTCAATGTTCCTTAAAAGTTTTGAAGAATCGGCGTTCTAAACTTACAGATGGCTTAACGTCTATTACAGAGCTGATTGTGTGGCGATTGGGTATTTGGAGAAAGAAAAGTAAGGACAGGATTTGGGGGTTAGTACGTTTGAAAGAGACAGTACTACTGCAATAAATAATTTCATTGAAGGTCGCGCATGGCGCAGCAAGCATGTTGCGTGAGGCATGAACAATCACTGTGCCACTGTGTTCCCAAGTTTAATAACATGCTTTAACTCCAATCAACATGAAAATGATATCAAGTATACATCTCAGTATTTTAATTATTCAGTGAGCTGTAATATCACGAATGTAATGGATTCTGTGTCCTGTCAGAGAAAGAGAAAGCTGGTTTAAGAAGCATGTAGTGATTCACACACATAGAGCACATAGAAGATCAAATACAAAACAAAGCATTTAATGTGCTACTTTAGTTATGATGGGATTTGAGAAATGAGTAAATTAAATGATTTCAAGATGAAGTTTATGATGTTCTACTTTAATGACAAAATAAACTACATGATTAAAGTGGAAACTTCGAGATTAAAATTGATATTTTGTGCTTTTTTCCCCACTGTGTTCCTATTTTTTTTCTCAGTACCCTAATAAGCTTTCATATGACACTCAGGTAGTGGGCTACGACTCGCCTTTGATATCTGACAACTTCTTTTTTATTTAGGGCACTGTGTGACTTTGTGAACTTGAGCTTTTGAGTTTCTCCAACACTCTATGTCACTCAATCAACTTCCTTTTGTTGTTTATACCACTGTTTAAATCAACAAATAGTACGTTTTTCCTTGCCTCCACTTGGTATTCGCTGAAATTCTTCTATTTTCCCCCCATGCTTTTGCCATTGCCTTTTCACAGAATACTGAGCTTAAGGGTTATTTGTATTGATTTGCATATTCAAAGAGATGTAATTCTGGGAGGAGATGGGGTGGGACAGCATGCGCGTGCATGTGCATTACTTTTCACGCTGACCAGGATTTATGTATCAGAAGAACGTGGAAGCTGGCGTTCGCACAGATTTATGCATCTGGATTTTTTTGTGCGTAAGCACATTTCCGCTTTTGTGCTTATTCCATATTATAGTGTGAACGGCGTTATGCATGAGGACCCAGGCCTTCAAATGAGGTACTATATAGGAAAAGACAGGTATTGCAATCACAATTTAACCCCTTGACCTCTAAAGAAATGAAACAGCTTATCTTTAAATCGCAACATCATTATTAGGAACATGGAGAGAAGGCCAATAAGATCTTAGCCCAACAAGTCCACTAGCAGGAAGTCTGTAATGCAGTAACAGCAATTAACACAGACGGAGATAAAATTATTTAGCATAAAACTATAATTTACACATTTAGAGAGTAATATAAGTCTTTATATTCTACTCAGTTTATAGAAGATAAGACATGATCTAAGGAGTTTCCTGATTCATTAGAGATTCCATAGCTAGATATTTTTAGTGGTGCTGAACTGAATAAACATCTGACACTTTCAGAATTACTAGATGCTATAAATTCAATTCAAAGGGGGAAAGCAGCTGGCCCTAATGCCTGCCTAGTGGAATTTTATTATTATGTTATCTTCACTATTATTAGCAGCGTTTATTGAAGCTAAAGATTAAAGAAATTATACCTTAAACTTTTCACAAAGCATTAATTACCATCTTTCCTAAGAAAAAGAAGGACCTACTAGAATGTGCATCATACAGATTAGTTTCTCTTCTGAATAAAAATGTTAAGATATTCTTCAAGGTTTTAAGTAGAAGGATTGAAAAAGTGCTTTCTTCTGTAATGTCACAAGACCAAACAGGATTTATCAAAGGCAGACATTTAAATTCTAACCTTCAATGTTTGTTTAATTTAATATATTCACCCATTATATCTAACACCCCAGAGATCATATTATTTTTAGATACAGAAAAAGCATTTGATATGGATGAATGGGGCTACCTATTCACCACAATGCACAAATTTGTGTTCGACCCAAACATGCGCACGGATCAAACTACTTTCTACTAGTCCAGAAGCCTCAGTTCATGTTAACAACATTATTTCAGACAACTTCAAAATAGAACATGGTACTCAACAAGGATGCCCTTTATCACCTGTGCTCTTTGCAATCGCCATTGAACCATTGTCTGTATACTTTTAAAATGCCTCAGAGATAAAGGGGATTCTTAGAGAAGAACTTGAACAGAAAATATCACTATATGCAGATTATATGGTACTGTATATATCAGACCTACAAAATTATGTGCCTGCAGTCCTAAAATGATTAATAGATCTTCAAAATATATATGGACTCAAAATCAATTAGAATAAAAGTATGCTTTTTCCAGTGAATTCTTTAATATGTAATATCGGAAAGGACACCTTACAAGTAAATATAACGCTCTTTTTCAACAAAGTTTTATTGTCTGCATGGAAAAATTGAAAGAAGATGTGAATAGATGGTCCATACTCCACCTTACATCAGCAGGGAGAATCGACATTGTTAAGATGATCATCATTCCCAACCTGCTCTTCCTATTTCACAGCATCCCCATATAAATCAAAAAATCATTTTATAAGAAAACAGATGCAATTATAACTTCTTTTATTTAGAATTCAAAACATCTACATATCGAAAGAGTGACTCTACAATGACCTAAAGCAAAAGGGGGCATGGCACTACCTAACTTTCAATTTTATTACTGGGTGGCAAATATACAAGCTATAAAGACCTAGACATCAACATAAATCAGTGAATATACCTACTGTAAGCCTGGTTTGCAATATCAATAAAATCTTAGTAGTACTTCTTTATTCCCTGCTTTGTGCCCCTATTAATACAAAACTATGGTAATTATACTAATAATCAAATTGTCCTTCATTCTTTCAGAATATGGAACCAATTTAGGAAGCAAGACAGAAGATTTTATCTGTTGCACCTCTTTATGACAATCACCTTTTCCACCGTCTGAAATATATACACTATTCAAAGTCTGGAAAATGTCCCTGTTTGAAGCACTTATAGGCTCATACACAGATAATGTCTTTGCATACTTTGAACAATTATACTTCAAATACAACTTCTCATCAATACAATTCTTCCACTACTTTCAAGCTAATAGCTTTAATAAACAGAACCTGCCCAATTTTCCTCAGCTTCCATCTTGTTCTGTTCCAGAAGAAATATTCTGGAACATATTCTGGAAATATCTTAAAGACTCAGATACCACCTCTTTATAAAAATATTTTTAAAGTGCCTTTCTTTCCAAGATCCCAGAGTACACTGGGAAAAGGATCTGTTACTTAATATTTCAGAAAATGAGTGGAACGCAGCCATGCACAGAATACATTCGAGCTCCACCTTATCAGGAATCAGTTGTGATGTGAGTGGTCCTTAAAACTGGACCACCTCATGTCACTTTAACAATGGAGACAACGTCACACCAAAATATTAAATCTTCATGGAACAAACACGTGTCAGACAAAAGAGCTTAGTTTATGTTATCAGACTTGCACCTCCTGACTAGGAATTAATTTATAACATAAGAATGTTTATTTACAAGTTTTGATACAAATGTAAAATATAAAAATTATTTTTTCATACAGCGTATGCCCTTTAATAGTGGATACAACTATTAATGACAAATACACTAATAAATATTTACCAGAAAAATGCTCATTAATACAGCATGTGTTAATATTTAAAAAAGATTTACAGTCAGTATATGCAGGCTGCATACTGTAGCAATCTAATTTTGACGGACATCTACTTCTGATCTTAATCTTCTTATATAATACACTACCATGGCTGTCCGTTTGTCTGTTCAAGATTTTAAATCACCTGTAGCTTGCAAATCGTTTGAACAATTGACCTGAAATTTGGTACACATATACTACGTGACATCTGCTATCCACTTTCGGGGTGATGATTGACCTCCAAGGTTATTCCTCTTTTTATTTTTGTTTTATTTTATTTTAGAATCAACTCTCGGCAGCGACCAACTCATTCCCTACCACCTTCACCGTCACTTTCTCTACCTCTTCATATCGTAAATCATTCTTGAGGTAGATTGAAGACTTAAATCCCAGCTTAAGTGAAAACATAAGGAAAACGTACTAAGTAATTGCAGCACAAACACTGACTTAATCAGATGCCGATGAAAGAAGAGAAGAAGTGGGCCACTAGGGTGGAGAAAAGAAGAGCTGCTCAGGAAGTAGCAAGCACTTCATCTCTGAGCAAACAAATGCTAAATGTACAGAGAAAGAGTATGAAGAGTAACTATGAATGCTCAAGTCAGGTGTTTTCACTGCACATTATCGTGCAGTGCGTTGTTACTGGTGTTCAGTTTTTCAAAGTAAGCTGCGAAATACCCATTTATTTCTAGTCTAAACTCATGAAAATCAAGATGAGGCGAGCTTTTGCCCTTCTGGTCCCGAGGAGGTTTCTGGCCTCCCTGAGCTTGCCTGCATTACGGTGTGACAGGTGTACCGCCCCAGTCAAACTCCCCACCTGCCACTGTCCCCAGAGCTGGTCACCCCCAAGGGTGGCTCATGTGCTTGATGCCAAAAGGGCTCCCACTCCCGCCTCACTGGTTAAGTGAAAAAATAACAGTAGTGGTATCTAACTAACCTACTTTTAATCAAGCAGTATTTCCAGCATAGCCTGGATATATTTCCTTGTCAGAAAGAAACCCCCAGGCAGACAATGAAACCACATCCACAGAGCTGTCCCCAGTAGAACCTGGAGGTCCTCAAAAAGACCTGGCTGAATTACGTTTTCCAGGCATCGGCAAAGAAACCCACACTTTCATGCTGTAGAAAGCTGTTCATTCTAAAACATTACAATTTTAAATAGTATCAAAATGGAATAGTTGCGTTCTGGGCAACCTTAAAATTAAATATAAAAGTACTATACACAGTTCACAGTTTAGATTGGGGTAAATAGATAGGTTTCAGTGCCTCCCATGAAAGTACATAATTGTCCCAGATGACTAACTAAGCCATGCAGCTCTTTTAGTTTATTTTGCTAAAGAACATGCATTGTCACTGAACCACCATATACTTCCTTTGTTTTGCTGTTATCAATCAGATAGATAGATAGATACTTTATTAATCCCCAAGGGGAAATTCACATACTCCAGCAGCAGCATACTAATAAAAACAATATTAATTAACAGTGCAAGTTAAAAAATGAAAGGTGGAGAGTGTGAAGCAAGTATAACAGTCTATAATCTTGTATAATGTTAATGTTTACCCCCCCCCGGGTGGAATTGAAGAGTCGCATAGTGTTGGGGAGGAACGATCTCCTCAGTCTGTCCATGGAGCAGGACAGTGACAGCAATCTGTTGCTGAAGCTGCTCCTCTGTCTGGTGATGATCCTGTTCAGTGGATGCAGTGGATTCTCCATGATTGACAGGAGCCTGCTCAGCGCCCGTTGCCCTGCCATCAGCTGTAGAGGATTGGTTAAAATATTAACCTTTTCAACTAGTTTCCATGTTTTAGTCTGTGAATGGACTCCCATTATGTGTGCTGGTTCTTTAAAACATTTGTTTAGTTGCAGTGAATAGTGATGTGCTTTTACTGTATATTCCATTATGTTTCTCTGTTGTAATTTGTACATTTCACAATTCACTCTGATATTGTGTTTGCAAAACACCATGAAGAATACATCCATCCATCCATCCATCCATCCATCCATCCATTTTCCAACCCGTTGAATCCGAACACAGGGTCATGGGGGTCTGCTGGAGCCAATCCCAGCCAACACAGGGCGCAAAACAGGAACCAATCCCGGGCAGGACGCCAACCCACCGCAGGACCCACACACACACCAAGCACAATTTAGAATCACCAATTCACCTAACCTGCATGTCTTTGGACTGTGGGAGGAAACCGGAGTACCCGGAGGAAACCTACGCAGACACGGGGAGAACATGCAAACTCCACACAGAGAGAACCCGGGAAGCGAACCCAGGTCTCTTAACTGCGAGGCAGCAGTGCTACCACTGCGCCACCGTGCCACCAGAAAGAATACAGCCATGATAAAATGAATATATGAAGAGAAAACATAGAAAACAGCAAATAAAATAAGTATGAAAAAAAACACTTGTGACATCATGACACCAGTCTAAGTCAGAGTGTATGGTGCTCCGTAATGGAGAATTCTTGCATTTTACCAAATGAATCATAGATTAAAGGTTAAATAGCCAAGAACATCTATGACGGTTTCAATGTTTAGTAGATCTGCTTTTCTGTATTTTCAATTATGGCTTGTATGTGCAAATCAGTTTGGTATTTCTGGTGACATTTTACTTTAGTGGGAAACAGTTTTCTGTCTTTTAATAATAAATAATACTATTTCATGTGGGAACTTTGAAAGAAGCACAATGTGAAACGATACAGCTGATTTCACATACAGTAAATCTCCCCTCAAATCTGAAGAATCAACGCAGCAGTCATGGTACAGCTCACCCACTGACTGCTGAGATTTTGAGTACTTCCATCAGCTTGATTCTAGACAAGTAACATCATGTGTTCACTCTTTTCTGGTGTGGACTACCAGGGGTTGCACCAGCCACCCAAACACCCGACACAACAGACACAAATGCCATAAAATAGAAGGATTTTATTCTGTGGGAAGTATTTTCCAGTCGTTTCCCACTAGCACCAATCAATGTACAGCCCAGAAATACAGCACACAGCACTTCTCTTTCTCTTTCCTTCCTTCACCTCAACTCCTCCACAGGCAAGCATTGTCCCTCTTCTTCTCGACTCTGGCTCGTCCTTCCTGTGAGGTAACTGGCCCATTTTAAGCCACACCTGACAGAACTCCAGGTGGCTCCTTAGGGAGATGTGGAATTTCTCCCAGGTGTGATAGAAGTCCAAAGTAGGGCTGTGCAGCTCCCGCAGCACCCCCTGGTGGCATCCCTGAAATCCAACAGGGCTGAGCCAACAAATAGCAAGTCCAATATAGCCCTCTGGTACTCTGAGGGGCCGTTACACACCAAAAAGATTCCCCAATACACCCCAGGGAGACTGCCAAACAGCAGTCTGAGTGAGATACCAAGATTACGGAGGGAACCCAGTTGGGTAATGGCACCGGCTGCCATCCATTACACTAGCTATTAATAAGAATATGCCTACATAGCTTCACACCTGAATATTTCAAATGTACCCACATGAAAGAGTACTTTTACTATTAAATGACAGAAACCATGACTATTCCCCTTTAAATGCAAAGTCTTTACAGAGGCTCACCTACCTTTATGGAAAGACGCGAGTGTTTATGTAACAACAGATGAGCTCATGAAAAGCAACAAATAATTGGAAATTGAAACAGAAAAGAAGATAACAACACAAAATTAAACAAATATAAAAATATTAAAAATGCTAAGAAATTATTGTGTTATGTGCACTGGCACTGCTGAACAAAGATTAGTGAAAGTAGCTAGTTGGCCTTTAAAAGTAAGGTAGTTCCAAAATGAAATAAAGAGCTGCTTTTATTGTCTTGGTCTGTTTTAGTTGAGGAAAATGTCAACTGTTGTGGACCTTGGCAGCTTGCGTGGTCACATCCATCATGCTCAGTTTACCATGGTGCTGTGTCAACATAATGGTCACCTTGGATTCTTGAAACAATCATATATCTCCATGCTGGCAGTCAGTGTGGTTATAAAGTTGGACTTTAAATGCTGAGGTTTTGGGTTCATATCTGCTACTGTCACTGTTGCTGATATTGTGTGTGCTGTAGTCATTTTTATATTTTTATAAAGTAATAGATATAATTTGTAGCTTTGAAATAAATTTAATAAAGAGAATAAAAGCTGAAGAAAAGAAATGGTATATAGCAGAATTACTGGGGATAGCAGTCCTCCATTAAATGAACTGATGCAGAGCAAGGAAAAGGGGGCATGGATAGAGAGCACTGGCCAACAAGCATTTGAGATATAGTTCTTTGTTACTAAAGATTCATTGGCCTGGCTGCATGGCTAATGGCAAGCCTTCTTGAGGATCCTGGCTTGGAGCAGCTAATGACCTTTGATTTCAGGTGAACAGCATGAGGAAGACTATGCAGTATGAATAAGCAGGCGAAAGAAAGCAAGCAGGGTTTAATGGATGGTGCTGGGGAACATCAGAGAAGTGGCAGTTGCACTGTAGGGTGGCTGGCAGTTTCCGCATTGGAGTGAACAATGTCACTGCCACCAGACCAGATACAGGTGACACAGGCAAATCACATAAGACACATTATATATGTGACTTATAAATTTGCAAAATGTCTTGAAAGGTGGATCAAATATGCATTCAGAAACTTAAAGACAATAAATGGTAGCAATATTGCCTTGTAATATTAATTTCTACATTATAAGATGCCAAAAACAAAATTCTACATTAATTAATTATACTAAATACTATAATAAAAAAGGATTTCACATAATCTGTTTCAATTAACAAGTTCAAAGTTTATTGTCATGTGCACAGTAAGGAAACACGTTTCCCTATACAATGAAATTCTTTCTTTGCTGTCCACACCAAATGACAAAACCAATGTACAAAGATAAACATAAATAATAAGTAGCAGGTAGATAATAAGTAACAGAGGCAGCATAAAGTATAAAAACAGAATAGAAGTATAAAGTGTAATTGTGCAGGTAGGTGTGTGATGGACAAGTCCAATACAGTTGTGTGAGGTAGATAGAATGAGATGAACCATGGTTATAAATTTCAGTCAGTTATTTAGGAGTCTAATGACCTTGGGAAAGAAAGAGTTCTTTAGTCTGGAAGTCCTGCATTTCATACTTCTATACCTCCTGCCTGAGGGTAGAAGTATGAACAGTTCGTGTTGGGGGTAGATGGGGTCCCTGAGGATCGAGGCAGTTCTCCTGCGGACTCTACAGTTATAGATGCTCTGCAGAGAGGGCAATAGGGTCCTAGTGATCTTCTCAGCAGTCTTTACCACTCTCTGCAGGCATTTGCGGTCCATAGCAGTAGTGTTTCCGTACCACACGGTGATGCAGCTGGTCAAGATGCTCTCAACAGTGCAGCTGTAAAAGTTGCCGAGGATCTTAGTCGACATACCAAAATTCCTCAGCCTTCTCAGAAAGTACAGCCGCTGTTGAGCCCTCTTGACCAAGTGTGTGGTGTTAAGTGTCCAAGTGAGGTCCTCACTGATGTAGACGACCAGGTATTTAATGCTGCTCACCCTCTCCACTTCAAGCCCTCGGATGAACAGTGGCCGGGGAGGTCTCCCCTCCTTCCTTGTGTCCACTATCATCTCCTTCATCTTGTCTGTGTTGAGGGTGAGGTTGTTGGCCTCACACCATGACGCCAGACTGTCCACCTCCCTCCTGTAGGCCACCTCATCCCCACCAGTGATGCGTCCAATCACCGCAGTGTCATCTGTGAACTTTAGGATGATGTTATCTTTGTGGGAGACGACACAGTCGTGGGTGAACAGGGTGTAGAGGATGGGGCTGAGGACGCATCCCTGTGGGATGCTTGTGTTTGTCATAATGGTGGCTGAAATCCTATTACCAATCCTGACAGACTGGGCCCTGCCAGTCAGAAAGTCTAGGAGCCAGTCACAGAGGGTGGGGTGCAGGCCAAGTGCAGACAGTTTATGGGTGAATTTATGGGGGATAACTGTGTTAAAGGCAGAGCTGTAGTCAACAAAGAGCATCCTGATGTAGGAATCTTTGTTCTCCAGATGGGAGAGGGAATAATGTAGTGTGGCCGCGATGGCATCTGAGGTGAACCTGTTGGGTTGGTAGGCATACTGCAGGGGGTCCAGAGTGTCCAGTATGCTGCTCTGAATGTGGGCCAGCACCACTCTCTCAAAACACTTCATGATGATTGGAGTGAGTGCTACTGGCCTGTAATCATTCAGGCAGGTGGGTGGGCTTTTTTTAGTAAGGGGGACGATGATCGTAGTCTTAAAACAGGATGGAACGATGCGCTGACTGAGGGAAAGGTTGAAGATGGAACAGAGAACATCAGCCAGCTTGCTGGCACATGCTCTGAGAGCCCACCCAGGGATGTTGTCTGGTCCTGCTGCTTTACGGGGATTGATCTTCCTTAGTGCTTTGTGTACCTGACCTGACGAGACTGTTGGGGAGGGGAGGGGGGTTGTGTGGTCCAGGTGTGTGTGTACCTCCACTCTGTGCCCTTGCTGGATGTCTCAAAGCGGGTGTAGAAAGTGTTGAGATTATCCGGCAGACTGTCTGTGGAGCTGATTGTGCTGGTGGTGGTCCTGTAGTATGTGATGTACTGTAGGCCCTGACACATGTATCCAGAGTCAGCAGTAGAAAAGAAGCCCTCCAGCTTCTCTCTGTAATGCCTCTTGGCTGCTGTGATGACTTTTCTTAGTCCGTACTTCTCAGCATTGTACTCCGTCTCAGTGCCTGATCTAAATGCAAGAGATCAGGCACGCAGCATGTGGCATACTTGACTGTTTATCCACGGCTTCTGGTTTGGGAACTTCCTGACTGGTATTGTGGGCACAATGTTGTCAATACAGATGCTAATGTACCCAGTCACGTACTCAGCATAGTCCTATATGCTGATAGAAGAGTCCTCTAGAGTGGCTGCAACCCTAAACACATTCCAGTCTGTCTGAGCAAAACAGTCCTGCAGGGTGCTCTCTGTCTGTGGGGTCCAAACTTTAACTTGCTTAATGATAGGGTTTGTTTGTTTCAGCCTTTGTCTGTAGTCTGGGTACAAGAAGAGAGTGACATGGTCTGATTGTCCGAAGTGGGGTATGTTGCTGTAAATATGATCCAGTGTGTGCTGCTCACGGGTGGGATTGTTCACGTGTTGGTGGTATTTAGGAAGTACAGTCCGTAAATAGCACTGATTAATGTCGCCAGCTGCAAATGCATTAGGGGAGCTTTAATTAAACATAAGACATATGTAAAGCAATTAGCTATGGACAACATATGCATGAGGTATTTGAGAGGCAAAGTCTAAAATTCTGCATAAAAAAATAAAATATTTCATTGCATCACATTGCTGATTTAAATTTATTGGACAATTTATCTCAAAGCTGCATTCATTTTACTTCTATATTCTCAAGATTTTTAGTGGGACACAACTACTGTGGCATTTCTGACACAGAAATGAAAAATTTAATTAGTTCTTAGTACAAGGTCTTATCTTACTTTTAAACACCAGCACTGATAAATTATTACTGTAAGTTTCATTGCATTAGATCATTATTACATTAATTGTTTGGTTGGGTCAAAGGTACAGTAAGTGTTTTGCTCAGGGTCACACAGTAGGTGGTACTGTAATCAAATCAATAACCAACACACTGCTTTCAGCCCTGAGATTTCTGTATTACTGATTTTTAATTTTCATATTAAGTCCAGGATCTGGTTTGATTTTACGTACTGTAGTTAATACACAAAGAGGCTTCCAGCCTGGAGGCAAAAGATTTAACCTTTTAAGATCGCAGACTTGTCTTTTTTCAAAAAAGATTGCCCATTATAACTCTGCCAAATAAACTTATTAAAACAGGTAAAATTAAGCCTGCAGAGCTGCTCATGTTAAAGCGAGCTGTAATCAGTGTGCTTCTGCACTTGACATCTTTCTCCATACTGAATGACCTGATGGATCAATACAACAAGATTTTGTTTGCTGAGTGCTATAGATAAGGCTGATCCATGAAGTGTTTTTTTTTTTGCCCACTCAAGTTTACGTCAAATAAGGCAGCAGATCAATAGCAAGAATGTACTGTAGGTACAGAGTCAATGAGTTTACTGTTTATTAGCAGACTTGAGAGTTTATTCAGTTACTCTACAGAAGTGCTAAACCAAGGCAAGACCTCATGTTTGTTCAGAAAGAAACATTTGTTCCCACTGGATTATGAACTAGTTGTGCCATTGTGAAATAATAATATTTAGACCTTACTTTTTCACAAAAAGAATCATTTTTAATATGACCTAACTATTACCTAAGATATAACAGCACTAGAGAAAGTTCACAGCAAACCAACTAGGCTGATTCCAGGACTGAGAGGTATGAGCTATTAGGAGAGACTGAAACAGTTGTAACTTTCAGTATAAGCAAAAGGGGATTAACGGCGTGACATTGTTGAAGTGTTTAAAATCATGAAGGGAACTAGTACAGTGGATCCTGTTGTAAGTTTAAAGTAAATTCTACAACAATGTTATTTTAAAATTGAGTTCTTTAACAAATACATGGAGGTGCAGATGGAAACTTGTTAAGGCTAAATTGGGCACAAACATTACAAAGTTTTTCTTTAAACAGAGAACCATAAACACATGGGACATACTGGGCTTCAGAATTTCACCTGATGACATTTTTGAGAAATTAGATGATCAGGCAAGATGAGTTTGTTGAATTATATGGTTTGTTCTTATCTAAGTGAAACTGTTAGAAATACTGTATCAGCCCAAATATAACTGTCAAACCTTATCCTTAGAAATCTTTCTTTGTTGACTTCCTTACTGCCAGATCTCAGTATGTGCAAATTGGTAGCATCACTTCTGCCACACTGATTCCTAACAGGGGCTTACCAAAAAGAAGTGTACAGGGTCCCCTGGTATTCTTCTCATTCACCTGTTGTATTACTGTTTGCCCAGCCATAACTCCAACTCCTTTATTAAATTTTATGATGACACCAACATCGTATTTCTTATCAATAATGATGAAATGACTTAGAAGGACAAGATCTGGTGGTAGAACAATGTTAGGAGAAACCATGAAGTTGGTCTCGGACTTCAAGAAGTAGTAAGCAGACCACAACACCATCAACATCAGATGAGATGATGGATAAAGGTCAGTATCTTTAACTTTCTTGGACTAACCACCACTGACAATCTGATGAGGGCACTATACAGTGCATCCGGAAAGTATTCACAGCGCATCACTTTTTCCACATTTTGTTATGTTACAGCCTTATTCCAAAATGGATTAAATTCATTTTTTTCCTCAGAATTCTACACACAACACCGTATAATGACAATGTGAAAAAAGTTTACTTGAGATTTTTGCAAATTTATTAAAAATAAAAAAATTGAGAAAGCACATGTACATAAGTATTCACAGCCTTTGCCATGAAGCTCAAAATTGAGCTCAGGTGCATCCTGTTTCCCTGATCATCCTTCAGATGTTTCTGCAGCTTAATTGGAGTCCACCTGTGGTAAATTCAGTTGATTGGACATGATTTGGAAAGGCACACACCTGTCAATATAAGGTCCCACAGTTGACAGTTCATGTCAGAGCACAACCCAAGCATGAAGTCAAAGGAATTGTCTGTAGACCTCTGAGACAGGATTGTCTCGAGGCACAAATCTGGGGAATATTACAGAAAAATTTCTGCTGCTTTGAAGGTCCCAATGAGCACAGTGGCCTCCATCATCCGTAAGTGGAAGAAGTTCGAAACCACCAGGACTCTTCCTAGAGCTGGCCGGCCATCTAAACTGAGCGATCGAGGGAGAAGGGCCTTAGTCAGGGAGGTAACTAAGAACCGATGGTCACTCTGTCGGAGCTCCAGAGGTGCTCTGTGGAGAGAGGAGAACCTTCCAGAAGAACAACCACCTCTGTAGCAATCCACCAATCAGGCCTGTATGGTAGAGTGGCCAGACAGAAGCCAATTCTTAGTAAAAGGCACATGGCAGCCTGCCTGGAGTTTGCTAAAAGGCGGGCTAAAAGGCACCTGAAGGACTCTCAGAGATTGAGAAACAAAATTCTCTGGTCTGATGAGACAAAGATTGAACTCTTTGGTGTTAATGCCAGGGGTCATGTTTGAAAGAAACCAGGCACCGCTCATCACCAGGCCAATACCATCCCTACAGTGAAGCATGGTGGTGGCAGCATCATGCTGTGGGGATGTTTTTCAGCGGCAGGAACTGGGAGACAAGTCAGGATAAAGGGAAAGATGACTGCAGCAATGTACAGAGACATCCTGGATGAAAACCTGCTCCAGAGCGCTCTTGAGCTCAGACTGGGGCAACGGTTTATCTTTCAGCAGGACAGCGACCCTAAGCACACAGCCAAGATATCAAAGGAGTGGCTTCAGGACAACTCTGTGAATGTCCTTGAGTGGCCCAGCCAGAGCCCAGACTTGAATCCGATTGAACATCTCTGGAGAGATCTTAAAATGGCTGTGCACCGACGCTTCCCAACCAGCCTGATGGAGCTTGAGAGGTGCTGCAAAGAGTAATGGGTGAAACTGGCCAAGGATAGGTGTGCCAAGCTTGTGGCATCATATTCAAAAAGACTTGAGGCTGTAATTGCTGCCAAAGGTGCATCAACAAAGTAATGAGCAAAGACTGTGAATACTTACGGTATGTACATGTGATTTCTCAGTTTTTTTTATTTTTAATAAATTTGCAAAAACCTCAAGTAAACTTTTTTCACATTGTCATTGTGGGGTGTTGTGTGTAGAATTCTGAGAGAAAAAATGAATTTAATCCATTTTGGATTAAGGCAGTAACATAACAAAATGTGGAAAAAGTGATGCGCTGTGAATACTTTCCGGATGCATTGTACATTCAAAAAGGCTCCCAAACGTCTTTAATTTTCTGAATGCCTGAAAAAAGCCCAGGTGCCTCTATAACTTCTCTATAACTTCTATGGCTGCACAGTGGAGTCTGTTACTACTAGCTGTATAATGTCCTAGTGCTGGACAAGGTGAACTCAGGGCCACACTATACAGGGTGATGGAGTCAGCTGTGAATATTACTGCCACATAGCTCCCTTTTGTTCATTACATGGATTCCTTGAACAAATTATTAGGAGCACTATACTAATACTGGGTACAGCCTCTTTTTGCTCACAAAACATCTTGAATTCATGGATTCCACAAGATGTTGGAAACAGTTCTTCGAGATTCTGGTCTATGTTAACATGTTTGCATCACTCACTTTCTTCAGAATTCTCAGCTGCACATTCATGCCGTGAATCTCCTCTTCAAAGGTGTACTATTGGATTTGGATCTGATGACTGGGAAGGCCACTGAAGAACAATAAACTCATTGTCATTTCCATAAGACCATTTTGGGAAAACTTTTGCTTTGTGATATGGTGCATTTTAATGCTGGAAGTAGCCTTTGGAAGATGGGTATATTTTGTCCATGAAGAGATGCATATGGTCAGTAACAATACTCAAATACACCATAACTTTTAAGCGATCATTGATTGGTTATTAACATGCCCAAAATGTGCCATGAAATCATTCCCCACAATATTAAACCATCGCCACTGGCCTAGACTGCCAACACATGGCTGGTAGGGATTGATGCTGTTGACACCAAATTCTGACCCTACCATCTGTGCGCCTCAACAGAAATCGATTCATTAGACCAGACTATGTTTTTCCAGTCTGTAGCAAGGTTAGTTGTGCCAAATGTAATTTGTGAAATTTATTTCACAAAGCCATACAATTCATCTGAGAGAAAGAGACTGCCAGGGAGATTGACAAATGACAACTGTAAGTCAGGTTAGGGAGATAGGCAGAAACATGTGAAGGACACAAGCAGGTTATTTTAAAAGGTGCTCATGTCTTCTTGACCAATATGGTTAAAAACCCAGAGTCTGTGAAGGTGTTAATAGCTAGCCAGTTCTTCTGGTAGTTGCCCATATCTGACATGAATTCTATGAATACATAATTATGTGAGTGTTCATAATGACGAGGATCAAGCACCTGACTATGCCACCGACAATTCTCACTGCTGGATGGAACATCTGTGTGTCAGCGTTCTCCCACTTGGCTGTGATGTCCTTTTGCTTCTTTCCAGCCTGAATATGTATGTATACAGGATTATATGTTATATGTTATTTTTTAAAGCAAGTTAAATGCATATATCTCTTTTTGTACCATATTTGTCTCTTGTAATTATTTTTTGCTATGGGTACAAAAGGGGTGGTATTGGTTCTAGTCAATTCTACATCAAGAAACACATCTCAGGAGAGAGAGACTACCTCCTACTGGATACACAGTCTTCATCAGTCCAGTTTTGGTCAGCCTTAGCCCACTACATCCTCAGTTTTCTGCTCTTGGCTGGCAGGAGTGGAACACAATGTGGTCTTCTGCTGTTATAGCTCATGCACCTCAAGGTTGGATGTGTTATGCATTCAGAATTGCTTTACTGCTCACCACATTTGTACAGAGTGATTATCTGAGGTACTATAGCCTTTCTGTCAGCTAAAACCAGTCTACCCATTCTCTTCTGACGTCTCTCATCACCTTTTTGGCAAATGATGCAGGGCAGCTGGCATTCTCACTACAAGATTTAGATGCACTTTTTGTCTGTTACTCATAAGGCTAGTCATTTGGCACTCATAACGCCTAATATATATTCTTATAGCATTATACACTGTATATGCACACACAAAATGTTTTGGCTACCAAAAACTGAAAAAATAATGTCATTTTCAGAGTTATACAAAAAAGCCTTTTTCATGAAACAAGTATTGGGTTAGCAACATACAGTTTTGTATGGCAGGAACAGGCCTGGCAGACCCAAACACACAAAAGAATCACAAGGTATGTTTCTGAGAGTCAACAGCTGGTGTGGGTTGAAAAGATGGTCTTGTGTTCTGATCATGAGAGTCGTAGTTGGGAGGAAAAAGTATAATGATTACCCAGGGTCAGAGAAGTGGTCTCTCGAAGCCTGGAATAAAAAATTGTTTTTGAGAGAGAGGGGCCACATAGAGACTGCTCATGTATAGGGCCGAGAGTTCTGTGGTACACCCTTGGTTCTAATACTAGCACTATAAAAACTATTGCAGAGTATAATATAAGTAACTGTGCTACCCATCTAAAAGAGGCTGAAATCTAAGTAACTAATGTAGACCTCATGTTTTTTAATAGACACACGGGTTGCCTATTTGGTCTGAAATAATAATACGGCTGCAGTGGGCTGGCGCCCTGCCCGGGGTTTGTTTCCTGCCTTACTCCCTGTTGTGGCTGGGATTGGCTCCAGCAGACCCCCATGACCCCGTAGTTGGGATATAGCGGGTTGGATAATGGATGGATGGATAATACACACCTGATCCCTTTCCCTTGCGGCAACCTATTCCTCTTCAGATAGAACCACCCATTTTCGTCGTTTCTTCTCAATGTTTACTTGCTAAACTGTCCACTCTTAAAGTCCAAGAAAATATGTCTGTGATTTTATTTTTTATTATATTATACTTGCACTTCAATGCAATTGTATTCTGTGCCTTCATTGTAAACCTTTAAAAATTTCCAAAACTATTACGACAGAAAAGCAGCATTCATTTTGGAATTGAAATTTAGAAATTGTGCCTTTTGTAAAAAACAGGACACACTGTTTAGATGTTTAGAAGTAAGGTAAAAAGAAAAAGCGAAAGCAATTTGAAAGCAGCATCAACCGCTAAAGCACACAAAACCACTCCTAATGTATAACTAAGAAACACAAAAAGACTTAGCCTTTACTTGGATTCACAAGGACAATGGTAGGTGGTGATGAAAG
This sequence comes from Polypterus bichir lapradei, assembly GCA_026402145.1. Classification (NCBI taxonomy): domain Eukaryota; kingdom Metazoa; phylum Chordata; class Cladistia; order Polypteriformes; family Polypteridae; genus Polypterus; species Polypterus bichir. The sequence goes on from JANRMT010062791.1 coordinate 116,857,964, forward strand.
GTCTCTTTGTGTACTTTAAAAAAGGCTTGCTGCAAATATTTAAAAAAAAATGAATCCAGGGTGCACAGTGATTTTACTGACATGTTTTAGGCATTTGTTTCTTTGCCACATATATATTGTCAAATAAAGACTGTTGTGGTGGATGGATGGCGCCCTTCCCCGGCCAGGACAGCTGTGTACTGGAAGGACTGGGGGAGAGAGCGTACTTAGGGTATTACTACCCCCGGAACACTAGATGGCAGGCCCCTCTAGGTTGCTGCAGCCCCATGGGTTTCTTCAGAACTTTATGGGAGATGGAGTCCTACTACTCAGCCATGTTGGGTCCTGTTGGTAGTGCCGGGGGTGCTGCAGAGACTGGGGAGCCCTACTTTGTAGGACTCCTGCCTCACCCGGAAATACTTGCTAATGGCCTACCAGAAGTACTCTTGTGTGTCACATAAAAAAAGCTCTGTGCTGCTGTTCCAGGAACTAGAGTCGGGAGGAAGAGGGACAACGCTTGCTGGTGGAAGGATGAGGCAGAGAGAGAAGTTAAAAGAGACAAGAAGACAAGTGCTGTGTGCAGTTTGGTACTTTATACTGTGCATTGCTGTTGTGGGAAACAATTGGGAGTTTCCTACAAATAAAAGCCTTTGTGTTTGCTAGACTTGTGCCTGTGTCTGTCTGTGTCAGGTTTGAGGAGATGTAACAATCCCTTCAGGCCACACTGTATAAGCATTAACTATTTGTAAAAGTCAGTATTGCTTTATAATATGTTGCATCTGGAGATATTAAAAAACTACACTTAAAGAAATTTCTATGTTCAATGATACTGTACATAATGGAACATCATGGAAGAATAATCTGTAAAGCATTTAGAGTTCTCAACCCCTTTCCTAGCAGCTTTTCTGTTTTACTACATTGGTTCATCCTGAGTTACAAATATATATATATATATATATATATATATATATATATATATATATATA
>JANRMT010062791.1:116858938-116915145 GCA_026402145.1 Polypterus bichir lapradei
ATATATATATATATATATATATATATATATATATATATATATATATATATATATATATATAGTGAGGTTGCTGTGTCTGTAGAGGAGTGCTTGTCTGTTGCTGAGGCAACCACAGGTTCACAGCGCAGCAGAAGAGTGCTGCGGAAACAACTACGAGTCGATCCAGATTGCACTCTACACGCCTGTCGCCGATGGGTGATGCAAGGGACATTATAAAGGCAGAGAACAGTATAACTTGGCCACTGACCTGGCCCCGACTATGTCCGCTTGCTGTGTCTGTGTATAGGAGTGTGGTAGCTCCCACTGCAATATATAACCCTACTGTTCCTGTTTCAAGCTGAATAAAGAAGGTTTTGCTAAAGTACTGAGATTCGGCCTCATGTTTTGGGGTGCAAGACAGTGACTCATGCATCACATGGTACCAGAAGTGGGGCCTTGCACCAATGGAACCCCAAGATGCATATGATATCTCAATACCAGCGGAGGAAAATGAGGCTCCTGCAGACGCTCCAGTCCTCGCGCTCCCTAGGGATGTGCTGGTGAAAGATGGCTCCATCGAATAACCTGGAGTGTTTCCTGTTTTGCTTTGAGCGCACGGCAACATTGATGCGCTGGGACTGGGGAACCAAGCTGGCTACTATGGCCTCGCTTTTAACTGGGGATGCCGTACAGGTCATGTGAAGCCTCCCTCCCGAAAGACTCGATGATTATGACTTCTTGAAGCAACAGATCCTCCTCTGCATGGCTGTGAGCCCAGTGGTCAAGGGGCACCAGTTTCATCTGTGACATATTGATCTGGACCACGCCATATGAGGACAGATCCAGGGCTTAGTGGACCTGAGTCAAAGCTGAATCCACAGAGACACTGTTGCGTGCATTGTGGAGAAGCTCGCTATTGACGCAGTCCTGTCAGAGACAGATGAAAGCCTTTGTAATGAAATGCTACGTAACGATGTCCACTCACTACTGGATCTGACCCTAAGACCTAGAGGATGCTCAAACAACCTAGAAACAACAGGGCTTGTCCCTGATTTTGATCCAGCCAGCACAGATGCCATAGTGGGAACACCGTAGTACACACTGAACACAGCTGCTTTCGCTGTGAAGACCCGGGACATCTGCCATACTTTTCCACGCCATCACACGCACCAACAGCCTCCCCAGACCGGACACTCAATATGGACCCAGACGAAAACAAAGTAGCAGTGGGAGGTGAGTGAGATGCTGCATTGAACATGGAGGAAGCAGAGACTGCCATCCAGACAGAGTTTGCTCGCCTACGACTTAATAGCAACTTAGATTTTGCATTCAAACAAGCCCACATCGCAAATGACTTTTACTATCTGGAGAGAGAAGACCTGAATTTTAAAACACCTCATTTTTTATTTAAGGATTGTTTTCTGTATCGGGTGATTTCTGATTACATGGGTGATGGGTGTATTGAGCAGTTGGTAGTGCCAAGTGAGCATTGGGAAAAGGTTTTAAAAATTGCTCACAGTCACGTTTTTGTCACCTCAGTGCACAAAACGCATTTTGAAACGCTTTAATTGGCTGAATATGGTCCAGGATGTGAAGCAATTTTGTAAGGCCTGTCCCGAATGTCAAATATTTCCGCTCACAGACCCATCAAGGCACCCCTTGTACCGATGCCTATTGTAGACATCCCCTTTGAGAGGGTGGGATTAGATATTGTTGGCCCGCTTCCCAAGAGTAAAAGTGGCTTTCAGTATATGCTTGTGTTAGTTGAATATGCTACAAGATACCCAGAAGTGGCCATGCAGTGGCGAGAGGATGCCCTCCCTGTTGCAAAAGCACTTTCAGAAATTTTAACACATATTGGTATCCTTCGCGAGATTTTGACTGATCAGGGTATGCCCTTTATTAGAGTTGTGTCGTTTCTAAACGAATCGATTCTTTTGAACGGCTCATAAACATGAAAAATGGGAGCCGAGTCGCAGCTGGGGGGGAGCCGTTCTTTTTTTCCTATGCGTGTTTCACACAGATGCACACAAATTAGCTCCTCCGCGAGACAGAACAGTCTTGCGGAGGAGGTGGGGCGGACCCACACAGGGGGAGGGGCGCACCCAGCAGGGGTGCTACTGCCTAACAATGATGATAGTTGTGCATGCATCCTTCACGTGAGTACTCCACCCTGCGTGCCTCTCATTGGGTAGGAGCCATAAACTGTAAATACTGAGGAGCCAGTGAGTAGGAGCGGAGCCATGACTTGTGCATGCTGCTGTCACATGCTTACTCCAGTAAAAATAAAAAAATTAAAAAAATAAAACTTGCGAGTGCCTCTCTGTCTCAGTGCCAAAGTCAGTAATAGCGGGTCGTCGAAGGAATAAGACACACACGTGAAAATGAGCCAGAGGAAAAGGAGCAGCATTTGGGTGCACTTTTCTCACAAAGAAAACAGTAAGGCTAAATGCAGAATTTGTCAGAAAGTCATTTAATTTAAGTCTGGGTCAACAAATAATTTACACAGGCATTTGAAGACTCAACACCCGTTCTTTTGAACGGCTCTTTGAAAGGAACGGATCGCCAAGATCCGGATCCCCTCAAAGAGCCATAAATCCCATCTCTATCCTTTATGTCTCACATCATGAAGGAGCTATACTAAAGCTTTGCAATTAATCAGTTACACTCTACGGTTTATCATCCACAGACAAATGGTGTGATTGAACGATTTAATAAAACCTTTAAACAGATGATTTGACAAATCACCCATGACAACCTGACCTCGTGGGATACAGCAGTTCTGTTTGCTGTTAGGGAGTCACAGGCATCTACAGGGCTGAGTCCTTTTGAGCTACTTTTTGGCCGCCGACCACGCGATATGTTAGACATTTTTCACAAAGAATGGACATTGACTCGTCTGACACCTTGAGGGGGCAGGTTTGTCGATTGAGTTGTGTCACTGCAGGAACAGATTTCCAGACTGTCCACTATTGCGGTGAAACATCTTCAGTTTAAGCAGGAGGTGCAGAAATGTGATTATCACAAGATACGAGGGATATCCAGAAAAAAAGGTTACAACAGCTGCTAAAAATCAAAAAATGAATATATTTCAACCAAATTTACAGGGTATGTTCCAAAATATGTGTTTATACTTCTTCACCAGCTTTTTTATACCCTCGTCGAATACGCTCCGCTCCACCTCTGAAAGCCACTTCTCCACTGTCTCCTTCACCTCCTCATCGTTGGAAAAACGTTTCCCACCCAAAAATTCTTTCACAATTCTTCCACAAGCTGACGATTGATCTCGGCCACGGATTTGCGACACAAAGTGAGGAACTTGATGACCGAACGAATCTTGCATCGGCGGTAGGTGGAGCAAATGGTCTCAGCAGAGGTTGACGAACTCGCTTGCTGTGATGACATTTCACAACTGACTGACGCGGTCCCGGGCTTATTTTGACCGTTAGGACCCCCCTACACGCAGGTATGCCAACCCAAAAAAAAAAATTCCCTGTACCCTCCAGGGCACTTGTAACCTTTTTTTCTGGATATCCCTCGTAATTAAACTTTGTGAGTTTAAGAAGGGGGATTGGGTGCTGGTGTTGTTTCCGTTGGATCTGCATAAATTTGGAGCTGAGTGATTGGCTCTGGCAGTCATTGAAGAGTTTGTTATCTGTGATCGAGAGGAACTCCGATGTCTTTTCGGCCATGCCTGGTCGGACAACAATTGCGGAACAAAAGATCATAATACCGCCCGGTGTTACCATACAGGTGCCCCCGTATTGCCTGTGACAAGGAAGGTGATACGTGAAACTTTCAGCAGATGCTTCAGTTAGGTGTTATTCGTCCAAGCCAAAGCAAGTGGTGGAGCCCAATCGTACTTCTCTCAAAGCCTGATGCTTCGGTTCGGGTCTGTATTGATTTTAGGTGTTTGAATAAGATTTCCACGTTTGATGCATACTCGATGCCACATGTGGATGAGCTATTGGAGAAGTTCGGGCAGGCCTCATATATTTCCACCCTAGACCTCACGAATGGTTACTGGCAGGTGCCCTTGAAGGAGTCCAGGTGCAAGAAGACCGCATTCGCCACTACGAACAGACTGTTTAAATTTACGGCGCTTCCTTTTGGTATCCATGGTGCACTGTTGACCTTTTAGCAGATGATGTACCAGATCCTGCGTCCCCATTCCACGTACGCAGGTGCCTATTTTGACGATGTTGTCATTTTCAGTAATGACTGGGAATCTCATCTCATCCATCTTGACAGTTTACAGATAGCGGGGTTGATGGCTAACCCTACTAAGTGCAAGATGGGTATGTTGGAAACCCATTAACTAGGATATTCCACGAGGAAGGGTTTGCTCAAGCATCAAACGGATAAGCTGGGGGAAGTGCTTGCATATCCACATCCTGAAACACAGAGGTAGGTTCATGCCTTCCTCTGGCTTGCGGGACTTTGTGCATCAGGCTGCCTCCCCCCCCAACTGACTTTACAAAAGGCAAAAACAATCATAGTTTTGTCTGGACCAACGTCTGTGAGAGAGTCTTCTCGGACATAAAAGCCACTTTATCATCATTCCAGGTTCTGCGCAATCCTGACTTTTTGAAGGAATTTTGTTCTGCTAACAGATGCGAGCGCTTACGGTTTAGGAGTGGTGCTCTCACAGTGTTTTGAGGAAGAGGAACACCCCATCAAGTTTCTCAGCAGAATGCTGCTACCAAGGGAGCGTAATTATTCAACTATTGCAAAGGAGTGCTTGGCAATTAAGTGGGTGGTGGAGGCCCTCCGTTACTACCTCTGGGGATGGCGTTTTACCCTGGTGACTGACCACGCCCCGCTTCAGTGGCTGTACAAACAGAAGGAAATTAACGCCTGGCTCACTTGGTGGTCTATTAGCTTGCAGGCTTTTGCTTTTGATGTTCGACACCGGTGTGGACAAAGCTAAGAGGGGAGGGGGTGTGAGGATTCTGAACTCTTTTTGGAGCCCCCCCCCCCCCCCACTCAACAGGATGGCATGCCAAAGCGTGCCTGCCGTGTCTGTTAAGGACTGCTTGTATGTTGCCGAGGCAACCACAGGTTCGCAGTGCAGCAGAAGAGTGGCACGGAAACAACTACAAACCGATTGAGATCACACTATACGTGCCTGTCGCCAATTGGTGATGGAAGGGACATTATAACGGCAGGGAACAGTATAACTTGGCCACTAACCTGGCCCTGACTATGCCCGTTTGCTGTGTCTGTGTATAGGAGAATAGTAGCTCCCACTGCAATAAATAACTGTGCTGTTCCTGTTTCAAGCTGAATAAAGTTGGTTTTGCTAAAGTACTGAGACTCAGCCTTGTGTTTTGGGGTGAAATACAGTGACTCATGTGTCACAATATATATGCATTTATATATACATTTCTATTGGTCTTTGGTCCCATTATTTGACATCAGCATCCCTGCTCTAAGGGACATGTGCCATTAAACATTGAGAAATAAGGAAAAGGAACATAAATTATATAGCCTAGATGGTGCTTAATGCTGCTCATGTCTTCTAACACCCTATCTAATATAATTATCTTTAATATTTGTGTAATTGGGTTGACTCATTTGTAGTGACACTTTCTTTAAGGCTGATAATTTGCACACTTTTCACTTTCTGGCTTTCCAAGTGCTATCATGTTCTACACATATTATTATGCACCCTCCAGTGATTTAATTTTCACCACGCTTTTTTGTCAAATAGTGCATTGGTTCATAGAGTCAGCTCACAGAAGGGTGTCATCGTTTTAACTTAACACTACAAATTGCTTTTCCTAAGCAAAACCCTAAATGTTTATAAGCATAATGATTATTTTTTACACAATTTATGCTCTTAAGGTTGATCAAAAATGTTTTGTATATTTGGAAAGCTGCAAAACACTGAGTTGGCTACAAACAGGACTTTCTTATGGGACTAATATAAATCCAGGCTAATTCTTACTTCAGCAGTACAGGCCACTATGCTTTTCCTAGTATTCCAACTCTAGACAATCAGGGCATCTTTTCTACTGGTGTTTAATGATCAAAGTAAAAGATTATTGGTTGTTGTTCTGATGTGAAATTTTGCATATAAGTTAATAAATATTTTGTATGTCTTTATTTGTAACTTAGACAAAGCAATGTAATATTAGTGTTACATTATTGATAATAACAGCTATGGTTTGATGGTTAAGTACCCCTTCCCCCCTTTTAGGAATGAGTCTCTTAGTAATTTTACGACAGGGTTGGGGGGAATTGCCTAAAACAAGTTTGGTAAATGATTCTCTGCAGGACTGTCAGTCAAACTCCACAGGAAAGCCAGACTGCCTAGCTGCCAAGTTTTACCTTAACAAATGGTTTTGGGGGCAGGTGTGAGGGTATTCTGTCCCCTCATTGGTCTGAAGAATGGCTGTTTGGAACTGGCTTGTATCAGAAGCTTTTAAGTACCATGATGTCCTATTGGCTGTAGGGGTTGGACAGAAAACCTATAAATTTGCTTGCTTTACCTTGCTCTTTCTCTCTTACCAAACTGATGAAAGACCACTTCACACCATGAACTGAGAAAGACAACACAATGAAGAGCACAGCTTGGCAGCCATACTGAGACAGGCATGTGGCCTGTTCTGAAGGAAGCTGACCACAAATGATGTCTTAAGTGGAGACATTTTAAGTAACTAACAAGTCTGTGTGCCGCCTGAAACTACACATCAACATTTATCTGGTTGTATGGTTGCCAAAATTCAAATGTACTTGCATATTGTTATTATTTATGAATATTATCAATAATACATTTTTTTAAATTGTAACTTAACTCCTGCTTGTCTTTTACTACACCTAATTACCTAAGGTTATAGATGTAGAAGGGAAGGTGGGGAGAAGTTATATGGTACAATACCTTAGAAACAGTGGCAAGTCTGTGAGATTTGAGGCATTCTGATAAAGGCTACATATTAATAAAGCAAAAGAGGAAAGTAGATTAATATAATACTCTACCAAGACAAAACACTTGTTATTCAAGATTATGCAGGAGCGTCCATTTATAGAATTCTTTGAACAGTTTTCAGTCACCCAGTTTGTCTAATGTCATGGTTCCACATTCTTCACTCCAACTTCAAGTATTAACCTTGCAGGCTTTCTCAACCCTAGGTTCTAGATTTGTGCTCAGAATCTTCAGTGAATTGCCAACACTAAATTGGACCTTGTAAGTTTGTGGTGAATGTGTGTGTGCGTGTGTGTGTGTGAATAGATTCTCCATTGATGGACTGGTGCCCTGTCCTGGGGATTGCACCTGCCTTGTGGCTGGGATTGGCTCCAGCCCCCTATCACCCTGCCCAGGATTGAGTGGGCTTAGAAGGTTGTATGGTATAGTATGTTCAGAATTTTCAAGACCTAGTAAAATGCCTTCAGTCTGTATCTATGTAGGCTCCTAATCACAATGCACACACTTACATTCAAGCATAAATACAGTACAATGAGCCCTATGGGCTCTAATAACTATAGACATACAAATATAATAGTCATAATTTTTCATTTGAATTGCACATTTCAAATGGCCCAATGTGCTTTCCATCTTCTGACATGTAAAATATATAAAATACCCCTGGCATGTAAAATATATATAAATAATATGTTGATAAAATTAAGGGTTTCGAAAGATCTATATAGAATCAAATGTACATGAAATGGCTAAAGGAAGATGGTTAGAAGGCAATAAAATGAGAGCTAAAAACATTAAAAGCCAAAAAGCCTTCTGATAAAAACAGGTTTTAAGCTGTCTCTACAAAATCTCTTGAGAAAGTTTCTTACCCAATGAACATAAAGGCTGCCTCCCAACTTTTGCTATTTACATATAAGAAAATGGAACCCAGCATGATTTGAACAATGATCATTGCTGCACTGGTGCATTTATTAAAATTTTTCATGCATACTCATGTCTTTTACTAAATGTAGTGTAAAAAGAAGCAAGACTTTGATAAAATGTACTCTGAAATTGTTTTAGTTAATGTGGGACTTTCAGGATCAATCACTGCCTATGTGGGGTCTGCACATTCTTTCCAGGTTTTCAAGGTTTTATACTGCATATTCTAATGTTCCTCCTACATCTAACAGACACATGTTAGTTTACATGATAACTCTGTACTCGCCCCATGTGATTGAGAACATTTGTGTGTGTTTGAGTGTGAGTGGGCTCAGGGAGGAGACTGCCTCCCCCTTTAGGGTCAGTTCATGGTATATATTGCTGTGGCCACTGTTCTCTTGTAAAAGTTAGCTGACATAAAAAACTGCATCCAGTTTCAATTAAATCATCTCCAGTGGAAAGAAATGATGACAGTGGCGACAAAGAATTACAAGCCATCATATTGGCACCAGAAGAATATTAGCAATGGTTTGACAGAACCGAAAAACACTTTGTAATATTATCAACTGTGCAGTACTCAGCAGTGCTGACTCAATTGTTTCTTGTCCTTTTCTCACTTTTTCATGTACAGTCATGGCCAAAAGTTTTCAGAATGATATAAGTACTGGTTTTCACAAAGTTTGCTGCTTCATTGTTTTTAGATCTTTTAGTCAGTTGTTTTTATGGTATACTGAAGTATAATTACAAGCATTTCATAAGTGTCAAAGGCTTTTATTGACAATTACATTAAGTTTATACAAAGAGTCTTTGCGGTGTTGGCCCTTCTTTTTCAAGACCTCTGCAATTCGCCCTGGCATGCTGTAAATCAACTTCTGGGCCAAATCCAGCCTGATGGTATCTCAATCTTGCATAATCAATGCTTGGAGTTTGTCAGAGTTTTTGTTTGTCTACCCGTCTCTTGAGGATTGACCGCAAGTTCTCAATGGGATTAAGGTCTGAGGAGTTTCCTGGCCATGGACCCAGAATTTCGATGTTTTGTTCCCTGAGTCACTAAGTTATCACTTTTGCCTTATGGCACTGTGCTCCATCATGCTGGAAAAGGCATTGATGTCACCAAACTGTTTTGGTACCATTGTTTACTCATGGCTGTGTTCGTAGGCAAAAGTGTGAGTGAGCCCACTCCCTTGGCTGAGAAACAACCACACACATGAATGATCTTAGGATGATTTACTGTTGGGATGTCACAGGACTGATGGTAGTGCTTACCTTTTCTTCTCCAGACAATCTTTTTTCCGGATGCCCCAAACAATCGGAAAGGGGATTCATCAGAGAAATTGACAATCCCTGTACCTTTTGCAGAATATTAGTCTGTTCTGATGTTTTTCTTGTAGATAAGTGGGTTCTTTCCTGCCCTTCTTGACACCAGACCATCCTCCAAAAGTCTTCGCCTCACTGTGTGTGCAGATGCACTCACACCTGCCTCTGCACTGGTGGTGCCTAAGAACACAGCCATGAATAAAGAATGGTACCAAAACATCCTCTGATAGCAACTTCTCCCCACCATCCAAAAACAGTTTGGTGACAAACAATGCCTTTTCCAGCATGATGGAACACTGTGCCATAAGGAAAAAGTGATAACTAAGTGACTTGGGGAACAAAACATAGAAATTTTGGGTCCATGACCAGGAAACTCCCCAGACCTTAATCCCATTGAAAACTTGTGGTCAATCCTCAAGAGGCAGGTGGACAAACAAAAACCCACAAATTCTGACAAACTCCAAGCATTGATTATGCAAGAATGGGCTGCTATCAGTCAGGATTTGGCCCAGAAGTTGATTGACAGCATGCCAGAGCTAATTGCATTGGTCTTGAAAAAGAAGGGCCAACACTGCAAATGTTGACTCTTTGCATAAACTTAATGTAATTGTCAATAAAAACCTTTGAAACTTATGAAATGCTTGTAATTATACTTCAGTATACCATAGAAACATCTGACAAAAAGATCTAAAAACACTCAGGCAGCAAACTTTGTGAAAACCAATACTTGTGTCATTCTCAGATCTTTTGGCCATGACTATAGCTCATTGTCCTTAGAAGGTTGGCTCTCTGTAGTTACATGTGTTGGAGGTCTTGCAACCAAATGAGGCTTGCCCTTTTTATGGACCTCTGTCCCAGTGGCAACCAATATGCTCATTTGAATGACCATATTCTCCTTGCTTTATTGATCCTTATAAAATAATTTAAAAAATGGGACTTGTCTTGTATCTGGTAGCCCGTTGGTCTTTGCTGGCATCTAACCAGTCACATATAGCCAGCATATTATTGATCACTGCAGACTTTTTTGGTAAAAAGAAAAAATACAGAGTGTGAGTGTTTTATTAGGAATATCAACATATAAACTCCATTTTTACTCAGAGAACAAATTGGTTTAGGAAATAAAGACAGCAATGTGGTCAAAGCATGTCATTATAATTCTCATCTCTATTGCTTTCTCTTGCTTTTTGTCTCCACTCCCTGTCTTCATGAGGTGGAGTAAAAAAAAAAAAGAAATGTAACCTGTAGTGCACCACCAGAGCAGTTGTTCTTAAAGAAAATAATTCATGGTTTAAAAACATTCACTAAAACTAACTAAGTACTCTGAGGTGAAAAAAAAATCAACATAAATCTTTCTTTAACAGAACATTCCTGTAACATGCATTTCAATTCAACCTGTAGGATTACAGGTAATTGTATTTAAGTAAGTAGCTAAAATATACCGGGCCCAATCACCATTATAATATAGTTATTTGTGAAGGCCGAAAAATCACCATTTCAAACAATATGCACTTAAATGTTCCCAATATAACATGTACTCTTTTAGCAGTTTTTCACCTTCATATATTTCAATAGAAATGCTACAAAGTTATACAGAATTTAAGCTGTTTACTTCAAGCAAATGATCACTTTATTCTTGATTCAGGGATTGCTGAATGAGACAAAAAATATATATCCCATTATCTTAAAGCTTTCCTTATGTTTGAGCTGGTAATAATTATTGAACGACATACTTGACAGAGCTGTACCTTTCTGGGAACCAGACTTTCCATACTTCTAGGGACTACAATACAAATTTTAAAATATCAGGCATTTTTTACCATTTGATTATTACAATATATAGCATTTCAATTAATTGTAACACATTACAATTCAACAAAAACTACACATAACCATAAATACTGTATGCTGACCTGCAAATTCAATTAAAGTTATCTAATTCCACCAGTGAAATTAATCTTGCTGTTCTCTATCTCCTCTGTAATTAATGAAAGCAGAAATGATTGTCATTTAATAAATCTGTGAGGCCACACAAAAACCCGATTATCCTCTGTCCCTATAGTGCCATATATACAACACAGAGCTATGAAAGGACACACGTGAGTAAGAATAAGAATTTTTATGTTGATAATCAAGAAGCACTACCTGTGCTCCCTTGCTGTGTAAAAATCGAAGATAGCTCTCTTGGCTGTAATAAAACAATTCAGAAATAAGTTGATGAATGCTGATAACTGTTTTTGCTTTTCGAAAAGCTTGAAAACTTAATCGATTTTACACAGGTTTTAATCCTGGCTTTCCAAAGTAAGAGACGACACAACCATCTCTTAATCTGTGCTTAAATCAGGTAATTACAATTGCAGTTAATTTTATGAATACAATGTTTTACAATACACATACCAACTCTGGACATAAACAACTGAACTGGATGAAATCAAATGCTTTTCCAGTGGCTATACAGAGGGCATACTAAAGAAGTCAAAGCAAGTCATTATTTTTAAGCAGCCACTACATCTTACTACTACCATAATGTCTTCAACATTCTATGGGCATTAAAATCCCAAAGTCCAGGCTGTCAATCTGCTTCTGCAGATCCTGTCATTTAAAATGATTGATTAGTAAAGGAGCTTTGTATGTTTCAACTGTACTAGCAAAACGTGTTTAGCTTTACATTACCTCGCTCTGTGGCTACTTCCAGATACCTGGGATAAGTATAGAGGCAATTTTCCTAAAGATAATTTGTTTTTGTCAGTATCCATTTTCAAATTAATGTATATTAAAAATAAAGTTGATTTGAACTTTACAGATGGAATATCATTATAGCACTGGACTAATAATATTTATTTCTGAAAATATGACTATTACAGTTTTTCTCAAATGCTAAAACACAAAAGCCAATCCTCTAAACCAAATGACCAGTTGTCCAAACACATTTACTAAATCTAGCCATCATTTTCCAATATCATAAACACATTTCACATGATTACACAATTCACAAAACACAATCCTCCGTTCTCATAAATCTAAACACATTTTTCTTTGCTAAAACACAAGTTGCAAAGAACTCTGCTCATATTCTCAAATGAAAGCTCATGTGATGCAAAATGCTTGCCACAGTCAACAATATTTGAACACAATGAACACACCTGGCGTCATTCATTACACACAACGACTCAAAATTGAAGACACTTGTTGCTAATGCAGTGACCACATGTATAAAAGCAAGTTCAGAGTGCACAGTTTGCTGAAGATTCCAAACAAACACAATGGATGAAGGCAGAGTCAGGGGAAGAGGAATTCGAGTCAGAGGAGGGAGAAGAGCTGGCCATGGAAGAAGAGGAGCAGGCCAACGAGGAAGAGGAGTTCAAATCAGAGGAGGAAGAGGAGCAGGCCAACGAGGAAGAGGAGGAGGCCAACAAGGGAGAGGAGAAGGTCCAGGAGGGAGAGCAAGACAACCTCGCATCATCATTATGGACGAGATGTGAGCAACAGTCATTGACCATGCCATTGTCCATGGCATGACAATGGCTGAAGCAGGACTAAGAGTCCGTCCAAACCTGAGTAGATTCACCGTGGCCACCATTATCAGGGCATTCAGACAACACAACAGGTATTGTACTCTATTGCTTTCTTTGTCAAAATACAGTTTTACAAGCCTGTGAAAGTAGTCTATTGGTTTCAAATCTATTGTTATTGTAAAACATGTCAATTGACAACACATGTTTCTTTCTTTAGAGTTGAAAGAATGCCACATAGAGGTGGGAGGGTTGCCATATTTACAGCGGCACAAGAAACCCTCATTGTGGATATGGTTCGTGAGAACAACCTCATCAGACTCCGGGAGATCAGAGACAAAGTCATTGCCGATAATGTCAACTTTGAGAGCATTGATGATGTCAGCTTGGCTACAATAGACCGAGTTCTCCGGCGCCAAAAGATGAGGATGAAACAGGTCTATAGGGTTCCCTTTGAGCGCAATTCTGCGCGACACAAAGACCTACGTTACGAGTATGTGCAAGTAAGTATACATCCATGTTCACAGTACAGTTAGTGGACATACTGTGTTGCTCAGTGGCCTACATTACTTCTGGAAAATACTGTGCTACCTGATTGACTGTTGTTCTGAACACCTGTGCACTTTCACATTTTCACAGAGGATATTACAGTTGGACGCGATGGCCAGACCTCATGAGTACCTCTTCCTGGATGAGGCTGGCTTCAACCTGCAGAAACAAAGGCAAAGAGGCCATAACATCATTGGCCAAAGAGCCATCACTGAGGTTCCTGGCCAATGGGGGGGGTAATATTACTCTTTGTGCAGCCATGGGTTCGGAGGGGCTTGTCCACCGGCATGCTGTCCTTGGGTCTTACAACACCCAACGTCTCCTCACCTTCCTAGAGGAGCTAAAAGACATCCTCCTGGACCGCCAACATCACATTTATGTGATCATTTGGGACAATGTCCGCTTCCACAGAACAAACCAAATCAGAGAGTCGTTCACCACCAACAGTAACCACTTTTTAAACGTCTGTCTGCCACCCTACTCCCCTTTCCTGAACCCTATAGAGGAGTTCTTCTCATCGTGGAGATGGAAGGTTTATGACAGACAACCATACACTAGAGAGAACCTCCTAAGGGCAATGGAGCTGGCCTGTGTTGACATCCCAGTGGAGGCCTTCCAAGGATGGATTCGCCATTCCAGGGTGTTTTTCCCGCGGTGCCTGGCAAGAGACAATATAGCCTGCGATGTGGATGAGGTGATGTGGCCCGATGCAGCTCAGCAACATGATGCCGCACAGTGATTGTGGTGTGTGTGTGGTGTGAATAAAGTAAATAAAAAAACTTCACACCCTGATCATGTTTTCAAGAGTACTGTTGTGTGCAATAGATTCTGTTTTTGCATTGAGTTGTGTTACAGTAGTGTACATGCAGAATTTTCTATAGATTTATACTCTTCATATGAAACTCACAAATCTAAATGCCTAATCCTCTGCAGAGATCTAAGAAGATCCTTTACTGTAAAGTTTCTAAAAATATGCATTGGCAGTTATGAAACAAAGAACCTTCTCACAAATTGAGCATTGTGTTTTCAATTGTTTTGCTGTAGTGTGTAATGATGTGTATACTGTTTACATTTTTGAAAGCTTCGAGCTGCTCTTTTGGTGTGAAAGTTTGAGTTTTGAAGTGAGAAGGCGTGGTTGTGTTTATGTAGCTTTAGAAAAGGGTGTTGTGTTTAGACATTGGGGAACATGGAGGAAACGTTTGTGCAATGTGTTTTAGCATTTGAGAAAAACTGTAAATACAATAATTTAATCACTACCAAATTTTTAAAGAAACAAAAATATATGTGAGGGACTGACTATGGCCTCACGTACGAGATCACAGCACAACATTAGCAATATTCCAGAACCTTAAAGATATTACTGGTATTTTACCATGATTAAGGTGGTATTACTATTACTACTACTATTATTACTACTATTTTACCATGATTATTGATTTCCATTATTAAGGTGATAAAAGGTGAAAAAGTAAACAGTATACTATTTTGTCAAAGATAATCCTGTTGACTGCAAGTTAAAAGTGTCAAACAATCAAAGTACATAAATTATCAGATGTACTCCTGAGAATTTCACATACCTTCATGAATCACAACTGTCCTTTTGTGGCTTTGTAAGTGGCTCCTGATGTCAGCATAATTACTTATTTTGCAGCAAAATGGACAAGAGTACTCCTGAGCACTGAACAAACCTGTTGGTTCCTTTAAAGACTTAAATATACTTATGCGTCTCTGATAAAGGTAAGAGAAATATAAAGTTATTATTTATATCAATATAAAAATCCTGAGGGGTGGTAAGCATTAAAGTGTTAAATATTGTTTTAAAAAAATTGTTTGGAAAAAATGTTGGAAAAACTATTGCTAATTACAGAATTAGTGTTTGTTACATAATATTATTAATACAACAGAAGAATCATATGTGTTTATCCTTTTAAAGGCATTATTCAAATTAAATGTATTTGTGAAAGTTGTGGAAAGCAGCCCGAACACAGACAGACGGACATCATTTCAAGTCCAACACGTTTATTTACACAATAAGTAGTGCACAAACCCAGTGCCGCAGCACCAATCACCCCAACAGTCCAGGCCTCTGTCCACAATGCCTTTCCTTCAGACCGCCTCCTTCTCTCTCTATCCAGACCTCGTCCTCTTCCACCCGACTTCAGCCCTGAATGAAGGGAGGCGGCCCCTTTTATGTCCCCCCGGATGTGCTCCAGGTGTGCTCCGTCAATCTTCCACCGACACGCCCCAGTGTGGCGGAAGTGCCGGCTGTATCCCCGGAAGCACTCCGGGTGTCCCTGATCCTCTTCCCCCCACCACTTCCTGGTGTGGTTGAAGTGCTGAGGTCCAGGGCTCTCTAGGCATTGGGGCGCCCCCTGGCAGTGACCACAACAACATTTATTTATATAGCACATTTTCATACAAAAAAATGTAGTTCAAAGTGCTTTACAAAATGAAGAATAGAAAAATAGAAGACACAATAAAAAATAAAAATAAGTCAACATTAATTAACATAGAATAAGTAAGGTCCGATGGCCAGGGTGGACAGAAAAAACAAAAAAAAAAACTCCAGAGGCTGGAGAAAAAAAATAAAATCTGTAGGGATTCCAGACCAAGAGACCACCCAGTCCTCTCTGGGCAAACCACGGGCCCCTACAGGGTTGAGCTTCAAAGCTCTGCACCCGTGGCCCCCAAAGCAACCAGGGCGGTTGCTCCCTCATGGTCTGGAGAAGGCGCAAGCCCTCCTCCGGTCCTCCTGGGCGTCCTGGCTGGGTACCACCCCAGCCGCATGCCACAAAGTGAACAAATGTAGAGAGTGCCATGGTTCAATGTCATGATGCACTGCAATAAATATTTTAGAACATTTTCCAATATCACTGTAAAACCAAAGACAAAATATCAATATTTAATCATTACACAAGTGTAGAATTAACACAGCAATATAATGTGAAGAAAATGTATCCTCATATAAGTGGAGAAATAAGAAGACAGATTGTAGCATGATTACAGAGACAAGGGCATGCAACCTCAGTAAAAATGCAAAAACTTTAAAGAGGCAAATATAGAAGATGGTCTTGTTATCATGAGGTTTAACAAAAAGAAAAATGACAGATTCAAGGTAAGCAATGGAGATGTCCAATTATTAGTTATGAGGCTGAGTTGATACTTATTTCTATTTATCGGATTTGCTTTTACAATTTCAGGTTTTCAGAGAGCTAAATCCTTTACAGAATGCCAGTCCATCATAAGTAAAACTCATGTACACACAGGTTTGCGAACTATCCTAACATGAACTGATCTGGCACACACTCTTACAAAAAAAAATTGAAACTTAATTATGTTATGAAGCTTTTTAACTAATATTTTTTATCAAAGTTAACAAATTGTGGGGTATTTCTGAAATCAACACTAAAAACTTTAACACCCATTTTGAAATAAAAAAGTTTATTTCTAATTATATATCCAATTTTCAAACCCACTTTACCTGGTATATTACTAGTGTTCAAAATTGTGAAATGTTTTAATAAAGTTGACTCAGAAGAATTTATTTAAAAATTTAATAAAGTACTTAAAAACATCTAAATGAAGGGGAAGTGCATTCCACACAGAAGTTACTTCTTTGCAGGACTTTAGAACAAAGTATTTATTCATGAAGTTGAAATGGAAACATTGACAACTTATAGAAAGTACTTGCAGAAGACATTGGGATGGCTTAGCTATTATGTAATCAAACAAACAGTATGGACTGGTCTCTTCTTGTTTGCTAAATGTCTTATGGAAAATGTTAGGTTAGGTTAGGTTAAAATGATTTATCCATATAATAAGAGACGTGTGTCACGTCTCTCAGAGCTATCTTATTGGTCAGTTTTGTTGTGGTTGCTTAGTCAAATACAATTCAGACAAGAAGTGGCTGGCAAGCAAAGATGCAGGAGGATGACTGAGTGGCCTGCAAACACAGGGAGAATTTTGCAAGAATACTAATGTTATTTAAATAGTGGGTAATGGCAACCATCTGGTGGTAGTCAAAAAGCACCCAAAAGGTGAGCAACATGTCTCTAAATGACAGTCCAAGAAGCAGGCTTTACATAAATGCAACTGAAAGATGAAATGCCAGGCAACATGGGATGAGAGGCATAAAGATACCAAAGGAAGGCGTAGGACAAACACTGAGTGTATATGTAAGGTGAGAGATTTCAAATATTTTTTAAATTATTCCATTACTTGTTTTCAACAAGTAGCATAACAAGTTCTTTATAATATGTCTAGCTAAATGTGTGACAGTTGCTACATTTACAATCAACTTGAATTTTCTGCCAGGTAAACATAAAGGTGGAATTGCCAAAACACATGATAAATGATTAATAAAGATTTACTAAAGGAGAGTTAGCTGACATATTCAAATTCAATTTAGAAAGATGTTTCTCAGGAAAAATTAGATGGAAGTAAATTGAAAATAGAACCATATTTGAAAAATTTCCAACCTAAAGATTTAAGAAAAAAATATGCTCTTTCTTATCATTATATTTCTTCACATGATATGGTACTGCATTGGTGTGAACATAATGTTATTCATTTCAGCATGCCAGTTGTTTCAGAATATTGTATTTCAGAGGAATGTAATTAATATGTAATTACTAATTTGTAAAGTTAAAATTTCATTTTACTTGTGGACTCATTTCCACACTCTGAGTCTGCACTCAATGAAGAGCACTATACAAAAATAAACTGAATTGAATTGAAGAAGAGTGTACTTGTATGTCATCCAGCGATGTAATCTGCTGCAGTGCATCAAAATGAGAATCATCTGTGCTACATTGTGAAAAGTTCATTTGATCCAAATCAAAAACATGGGCATTAATCCTTTCTTGATCTAATGCCACCAGTACCTTTTGATCCAGATTGAAAATTTGAGTGTACATGTGCCTAATGACCATGAAAAATGAGAAAAAAAGCATCACACAGTGCAGAATGTATTTTTCTGATTGCCAAAAGAAAATTTTACTTGCCATTTATTTTTTATCGTATTATAAGCTGTAAAGTTGTTGCTGTCGGAGCTTCGGCTTTGTGAAATATTTATCAAACAGCCATTAAATCAGTTTTACAGTCATATCTTCAAAATATCTCCTCAATCTCAAAACCATGGGGAATCTCTCTCCGGGCAATGCAATGCAAGACTAGCTTCATCCATTATTAAAATCAATTGCAGGCCACATCTACTTTCAAAGCTATTTATTTATTTATTTTGTTAGTTATTTTTAATCTTTCAATTTTAATTTCTTAAAAAGGTTTATTGATGTGGCATCATTATTATTATTATTGTAATATTATTTATTTTCAATTAGGTGTCTTGATCTAGACAGCGTATAAACTTTGCTAATTATTTAAATAAATAAATAAAATTAGACAAAAGTGACCATGAAAAAAGAATACATTGAAAACGTAACATAATACATTTAAAAATATCAATCAAATTACCAGTATTTCTAAAAGTATAGTGTGCAATATAGGAATGCCTAGTAATTATTCTTGTGAATGTAGTTTTTTTTTTTCGATGACCCTCACTTAGTGCTGTGAGAGTGTCAGTGCTACCTCTGAGCATGTGAAGTTGTGATGGCAGAATAGTCTTTACACACCTCGAGGGACGTGTCACAGTTTTTAACACAGCTCTATTTGAAAGATTTATGGCATGATTTTTCTATAAATCTTTCTGTTAAACAGTCTATCTTAACAGAGGCTTTAAAAAGCATTTTTTTCTCCGTCTTTCAGTTTGCCTCTGGATTTCCCTTAGGATCCAATTAGAGTTAATAGGGTATAGCTGATTGATTATGTCCAAAGGCTGTGCCACATTCATGGTAATTTCCTTTTTTTTTTTTAAATTGGTTACATTTCTTTTTTCAGTGTATTCTTGAAACTGAGTTTATTGCAAATCCTGGAGCGATGACAAAGCATGTTAGTATATTTTGAAATTTCTGTGACCATTTAATAAAATTTACTGACTATAATACAAAATTAATGAATCTTATAAAATGCTCTTAATCCAATTCATTCATAAGTTCTTTTTCATAAAAGTGATTTATCAGACAATACTGCACTATTATGTCTGCATTAAAACTAAGTTACTGGAGGTCCTTCTGTCAATAGAATGTTATGTGGCTGAATAAAATAACCAAGGAGAATGGGAAGAATTATTTCAAAAAGGAGTTGTTCATTTTGATCACCTGAAAAAGAACCTTTTTTAGTTATAAATAAATCATTTCCCAGAGATGTTTTCATTGGAGTTATTTTACTTTCTGTCCAAATATATAGTGGCCTGGTGTGAGTGGCTATGACAGCAGAAAAATTCATTCCAGCATGTCCCAGAGTCACATTGATAGCTCCTGAAAAGCATTGTAAGAGACTGTCACCTCTACTGAAACTAATCATAACTCTCCCTTATACTCCAGGTATAGCAGACATATGTCCAAACAAATCAAAAACAGACTGACAAAGTTGCAAGCCAGCTCTCAACAGTTATGCTGTTTGACAAAGAAATGTTAAATTATCCTTAGCATATTCTAACGAGCTAAATGCACTTATTAAATAATAATTGTCATCACTACCAGTGAATGCTACAAGTGTTAGCAATCACCATCAACTTCTACTGTCTTCTGTCACACTCTTTGGGATTATCAAGACCACGGAAAAGGTGTCAACTCCTTTGTGAGGCACATATATATTATTTTTTTCTGAAAGTCTTGGCCATTATTCTTAAATCATTATTAGGCTTGTCAGAGCTGGCCATTTGCCACACAATCCTCACAAAGTCAATAAAGAGTTGGCAGACAACTGCCCTCTCCCCTGGTTAAAAACAGCTCTAGGATGCCTGCTATAATACAATGAGTCAGAAAATTTCAAGGTACATAAAACCCAAACAAAAAAAACTAAATAACTTGTGCGTCTTGTAGTAGTGTGTTAAATCATTTATGTATACTGTATCAACAACATTTTGTGCAAAAGATACTTTGGTGGTCAGAAAAGTGTTTAACATTACTGTCTCGTGGGCTGAGCATCCTGGACTTGAATCTCATATTAGTAGTATTCTGCATGGGTTTTCTTGTTGGTATCCCTGCTTTCCTTCCACATTTCAAAGACTCAAATATAATTTTAACTGATGATTCTAAACCTGTTTGAAAATGCACAGAAAAATCTTCACTGTTAACTCTGATACTGTTAAACCTAAAGATAATATTGTGTATGTGTGAACAGTCTTTTCATAAATACACTTTTTATTAATTTGATTAAAAGAGAATGTATTTCCAAAGGGAGTGTGAGCAGATAATATTAAATGCAAAGTTGACCAGAATAGTCTGTTACTGTTTAAAATAAATTGATAGAGTATGGCTGCATAGAAATTGAAATGCTTTGTCTCATAAACTGATTTAATCTATTCATTACTTGTGCTTTATGAATGCTACACTGGGGATTGCAAAAAACTATTGAAATTGAACATAAGAACATTTTAAACAGGAGCAGGCTTTTTAGCCCAATTTAGATCTTTATTTCTTGTGCACTTGGCAGTTTCCAAAACATTTTTGAGTTATTATCTGAAGGTCTGAAAGGTATTGCTTTTAATAATGGTGAAACTAAAAAAAGTATTTGCTACTGTTTACTATTTATTGTATTAACATCCTATGACTTTTTACTTTTAGTATTTTTTGAATGTGTATTCTGTGCATTGATCAAATCCTTCCACTGCTTCTTGAACACTGTTGGGTGGTCAAGATTTTTGGGTGCTGATCACGAATATCACATCAAAATTTACGCATCACGTACCGTTTCAGTTTTGTCATAATTTTTTCTTATATTTGTATCCAAACATTTTCGCTCCCATAAGTGACTTATCAACAAATTTATGTGCAGCCTGGGCATGTCCAGGCATGGAATCAGGCCAGGTTGGAAGCTGTTCTATGGAAGTTGACATCCTGGGCAGGTCTGTCTCAGCATGCTATAAAGGTGGCGTGCATACACCGATCCTGCTCATTTGGTTTATATAGGTAGTCAGTGTGTATGCATAGTATCAGTATAGTAAAGTATAGTATTTGTAGCAATATAACAGTAAGTAAGCTTGATGCTATAGACGTTTTGGTGTTGGGCGATATGTCTCATCAATGTCGTAGCAGTCGTGATACATTCTGCTATATCTGTGGTGAATATACACTTGTGCCTCAGAGACGTTGGATGACTGCTCTTGTGAAGAAAGCTTATCATCTGTATTTCGGCTGCAAAATTGGTGATCAAGACAAGGAATAGGCGCCTCACATTTACTGTGCGACATGTGCTGTCAGTCTGAGAGCCTGGCTCAGAGGCACTCGAAAGATGATGCCGTTTGCTGTTTCAATGATATAGCGAGAACAGAAAGACCATGTGACGGACTGTTACTTGTGTTTGACTAATGTGTCTGGTTTCTCTGCCAAAAACAAGAAGTCAATTGAATATCCTAATCTGCCTTCAGCAATGAGACCCGTTACTCATGACGACAGTCTTCCAATTCCAAAACCAATAGATGATTGGACCTTAGACAAACCAGATGAAGAAACTGCAATGCAGGGTACTGACAGTGACATTGACCCGGATTTTAAACTGTGCTCATCAGGCAATCCACATCTGATAACACAGTCCGAATTGAACCATTTGGTCAGAGATTTGGGTCTGTCAAAAGCAAAAGTCGAGCTGCTGGGTTAGAGACTGCAGGAATGGTGTTTGCTGTCACCAGGTACGAAAATCTCTGTTTTTCGAGGCCGACATTATGATATAACCAAATTTCTTGCGCAAGTCGACAGACTCTGTTTCTGTTGTGACATTGAAGGATTCTTCTCGGCCTTGGGTTGTGATCACAACCCGGAAGAGTGGCGTCTCTTCATTGATTCGTCAATATTAAAGCTGTTCTGCTACACAATGGCAATGTTTATCCTTCAGTACCTGTTGGTTATGCAGCACACATGAAAGAAACATATGAGAATATGGAACTGAAGCACATCCAATATAACAGGTACAACTGGAATATCTGTGGAGTTCCTCGGCTATACAAAGTACTGTTATTTTATCTGTGAATGGGACAGCCATGCCAAAGACTCACACTATTCTCAAAAGAACTGGCCACTCCGTAATATGTTAGTTCCAGGACAGAAAAATGTGGCACATGAATCACTTGTCGACCCAGCAAAGATATTTTTGCCTCCTCTTCACATAAAACTGGGACTCATGAAGAATTTCGTGAAAGCACTGAACAAGGAAGGCGAAGGTTTTCGTTATTTAAGACAGATGTTCCGAAGAATAACTGATGCCAAAATCAAAGAGGGCATTTTCGTTGGCCCCCAGATCAGACATGTTATGAGTGACAAGCGGTTTGAAGATCTGTTAGTGGGGCTGGAAAAAATTGCCTGAAAAGCCTTCAAAGATTTTGTTGACAATTTTCTGGGCAATTACAGAGACCCAAACTACATTCAGCTGATAGACAAACTTCTCAAAGCATACAAGACAATGAAGTGCAATATGTCACTCAAGATTCATTTCCTCCACTCACACTTGGACTTCTTCCCCGCAAATCTGGGTGTTGTCAGTGACGAACACAGTGAAAGGTTTCACCAGGACATTGCTACGATGGAGAAATGATACCAGGGCAACTGGAATCCGTCAATGCTTGCTGACTACTGTTGGACACTGCAACGTTATGCACCAGACATTGAATACAAAAGAAAATCAGAAGCAAAACACTTTTAATTCTGTTGAATTTAGTAGCTTATGTGAAACATAAACGTTGACTAAATACGTTATTGTCAGCAAACATATATATGTCTGTTTCTCAGAGTTCCTACATGAAGCAGGAAAACAAAAACTATATTTGTGCAAAACCAGTAGGTACCTGTAATCAGCAAAAACTTTTCAGGAAGCAAAACTTTTAAAAAAAATTGTGCAGTGATCAGTGTATTTTGTATGAATTTTCTCTTATATATATATATTTTTTTTAATTTTAATATTTTTGGATTGTGTTTACTGTTCATTGACTAAATCCTTTGCTTATCAGTTAATTTTGTATGACTATTATCTCATAATTAATTAATTATTTATTTTTGTAATTATTATAGCAGATTAGATTTAAATAGACTATGATTGTTTTCCTCTAGAGCATACTAATTAGGAACAAATTTCACTGAATAACCAGAAGAACTGTACTGGAATGGGAGCTTCCATCTTATTTGCCACTAAATGCCAACATTGACAATATGCAAATATAGGTTTGAGTTATTAAAATTATTGTCACTTTGTGATGAGTATTAGTTTGAAGGTAGAACAAAAAAATGGTAAAAAAATATGCCACATAAATTAGTAGCAAGGAGCTATATACAGATGAAAATAATTACGACGTAGTGTTTTATAACTGAAACAGAAAAGTATTTGTTCAATTATTGGTATCAATGACAAACTGGACCAAATGAATAAATGTCTGTAGAGCATATAACAAAATAAAGAGGCATTCAAAAGGTGCTTGCCCAAAGATGAAGAATATCTGGTAGTTTTTCTTTACTGAGTATGGAGGCA
The DNA here is from genome assembly GCA_026402145.1 of Polypterus bichir lapradei. Classification (NCBI taxonomy): domain Eukaryota; kingdom Metazoa; phylum Chordata; class Cladistia; order Polypteriformes; family Polypteridae; genus Polypterus; species Polypterus bichir. The sequence goes on from JANRMT010062791.1 coordinate 116,882,714, forward strand.
AAATAAGCTAAAATATACTAACATGCTATGTAATTATAGGTAGATAGATAATAGATAGTGTAAAAAAGGCACAAATACGAGTTGGAAGTGTTGGGGAGTCCGTCCCCGTTTACTGAAAACCAGTTCGTTTCACAGCCTCGTTTTGGGTCAAGCATGAAACTCATTACAGACAATCAACAGATGAAAATGGTGGATATTTAAATGCTGTGGGGACAGAAATGGAACGGGAATGCTGGGAAAGGAACCAGTGAGGTAGATGGGACGTGGTGATGTCATCATAGGGGGACCAGAGGGAAGGAAGGAAGGAAGCCGGAAGTGGCTTGTTCTGCTAAGGTATTCGGGTGGATTCATGGCTGCGTTTTCTCGTCTTTCCTGTTGAAATAAAGAAAGAAAGCTTAGAGCACCGTCGTCGTCCCCTACCTTGCGATTTCGCGCTACTCTTTAGGTCTTTAAGCTGCTTCCTAAGCACAGAATGTGCGTGAATGAAAAGATTGTATAAAAGTGAAATGTTTCTAAGTACTGTTCATGAAAAGTTACAATCCTCTTTCAATCCTGTGTGACAGTTAAATTACAAACCTAAAAATATCACCACACTTGAGACAGACTCAGCAAAAAAAGAAACGTCCCTTTTTCAGGACTGTGTATTTCAATAATAATGTTTTAAAAATCCAAATAACTTTACAGATCTTCATTGTAAAGGGTTTAAACAATGTTTTCCATGCATGTTCAATTAACCATAATCAATTAATTAACATGCACCTGTGGAATAGTCGTTAAGACCTTAACAGCTTACAGAAAGTAGGCATTTAAGGTCACAGTTCTAAAAACGCAGGACACTAAAGAGACTTGTCTACCGACTGTGAAAAACATCCAAAGAAAGATGCCCAGGGTCCCTGCTCATCTGCGTGAACGTGCATTAGGCATGCTGCAGGGAGGCATGAGGACTGCTGATGTGGCTAGGGCAATAAATTGCCATGTCTGCACTGTGAGACGCCTAAGACAGCGCTACAGGGAGACAGGAAGGACAGCTGATCATCCTCGCAGTGGAAGACCACATGTAACAACACCTGCACAGGATCGGTACATCCGAATATCACACCTGCGTGACAGGTACAGGATGGCCACAACAACTGCCCGAGTCACATCAGGAACACACAATCCCTCCATCAGTGCTCAGACTGTCCGCAATAGGCTGAGAGAGGCTGGACTGAGGGCTTGTAGGCCTGTTGTAAGGCAGGTCCTTACCAGACATCACCAGCAACAACGCCGCCTATGGGCACAAACCCACCTTCGCTGGACCAGACAGGAGTGGCAAAAAGTGCGTGAGTTTCTGCATGACAGCAATGTCAGTGTTCTGCCATGGCCAGCGAAGAGCCCAGATCTCAATCCCATTCAGCACGTCTGGGACCTGTTGGATCGCAGGGTGAGGGCTAGGGCCATTCCCCCCAGAAATGTCCAGGAACTTGCAGGTGCCTTGGTGGAAGAGTGGGGTAACATCTCACAGCAAGAACTGACAAATCTGGTCCAGTCCATGAGGAGGAGATGCACTGCAGTACTTCAAGCAGCTGGTGGCCACACCAGATACTGACTGGTACTTTTGATTTTGAGCCTCCCTTCATTCAGGGACACATTGTGAAACATTTTTAGTTTATGTCTTATGGTGTTGACTCTTTTAGTGTTCATACAAATATTTACACATTAAGTTTACTGAAAGTAAAAACAGTTGAAAGTCAGAGGACGTTTCTTTTTTTGCTGAGTATATATAAGTGTATGTGTGTTTCATAAGTTGCATCTTTGTAATGGTTATAATATTCATCACCGTACTAAGTTGGTTAGACCTGCTCAAAAAGTAGTTTAAGTTAGAACACAACTTTGCTCCCTTAGCCTGCTCCAAGATACCCACTACATGTAATGGGCCTTGATTCCTGCTTGCACACTGCTCAAAGGCCCACTGCCATAGCACTAACTCTGACAAATAGTCATACTAAGACTAGATCATCCCAGGATGATCCCATGCTGAATGCAAGCTGCAAATGGCCAGGCATTTCTAATTAATTTCACAAATTTGAAAGTAACTGTCACTCGTCTTTCACAATAGAAGATGAACATGCTGATTTTTTCAGAAGTACTTGGACAGTCATTTTCCATTTTCTAGCTGCTGAAGTGAGTTAAAATCCTTTCTCTCTGCTAAACAAGAATACTTGTATCACTACTTAAAGAAACATTAGGGGGGAAATTTGCAATACAGCATACTCAAGTGCTGCAAAACATGAAAGCTGAAAATCCATTTATTCATACCATTTTTCACATTTCTTAAAATATTAAAAATGTCTTGCACATTTGATCAAATTTCTTATTTTAATGGGTTTTTGCAAAAAATATTACTAGTATAGGAAATGTCTGCATCAACACATGTCCGACAACACATATAACATATTTAATCTGCTGTTTGTTTGATCTATGCATTATGTGGATTTACCACTTCAGACAGAAGATATGACTGTTGCTAAAATTAAAAAGATTTTAAAAGATTACAAAAGAAAAGCTTCAAAGCAGTAATACCAACATCAAAGGAATAAAATATTGCAAGAGAAGATTATGGACAAGCAGAAAAGTGTTTTTTTTGAAATGGCAAAATCATAATAGTGTTCTTCTAGAAGTACTACCAAGTGTTATTTATAACCAGGAGAAAAAACTCAATTAAGGTCATAACAGTCAAACAACAGACAAGAATAAAAAAAAAATGAAAATTCATTTTTTCATTCAAGAATCTGTATGCTTGGATAAGGATGTGACCTTTCCGGGAGACTTTTAACTCTATCAAATAATTGGTTAGAGGTCATAACTTTCAAGGACAAGTCCGTAGAGATGCTAGAGCGCCCCTGGTCTCCAGGATGAAAAATTACACTGGAAATACCCATCCAAGATGGTGGCTAAGATGATATAAATAAAAATAATACATCAAAAGTAATTTGAAATTGCCAAAGCTAAAGGCCGATTTATAATCTAATTTGCTAAGAACCCCTAACAAGAGGGTGAGACTGTCTAAAACAACTGAGGGAGACATAAAAAAATGGAAATGCACAGTCAATACAACAAATGGCACACCTTGCCAGTTGCAGTGCAACAATTAATAATAAAAAGAATAATACATTTTATTTATATTTAACTTTGAGCATGGGAAAGATGCAATAAGAAATTGCTGCACAATGGGCATTATCAGCCACTCAGCATTGGTGGCTCTCACTAGAGGCAGAACCCAGGATATTGTTCATCTCCACATCAGCAAATAAATTCAAATTTTTTTGCTCAAACGGTTAACTGGGAAATATTCATATAAATTTACCTTTTACTGTGTTAAACTTTGACTTTATCACTTCTTAACAATTATTTTATTAACTTAAATACAAAACCTAATCTTTTAAATTCCAAATAGTTAAGATTAATTAAGATTATAAAATGACTCTTTAGGACATGTAGATATTTGCACCCAAAAGATTTGGATCTTGGATCTTGTCTGAAAGGGACAGAGCCAACAAAATGGGCATTCATCTCATAGATTACACCTAAAGAGTTTTACTTGAAGCACTAAAAGGATAAAGTTAGCTTAACTTCTCATTAAGCCTAATTTTGTTAAGAGAAAAGAAGTGTGCTGTTGTTTCTTATACTTTCCTTTCTGCTAGGTATTAAAACATGGTGAACTTTAATAAACCTGCATAGTTTAAAGCATCACTTTCAATTGCGAACTTCACAAGCAGGTTAAAAATGGACAAATGGATGTATCTGCAATCTGCTTCACCTTCACTAGCACTGATAAAACTTGGTAGCAAACAATGAAAGACTACACGCTACAAATATGATAGCAACACAAATACTCACTTGCTTTGTTCAAATTCATAGTCCTTAGGCTTTCCTGTAGCAAAAATAGTGCCATCCTAATGCTGATAGTGATACCAGGGTTTGGCTAAAATTGAATCCAGGATGGGTTTTCATGCTGCCTTAAAGCCATTAGTAACTTGAGTTGAGAAGTGAGTTAGGGCAAGAGCTCAGATGGAGTGAGGAAGAGAGGCCAGCAATAACAGCAGGAGCGAGAATATTGGGAGGTGAGTCAGAAGACGTTTTTTTCTTTTTTACTTTAAGATAGATAATGGTAGTGGGTGGACAAGCTGTAACTGGCAGACAGGGCAACAAAACCCAGAAAGTGTACTGGTTTATATTTATTTTATTTATTCTGAAAGAAATCATAATCCTCACTGAAACCCATACAGTAGAAATGACCTGCAGGACAGCAAAACCTTCACCCAACTTACTTTATATTTACAGTATATTGGCTTTTCACTCTTTCAGCTAGTTCATAGTCTTATAAAAAAGGAAATTTATTTTTGTGAGTATTGTTTGAATCAATGTTTACATTATATATAATTCTGTTGGGGGATTTTAATTTACATCTGGACAATATCAATATCCCTCTCACTAGAGACTTTTTATCTTGCCTGGAGAGTTTTGGATACCAGCAGCACACTGATGTTCCCACCCATTGTAAAGGACATATCTTGGACCTGATCTGCTGCTCTAGTGTTGTCCCTCTCGATTTTACAGCAGATGAACTCACTTTAACTGATCATTTTCTCCTTTCATTTAATGCTAAACTTACTTTTTCTATTACTAAGCTCCCCCGTCTCATATCTTTTCGTAACATTAAGAATATTAGCTTGAATTCTCTGACTTCTAGAATTGATTCTGAAATGGACTTTTATAATTTATCCACTCCCGAAGAATTGGTCTCATATTATAACACTGGTCTCAATGGTATTCATAATTCTCTTGCTCTGCTAAAAAACAGATCTGTTTCTTTTTCTTTTTCTGCCCCCTGGTTTATGTCTGAACTTCGGCTTCTGAAAGCAAAGGGCAGGCAACTTGAACGGTTATATAAAAAACCGGACTCTTTGTTCACAAAGAGATGCATAAAAATCATTTACTTTATTACTAGGACTTTATAGAACAAACCAAATCTAACTATTACACTCAGTTAATTTCTTATAATAAAGGTAACACCAAGTCTTTGTTTTCATTACTTAATAATGTTACACAACCTCTAGACTCTTTACCATCTCACCTTTATTTGACTGCTTTCTGTAATTCTCTTATGTCCTTTTTTAATGAGAAAATCCAGAGGATACATCAGTACCTCTGTCCAGATTCTCTCTGTGTTTCTTTTGAACTACACTCGCCTATTCACTCTTTTTCTTCTTTCCAGCTTCCTACTTCTTCAGAAATCTTAGATCTCATCTGTAAATCTAAGCCATCTACTTGTCAGCTGGACCCCCTCCCTACAGTTCTGGTTAAAGCCTGCCTCCCCTCTTTGGTCCTTCTCATTTCTGCCATAATTCACTCTTCTCTCACTACTGGTATTGTTCCTTCATCTTTTAAAACTGCTGCAATAACCCCAATATTGAAAAAAACTGGTACTGATCCTACTAACTTCAATAATTTTCGCCCTATTTCTAATGTGCCCTTTATCTCCAAAATTCTTGAAAAAATAGTAGCTATCCAACTTCACTCCCACTTATCTCATAATAATCTATATGAAAAGTTCCAGTCTGGTTTTTGCCCCTTCACAGAACAGAAACGGCACTTGTTAAAATTACGAATGACCTTCTTATGGCTGCTGACTCCGGTTTAATTACTATTCTCATACTTCTTGATCTGAGTACGGCCTTTGATACTATTTGTCATACCACTCTCCTTAATAGATTATCTTTGATTGGAATTACCCACACTCCAATTGATTGGTTCAGATCCTACGTCTCAGGCTGCACTCAGTTGATTCAGATTAAAACTTTCACATCCCAACCCACCGCTGTTACTTCAGATGTGCCCCAGAGCTCTGTCCTGGGGCCTCTTCTTTTTATTATTTATCTTCTTCCCCTTGGCAATATCTTTCGTAAACATCACATTAATTTTCACTGTTATGCTGATGACACCCAGCTCTACCTTGCTAGTAAACCCACCTCTTCCTTTCCACCATCTTCGCTTATTGACTGTATTGCTGAAATTAAATCCTGGTTTTCTTCGAATTTTCTTAAATTAAACAGGGACAAAACTGAGGTTCTTCTCATTAGCACAAAATCATCATTATCCAAAGCTGATTATCTTTCTCTCGTGATTGATAACTCCATTTCCCCACCACCTCAGGTTAAGAGTCTGGGTGTCATCCTTGACAGTACTCTATCTTTCCAATCTCATCTGGTCTGCTTATTTCCACCTACGTAATATTAGTCGCATCTGCCCCTCCCTCACTCCCCATTCCACTGCCATTCTTGTTCACAGTCTTGTTACTTCTCATCTGGACTACTGCAATTCACTCCTCTTTGGTCTCTCTAATAAATCTCTTCATATGCTTCAGCTAGTCCAGAATTCTGCAACTCGCATCATTACTTGAACCTCATCTATTCACCATATTACTCCAGTCTTGCAGCAGCTTCATTGGCTCCCGATTAAGTTTCGAATTGATTTTAAGATTCTGCTATTAACATTTAAGGCCATTCATAACCTTGCCTACTCCATATCTGTCTGACCTTCTTCCCTCCCATAACCTTAGATCCTCTTCTTCCATCCACTTGACCGTCCCTCTCACCCGTCTAACTTCCATGGGGAGCAGAGCATTCAGCTGTTCTGCTCCCAAGCTCTGGAATTCATTACCTACTGAGCTCAGAAATATGAAATCATTTTCAACCTTTAAATGTAAACCTAAAACGCATCTGTTTAAAATGGCTTTTTCTTTATAATTACAGAGGCTTTGTTTGGTTTTAATTTTATATCTTCTGTTTTTTTTTCTGATGTTTTAAGTTGTTTATAATGTGTCTTTTTATTTATTTATTTATTGTTTTTTCGGTGTCATTGAGTTCTCAGAAAGGCACCTTGTATAAATAAAATGTATTATTATTATTAATAATAATTATTTGCTTCAAAGTGAAAATGTTCAGTAAGATCACAGGGTTTTCTTATACCTTTAAACTAGTGCCCTTTTTTGTAACAATTATCTACGGCCAATGTATTTGTTTGTTTTTGTTATTTATTATGCAATTATTGAACACAGATTTACTTGAAAAAGCAAATGTCTGTGGTAAATAACGGGATGTCATATTTGCAAAAATGTTATTATGTCTTCAAAAATCTTAAACCCATCTTTTAAGCAACAATTTCTTACTTATACATATTTTGAATTGGTGGAAGTGCTCTTCTGAAAGATATGAATGTTGCATGATTAATGTTTCATAAAAATAATATAAATGTAGATATGTCTAATAAAACACTGCTTTTCTTGGATTCAAATTTAAAATGATGCAATTATTTAGAACTACTGGAAAGCTACACAAATATATGTAATGTCTGAAAAGTAAAAATAAAGATTATGGAAATGATTCTACTTATAATTGTAAATCAGCTAGAAAATTTGTTTTTAATAATTTAAGTATTTTCAAGTTCAGATTTTAATATATTAGCAACTTCGTATTACCTACCTAGCAATTGCTAGAATTCCCTTCAAGGGTTACGTTACTTTTGATTATAACATTTTAAAGATGGTATAAAACTGTGTCAGACTGCATCAATGATTAAATTGCTGCCTAGATTTCATCAATTGACTCCTGAGGGAGAAGAATATTTCTGTAACACAGTCGACTAATATGTGGTACGAAGGAGGAGAAGACTGATACTGCGTAAATACCAATGATTTGTGTCTACGTAAGGATTTACACAGATGAAAATGACTCCACTCCTTACTCAAATGTATTAACTTTTACAACTGATTGTGTTGCATTATTATTCAGCACTGCTTGATGAATAATACCAAATAATTAACACACGTATCACATTTGTTTCAACCATCTTGTAGAAGTCTTGTGTCTTTTTTATACATTACTGTAAACATATTGCAAACAGTATTTTATAGAAAGGAACACAACTGTTTTATGTGTTCATAATTTACTCTCATTTCTTTTTAATAGTATGATGGATTTTGTTGCTGGAAAGGGGATAATAAGGGCAAGCGCACCTCTAAAGTGAAAAAAGACATTGGATGGTCCTGTAGTAAACTTTGAAACAGAGGGAACCATAGCACCAATGAAGGAGCATTTCTGCATGCCAAAGTAGAAAAACTGGGTTTATCACAAGGAAGAGCAACGTGTTAAAAGTTATTCTTAAAATGAATCAGCAGACACTGGGCGTGTTCATTTACGAGAAAAAAAAAAGGACTGAAGTAGGCCAGTACTTTCAAGCAAGCTGCAAGGAGGCAGCGCATTGTGTTTAGCTGGAATCAGAATAACTGGGTTGCTTCTACAGGTCAATAGGGTAATTATTGTCAAGTACACAGCGTAATGATTAGTAGGTGCAGTATAACTATCTTACCTCGGAATTGTCTTCCTTACCTTAAAAATCTCAGAACACATTTATTATACTTTTATAAACAGAACATTACAATGCATAATTTCACTCCAGTCTTTCATACCTGGAGAAATCTCTGTGTTCTGCCACTGGTAAGGTAAGCAGTTTGAAGTGCACGAGGACCAGGAAGAGAATTAAATCAGGATCAGCAGAATCCCCTAACGAAGGATTTAAATAGGATCCAGTATCTAAGCAAATGTAGGAACCAAAAGAAACACAAAAATAAGCCTTTAAGTATACTCAAAGTTGGACTTTAAAAAAGCCTTATTGAGTAATTCCAGGTGACTTCTGAAGGCGTGCCCCTAGCAATCTGGGCTGTGTAGTAACCATGGCACAAAATGTCATTCCTATGTTTGGCATTGTGGGAAAAATAAAGCTGATAAGATTATCAACCTTAGTAATACGTTTCCTAATGTTGAAAGTGATTTCAGGATTTGAGTTGTACTGAACCCATAAGGGATTATAAAGCTGCTTCTGTCATGAATTTTTAGTTCCTTAGCAAATCAATTCCCAAAATACCTCAAAATGCCCACTAGATGGGGAAAACTGTCAAACCCTGGCTAGTAACAACAGAGCAAACACAGATCTTTATACAGTAAATAAAAGATTTTTTTTTCACAAAATAATTGTTCTTCTTAACAAAACTTAGCTTCATGGAGTATAAAAATACATACCTGGAGTTACCTAAAATAGGTACCCTTGTAGCAAACAATGTTCCAATATGCAAATCCAAAGAACAGGTTAAAGAACAGAGCCAAAAAAGTAAAATCCAGAACAATAAATAACAAGAAAAGCAGTACATAACAGAACTCATCAACACTTTGATCACATTCAACAAATCACAAAAAACTGTGGGTTTTCCTCAACATTTATAGGGCCAAGCCCCTTGAATGTGATGAGTAGTTGGCTCTGCCTATTAGGGGACAACCCACAAAACACATGACACACAGAAACATTTAGAAAGTTAATAAAACTAATAAGAAACACAGAATAAAACAAATAATTAACACCAGAAACAATATTAACATAAAAGAATTAAAAATGTACAAAAAGGTTGTAACAAGAATTTGAACTGACTGGCTGAAAAGAGGCCAGAATGAAGAATAGGAAGGGGAGAAAGAGAGAGGGTTTTTTTTTTTTTTTGCTTTGCGTCCACCCCCCACCATGATCTATCATCAATGGGGGAGAAGCGAAAGCTTTAGATTCATCAAAAATGTGGATGTCCGGTTTTCGACAGATCTTGACGTTTTTGGGTCCCCTGATACCGCAAACATTGATATCTCAATGATGGGTGTGTGTTTATCTCTGTGTGTGTGTGTGTGTGTGTGTGTCTTGTCTAGAGCTAAAACATCTGGAAGGAAAAATACAAAACTCGAAACATAAGTCTGTTATGAGATGACAATGTGCTGATTAATTTATGAGCCAAATCGTGAAAGAGAAAGGCAGCCTTCTGCTGTTATACATCTAAAATCTGGAATAGCCTGCCAATAGGAATTCGCCAGGCTGATACGTTGAGCACTTTAAAAAAATGCTAAAAACACACTGCTTTAACATGGCTTTCTGATAACTTCACCTTCATTTAATCATGATACTCTGTATATTCAATTCATTATAATAACTAATCATGGTGGCTCTAAAATCCATACTGACCCCTACTTTCTCTTCTGTTTCTTTTCCCGGTTTTCTGTGCTGGCGATCTGCGCCATCACCACCTAATCAAAGCACCGTGATGTCCTACATTGGTGGATTAAAAGCCAGAAGTCTACATGACCATCATCATCAAGTCCTTCCAAGAGAACCCTAAATACAAAGAGGACTGTTTCATTTATGTTAGGTAGAATGCCTAGAGGGGACTGGGCGGTCTCATGGTCTGGAATCCCTGCAGATTGTATTTTTTCTCTCCAGCCGTCTGGAGTTTTTTTTTGCTTTTTCTCTCCTCCCTGGCCTTTGGACCTTACTCTTATTCTATGTTAATTAATGTTGTCTTATTCTAATTCTTACTTTGTCTTTTATTTCTCTTTTCTTCATCATGTAAAGCACTTTGAGCTACATTATTTGTATGAAAATGTGCTATATAAATAAATAAATGTTGTTGTTGTTGTTGTAGGGCACAAAGCCTACTGACGCTCACATCTAATTTTTTCTTTGGTTTGTTTTAAGGTATGTGAGTGTTATGAATATTTTTTATTCGTTTTTTAAAAAAATATTTACTTTAGAAAGCAAAGAGTTATTGTGTTTTTTTTCCATGGGCACGCCATTTTGTGGTGTGATTGCCATAAGGTTTCTAAGGAATATGGATATCAACAGGATTTCCACTTTGAAATGGTGTAAAGGACAGTGAGCATGCACTTTCTGGTATCCAAGATTACGGATAGTATTGAGATGAACAGTGAGTGTGTTTTTTTGTGATTCTGGGCTTGAAGAATTATTGGTTTAAAATTTTTGAAAACAAATTCAGGATTTAATATTTGGCTTGACTACAGATTGAGTTAATTTTTGGGTTCAAGACCTCAGCTTGGTTTCTGATAAATGTTTACCCTTCTGGTCTTCATTTAAAATACCTTTCTACTATTCTGTTAAGCAAAACAGGTAAGTGAGTAAGCAACCCAAATTATTAGACAAGTAAAAAAAAATTGAGAAACTGTGGGTTATCTTAATTCTCTATTTGCTGCCTTTTATTTTTCTTTTTCCATCATCCTTTTTATTTTTAATTTAGATTTTATGAGTAGGAGGATATCTGCAAAAGCACCCTGTTATATTTATATGTGTATGTATTCTAATCAGTTCCCTGGTGGAAAAGTAGTTATCAGGCTATAAGGGCAGCATTAGCGAGGAACAAGGAGCAGTCAAGCCGTAGAAGAATCAGAGAAATCCAACCTCTCATAATCTCCATAATCTGTAAAGTTCCAGCAGCCCAAAGGATTTCAGTACATGGCCTGGCAGCTGAATGAGTGGAATCATTGTGTATTTTTAAATAAGGCAGTTTTGAGGGTGTCTAAGTAGACTGGCCTTTTAAAAATTGTGGAAGGCTCAGTGGTGAAGGTGTTCACAGGGACTCAAAGAGGTTTTCATCTTTTTTGCAATTCTTCCACTCGTTGTTTGTTTCAGATGTTCGGACATTACTGACAACTGCTGGTTTACTTGCCCTCCCATATCCTTGAGCAATCATGAGATTTATACTTTCATGACTTAACAACATGTAACACATTGCCACTTTCTGGTGCCATAATCGAATGTCACTGCCAGTATACTTTTCTTTTGTGTGGCTTAGTTTTTAAACTGAGAGATGTGGCTCCTGGGCTTTGCAACATAATAAAACTCTTATTGCCCTACATGCCTTTCTTGCCCTTGTCCCTCACAGTCTACTTATATATACTATATATATTTCAATTTGCCAATGACAGAATTACTCATGCACAAAGCAATCCAACATACTAATATAAGAATGTACAATCATAAAATCAAATCTTGAATTATGCAAAACTCTAGTGGTGAGGAAATATACAGTATTTACTTCTTATTTCTGGCCCTCGTGTGTAAGGTATTCAATGCATTATTTCAGGCACTTACAGTATATTAAGAGCTTACAGTACTAAAGCATTCACTGTTTTTTCATAGTTGCAACATCATAATGCTGTCACTTTGATTACAAAAGTTTAAAAATTAACTACAAGTTAAACAAACAATTATTTTATAATTTAGATCTTTTAATTACGAATGCTACTATATGTAGTTATTTGCATAGTTTGAGCTTTTATCATTAATTAGGTCATAGCATCTTATTGTATTCAAATTGCAAATGTATACTGTGACTGGTTCATGCCACCACGATAGGGAATATACTTGGCTGAAAACTCAAGACTTTGCGCTCTCTGGCCCTCCTATAGAGCATGAGAAACAGCAAACATTCTGCTGAGAAAATGCAATATGCAGCTAGCAGGTTTTTCTTCCAGGGCAGTGCCATTATTGCACCTCCTATATAGATTTCCAGTAAGAGGCAAGAATTACCATCTTTTTAAGAAACTGGTACTGTTTATGCACACTCTATATTTTATGCCAAGCTCTAAAAGTGTGATATGCTGGAGAAATGAGTGTATCACTGGGGAAACTAACAGCAGGAGCCTGATCAGCTTTCTGAAAGAAGCAGGAACTCTACCAATAGTTTTTTCCTGTATTATCTGGGTCAGTGGCAAGTGCTTCCAGGGAGTAGATTTTTATCTGACTTAAGGAGCAGCTGGTTAAATCCTGGTTTCACAGATTTAGTTTTGCTCATGCTGGGCTGCCAATTAAAAAAAATAAATTCTGCCTATTTTTGAACTCTCATTTCAAATATTATTGAAGTAGAGAACCATAGCAGATGTAATGGTTTACAATATATGTTCAGCAGAAGCATACATTGTAATGCATAAACCTAATGAAAAAGTACTTTCTTCGTAGCTTATAACAGAGTTTTGTATTTGAAAACATTATAAAGGAAGCACCACAAAGAACAGTCCTGTCTCCTTTACTCTGTAAACCTCAGACTATAAATATAACAGCATGTCATGTCACTTGCAGAAATTCTCAGATGACTCTGCACTTATACGTTGTATTAATAAAGGAGATGAGAAAGTTTGTTTCTTGGTGCAAAGAGAATTGTCTGCATCTTAACATCAGCAAAACAAGGAACTGGTTATTGGCTTTCATCTCTCCAAAGAGCCGCTATGTCCAGTCACTATTCAGGGAGTGGATGTAGAGGTAGTGCACTATTACAAGTACTTGGGGGTCCACATCCATAACAGGTTGGACTGGTCTCAGAATACAGAGGAACTACACTCACCGGCCACTTTATTCGTTACACCTTGTTAGTATCGGGTTGGACCCCCTTCAGAATTGATGTAATTGTTTGCGGTATAGAATCAACAAGGTGCTTTTTGGTCCATATTGACATGATAGCATCATGTAGTTGCTGCAGGTTTGTTGGCTGCACGTCCATGATGCAAATCTTCCGTTCCACCACATCCCAAAGGTGCTCTATTGGATTGAAATATGATGAGGCCAATTGATCACAGTGAAATCATTGTCATGTTCAAGAAACCAGTCTGAGGTAATCTGAGCTTTATGACATGGCTTGTTATGATGCTGGAAGTAGCCATCAGAAGATGGATACACTGCAGACTTAAAGGGATGGACAAGGTCAGCAACAATACTCAGGAAGGCTGTGGCAATTAAAGAAGGCTCAATTGGTACTAAGGGGCCCAAAGTGTGCCAAGAAAATATCATGCACACCATTACACCAGCAGCACCAGCACCAGCCTGAACCTTTCATACAAGGCAGGATGGATCCATGTCTTCATGTTGCTGACACCAAATTCTGTCTCTTCCATCCAAATGCTGCAGCAGAAATCAAGACTCATCAGACCAGGCAACAATTTTCTTTGACAATCTTCGATTGTTCAATTTTTGTCAGTCTGTGTGAATTGTAGCCTCATTTGCCTGTTCTTAGCTGACTGGATTAGCACCCGATGCGGTCCAATGCTGCTATAGCCCATCAGCTTCAGGGTTCAAAGTGTTGTGTGTTCAGAGATGCTCTTCTGCATGCCTCTGTTGTAATGAGTGCTTATTTGAGTTACTGTTGCCTTTCTATCAGCTCTAACCAGTCTGGCCATTCTCCTCTGACCTCTGGTATCAACAAGGCTTTTTTACTCAGATAGCTGCCACTCACTGGATATTTCCCTTTTTTGGACCATTCTCTGTAAACACTAGAGATAGTTGTGTGTGAAAATCCCAGTAGATCAGCAGTTCCTAAAATACTCAGGCCAGCTAGTCTGGCACCAATAACCATGCCACATTCAAAGTCACTTAAATCATCTTTCTTCCCCATTCTGATGCTTGGTTTGAACTTCAGCAGGTCATCTTCACAATGTCTACAGGCCTAAATGCATTGAGTTGCTGCCATGGGAATGGTTGATTGGATATTTGCGTTAACAAACTGTTGTACCTAATAAAGTGGTCGGTGAGTGTATTTAAGAAAGGGCAGAGCAGGCTCTTTGTCCTCAGGAGAATACATTCCTTTAATGTGGGTAGTGACATCCTTCACATCTTCTACAACTTTGTGCTGGCCAGTGCAATTTGGTATACTGGGCTAGTAACATCACTTAAAGAAAGGCCCACTGAGTCAATAAGCTGATTAAAAAGGCAGAGTCAGTTATGGGATGCACTGTGGACCCTTGGAGGTAGTAACATAGAAGAGAATGATGACAAAACTGAGTGCCATTATGAATAATGCTGCACGTTCTCTCTCTCTGACACTCTAACACAGAATTCTCTCAGCTAACAAATTAGCAAAATTCAGCAAAAGTGTGTCAAGAAACGCTGCTGGGGCTCCATTGGTGTGACCACTGGCTATAGTTAAGACCTCAGGTGTTTTGCCAATTATTGCTGTCACTTGTGGACCTATAAAAGAACCCAATGCAGCTGGAGTCCTTGCTGATGCATTGGCTAGTTTTCTTAATTTTTCCGTGGCCTTCATCTTCATAAATATACAATATGTAAATCTGTGAAGCAACAGTATTGCACTACATTTATGCAAGTGGTATATTTTCCTTTTGTTCATTGTTCATGTGAATACTAACTTGCAGCTCTATAGAAGCCTACAAGACATGTCTTTGCAACTGTATTTAGATAAGCCATGACATAGAGTTTGTGAAAAGCTAGATAAATTTGCTTTTAACCCAAAAGCTTATTAATAAAATGCTCATCTACTCTGCATGTCTAAAATTTCAGCATCCTAATTTATATTGTTTACTAATTTTGACTTGCCTCGATTTGTTTATTATGGCCAAGAATTTATTCTTACAGAACACTTTAAAGGAGTCTACTTTGCATTGAGGATGTTTTCAAGATGGGGGTTTTATACACACTTTACAAAAATATACATTAGCTTGTAGTGCAGGTTTGAGTTGCAAAAAAATATCTATAAATCAACTAGAAGATTGTTTGATTAATAATTGGACATTAAATATGCATATTCCTTATCATACAGTACATGCAGATTTATATTAAAAGTGGGACTTATCTTCTTAATAAGAAACTGCTTTAAACAAAAACAGTTTACAATACATCTTAATTTGTTTGGTAACCTCTGGTATTGAGCAATGTAAAGTATTTTACTCTGTGAAAAGCATCATTTGTAATGTTGTTAATAACTATTAACAAAAGAATTATTGACTTAAATGTGTCTGGATGCAGCATTTAAAGTACTAAAAACAGCTTCCTTATTTTAGTAATTGAGAAAAGGCCTTTAGAGGAGTCAAGGGAAACAGCATGATGCCAATTGACTTCTGATCTTGGTTATTCCACTAATGCGTATACATTACTTGCATTAAACATTATTTTATGACACTTAAGAACTGAAATATAGTATCCTCCACATTGCCCTAAATTATTGGTGCTCCTTTATTAAAACTTAAAATGCTGCTCAACTGTGTATGAGCATCATGGTCTAATCAGTTAAGATTTATCTGTGAAAGCGAACATTTGTCACATTTTCTCTAAAAACACCATTTTATATTTCTCAGCAGCAAAGGTAATTAGTATGTGTCACCACTAATGAAAAGCAATGATTCATACAGATCTGTGCCAACAATGCCTTTGTCTGGAAATAAATTTTGAGTTATCAGTTTAATTAAAGCCAGCTTTAATTTGTCAGCAATACACCCCCAATAAAAACATCAAGTGTACACTATCCATATCAAATGTCAATAATTGCAAAGGATGTTAATGGCTTTGAATATTTATGCAGAATAAAACAAAGCTTTATTACAGCTAAATTAGAATATTTGCGTAGGATTATTTCATATCCTGCTAATTGTTAGACTAGTAAGTTATTTTTCAGAAAATGGTGAAGTACTAGCTTTGAATAAGAGCATTAGAAAACAGAAATGTGTATAATAAGAAAAGACCTTTTAATTATGCTGTTTCAGTATGTCATTCAGTTGGTCTCTTGAGTTCTTGTTTAACTCATTTGAAGACCTAATCTTGGACCTGAAACTGCATTCCACACAGTGGCTGATTGATTTTTGGTAACAGCCAGAAACCACTATGTGTCTCGTCTGGGGAGTAAGGAGGAGCCTCAACCAGGTTGATGCCAGAGACCTTAATGAATTCTAGTGATTTCCCAGAACAATGTATTGGCACATTGTTGTGGTGAAGGAAGAAGTTAGGTGGTTTGGGGCGACCTCTCTGTAGCTGGCTGAAAACCAAGGTGAGGTATGCATTCATATAGCTGTCTTGTGTTTCCTGAAGAGGCATTAGCTCTCTTGGAAATGTGTTCTTTTAAAATTGTGGCATATTAAATAATTAAACAATATCATAATATACCAGAAATGTCGATATCCCTCCCATCGTGATTACGGCGGTACAAGAATCACATGAGAAACAATATCTTTTAGCTTACATTTACTGACGATTAACGCGGTTATAGACGGAGAGGCGCATGGTACAGACTTAATCCAGGTGGGAATCTGGATCAACACAGTCAGCCATTTTCTCGTCACCACGCTGGGAGGTTTTTCTTCGAGCTTTGTCGATTCCGCCTCTAAAGGTCTGGCTGTTGTCCAAGCTTTTATAATGTCTTGCTTCATTTGCTGGTCTTCTCTGTCTCCAAACAAGGGCTGAATTCCTCCTCCACAAAATACAGAAATATCATAGTGCTTACATGCCGATTCTCATTCTCCCAATAAGGAAAGAAGATTTGTGCTGACAGAGGACAGAAATACCCTAACCTGTGTTTAAGCTGACTATACAAGCCTCCAGTTGTCTTTGGCTATCTAATCCAATGCTTGGCTAGCAATTCTAACTGCTGAGCCCCTGTGTGCCACAGTTAACATGCACATGTGAATAAAACTCATAACAGTATTGTCCAGATATAGTGACATAAAGAAAAATGTAGTATTACATCTTGTAGACTTGTGGATATGGATGAGACTTGGTGCTACTTCCCAGGCAACTTTGGTGCTCCTCGAATCCCTTTATTTCTAACTAGTCCAAAAGTGGTAGATTGTGATGATGTGCTTCTGTTCTATGGAAAAAGTCACTGTTTCACACACATTATTTTCATTCACACATTTATTTCTTCTCTTCATTTTTTCCTGGATGATGAAAATGGAGGAAAAATTTTCTAAAAGAAGGAATGTGCAAGGAAAAAAATACATTGTCTTACAAATATTTTGTTACTAACATCTTTCAAAATTTTGTTCCTCCTCTCATAAATATAGTGCACTTCAAAAACGATTTAATGGGCCTAAATGTGTGGACAAAAAGATCTTTATTCATTGATGAACCAAAATAGTTGCTCATTTATAAATCTGTAAGGTAACAAACAGATTCATTTTAAATCCACAGATTGTAAAACAAGGTCAGAATGATGTTTGGAAGAGCTCCTCAGTCAACATCCCCATTTAATGCTGATAATGCTGATATTACTTTTGGCAGTAAAAAAAATAGGGGGGGGACACAAAATTGAAATCTTATGGGTTGCTCAAACTGGTGTGCCTTCTTCAGACACCATCTTGCTCTAACTTCTATGTTTTGTGTCCATTAGGCTGGGAAAGGTAGTGTTGCTAGTAGGTCACAGGAAGACTTACGAACTGAGGTCCTTCCTCCCGTACAGGAAGCTGACAAACAATAGTTCCTGGTGTTACTTCAAAATCCTTCCCACCGTCCTCTCAAAATCAATCCCTTTTAGGCTGAGTGCATCCTTAAGCACAGGGCAACTATTAATAAAAAATACAGGCAAAAGCAGAAAAGCCACAGCACTTGCTCTTGACTGGATGATAGGGTTGAATAACTAAAGCTGCAATTATACATTAATAGTTCATAGATATTGCCCATAGCTGAACTAGATACTATTCACT
Organism: Polypterus bichir lapradei; assembly: GCA_026402145.1. NCBI lineage: Eukaryota > Metazoa > Chordata > Cladistia > Polypteriformes > Polypteridae > Polypterus > Polypterus bichir. The sequence goes on from JANRMT010062791.1 coordinate 116,901,055, forward strand.
ATTACATGGTCATGGAGGCATTTGCTGATCAGCAGCAAATTTCAAGTGCAGTTTGTTCAGTTTCCATTGACTCTTAAATGCAGTTCAATTTACGAGTCCATATATATATATATATATATATATATATATAGTAACAAGAATGAGTCGGAGACATCATAAAGAGTTGGGGCAGCCGCCCCTATAATATTTTCTCGGCTGCAAAATTGCTTTTTTTTTTGTAGCACAATGTGTCCAGTACAGAACTGCCTGTACTGAGGCAAGATAGCAGTTTTAAAGGCCTGGAAGGGAAATGACGTCATCGGTGCAGGAACTGGGAGTGGCGTCCTCGTGCATGTAAGTCACGTCTTCCTTGGGGCCAGCAACAGACAGGATTTCCCGGGAAAGCTCTGCAAGGGACTGAGAGAGATAGTCAGTACACTCTGCCGCCCCCTGGCCTGGTGTAGAATTACTAGTGTTTAGGCCCTTAATAACACTAAATTTGAGCTGCCTCTGCCACTCCACTAACTATCTCAGTGCAGACACTCTACAAAAAGCTCCTGTGCTTCAGTTGTAACAAGTCTGCTATCACCCTATAGAAGTGAAAACTTTGAATTGCACTTAAGTTGCACCCAAGCTCTACAATGGTGTCTTTAACTATTTCAACCACAAGCCATACCATTTGGGACCCTAACATTGTTCCAGGTTTTATTGTCTTTTGTTATATATTCCTGAGGTTTGTATCCTGAGTCTTCCCTGCATGGAATTTGCATGTTCTCCAATTTCTGTATGGTTTTCCTCTGGGTACCCAGGTTTCCTCCCACAATGAAAAAAGACATGCTGGTTAGGTAAATTGGTGCTGTTAAATTATCCCGTGTTTGTGATCACCCTGTGATGGACTGGTGCCCTGTTTAGGTCTTGTTCCTGCCTTGTGTCCAGTAATTGCTGGGATAGGCTCCCACTGCCCCATGACCCTTTCCCGGATAAACAGGTCTGGAAATGGATGGATTGATGAATATTAAAGACATCTAAAAGAAGGGCTGTCTAATGCTAATCTATATTACAATGTTGATTAATTAATATGTTAAAACTGTTTTTCATGACCTGGCTACTCAGCTATTTTTGAACACTGCTATCTACTGAATTTCAAAAGGACAGATGCTGGAATGTGTCTGTAAGTTGCTTGCTTAGGTAAAGGATATTTTCAGTTCACTCAGAGGATGAACTTTTCCATTATTTCAACATGGCCCTGTGGCTTACCAGATACCCATCGGATATTTTTAGTGAAATAAATGTACTCAGCTGGAGTCTTAGTGACACTTTTTTGAGTGAAGGTAGTTGAATCACGTCTCATACCTGAATCGATTAAATTTATTGGTCACTACAGGAAAACAGCATAAAAATTACATTAGAAAGCACTTAAAAACTTTAAAATGGAGCTATGGTTGAACGCTTCTTTGGTGCTGATTCAATTTTAGATAGGATACAATAGTCTTTTGACAGCATGGGCAATCACATACTTCGAAACTTTAATTCTGTAACGTAAAACTTTCTTATAGAACAGTCTTGGGACACCATTTAGAACTGCTTGCTAGACCAGTGCTTTAAAGCTGCTGATGAATTCCAAGAATTGTCCAAAAGGGACTTGACTTTTCTTGTGTCATTATTTGAAACATGCCTGAAGGCAACAGTTCCTGAATAGAGTTAAACGTGAACCAGATCTCAGAGTTAGGGTGTGATTGTTGAAGTCTATATTTTCCTATGAATACCACATATCTTTGTCTGCTTAGCGGCATAAGTGTTCTCATTAAAGATTTGTAATCTGTTTTGACAGGCCTTTCAGTTACAGGTGAATGAATGTACTATGTTTGATCCTAAAATATATTTATGAAAACCTTGAATATTTCTTTTTAATAATGTTTGTTTGTTACTGGAATACCTTATTATTATTTAAGTTCTAAAACAAAATAGATATTCTTAAGTTTCCAGATTACACCTTCTGCACTCCTGTTGCCAGCTCCTTGTCACTTTCATAATCAGTGAACTAAAGTAGGCCCATGCTACTCCAGTTGGTGAAAGGGCAGCCAAGAGGTATACCTTGGTGACCCAGGCCTTTCAGAGCAGAAAAATATCATAGGTGTCGAAATATCAGGACTGCTAAAGAAGGTGATAGTCTGCTGTCCCTGGAATAAAAGTACAGTTGCCTTGATCCAAAAAATGATTCCAGGGCATAGCTGAAAACAGAATGAGTTTAGAGTCAACAGGGGATTTGTGGCAACGGCTTAAATGGCAAAAAGAAGAGAGGAGGAACAGGATGTATGAGGACTGATTTGTGTATACTGGTAAAAATGTTTATCCATAATAATAACAGTACTGGTAGGGAATTAAGTGGCAGTTGTTTGATACAGATAAAGCAAGAATTATAAATGTTATAAAGGCTTGAGTGTAAACTTTCAAAAAGAAGGCAGACTACACTAAGTTGGGAATATTCTGTTATGACGCTATGTAAATAAAATGTATTATTATTATTGTGTTATATTTCAGTCAGGATTCCTCCCCTGGCTGGGGTTGAAATGTCTCTTTCGTCTCTATTTTACTAATTGTTTACGCTAAAATTATTGATTTTTTTGTTTTATTGTGTCTGTGCATCCTTTATTATATGCCATATTGTTTTTGGGTGGACCACCAAGAAGAAGAACGGGCCGCCTGCCCATCACCATCTAGGAACTGTCCTCAATCCTACAAAGGCTGAGAAAAAACCCATAGTCCCTTGCGGTTCATTGAGGGTGTGTTTGTAGCTTGGTAAGTTGTCTGGAGTTTATTATGTATATTTTGAACCCTTGCTGTGTTTTTTGACTTAGCCTTCTTGGTTGTGTATTTCAACATTGCCTCTGGTTTGTCTGTTTTGAAGGCATTGCCTTCTATGTCTTTGTGCTACTCGTAGTTTTGTTTAACAGAGCCTGTTGTTAAAATAAATCCTTACTTATAAAGAGTCTTCCTTGCCTTCTTTTGTAATTAGCCAGCATTTGACAGTATTTTCCCTCTTGTGGGCATTTTTGTGATTTTTTTGGGACTTTCATGCTTAGGAACTCTTTAGCTGATAACACATTCAGACTTTGAAATCTGGCATTTATGTTTTTACTTTCTAAAGAAGTCATGAAGTACTTTTCCTTTAAGGTATGAAAGCATAGCCACGTAGATAGAGCAGGTCTCAGATCCAAAAATACAATAGAGTCCAAAATAATACAGATGATTCATGAGCCACTCCCACCAGTGTCCAATGGCAGGACACCCCCTGAAACCAGATTTACTCAGACAGAAGCATTATATCATAGAAACAATGGAACGATTGGGTAAAAAATTAAATAAGCATATAAATAAAATTCATTTTAAATAAATAAAGCTTAGAAAAAAACACAAAAATAGCTTACTTGCAAGCATGTTGTTTTAGCTGCTTACATCCTGCTTTACTTTTTGTCTTTGTCTTAATCAAAAAAATAAAGCTTAGTTGGCATCTGTTTGTATGTATATTTATTCTGGCATCATCCAAAATGGCTGGGCATATTTTCACAAAACTTACTCATGAACTCATATATGCCACATGGTGCTCTAATGATGTCCTGGGTTATCATGAGGGTTGGGGGAGAGTGACTCTGGCACAGAATAAGTGTCATGAAATACTGTGCAATATACCATTTTTATTATGCTTGCAACAAAAACTGCAAAATGTGACTACAGAGACAACGTAGCATCTATCAGGGCAGTATAAAGCCAAAACAAAAATAGTGAGGGAAATATTTAATCAAAGAAAAAGTTAAGTGTACTTGTCTGGAATCAAATTCAGATCAACTTTGAAGCAATTATGCTAACCATTACACCACCATTACAACAGGCGCACTGCTGTTTCTCCAGCATATTTGAAGCTGTACTCTGCTAACAACTCCAAATACCCATAACCACTTAGCTGAGTCATGTCTCATAATGGCCCACTGGTGCTGGACTACCTGCTCATATATAATTACATTAATTACATTAAACATCGGTGTCTCAATCATCCTTTTGTGGAATCTAAGCCCTCTAAAACTGAATAACAGGAGACAAATGAAAGTTAATTGAATTAACACTTTCTAATTAATTTGTTTATCTGCATATAATCATGAATCACCAAGGTTCTTCTTTATGTAAGTCCTCCTGATTGTGAAAGATAGTTTTTAAAATATAACCACAAAAAAATTTTAATGCATTTTTTTCAGTACACCTGAAGAATGGTGGAACTGTGACTCAGAGCCGACATGTCACAACTGTGATTCTTTTTACCATTCCATGTATCGTATATAAGCAGGTTGTCTTTTTTTCACGCACTCTATGAGTTAAGAATAGATTTAAAACGTGAGAAAATCCATAATGCTTTTTAAACAAATCGAACGAAAGTTCTGATTTACCCAATAAACAGTAATCAAAGTGTGTAGCATCCAAAATATTAATTTTCCAAATTTATGTCAAAGGATTAAAACTGTGGAGCATGACCAAAATGGTATATATTTTTAATAAAAGTGTAATATTAAGTTAGAATATATGGATGCTTTTTTTGTCCTGCCTGGAGCAAAATATATGAGGCAGATCAACTGACCTGTCAACTTGAACCCAAGATCATACAACCTTTTAACGCCTCTGAACATAATAAAAAAATGAAGTGGAGGATAGGTTTTTTAATCTATTCAGATGAGAGAAAAGTAAGTTTAATACTGAAGTTTTGAAACAATACCTGGACAACACTGGGTAACACAGCAAATCTGTAATAAATACAGAATTTTCAGATTTCTTATTGTCCTTCAGTCTTGGAAGGACAGTACAAGATTACCTGTTACTCTTACAAATGGCAAAATAAAGAATATCTTCACATGTACTGTATCTTACTATTTAATTTGTTTACTGTAGTCATTTCTTGAAATGTTCTTTAAGAACATCCAATAAATGTTTGCAAGAGCAAATTCTGAAAACATCTGAGGTTGGGCTGGAATCAGCCTTATACAAGGTGCCAGTCACTTGTGCTCACATGTACACCATCATGTGCTCATACAGGCCCAGTTTAGAATTGCTTCTTGATGGAACCTTAAAAAACAACGGAGAACCAGGAGAAAGCTCAGCATGCAGATACAATGAAGACAGCAAATGAACCAGAAATCAAACCAAAGACTGTTGTGCCATGAGGTAGAATTGTTAATCACAGTGATAATCGCCAACACATCACACCACTGCTTTGAGATGAATATTATAAACAAGGAGCTAATTTGAAGCATCTGCTATAGGCGTTGTTATTGGGTAAACAACCAACCACCACTTCTGTATTATGACTTAAAAATTGTGAGAAGTTTGTTGGTGAGAAATATAATGTGTAATTATACACACACATTTTCTCATTACATATATGCAATATAATTGAAGAAAAAAGCCATTTCAATCAAGGCATGCCTAAACATATTGGTTCAGCGTTCAGCTATCAATTCAATTATACATTCTAACACATATTTGCTAAACCTGGAGCTGAAATCAAATAAACAATGATTGCTGTTAAATTACAGGACACACTTCATAAAATTAATTTTTACAAATTGACTCTTCAGAAATTAACCAAAATTTAATTTTGTGTTTAACTAAAGATTTAAACTCATGAAAATGAACCAGGTCTTGCTGTTTATTTATCATGAATTATAAGCATTATAATAATCATATTTGTAAGCAAATATAAGTCTACTTGCCATCACAGAGTAGATAGCACACATAGAGTTTTGGTATTTTATAGTGTGCCATCTATATTTGCTGTTGGGTAAGTGAAGAAAATTGCTTCCAGAAAATGGACAATGCCTTCAAATCATCATGCCTAAGCTACTGTATATATGGTATACCTTGTCATCATGTTTCTCACCTTTCAGTTGAATATGGGAAGGAGAAGATTATAGTTCTTCTCTATCTTTCTGTGCTAAAGCTTTTTAAATCTAAAAGTCAAGGCAAGACTGATTTATTTGCCATTTGTTTAACCACCAGCCATTTCATTCACTCTCCCAGTCAACTAAAGACCTGTCATTCTTTGTACTTTAATAAATTACACTGCTGCAGGAACCATGCAGGAGAAGTCACTACCATTTTTGGCTCACTTAAGCAGCTCCTTGTGAATAGAATACTCTTAAAAATAGTGGTTCTAAAAATGGCACTTTACTGGGTTTTGTGGCCCCTTGTAGAACCATTGCTTGACAAAGAGCCATTTCATTCTGGGAAGTGTACTTTCCATAAGAAATTGATTGTTTGGGCTTTGAAAAGGTTCTTAATATGTAGCCAAAGCTGAAGTCTTTAATGTACAGTAGGATACCTAGCAGGATATAAAATATCAAGAAAATGTAACCTTATTCTGTTATTGTATGCAGTAACAGTTCTTTTAAAATTATGAAACAATTGGTATTTCACAAATCTATTATATATTTCTGTTTACTTATGGAATCTGTTACTGTAAATAAATACAGGTTCTTTCTGGAACCTTTATATGGATGGTTCTTTTATGAAGCAAAAATGGTTCCCTTAAAGCACTAATCTGAGTAACTTTACTTTTAAGAGTGTAGTACCACTGTTCTTCATGTTGCCCTGAGATGTTCTGGCATGCTGTCTGGGATAGTTTCTGCCTTGTTCTGGATGTTGCAGACATCAGCTTCAGCCCCTTATGAGTCTGAACTGGAAGCAGATTTGAGAATATCACTTTATGTACATTTTACTATATTTTACAATAAATGTAGTGTGCTTCAGAAAAGTACCACATTCACAATCGTATAAGATACTGGGTCCAGATAGAAATCTCTATATATGCCAGTGTAACACAAGGAATCTGCTGACCCAATGTGCTGTACCACTTCAGTATGGAAGCCTTCATGCTACAGTGAAGTGCTTTCCTCCAGCACAGCAAGTGGTATCTTTCATGTAACATGTTACTTGCCCAAGATAGTAACGTTGATGCTATTTCTTTGTTTCCTAATTTAGCCAAGCAATTGTTGAAAGAGCAGCAATGACATCCTTGCCTTATCTCATCTGGCATCCGTGACACATATTCATAACTGAAAATCATGGTGAATGTTAAAGAATAGTGAAATGAATGGGGTGCTGTCTTAGAGACCTTTTGAGCCAACCTAGATTCAGCCATAATTCTATTGCACCACTTGAACTTCCTCTGTCTTAGAAGTATATTATTCTGCTGAGCTGTTAAAAGCACTCCTCCAACTCAGGAGACAATAAGGTAACTTCAAAATACACACCACTTAACATCTCAATTACAAGATAATGATTATGAAGTATGGAACTGTACTAAATACAAAATTCTTTGTTTGAGAGTAGAGTAACATGTTTTTGAGAAATTATTTTTAAGTATGACAAATATGATGAAGAAAATATAATATCAAACAGATAAGTACAGTCTACATATAATGATACACAAACCTTCAAACCTTTTGGGAGAAATTAATCTAGAAACATTATGAGACATGACAGGCCATATATTAAACTGTTGTTCAAGAAGGCACACACAGCATAAAAAAGAGCCCTCTAAAGGTGACAGGCCATGAAGCACACATGTGATTTATTCATAGGCAACAGCTGGACTAGTGATTCCAATGCATATTGCCAATAAGGAAATTATTGAAACAGATGGTAAGAAAATGGATTTTTATATTGCTAAATTAAATAAAAAGTGATAGTAAAAGCATTCTTCCTGTCTGGGATCATTTTTCAATGCAGGATGCCCTGAAGAAGTTATAATTATGGCAATAAATTAACATTTTGTCATGAAATACTGACAAAAAATGTTAATTTTGAAGGAGAGGCCAAGAGAAAGAAGGAGTGGGAGACCAAAAAACAGAAGGACTGAGTGTGCAAGAGGTTGTGCATTATTCCACTACCTCTCCTGTGCATTTTGATGGTCTAGGAAAGATATAAGGTGACAGCTTCTGAGCAGAAGGTCACTATCACCTGGTATCTCTTATATATATTTCTCTTCTGGTTCATCCTGCTTCCACCTCAAAACCTGTCCTGCCCACACGCAGCCCACACGGCATTTCTCAATTACTATTCGTCCTCTTCCAAACCCTATCCTACGCTGCCTGCGGCCTCCCATACACCCCCATGCCGCTTTTCATTTCGGCCATGTGTGTATTTAAATAAAACACATGTTTAGATATCATAAGTGAGCGAGACCGGTATCCACATGCCAAATCAAAAATGCAGTACAATATGCAAAATTTAAAAATCAGTCTGGTTTTAATGGCGCGCTGCGGAGAAAGAGAATTAAATTAAATTTAAGAAATGGCAAGGCACCAGTGTCACTCCTAGAGAATGTTAGATTTTGTTATCATAACTGATTTAGCAAGAAACGTTTAAATACAATCATTCGCAATAATAGAACTTAACATTTTGTGCTGTAACGTGTAAATTAAATACATAGAAACATATCCGTCAATTTAGTAAGAAAAGCAACATAGGTGTTTGCAGATTCTCAGTTAAAAATTATATATATGTATATATATATTTTACAATAATCAAAAATGCATGCACATACACGTGGGTCTACTCACCCACTGCATGTGGACGGTTGGGGCATCACTTTAACAGAAAGCAAATCCGGAACTGATTTAAAAAAGTGTAAAGGGAATAACCCACCAAGAACGAAGTCGCCTTTCTCCGAAAGGCTGTAAGTTTTCGTGTTCCCTAAAATCCTGCATTTAAGGAACCGTCGGCAGTGCACATCAGATTGTTACAAAGAATAATCATTAATATGATACTTAAATAGCCCATTGTTCGGCACTATAAACTGCTTGCATTGCACACAAAAGCATATATACTGTAGGTAGGGGAAACATAGTTCAGTAAAACAATCTGACTAAAATAAACACTGTCATTATTATAATGCAATGGGATTTGGCACCCAAAAGGCATATCAAACAGTACTGTCTGGGAATATTAAAGTAATACTATGAAGTACAAATAATCCTCACATTTACAGGTCTTAAAAGCATTAATCTTTTAATGTAAAATCAGGCGCACGCAACTTTTAATTGTATAATTTTAGCTGGGTGAAGAGCACCGAACAGGTAATGCACTGTGCACCAGATTAAAGGTAAATAGTTAAAACAATATACAGGGTGGTCCAGATCTAATTATACAGATCCAGATCATCTGGATGACTTTGATTTATGCGGGGACGATTTCAGTTTTGCGCAAACATGATTCTTCATGCCGTCAGTTCGCACACTTCTCGATGGTCCGGGATTTTTCGGGTGATTTTCTGTGTAATAAACTTAAGTTATAGCGTAATGAAAATAGCATAATTAGAGGTTTTTGGTTTCCCTCTTGCCCATCAATTAGGATATTATGCTGTAATGAACATAAGATCAAGATTTATAAAGTAGTATATTTTTTATTCTTATTGATGTTTATTTACATGTTTGTAAATAAAAAATATATATGCACACACACACACACTAATGTGCATTCGTAGTCTGAGTCCTGACCTGAATTGTGTGGATGGTTACCTACCAGTTGCAAGAAGTAGATCATGGAATGTTGCATAGTTTACTGTCAAATAATGCAGAGTACGCGACACGTGTTTCGCCCTCATTTGGGCTCATCAGGCATACACACTCTACTGCTCCCCTCTCGGCTGTCAAATAAACGAACCACACGCCATGGCGCAACGTAAAGGGGCTTTGTCTCTGACGCTGACGTCTGAGGTTTGAACCCCGAGAGGGGAGCAGTAGATGTACGGCAGATGAGCCCAAATGAGGGCGAAACACGTGTCGCGTACTCTTTGCATTATTTGCAACATTCCATGATCTACTTCTTGCAACTGGTAGGTAACCACCCACACAATTCAGGTCAGGACTCAGACTACGAATGCACATGTGCATATATAATTATTATTTACAATACATATTCACAACTGCGTCTTTCAAGAAGTATTTCTTTCTTCTTGATTTCTGAATTCCTTTCTCACCATTTTCCGTTCCTATTCTTACACCGCCGTATGCTACGGCAGGCGTCGGCTAGTATGTATTAATATAATTGCTGCTACAATGAATAGTTCAGTAGGCCATATGAAAAACTGAGGGATCAGTCAGCTACCTTACCAACAAGTCAGCTATCACATACATAGCATCTTCAGCAAGTCGTCTGCCAAAGATACTTTACCAAATTAATTATGGGTTGACCTGTGCCACCAAGCCATAACGTTTGTTGGTTTCATCTTGGCATCAAATATGACTTGTACGTTAATGGAATGAAACTGCTTGCGGTTAACAAATTACAGCTGCCTTTATTGCAATATGAGTGCCGTAAAGTGCTCTGATTACGTTAAGAAAACTGAACACTTCTGGCAAAAAGATGTTATGTCTTATGCATGTACTCCCACACCATACAAAAACTGAATGCAGCATTTTGTCGTTTGGTTAATGGCTTCTAGCACAGCGGTCATGATGGAGTGAAGCTTGGTTGAGATATTTCTGACCTCTCAGCCAATTCCCTGAGAGTGAAAACAGGTATCCTATGTAAACAAAAAAAGACAAAAATAGCAAATATGAAGAACTGGCATTCTTAAAAGGGAACTAAATTAGAATCTGTACATCATATTTGTCACTTTTAAAGTATAATATGTTTGTCATGTAAACACATATTATAATCATGGCTTGGTGATATGAATTATTACACGCGTTAGCAGTCATTTAGCTGGTTTGGCTGCATTTCCCTACGTGATAAATGGTTTCATTCTTTCCCAGTTTCTCTGAAATGTTTGATATGGATCAAACAGATTTACCGTACATACATGCAAGTTCTCACATTAAGTTTTCTTTTATACCTGTAAATCCCCATTTTTGTGTGGAAAGTTGCATATGCACATTTTGGGCCTCTTTTAGTACTTAACGCAGGTTTTATAAATCTGGCTCCAAGACCTTACTCTGACCATGTTCATTGAAACCAGTTTTCAAAATATGCCCAAAACATCACCTGTATTTATAGATCTTAGAGCAGCACATAATAGTGTTTGGAGAAAGGGCTTAATATACAGGTTATTAAAATTCATTCTTCATTTATTAAATTCCTTTCTTAGCTATTGATTATTCATGGTTAATTTGAATGCCTTAAAAAGAAACAGTTTAAACAAAATAATGACCTAGCTCAAGAATCTGTATTCATACCCCTACAATTTAATTTGTATATAAGCAACTTGCCTCCTACAAGCAGCAGGAAATTTGGATAAGCCAGTGACTGGACACTGGCGATCTAACAGCAGTCTGTCTCAGTCACAGAGGATACTCTTGATAAAGACCTATTAATTTTAAATGAGTATTTTGAAAAAGGAAACTGTATCTGGGTCTTTTAAATAGCTAAGAATACTACTTTCATCTCAATAACAAACAATAAATGATAATAAATTTCAACAACTAGTTTCTACCCCATAATAACAACCCTAAATGTCTAGGAATGGTACTTGACAGGTCATTAACCTTCCAACAACACCTGACCGGAACAGCAGTGAAGTTTATTACCTGATACAATATTATACAGAAGCTTACAGCAAACTTACAGAGAGCTTCCACTAGTTGTGTTATGCATGGCAGGCCTAGGTCTGGTTTTCTCCACAGCTGTGTATTGTGCTTTGACATGGATTAACAGCACACATGTCAAAAAATGGATGCTTAATTAAATAGAACAATGAGGATCATCACTGACACTGTAAAATCCATCCCACTACACTGGCTGTCTACATTGAGTAACATCACTCCCCTCATCTCAGAAGAAAAAAATGCATTGGTACAAATAAATGACAAAATAAACAAATAACAAATGATGAACATCTACCAATTCATATAGATATCAAGAATTCCAAAACCCAGCAGCTAAGAAAACTCTCAAGTCACACAAATATATCCAGGAAATTGACGGAAATGGAAATTAACTTATCTTAATCTACTTAGCCAACTTATCTTTATCTAAAGTGGAAGAGTTAATGGTTGGAAAATGTCCCTCCAGAATGGCACCTAGTAGAAAAGAACTAGTATCCATGTGGCTTCAATCTGTCTTGATGTCTCTGATGTAATTTAAATCACATCCAGAACAAACCATGGACAATGTGCAGACTCTGGGGTGATATGGGGTCCCAGAGTATCTAAAAGTGTGTAGAGGAAAGGCAGACCATATGCCACATAGGCTTTGAATGTCCTATAGGATCTTATCATGGCAACAAGGATGATTTATTCAGTTCAATAAATAAAAGACAAAAAAATAAAGGACATAGATGTGCAACTTTAATGGAGTAAATGATTTGCAACGATATGTTAAAACTCCATACATTGCATTATATACTTTAAAACTTTCTTTGTTGTATGTGTGCACTTGATGTCTCGTATTGAAATTCCACATACTAAAAAATAAAATCATTTACGGTATCTTCATATATTGACTGAAAGTTGAATTTAAATCATTTACAGTGTCTATAAAAATGTAACCCTTTGGAAGTTTTCACATTTTATTGTTATACAACATTGAATCATAGTAGATTTAATTTGGCTTTATTGACGTTATTTAAAAAAAGACTCAAGAATGTCAAAGTAAAAACAGATCTGTGCAAAGTGATCTAAATTAAAAAAACAGATTTCTGCAAAGTGATCTAAATTAATTGCAAATATAAAACATACAATGAATCGATTGCACTACTACTCACTCCCTTTATTATGACACGCCTAAATCATCACTGGTGCAGGCAATTGATTTTAGAAGTCACATAATTAGTTAAATGTATAATAATACAGAAAACGTCCACGGGGTGAATATTTTTATAGTCACTGTATCTTCACACTTTAAGGAACCTTCTAATAATTTAACATATTTCTAGCAAACAATTTGAGTTTCATGTTTTATTCAAAAACTGGTAATGCAAATCACCACTTTTGTTTTTAAACATTACTTTTCAAATGGTTTACGGAAAGCGTGAATGAACACGCGCATTTAAACATAAGAATATTCAAACTTAGCGCAGAATGCTTCAATCTGCTAGCAAAAGTGGTGCCCAAGTCTTTTGGATGTCTTGAAGTAATTCTTATTAACTCAGTGGATATTACCATGAATTAAAATCAAGATAATGCTAAACGCAGATGTTATTCACATAATTCGCTCAACAGGTAAAAGCCTAGTAATTCATTTGTGTTTTACTGTTATTGATTTTGACATTATCTGGATCTTGTGCGTCACTTCTAGTTGCACAGACACGTCACGCGGTGGCACGCTGCTCTTGAGAGAGAGAGAGAGAGAGAGGTAGAGAAAGAGCGAGAGAGTGAGTGAGATAGAGAGAGAGAGAGAGAGAGAAGCCCATTTACGCGCACGCGCTCACAAGGCGCTCAACCGTGGGAACAGCACTGCTATCTGTTCACGGGCGCGGACGCTGCTGCCTTCCCCACACTTAGAATCAGAGGAAAGCTCTGTGGTTCTCATCGTTCAGCAGGGGGAAGACGGCTAACTTTTTTGCTTAATGCAACATATGATTCATTTTATTGTAAGTGTTTGAATACGGAGTCTCTTGAAAGGTGGGTCTTGCATTTGGAAACTTTTTTTTACTGTTCTTGTTTCACGGCTACTTCGACTTTACATTAAATAGCTTTTCTTTAGAGATACATTATATCAACCTGTCTTATGTAGAATAAACATACAATGTATAATCAAACGCCGGGGAACATTCTTAATACATTGTTGTAAAACAAACTAGTTCGAAAAGAGATAACATATTGACAATACGTGCATGCATTGAATGGTACACACTTTTGTGGCACTTGGAATGAAAAAAAAACCTTTAAAGTTTGCTGCCAACGAAAGAAATATATCGTGTAAGGACCGTATATATAGTAGTGCAGTTGGAATGCACGCGAGAAAGAAAGAAATACTATAGAATATTCAATTACAGACACAAACCCACAAATGAACTTTATATACTTGAATATCAAAAATGTACATTACATTTGTAGCCTCAACATCACATACATGCACACGCATGCATCCTATTTGTCCGCCTGATTATGTTGTTATCCTATTGTT
>JANRMT010062791.1:116919921-116930346 GCA_026402145.1 Polypterus bichir lapradei
TCATATCATATCATATCATATCATATCATATCATATCATATCATATCCTTTGGCAGAAATAAAAGCCCCATAGTCAAACTACTCACATCCAACTTTGAGCTGAAGCTGAACAAAGATATGCACAGTACATAGGATTAGAGATAGTGTATGGTGAGACCATCAGCAATTTAATGTCATTCATTGGAATAAACATTGGCTATTTATAATAATACAGGCAGAGTCTGTTTCATATCAGTGCTCATATTATGCATGAACTGGCTTTATAGTACTACTGTACTGTGCATAACACCTACACTCACAACGCCTCCATATTACGCCCTCTGCCTGCTGCCCCTCCCCCGTGTCAACACACACATTCCCAGCACACACAGCTTTGTTAACCAATGCCATTTACAGAGAAAACTCAGCATTACTCATCAAGCATGGGTTTTGGCAGTAGACTTGGGCAAAAAATTAACACAGTATTCCTTGGATTTTTAATGTAGATTTTCTTCTTGCTAGGCATAACCACATAACCTCTGTTAAAGGCATTAAGGTTACTGAATTCTAGTGTTCATATGCAATATACAGTGTCATTTGTAGTCTTGAACCAAAACAAAATTCTATTGATTACTATTACAATGAACCCGATATTGATGACCAATATTCATTGACTTCAGATTGCTGAAATTTAAACCCTGTCGTGTTGTTAGATCCATATATATTAAAATAGACAAAGGGTGTTGGGATGATTTTGCACCTGGGATCAAGTAGTGACAGCTGCTTAGGATGGATTTAAGTTCCTTGAACCCCATAAGTTAAGAGATTCTGAAATGTTTATCATGGAATTTTATTTGTTTCAAGTTTATATTGCCAGTTACAACACATATATTGAAATACATCTTTTCTCGGATAGTATACACCCACTATGACCCTGAATTGCATCAAGCTGATTTGAGAGTGTTGTGTTCTTGTATTTTTGTTATGTGTTGTTTCAGCAGTAGAGAATTATATGAAAGTTTATAGAATGTCAAAGGTTCTGTTAAGAATTTTTTTTGTTCTTGGACACGAAAATGACTGGAAAGATGATACACTAAATACAATGGTTGAAAGCTTAGAAGAAGAGACCAGACTGGAAGAAAATCTGCTCTCAAAATCTGTATAGGTACAGTAGGTCCAAAGGCTACATGGTTTCAACATGGTATTTTATGTATATTCAGCTTTTATTAGTTACTAAATAGTATGTTGATTTCTGTAGCAGGAACTTAGTGCAAAGTTTTTTAGCCCATAACAGTATTTATGCCCTTACCATATTTACTGTTTTATTTATATATGAAGAACTACTAAATACTGAAATAGTGTTTTATAAGGAATTAAAATGTGGATCAGGCAAAAGGAAGTATACCGTATTACCTTGATTTGAATTTTGTGCCTGATCCTAATGAGAGTAAAGCCTGTCTGCTGGGTTTAGAGTGTTTCAAAATGGATGAATAGTATTCAAAATGCTTTTCTTTTTGGATAGTTTGTCACCCAGGAGGCTGGATTAGAATTTTATCTTTATTGCCTGTATGGTGTTTACAGATTATTTCTGTGTCTTTGTTGGTTTCTCTTTGGATAATTAGGGTCTGTTTATGGACACAATGTGGGGATGCATAGGTTGCTGTGTGCTGTGATGGGCTGAAGCTCCATCCAGGTTTGCTTCTCTGAATAGTCTTCACTTCCTCTGACCTGCTATTGAATTAATTATAGTATGTCCATGAACCTAAATGACCTGAGATATTGAAAGGGTGAAGATATCGTGAAAATTAAAAAAACAGTGACACATCTTTACTAACTTTGTTTTTCTGGGAAATTAATTTTCTGGACACTTGTAAAGATATAGGAGCTATGGAGGAATTGTTTTGTATATAAATGATTGACAAGGATGCAAATGGCACCACTCAAAATGGCACAAGACTTGGCAAAGAGAGAGAGAGGAATAGATGGATAGATAAAGAGAGAAACCTACCCTGGCAATGGACAGGCAAACCTATACTCCATTCCAGGAATGGGATAGTTAAATCATTCACCTTAGGCACCAGGTAGAGTGAATTGGCCCAAAGAATTAACAGAAGACTAGAAGCACAAGATCGTATTTGAGGAGAAATTGTATCTTTTAAGGCTATAGTCTGAAAGAGGGCTGCAAGGTTAATAGTCACTAGTGTACAGACTGTTATGTGACAGTCCCTAATCTACTGTGTTGCTGTTTTTAAACAGGTGGCTGAGATGTTTCTCAAGAAGAATAAATTATTAAGGGACACACAAAATAAATGTGCAATTTTTGAGATATTTGACCACCATAGAAAAATTTTTGATGTGTTGGGATACATCACAAGAATGTGATCTTTTCCAATCAATGACCCTTATATTAATCCACAAATACAGTGTAAGGTGTCACCCATTGCATGGCTATGCTCGGGTTCTAATTTGGGATCCTTAGGTGGTTTGTTGTTGGGGGCAGCAATGCGCTGTATCAGTGCATGCTCCCAACTTCAACCAGCTGTGCATATAATAAATGATTTATTAAATGTGAAAATGATTTCACATAGTAACGAGCTTAGGATAACGTCTGAGATTGCTGATTTTTTTTTTTTGCATAGTACAGATCTGAGTGTAATCAAGCATATATTACATTGCTTGAAATTATTGGACTGAAATGGTATGAGTGAATGTGTGTTTGTATATGTGTGAACATGCCCTGCAATGGACTGCCTGAAATTGCTGGAATAGGTTCAGTTTAGTGGATAAACGGATTTAGAAGCCAGACAGATGGATGAACACAATTGTACACATTATGATACCACATGTTATCATGTTACTTTGCACTGGGTGAATGTGAACTAAGGTCTTCCTTTTCAACAGTTTGTAGCTACAGATACAGCTAGGCAAAAACATGTCAGTTTTGTCAAGTGGACATGCACTAGACAACTCATCTCCAACAATGCACATGATTAATCTTGTTCAGTAAAAGATAAGATTCTTCTGCTTAATATTGTAATGGATTTTGTTTTAAATTGTTGCTGTTTCTATGCTAGTATTTTGAAATTAATAAATATTTTACTGTTCAAGTCTTATAAATCAAAAAAATACTTTACATTATTTAGCTAATATTATTTTTTATAATTTTTTTTTTGAAATTTTATTAATTTTATTGCAATCATTCCATACAAATCAATCAATTTTTACAAAAAGTAAAATTGAGTTTTGAACAAGTCGACCCCCACCCCTAAGAGAGAGCAAGGCAAACAGCGTAAAGTTTAATGCTTGTAAACAAACCTAAATTAATGTTTGATAAGCCAATAGAGATGAATGCAGAAGACAAAGAAATACAAAAATAACTGCTTCTTCTGTGCTTTAGGAACTTATTTTAAAATACTACTGATTATATTCTGCCATGTTTTGAAAAAAGTCTGTACAGATCCTCTAACTGAGTATTTGATTTTTTCCAACTTCATATAGCATAAAACATCGGTTTTCCACTGACTTAAAAGAGGAGAGTTTGGGTTCTTCCAGTTTAGCAGAATAAGTCTGTGTGCCAAAAGTGTAGTGAATGCAATCACAGTTTGTTTGTCTTTCTCCACTTTAAACCCATCTGGAAGAACCCCAGACACAGCTGTTAATGGGTTAGGAGGGATTGTCAGACCAAGGCTGTCTGAAAGGTAGTTAAAAATTTTGGTCCAGGATGATGTTAATTTGGTGCAGGCCCAGAACATGTGACCAAGTGAGGCTGGGACTTGATTGCAGTGTTCGCAGGTTGGATCATGCCCTGGAAACATTTTGGAGAGTTTTAGACGAGACAGATGTGCTCGATATATAATTTGAGTTGTATAATTGTATGCTTTGCGCATATGGAGCTCAAGTGAATTCTCTGCATTGCTATTTTCCACTCCTTTTCTGATATATTAATTGAGATATCTTTTTCCCAATGTCCTTTTGGATCTTTGAAAGGGAGGGACTGTAAAATGATTTTATATATTGCAGAGATGGTGTCTGAGTCCTTGAGATTGAGCAATATTTTTTCCAGCATGGATGAGGGTGCAAGATGAGGAAAATCTGGAAGGTTCTGTTTCACAAAGTTCCTGATTTGAAGATAGTGAAAAAAATGTGTAGCTGGAATGTTAAATTTGGAATGTAATTGATCATAGGATGCAAAGATGTTGTCTATAGAAAGATCTCCAAGCAATTTAATCCCAAATTTTTTCCAGACATTAAAAACTGCATATGTTTGAAAGAGGTGGTTCTCTTGCAGAGGTGCCACAGATAAAAGCTTCTCCATCTTAAAATGCTTTCTACATTGGTTCCATATTCTATGTGAGTAAAGCACAATTGGGTTATTAGTGTATTGCCGATAACTTGTATTTATTGGGGCACAGAGCAGGGAATATAAAGAAGTACTGCAGGATTTTACTTCTATTGCGGACCAAGCCTGTGTATGTTCTTCTATTTGTGTCCAGGTTTTTATCGCTTGTATATTTGCTGGCCAGTAATAAAACTGGAAGTTAGGTAGAGCCATTCTGCATTTTGTCTTTGTAGGGTCGCTCTTTGGATACGTGGATGTGTTGAGTTCCAAATAAATGAGGTTATTGTTGAATCTAATTGCTTAAAAAATGATTTATTGATGTATATTGGGATGTTTTGAAATAAAAAAGGAGCTTAGGAAGAATATTCATCTTAACAGTGTTAATTCTTCCAGCTAGAGTGAGATGAAGGGTTGACCATCTATGCAAGTCTTGCTTAATTTTTTCCATGCAGACGGCAAAGTTTTGTTGATAAAGAGCTTTATGTTTACTTGTGATGTTTACCCCTAGGTATTTAAACTGTTCTGCAATGATAAAAGGTAAGGTATCTAATCGAATATTATATGCTTGAGAATTCACTGGAAAGAGTGCACTTTTATTCAGATTAATTCTGAGACCAGAGATCTTTTGAAATTCTATGAATTCTGTTAAAACTGCAGGCACAGAATGTTGTGGGTCTGATATATACAGTACCATATCATCTGCATAAAGTGAAATTTTCTGTTCCAGTCTTTCTCTGATAATCCCCTTTATCTGATCAGTATTTCGACAGTGTATTACCAGTGGTTCAATGGCGATTACAAACAGTAGCAGTGACAAGGGGCATCCTTGTCTAGTACCACGTTCTAGTTTAAAGTAGTCTGAACAAATGTTGTTGATACAAATTGAAGCTTCTGGATTAGTATACAGTAATTTGATCCATGTACAAATGTTCGGGCCAAACCCAAATTTCTCCAATGTAGTAAAAAGGTATTTCCATTCAATCATGTCAAATGCTTTTTCTGCATCTAATGATAATAATATTTCTGGGGTGTTTGATTTAGTTGGTGAGTTTATTGCATTAAACAGGCGTCGAAGATTTGAAGATGTCAACCCTTGATAAATCCAATTTGACCTTGTGATATTACCAAGGGGAGCACTTTCTCCATTCTTCTAGCTATGATTTTGGAGAGTAGTTTAACGTCATTATCCAGAAGTAAAATTGGTCTGTATGATGCACATTGTAATAAGTCCTTATTTTGTTTTGGAAAAACAGTGATTAGTGCTTGGCGAAAAGTTTGAGGAAGATTTTGGTTGTCTCTGGCGTCTGTAAATGTTGCTAATAGGAGGGGTGCTAGCTGAGCAGAGAATTTCTTATAAAATTCTGCAGGGTATCCATCAGGGCCTACTGCTTTCCCGCCTTGAAGTGACTTTATAGCATCTAGTAATTCTGATAACGCCAGAGGTTTATCAAGTTCCTCCACACTAAGAGTGTCTATTTGTGGTATCTGTAATGTATCCAGAAATGCATTAGATTGTGTATTGTCTTCTTTAAACTCAGTAGTATAAAGGGATTTATAGTAGTCTCTGAAAGTGTGCATTATATTTTTGTGGTCGATGATTTTATCCCCGTTTGTGTTGGTGATTACTGAGATTGCATTGTGCACTTCTTGCTTGTAAATTTGTTGAGCTAAAAGCTTATTGGCTTTCTCTCCATGTTCATGGTAATGATGTCTGGATTTATAAATTAGTTTTTCAGTTTCTTTAGTTGTCAAGAGGTTTAGTTCTGAATGCAGAGCCTGCCTTTTCCTATGTAGAGCCTCGCTTGGTAGTCTGGCATGTTCTTCATCTATTCTAGTAATTTCGCTTTTTATCTCTGCTACTTTCTTGGTTTCTAATTTATTTCTGTGGGAAAGATATGAAATAATCTGTCCTCTTAAGAAGGCCTTAAGAGTTTCCCAGAGTATTCCTGCAGAAATCTCTGAGGATGTATTTGTCTGTAGGAAGAAACTGATTTGTTTGGATATAAATTCTGTACAATTCTCGTCTGCTAATAGAAGCGGGTTGAGATGCCATCTGCGAGGTGAGTGTGTGGGGCATAGTGACTTTAGCTCCAGGATCAGAGGTGCATGGTCAGAAATAACAATAGCATCGTATTTGCAAGACTTAATCATAGGCAAGAAGTTATTATCTATAAAGAAATAATCAATCCTTGAGTAGCAATGATGTACTGGTGAGTAGAAAGAATATATTCTTGATTTTGGGTTTAAAAACCTCCAGGGGTCTGAGAAGTTGTGATCAGTTATAAACTTTGTAATTATCTTTGCGATGTTAGATGTCGTTCCCCCTGTGGTAGCAGTCCTATCTAAGAGTGGATTTAAAACACAATTAAAGTCCCCAGCCATTATAATTTTATGAGTGATCAGATTGGGAATGGATGCAAATAAATTTTGTATAAATTCCTTATCATCAACATTAGGTGCATAAACATTTATCAGAATCATTTTACAGTTAGATAAGTCTCCCATGACCATCACATATCTCCCTTCAGGATCCAATACTACATCTGATGCTACAAATGAGACTGTTCTATTTATGAGAATTCCCAAACCTCTAGTTTTCTTTGTAAAACTAGAATGGAACATTTGGCCAGTCCAGTCTTTTTGCAGCCGGAACTGATCCTTGCTTAGTAAGTGGGTCTCTTGTAAAAATACCATTTTAGCGTTTAGACCTGTTAGGTGAGAGAGTACTTTCTTTGTCTTTATTTCGTGATTCAGGCCTTTAACATTCCAGCTCACGAAGTTAACTGTCCCATCATGGAGACATTGATTCTGAGTTTTTGATGTCATTTTATAGTACGTTGGTAGTTATAATTATAAAGATTAAAACAATAGATTAGGTATAGATCTAGCCTGCTCTCTTTCTCTCTCCCCCTTAACCCCCCCACCCTCCCTTTCTACCTCACCACGTGAGGCTAGAACCCACTTCACACAGTCCCGGTCCTCTGACATAACCAGAGACAGAGCACATCCAAAGTAAAACAAGCCCCCACGCAGCGGCGTTTTAGGGTAAAAAAATAGAGATATCTATTACCAATATAGTCTAAATACTATATGCATAAAATTAAATCATTAACAAACTGTGCACTTAGAATATATATAATCTTCAGTAATCTTAGTGTATTAAGATAATACACCTGGATAATAAACCCGGGGAATGGTGTTAGAAAGTGGTCCAGAATAAGCATAATAAGTCTTAATGCAATTATAGCAATAACAATAAACCAAGGGTATGATGTTGAACAGTCTCGTTTAGGGTAGAGAGAAGATATTTAGATAAAAAAAAAGGGGTAATTAAGCGCAAACGTCTATAACTATAATTAAAACATAAACAGATAGCGCCTGAGTAGTAATGAGTAATACCGAGAATATATAATGATAAAACCCGTAATTTAAACAAATAGATCAGATAGTAGATTATTAATCTTTGCCATATCATTAACGGCCATGACTCACTATTATGTATCAGAGTAGTCCTGGGATCAGCTTTCTTAATTTCTTTTCTGCTTCTTCCTTGCTAGCGTAGACATAGAATTGACCCTGCAATTCCACTTTCAGTTTGGCAGGATACAAGAGGCTGTATTTGATATTGGCTTGCCGTAACCTCTGTTTAATGTTGTAGAAGGCTGCGCGTTTAGTAGCTGTTGCTGGAGAGAAATCAGGGAAGATACGGATGTGGTTATTTTCATATATAATCTCTTGCTTGTGTCTGAGGAGTGCCATCACCTCTAGCTTAAATGATAATCTTTCAAAGCGAATAATAAAAGATCTAGGTCTAACGGTATTTGATCCGCGTACGCGATAAGCCGCTGCTATCTCAGAATCTGCTTTAAAGTCCTCTCCAATTATTTTAGAAAAAAGTTCAGCTGCAAATTTCACAGTGTTTGGACTTTCTCGATTCTCAGGCAGACCTTCAGTTTTGACATTATTCCTTCTGCTTCCATCTTCCAAAGTAGCCAGTCTGTCTCTGAGTTTTTTGCATTCGGAGCTGACAATAGCTGCTTTTTCTTCGGCACTGGCAGCTAAATTTTTGGCTGTTTCAATCCGAGTTGTGAATGTCTCCTTGACATCCTCTAGTTGATTAGCAAGCATATTCAGTTTAACTGAGGTTTCCTGAATGTGCTCTTCAATTTTACCCAGCATATCTTTAAAGACTTTATTATCCTGCTGCCGCATCTGTCGCAGCTTCTCATTTGCCTTTTCGCTGTTCTTTATGTCCTGTTGCAGCTTCTGTCGCAATTTATCATTTGCCTTTTGCAGCTCCTGTCGCAGTTTATCATTTGCCTGTTGCAGCTCCCGTCGTAGGTTCTCATTTGCCTTTTCCCTTGCCTTCTCATTTGCCATCTCGCTTTTCTTTATTCTTGCATGAGCTCAGCGAACATCACCTTCAGTTCAGACAGATCAATTCTGCTTTCTTGCACCGTGGGTGAAGCGGCAGGCTCTGTTGTAGCCGGTGTCCCCAATGTTCCCAGCTCACGTGGAGTAATTAAAACCGCGGACTGCAAAGCCTTTTCCAGTTTCAGGTGATCTTCTCCAATCAGCAAGCTATCGAGACCTGCTTCACTCACGCTCGTACATTTGCTCCCCATTTCGCTCTCAGCCGGCAACGATGTAGTGGACCGTGGTCCCGAGGAGTCTGGGTTTTCACCCATTTGATCCAGGTCAGTCTCTGAAAGGCCGTATCTTGAACTAGGGCTTGCCAATCTTAGCTTGGGTGCAGCTTTAGTTTTCGGTTCTTTCGGACCCCCTTTCTTGTTGGCCATGTTTATATATGCTTACATATACTGTAGCAGTGCCCCTCAGGCTGGATAAATACAGGATATCTCAGGAATATAAGCAGATAATATGAAAAATAACACCGCTGCTAGCGAGCTCCACTTCAGACGTCCATCTCTCGCAACGGACGAGACCAATATCTTATGTTATATTATGTTAATATAATTATTAACATTAATTAACATTATGTTTTATTTGTTTGTCATGCTTTCAAGTTATGTGCCCTGGCTCACAATATTAGACAGCATTAAGGACAGAATTGAAAAATTGTTCTTTACATTCATCACCTTAGTTACAGTGTCTCACTGTCCACAATTTCAATCTGTTTTGTGCAGATAATTTATTAATTACCTGCCATTTACTGAGCCACTGAAAATGTAATCAATAAACAAATATGCAATATATACCTGGGTTAACAAACATAGGTAAATAAATAATGGAGTTATATAGGTTCACTGGATAAAAAGGTGAAATTAAGTACTGCACACAGAATGTGTAATAAAACTATTAATTCTAGCTTTGAGTGTAAAAGTAGTATACATATACACATTTCATAAAACTGTGGTTTAGGTGCTACAGTTTTTAATTTTATACTAATCAACACACAGATAAATTTTAAAAGCTGCACTGACTGGCACTGGAATTTTAACAGCAGATCTGCCTGTTTAATTCTTGCCTTTGCCTATATATATATTGTGATGGACGGTCGGCAGCTCAACCTGGCCCGGGATGCCCCTGAAGTGAAAAGACGGGGGAAGGCAGCCTTTTCAGGACACTGCCTCCCCCAAAACGCTAGATGGCAGCTCCCCTGGAGTGTAGCTGTGCCCCGGATTCCTGCAGGGCATCCTGGGACTTGAAGTCCGGTTTCTCAGCCCTGTTGGGTGCTGTGGGTGCCGCCAGGGGAAGCTATTAAAGGACCTTGGGAGTCATACTTCCCTTACAACCTGATTAAAGACTTGGGAAGTGCTGGCAAGTCACATGGAAGGAAAAGTAGGAGCACTTCCGGGACTGGTGGAGAACCAGCAAGCGACCTGGAGTTGGGAGGTAGTTGACAGAGGTAGCTGGGAGGTGGGGAGGGGAAAATTGCATTAATTGTTATTGGTTTATTTGTGTTTGGTGGCTGTGGTGCTTAAATGGTACTTTGAAGGAAAACGAATAATTAAATGATCTTCTTATTGCTTTTACCCTGTGTCTGCATATCTGTCTGTTGGGTTCACGGGACAACAGCAACCCTTAGCGTTCTTACTGTATATATATATATATATATATATATATATATATATATATATATATAT
>JANRMT010062791.1:116940095-117022264 GCA_026402145.1 Polypterus bichir lapradei
GATAGATAGATAGATAGATAGATAGATAGATAGATAGATAGATAGATAGATTATTGTGTTTGAAAGGGGAAATTAAAATTTTACAGAAGCTCAAAAATATATATAAGAGCTGCTGCTGTTAATAGCAGGCTTGTAGGTGGAAGTAAGGTAAGGTCAGACCACAGGTTTATGTTTAAAGTCATAAACATTTGAATACGGCAAGTTTTGCTGGTGTTGTCCATGAATGGAATTTACTGATTGACATTTGTTTATTGAAGTTACTAGCATTCAGGGTAAAGCTTTAATAAAATATTGGTAACAGAGTTAGTAATTTCTGTTGCTGACTCAGCCAGGATAATGTAATTTATCTCCCTGGGCAGTAACATGAATGAATTCAGCTCACATTTCGATGTCTGGATTGCCCATTTAGTTTTAATTGCACTTTGCTCCCATTTGCACCATTTCTTATTCAATTAGATCTCTAGTCTCTCTCATGCGTTTTCCACTCAGTCTGATGAAAGTAGTCCAGCATTAAAATAGTGTCTGAAATAACAGGTTTAAGCCAGTTCTCTGCAGTACACAAATTGTCACAGTACCTGAACTCACCATAACTTAGTATGACATGAAATAGTTCATACACCTTATATAAAAGTAATCAAACATTTCTTATTATGCAGAGTCAGGCCAGGTCTGAATCATTTTCTCCTTACTGTTATCCTCACTCTGAATCATTGCTTCTTCCATCATTGAATGTAACTTTTATCCTAGTTCTGCATTTAAGCCCTTTCATGCTTTCCATCCTCAGATGAGTCGCTCCTCCAAATGGGTCTAATGGAGCTCCTTGGGCAGCAGCGATTACAGTGCTACCAGGTGAATACAGGAATATTTAATATATCCCACTTTATGTTCTCAGAGTCTCTTACATTCTCAGATGTAAAAGACATAGGTAGCCATCCAATCCTTTATGCCTTACCCTGTGACATCTGTCAAGTTCACAGCTTGTCCAGTTGAGAGGAGCTGATACTCAAGTCTGCATTGGCAGCTGCATCTCTTCAGTTTAATTTAAAAATTCTTTCAAAAATTTATAGTAACAAGCCACAGGCCAAATCTTAATATTAATAATTAAAAACTTCAAAAGCATAAATAATTGAAAAAAATTTGTAAAAAAGGAGGGAGCATTTGAAAAGGCTGCCACATATTTTTTATTATTACAACTCCATTTTAAAAATAGTTTTAAAATGTATCCATCCATTCATTCATACATCCACTTTCTAACCTCCTTCACCAATTCAGAGCATCCATCCCAGCAACCCTGGGTTCAAAATGGTAACGAATGCATCACATTAAGTTACATGAGCCCAATTTAGATCCTCCAGTTAAGTCACTATATGCTTCTTTAAGATGTAGGAAAAAATAAGACAAATTTTGCCCAATAGTTCAAGTAGAAGCATTTACCAAACTCTCATTGTTTCTAAAAATGTGTATACATAAGATATAAATATGGATTATCCCATAAGGTCATAACCAGTTTTTCTGCTTCCAAGCCTCCTTGCTTAGACTATTATTCACCTTCCATCTATAAGCTTTAAAGCTAGCTAAACTCTGACATCATAAAGGAGGAACTTAATGCTTGCCAACAGAAAACCCGATGATATCAGTTTCATAGAACCCTCTCTACTACTGCATCGACATGCCATATAATGTATATTCTAAGATGGCATATCTCTAATTTACCATCCTATTTTCATGTTTGAGTGATACCTAAACAAACATACATATAATTGGACACCAAGTCAGCTTTATTTATCCAGATGTACCTTTGCTTTCAGTCTTTTCCTGGGTATTATTACAAAACTCAGTTGTAAATCATCATTGGTTGGTATCCTCAGTGCCAAAACATCTTTTAGGTGTTGTGGGAAGGAATGGTAACATTACAAAGTGGTGAATGATTTACCTTCATAACTTTTTTGGAATGAGTTTCAGGCCTGAAATGCAGGAATGGGTGTATATTAACAAATGAAATGAAGTTGATTAGACAAAATATGAAATATCTTGGGGTCATACAGTCTACAATGAAAAATTTAAGATCACTAGATTTTTTTTTAGTTGCATTTTCCATACCATCCCAACTTTTTCTGATTTGGGGTTGTAGTTTGAAACGGATTCACTTAAATGGAATCCATCATACAGTATTTGTCCATTAGTTAATTATTGAACCATGGCCAATTGTCAAAAGAGGAGAGGAAATCAAAAACTTAGGTCAGTGGTCAATTATAATAGACAAAGACAAAAGATAACAGACATTCACACTCCCAGAGACCTTGGCCAACTAGCCATTCACCTCCGAGGCATTCTATAGTAAAGTCTGGGCTGGGCCGTCTAATCTGACAATAGAAATTTTCCATCCCTTGATGCTGGGGCTCACAGTATCTCAGATGTCTTTCCATGGGCAGGTAAACAGCTTGGAAGTAGAGCAATGGCACCAGCACAGAGCATTAAGGAGAGAAACAGGAAAGATGTGAGTTAGTAGTTATTCAAAATTATTACATTACTTTTTTGTACAAATGTCTAACAAACAAAGATGCAACATGCACAGTTAATGAACAGCTCTAGGGTATGCTAGATTAAAGTATATGAGCAGCTAAATTGCTCCACATCTTTGGAGCCCTGTAGCTAAAAGCTTGACCTACCACTGTTATTTTGGAAATCTTTGGAATCTTTAGTAGGCTGGCATCTTCAGGTCTTAATGGTTTGTAATTAATGGTAAGTTCATGTAAGTAAGCAGGGCCTTGGCAATTTAGGGCTTTATATGTAAGAACGAGGATTTTGAAATCAACCATAAGCTTAACTGGAAGCCAATATAACTACTTAAGAACAGGAATTATGTGGTCGTACTTCCTTTTACTTGTAATGATTCTTGCAGCTAGATTATGAATTAACTGAAAAATGTATATTGGACTGTTTGGACAACCTGTGAATAATGCAATTGCAGTAGTCAATACTAACAGAAATAAATGTATGAACAAATTTCTTAGTATCCTTCTTATGTAGAAACTGTCTTTATTTTTCAATATTTTTAAGCCTGGATAAAGCAGGTTTTAAATTGTTTTGTAATTGTGCTTTAAAAGATATACCAACACATACTAAGTTGTGTGCTGATTTAGTAAAGACTAATGGTTAGTTCGAATCAGTTAAAAAAGTGACAGAATATTGTTGTGGTGTGCATCACTCTAATAAATAATATTTGTTTTTTCTATATTCAGAATTAAGTTCTTATGATCGAGCCACTCTTTTAACTCAATGACAAAATTAATTAAGGAAACTTTTTGGTCAAAAAAAGGTATAACTGGGTATTGTCTGTATGTGAGAGAAAATGAATGTTATATTTTCGGTGAATATGCCCCATTGGAAGCATGTAGAGTGGAAACAGTAAAGGTCCAAGTCCATATTTAACTTGTGAATATAATGACAGAATAATGTCAGCATGTTTCTATATAATGTGTACACAGTAAAATTGATTTCAAAAATATAAACTAAACCTCAAAGATGGTGCCTGAAAGCCCAACATAATTTTCCAGCCTATGTGACAGAAGAGAGTAGTCAATGGTGTCAAAAACTGTGCTTAAATCTAACAACAGATTTATAGCACAGGTTATCTCCATTTCTGCACTGTGACTGGAATTTCTCCAGTAAATTGTGATGTGTAAGGTTGAGACCTAAGCTGTTTGGCAACTTCATTTTCAAATATTTTATAAAGAAAAATTAGAAATTGGTGTATAATTATTAAGCGTATGTGTGTCTAGCTCTGGCTTTTTAAGCAATGGTCTGATAGCTTATGCTTTTAGTGTATCAGGAGTTTTGCCATTCAGTATGAACTATTGATAATGCTCAGAATGGGTCCTGCTAAAACATCCATTGAGTGTTTTACTAGTTTTGGTAGAACTGGGTCTAAGGAAAAAGTAATTTGATTTTAGAAATGAAAGTTATGACTTCCTGACCTGTTATCAAGGTAAATTCACTAAAGTGGTGTGTGCAAAGAGAGGCAAGGTTTGATATTTCAATATTTAATTTGTGAAGTGATGCTTAAATCTGGGATCTTATATCATAAGTTTTATTTTTAAAGAGTTCATAAAGTCTACAGTGCACTGTCTGTAGTTATTTTACATTGCAGTTAAATAATTCCCATTTGTTTGATTAGCAATTGTTCTAAACAGTACACAAGGATCATTTCTGTTGTCATACATTAATTAAAATTATAGTCAGAGCAGACCATAAAGAGAGCTTTTTTATACTTTTTAACACCATCTGTCCATGCAGTTCGGAAGACTTGCAGCTTTCCTTTTTTCAACATACTGTACTTTCTTTTGACACAATATTTTAAGAGCACCAGTGTTCTTCTTAAATCAGGGTGAGTTGTTACATATGTGCTTTATTCAATCATATTTTAAGAGGAGCTACAGTATCCAAGACCTCTTTCAAAGTCACATTATAATTAGATGTCAGCTGATGTATTTTGTTTCACATAATTATGTTTGAGTTTCATAAAATATCTTTAAAATTTTGATATAGGGCTACAATGTAGATGTACTTGTTTTAATCTGTGATTGTATTGGTAAGGACAAAACCAAATCAAACATTATTAAGCAGTGATCTGTGATAGCCTATTTCAATAGAATAAGTACAACTCTTTAGGTAATAATTGGATCTAATGTATTATATGTTAATTAGTTAGCAAAATTCTACTGTGTCTAGCAGATGGTTTAAATGGGGAAATAGGTGAGTGTGTTTAGGTTAATTGCATCACAGTATTAAAGTCAGAGGGGCTGTAATTCCCCAAATTTTAAAGAACTGCTTGAGAAAGGTTGAGCTGGTAAAATTGAGCTAATAATTATTGTGAGGTGTGTTTGAGACTACATCTTGCTGCAGGATATTTATACGGACAGATCTTTACCTTTACTCTAACCCAGTGGTTCTTAACCTGGGTTCGATCGAACCTTAGGGGTTCATTGAGTCACTCTAAGGGGTTCGGCGCCGGGAGGTCAAGACATGCACCCGACTCATATGATTCGTATGACACGCCTCGCTTGGTCATCATTAGCTGTAGGTAATTACGCTACATTGTTCAGCCAATCGGTGCTGCAGGGAATTTGGTGCACTCAGTAGTCGACTTGTGACTGTCGTGATAGTATGTCGTGAGATTTCTTTCTTATATTTTAATCCATACTAACTATGTCGAACAAAAAAAGAAAGTGGTTGGACGAATATGTACAACATGGATTCACATATATAACAGAACGTGATGGGAGTCAGCGTCCTATCTGCATGATTTGTAATGCCAAGTTAAGCAATTCTAGTCTAGTACCGGCAAAACTAAAAGAACACTTCCTTAACCTACATGGAGATGGGGAATACAAGAACACAGCGCTTGCTGAATTCAAGATAAAGAGAGCCAGATTTGATGAAAGGCCACTCTGCCTGCTCTCGGTTTTGTACCCATCAACAAACCGATCCTAACAGCATCGTACGAAGTTGCTTACCTGATCGCAAAGCAGGGCAAACCACACACCATTTGTGAAACACTCATAAAACCAGCTGTGTTGGAGATGGCGAATCTGATGCTGGGAAAAGCAGCTGAAGTTAAATTATCACAAATTCCTCTTTCAAATGACACCATCAACGACAGAATAGAGGATATGAGCAAAGACATCTTAGCTCAAGTAGTTGCAGATCTAATTTCAAGCCCGACAAAATTCAGCCTCCAACTCGACGAGACCACAGACGTTTCTAATCTAAGTCAACTTGCTGTATTTGTGTGCTATGTGAAAGATGACATGATAAAGGAAGATATTTTATTTTGTAAGCCTCTTACAACAACAACTAAGGCAGCCGATGTGAAGAAACTTGTGGATGACTTCTTCAGAGGCAACAATCTTTCGTGGGATATGGTTTCTGCAGTTTGTACGGACAGAGCTACAGTCATGTTGGGAAGAAAGTCTGGTTTTGGTGCGCTACTGAAAGCTGACACACCACACATCATTGTTACGCATTGTATTCTGCACAGGCATGTGCTGGCAATAAAAACCTTGCCTCCAGAAATGACGGAAGTATTAAAAATTGTAGTTGAATGTGTGAACTATGTGCGTAATTGTGTGACAAGGCACCGCATTTTCAGTGAGCTGTGTAAAGAAATGGGTTCTGAATTCCAGGTACTTCTGTACCATTCTAATGTTCGGTGGTTATCTAGGGGACAGGTGTTGAATCGTGTTTTTGCTATGCGTGTGGAATTAACTCAGTTTTTACAAGAGCACCAACATCGTCATGCAGATTGTTTTAAAAATTCTAGGTTCATTCTCATTTTAGCGTACATGGCCGATATATGTAGTGGAAGGCTTTTCAAAAAAAGCTGCCACTATGGAAACGACAAACAAAGAATGATAACTTTGCAAACTTTCCCCTGCTGGACGACTGTGTAAGTAAGATCAAAGATGTGTCTTTAATCAGAGATATTTCTGTAAATAAGGAACTGAAGCAAGCAATTGCCACGCACTTAGATGAGCTTGCAAAGTCTTCGACGGACACTTCCCTACAAGAGAGTCATATCCAGCATGGGTGAGACAGCCGTTTACGTTTGACATTGAGACAGCAGATGTCAATGATGAATACCTCGACAAAATCATTGAAATTCAACAGAGCCAGATTCAACAGCAACTCTTCAGAACAACAACGCTCTCATCGTTTTGGTGTCGACAAATGGTAAGTTATCCTACTATTGCTAGGAAAGCCCTGGAAATTTTTATACTGTTTGTTACAACATATCTTTGCGAGCAATCTTTTTCAAGGATGCTAGACATAAAAACAAAGAAAAGGAACAGACTTAGTTGTGAAAATGACATGAGAGTGGCAATTGCCAAGATGAAGCCACGCATTTCTAAACTGGTCTCTCAAAGGCAACAGCAGAAGTCACAATGATTTGCAGTAAATATTCATTATTATTGTAGCCTGGTGAAAATTAGGTGATGGGTGTGTGTTAAAATGATAAAAATAGCATAATACAATAAGTTTATTATTGGAATACATAAGTTTAAAAATTAAAATCATTTCAGTGTGGTAGTATTAAAAAAGGTTATGTCTTTGTGAAAAGGTGTGTAATTTGTTGTGAATTCATGCATTATATTGGTTTTGTTCTTTGAACTCAGAGATACACGATTCATTTTGTAAACCAGTAAAACATTTACCTATGTCTTGAATTTGAAAAAAATCATATTTTATTTTTCAATAAAGAAGGGTTCGGTGAATGTGCATATGAAACTGGTAGGGTTCAGTACCTCCAACAAGGTTAAGAACCACTGCTCTAACCAGTAGCCTTGGGTGCCAGTAACAACAAAATCATAACCTTACCATAGCAGGTCAATAAACCATAACCTTATAAATTTAATTTAGGTCCCAGTAATTAATATAATTGCAAAATTTGATGAAGTGGAAATGTAATAATTATCTTTAAATTTGACGCAGGTTTTCTGTATACCGTATCCATACCAGTATATGCACAGAATGCAATATCATCATCTAATCAATGCACAGAAGGTTTTTCAGCAAGATGTTGACTTTAAAGAACTTTTTATCAAACCAGACATGACCATCAGGTGTCATCAGTCTAATAATAGACGGAGAAATCAATGGAGGATGACATTTGTAATTAAGCCTGCATCAATGATATAAATTATATCACACATACTGTATCTATACCAAACATTAAAGCTCAAATAGTACAACAATCGAAAATGAAAAAAAAATCTAAAGTGGAGTAAAATGCCTTCCAGCATATATTCAAAATTTCCACTCCATCTTGTGCTGAAAAATAAGTACATCATAAGCATTAGAGTTGTTAATGGTTCATTTAAATAAAAGCATTACTGCAGTCCTCTCAAACGTTTGATGATGAATCTCTAAACTCAAGCAATTTAGTTAATCTATAATAGAATGTTGAATGTAGCCAAACTGAATTGTTACAATGTTTAGTTTAATTATTGATGTTATTTTGCCCCTCCAATATTTATGAAAGGTTGGTGCCCATGAAGATATATACTAGTGTTTTATAGAAATTGACACGTTTTTATCAAGGTTCCATTAAATTAACTTAAGATATAGCATTACTAATGTTGCAAATGGCAAGTAGTGCTTGAAATTGGTGATTTATATTTGTTTATTGGAAAGAACAGAGAGCACAGCTGTATTACAGAAGTTCATTTCTGGGGTTAAATTGGCCATAAAAAATTGGTGTACAGTAATCCCTCCTCGATCGCGGGGGTTGCGTTCCAGACCCCCCCGCGATAGGTGAAAATCCGCGAAGTAGAAACCATATGTTTGTATGGTTATTTTTATATATTTTAAGCCCTTATAAACTCTCCCGCACTGTTTATAAATATTCCCCGCAGAGTTATACAGCATAATCCCTTTGTTATGTATATAAACACACTGTTTATATACAGTAAAACCTAAATATTATTTTAAAGATATTGAGTGTCTCCGATATCACATATGTTACAGCCATTACGATAGACAGGCCACCAGCAATAAATACGTACAATGCAAGAAAATAGTATACAGTAAATGTGTGTACAGTGACACTAAACGTACGTACATGTACTAAGCACTGTAAGAAGAAAATTAATTATGGTTACTCACCAACAATGACACGATGATTTGTCCGATAACAATGAGTTTAATTTTACTGTACAACAAAGGAGAGCGTTACTGCCCTTGTAAAGGAGCCACTTCAGGCGATTGTGTAGCACTGCCGTTGTTCTTCTTCTTGCAGTCTTCAATCCAAATCCCTAAAGCAGATTCCATCCAGACTACTGCCTTATTACATCCACTTACAACTCGTTTTGCACCCTGGTTAAAAGGACACTGCAGCCGTAGATCTTATATTCCTTTCCTATTTTTTAAATAAAAAGAATCGTAGCCTTCAACAAATCCAAATCGTTTACCTTTTCGGCAATCGTTAACATCTTCTTCTTGCGCTTGGGCATGGCCCCTGAAGCAGTAGCAGATTGTTTTGGAGCCATAATGAAGGGCTTGACTATGCACAAAGATAAACACTAAAGAGCACAACTCTTTACACAGCGAAACACGTTGATGCTGAATGAGCGAGATGAGACTTCCTGGTTAACACTGCATTCAGCACGCAGGAGTTCAACTGCGTGCTCTGATTGGTTAGCTTCTCAGTCAGGAGAACTTAACTGCGTGCTCTGATTGGTTAGCTTCTCAGCCATCCGCCAATAGCGTCCCTTGTATGAAATCAACTGGGCAAACCAACTGAGGAAGCATATACAGGAAGTAAAAAGACACGTTGTCCGCAGAACCCGCGAAACAGCGAAAAATCCGCGTTATATATTTAGTTATGCTTTCATATAAAATCCGCAATACAGTGAAGCCGCGAAAGTCGAAGCGCGATATAGCGAGGGATTACTGTATTGCTGTTTTGTAAAATTAAGGTGTGGTCAAATAAGACACATCAGGTTCCCACAGGAAAATGCTGGGGCATCAAACCTGTCAACCCACGTTTAATCCTGTCACAAAATAACAATAATAGGGCCACTATGTGTGCCACTATAAACAACAAAAGGAGGTGCAAAACTACTGTAGTGAATACCGTCTGGCTGTATTTCATCTGACACAATTGACAGATATCCCAGATGCACAACTGCAAAAGATGATAAGGACATCAGAGTCTATAGATTAAAGATTCCTTACAGGTCCACCCACAGTTGGCGTCTTACATCAAATATCAAAGAAAGTATTCCTATGAAAAAACATGAAAGTTTCTTGGTGATTCCTATCTTTTGATATACAGTGGAACCTCGGTTCACGACCATAATTCGTTCCAAAACTCTGGTCGTAAACTGAGTTGGTCGTGAACTGAAGCAATTTCCCCCATAGGATTGTATGTAAATACAATTAATCCGTTCCAGACCGTACGAACTGTATGTAAAGATGTAAATATATGTAAAGATTAAGCACAAATATAGTTAATTACACCATAGAATGCACAGTGTAATAGTAAACTAATGTAAAAACATTGAATAACGCTGACACAAAACACCCAGGCTCCCTGCTCAGCTACACAAGCAGGCTCGCTCGCGTGCTCTCTCTCTCTCTCTCTCTGAACAGAGGGGAACATTTGAACAAATCCGAACTTTAATTTAAAAACCAACCACAAGCAACCAAAAAACATTGCAGGAGTTCATGCTAGTAGCCTTACAGCCCGATCGCTGTAAACACTTTTTTAAAATGAGTTTTAAGCACAGCGGAAAAAAAGGAACATTTGACAAAAGAGAAAAGTAACATTGCAACAAATCATGCTATGAACAACTCCATGTAAACACTTTAATGTGTTTTAAACACAGGGAAAAAAGCGAACATTTGAAAAAAGAGAAAAGTAACATTGCAACAAATCACGCTATGAACAACTCCATGTAAACACTTTAATGAGTTTTAAGCACAGGGAAAAAAAACGAACATTTGAAAAAAGAGAAAAGTAACATTGCAACAAATCATGCTATGAACAACTCCATGTAATCACTTTAATGTGTTTTAAACACAGGGAAAAAAGCGAACATTTGAAAAAAGAAAAAAGTAACATTGCAACAAATCACGCTATGAACAACTCCATGTAAACACTTTAATGAGTTTTAAGCACAGGGAAAAAAGCGAACATTTGAAAAAAGAGAAAAGTAACATTGCAACAATTCACGCTACGAACTGAAAAATTAACTTTTGAAAAATCCGTAATACAAACACCACCAAGAAAACTCACCTTGCATGAGTCGAGTTCATGCATGAAGTGAGGAGGAACTGGGTAGAGAGAAGAGAGAGTCTGGCTCCGCGATGGAGGGATGCTTTCCTTCAGGTGTTTTCTCTCTTGTGATTTCTTGGGTTTCTGGTGTTTTTAGCTGTTTAGCTGGTGGGAGTCCTTGTGACCCAACCCTTCGTGTTTGCCCTCCACATTACTGGCAGTCTGGCTTTGTTTACATTGTGCTGCTTGAAAGCACGAGGGTTCTCAAATTGGTAAATGAGTAAACTGGTAAACAGTTTTTCCACCTCTTCCAGCACTTGAAGCCTCTGCCTGGTTACCGCTGTAACTCCTTTTGCAATATCAGCTGCTTTAATAGATTCTTTCTGCTTTAGAATAGTCGAAAGATTTTGACTTCTTGTACTTCTTTTGACTTCATGTACTCGGCGGCAAGATCAGTAACACGAATGACAGGTCAAACTTTTCAATAATTTCTTTCTTTACTTCGATTTCAATTTTCTTCAAAACTTTCTTCTCACCACTCTTCACTTACTTAGAAGCCACAGTTAACTGCAAAAGCAAACGAAATACTGTAGAGCACAAAGAGAGCGCAGGTAAAGCACGCACATCTGACTGAGAACAATGAACAGGGAGTGGCTCTGCTTAAACACAGTAATTGGCGTGTATGAACCAGCCATGCAGGCACGCACGTGCACGCACCCTCCCCCCTCTCTCTCAGCAGCAGGCAGGCAGGCACGCATCCCCCCCCCCTTCCCTCTCAGCAGCAGGCAGGTAGGCAGGCACGCACATGCAGCACCCTCCCCCTCCCCCTCCCTCTCTCTTTCAGCAGCAGGCAGGCACGTCTGACCGAGAACAATGCAACACGTGCGGAAATCATCAGCGCGCACAAACTGAAAAGGAAACTGGCTTGTTTGTATACCGAGTGTGTGGTCGTGAACCGAGGCAAAAGTTTGGCAAACTTTTTGGTCGTGAACCGAGTTGTACATGAACCGAGACGTATATATATACTTTATGTATATCATGAGCATATGTTGTTATCTTTGATCATGTTTTATATACTTTTTAATTTATTTCAACAAACAAAATGAGAGTTTTCAATCAGTAAGTTCTGTGCCCAGTCATTGCCCATGTGGAGTCTGCTTGTTCTTCCAATATCTGGACATTTTACTTGGGGCACTTCGGTTTTCCTCCAACATCCCCAAAGACATGCTTCATTGAGAAACTGATTCTAAATTCGCTCCGTTCAAGTGTTACAGGTGTGTGTGTGTGTGTGTATGTGTGTAAGAATTTGGGCTGTGACCTCCTGACATTCAGTCCAGGGCTCTTGGCAATCTCAAATTGGATTAAACCTGTTTGAGAATGTTATGTTAAAAATAAATATATGGAAAAAAATAAATTTGTGTTTTTATGTTTAGAAGATTATAGTTATCATTGTCAATTTCAGTATTTTGTATTTAAATTCCAAAAGGAAACACACTAGCTACATGCTTTTATCATCTTAAATATGAATAAACATCCTAAATCAAGAAATACAAGAGTACATAAAGAGAATCACAAAGCTATCATGGTTCAGAAGGTGCTGTTTATTGTCTCAATTCTTACTGTGCACACAGTACCTGAATTGCACGCCCGTATGTTATTTGTTTGGGAGACTCACATTCTCCACTGGCTTTTGTAGTTTTTTTTTTTTCCTCTGATCACTTTTATCTTCTTCCCAAGGCCGCTAAGACATGAGTGTTAGGCTAACTGCTGTTTCTAAATTGGCTGTATAAAGGTATGGATCTAAGTGTGAGTGAGCCGTGAGATGATCTGGTGCCCCATTTAGGACTGGCCCTTCATTTGTGCAAACTGCTGCTTGGATTAACTGCAGCCACTATTACTCTGAATTGGATTACATGGTTTTGACAATGGTAACTTTAGTTAATTCTACTGTGCATTCATTCATCCATTTGTTTCATCATCATGTTTATCTGCTTGGCCCCCAATGAACTAAACAGGTTAAAAAAATTAATGTTTACAAATTCAGCATTAACAGTTTACTACACATCATTTTTAAATTCTAAAACAAAGCTTTCTTGCCAACACATTTATTTTAAAAACAAATGATAATGATTATGTCACAAGTCTTTCGACGCCTTACACTACATCTGCTCAACGCACAGTGTCTTTGGTAAACAGCAGTGCTTTCCTATGAATTGTAAACTGTAAACAAATTGTGATTCTTGGTGTTTCCATGTGAATACTCGCCTACTGTCTCTCAAACCCAGCTTGTAAGCCCACGTTACCCTTAATACTTCCATTTGACTTTCAGTATTTCTTTAGAAATACAATTCAAACATATACTCCTTATTCCAGTACAGGTGTTTGGTACGCAAGAATTTTGGAAAGATTTATCCAGTTCAGGGTTGTTGAAAAACTAAAGCTCCACCTGCCTGCATTTGGCACAAGGAAGAAACCAGTTCTGGAGAGAACACAATTTCCTCATAAGGCTTATACTCAATTTAAACTTGTCAATACACCTAAATATCACTTCTTGGGAATATGATGGAAACTAAAGTGCAGAGTGATAGCCCAGAAGCACAATGGAGGAGTTATAGCTGTAATTTGAACTTAGAATGCTGTAACCATGGACACCAGCACTACCTATGTCATCTTTGTAAAGATCCTTAAAAAGTATTTATAAAGTGATTATATATTTTTCAAGAGACCATCCAAATTAATATGTATCTTTTGGTGATTATCCATCCATCCATCCATTATCCAACCCGCTGAATCCAAACACAGGGTCACGGGGGTCTGCTGGAGCCAATCCCAGGGCACAAGGCAGGAACTTAATCCCGGGCAGGGTGCCAACCCACCGCAGGATACACACAAACACACCCACACACCAAGCACACACTAGGGCCAATTTAGAATCGCCAATCCACCTAACCTGCATGTCTTTGGACTGTGGGAGGAAACCGGAGCGCCCGGAGGAAACCCACGCAGACACGGGGAGAACATGCAAACTCCACGCAGGGAGGACCCGGGAAGCGAATCCGGGTCTTCTAACTGCAAGGCAGCAGTGTCTACTCGCTATGTACATTTGAAGGTTATACATTTTTCTTATTTTTCTTTCTTTTTATTCTGGCAATCCATTGCAACATGGCTTTGGCTAAATGTTTTCAGTGATTATTCTATTGCAAGATTAATGTTATTCTAAGTATCTTATCTCTTGCAGAGTATGAGATTTGTGTTTACTTCCCCATTTCCTTTTTTATATTTTCCCACAGTTCTTATAAACAGTGGTGCTGAGGGACATTCCTAATGTATGCTGCTGCCACCACCATGCTTCACTGTAGGAATTGCATACTCGGGTGATATAAAATGACAAACTTGTACTAAACAAAACTCTTAGTGCAGATTGTAAAACAAACAAACATATTTGGTCTTGTCAGACAATTGAAAACTTTTTGATTTTTCCCATGTTGCTTCTGTTAACAAACCACATCTGAAGTTACATGCAAACTTTTCTTAACAATGAATTTTATTTTCACTCTCAGTTTTGAAGCACATATTTCTCATATGTTTGCATCAGGAACATATACTGTTAGTCCTCTACATACGAACGAATTCCATTCTGAGAACATGTCCCCAAGTCCACTTTGTTCTTAAGTCCAGCAAAGTTAGCTTAGGTACCCAATGAACACAATGCAACTTCCAACCTTCAGTTTCTATAGAAAAAATGTACATGTACAGTTATTTGTGCATAAGAAAATACTTTTAAAAGTTAATATTTGTATTTTGATACAGATTTCTTGTGTATTTTAATAATGAACAACAGAAAGTTAAGTTTTGTTTCCATTGTTTCCCGGTCAGCTGATATCGCTCCACCGCACTACAGGTTTTCTGTGGCATGTTAATGTGGTTCTGAGTGAAGAAGAACTTGCCCTTACTGAGCTTCCAGCTGTTTCCACACTTAATTCCACACATCTTGGGCTTGAAATAAAGCAGTGGTAGTCAACCTGGTCCCTACCGTCCACTAGTGGGCGTTCCAGCTTTCATGGTGGGCGGTAGCGGAGCAACCAAATGGCGCTGCGATTACATACTAATCGAAAGAGGTACCCAGCATTTGTTACTCTGTCAACACATTCATCATTTCAACGTACGAGGAGCTACGATTACTACATCCCGATCCTGACTCCCAACAGCTGTTGTTGGATCCACATATCTTTCAACATTACGGTCTGACAAAAACCTCGCAGGATCGTGATAGCCAGTGCCTTGACTGACCATCCATGTCCAATGTACGCTGTGCTGCCCAGCGACTGGAACGCCTTATCCTGCCTGACCAACGCCAGGAGACGAGAAGGACTTCTTGCATACCGGATCGGAAAAGCGCGCAGCTTTCCAAAAGTCGCGACCACACAACAGACTTCAAGCGCATAAGTTTTGTTCACGTTACGTAAGTGACGCTAAATCGTTACGTAATCGAAACTAAAGTCATTACGTAATTAGATTTCTGAGAGCAACATGTGCTTACAGCTTCAAACAAAATATTGTGAAATATCGTGAGCCCATGTTTAAAAAAAAGAAATACGCACGCGGCTATTCACCAGAGTATCTGAAGATGGGTTTCATAGAATATGTTACAAATAAACAACATCCAATGTGTTTATTGTGCCATAAAACATTATCCAATGAGGCAATGAAGCCAAGTCGATTGCGAGAACATCTTTCTACAAAGCATCCAAATGACAAGGACAAGCCCATTGAACATTTTCAGGAAATATGTAAAAAATTTCAAAATCGTTCAACTATTGTTGCATCATTTAAGAAACAACATACAACGAACGAAGATGGATTAATTGCCACTTATCGCATTTCACAATTAATTGCAAATAGTGGTAAAAGCTATAATATTGGAGAAAATGTAATAATACCCTCTATAAAAGAATTTATGTCAACAGTAATGCATCAGGATATACCTCAAATTTTAAAAACGTTGCCCCTAAGCGATAGCACAGTAAAGCTACGAATTGATGAAATGGCAGTTAATGTTGAAAACAAACTTATAAGTATTCTCCAAAACTCTTCATTTTCCATGCAATTGGATGAATCTACCATTGCAGATAATGATGCTTTATTGATGGCATATGTGCGCTATTTTGATGAAAACAATATATTACAAGAAGAAATGCTATTCGCAATAAATCTCATCACTAATACAAAAGGATTATCTATATTTAATACTGCGAGAACATACTTTACAAAAAATAATATTCCTTTGAATAATATTGTTGCATGTGCTACTGATGGAGCACCATCAATGGTAGGTCGCTATCGTGGATTTGTTGCTTATTTGAAGCAGGAAGTGCCAAATGTTTTATGTATTCATTGTGTGGTGCACAGACAACATCTTGTAGGAAAACATCTAAGTACAAGTCTCCATTCATCATTAACTATAATAATTTGAGCCGTAAACAAGATCAAATCCAATGCAAAGAATGATAGAATGTTTTGGCAGCTTTGCCAGAACAATAATGAAGATTTTATTAGGTTACTTTTGCACACAGAAGTTTGGTGGCTGTCAAAGGGTACATCTTTGGCTAGATTTGTAGCATTACAGATGGAGCCACGTCAAATAGCCGCGGCCGTGTGAATGGCGTGCGAATGGCGTGCGAATGGCATACGGCTGCCCTATGCACGCCGTGATCCCCCCCTCCCTCTACTAACAGAAGGCGTGTCAAGATTTCACAGTAAACACGCCCATTCATGCCCTATTTATTCATTTACCTGGTTCCACCATTAGATGGCGCTTTGTTCTCAAGAACACGTTAACACACGCCGGCAATTTAGCTGCGCTGAATTGCAATCACGTGATTTTAACAACCCACCCCCCCTCCCCCGCCGAATTACCGCTACCAAACTGCACTACAGAGATTAAGATGGCGGCTTAACACTAGAATTACCAGAGTCTACGAAAAAACTCTTAGATCCGTCCCACCTTAAATCGCTTCTTAAAACCGTTCTCACCTCTCCGCCAGCGTCTTTTGTTAATCTAAATGTGTTGATAAAGAAAAGTTGCAAGTAGCCGGCTATTCCATCCCCCCATCGACTTAGAAAGTGCACAAACTTCTCCCAGCTCATGCCTTAATTGATTATCTGGGAGTGAAGTGGAGTTTTAGAGTGGAAATAATAGATCATTATTTGGAATACACGTATTTCACGTGTGTTCCGTTTCTACAGTAATCCGTGTAAACACATTTTTAAAACAGAAACATTTTTCATATTGTAGTAGTAAATGACAAAATGTAGGCATCAACTATATAATTTATGAAGCCTGAAGTCCAAATATCAAATTAACAGCTTCACAAAAGGTACATATATAACAGAACAAGTATGCTTTTATTCAAAAATATAACTGCAGGAAAAAAGCCGCATTAACATGCCACATTGACACTTACATATTTCAACTGCTATGGTAGTGTAATGGTATCAGCTCCTGACTTGTAACCAAAAGGTTATGAGTTCGATCCTGCACGATTCTCTTTTGAAAAGTAAACTGCTCTTATTCTTACTATTTTAAAATAAAAACATACATTTGATTTCAGTGTGTAACAGACAGTGTAATTTATGATACTTGTAAAGGTTAGTTTTTTTTTTTATTCACTTTTCATTCTCTCAGTCGTGTTCAAGATCCTTCCCTACCTCCCCCCCCCCAATCTGAAGACACGCTATAGCTCTGCAGCGTACTTGTGACTGCATTCTCGTACCAATGCTTTTGCGAACTGCTGTGCCTGCGTGCACTTTTCATGGTATTACACGTCTATTTTTTTGAGCATACCCGGGGCGCTCAAACACAGGAACATCTGTTGTTTACAAGTATAACAAAACAAGTGCACTTTTATTCTAGACTATAAGTGAAGAAAAAATAAAGCAAGTTACAATAGGCGGTTGATACGACAGCTTGCGTGGGGCAATGCTAAGAACTGCTGATTTCCGATCCGTGCTATATAAAATCATCCCATTCAGATATTAACAATTCCCACACACCCTTCCAACATTTACGGCATGTGTACTTGTTGCAGTTTACACACCTCTCTGTGCTATGGTTCCTATTACACTGAATGAGCACCTGACACTGTACTTTCTTCCCTATATAAATAACATTCGAGCTATAGCGCGTCTCCAAATAAATCACATTTGAGCTTTAGCACGTCTTTATGTGAAAACAGCATTGTCAGATGGGGGGTATGGAGGAATATTTCGGACAAAATTAAATAAATAGATAAATGCGTAAATAAATAAAAGTACTGTGAAATGTGAGCATAAATAAATGTATCATGAAATGAAATCTTAATAAATAAATGTATCATGAAATGAGAGCATAAATAAATAAGTGTGTCACGAAACATGTTTTTTGTTGCTTATTTATTTATTTCATTTTGTCCGTAACATTCCTGCAAACCATCATGAAATACGACTTGAAATAAAACTGTCACTTTCACTCGTCAAAGTTGAGAGGGTGGGCTCTAACACGCCCTCTACTTACTGATTGGTGAATCGATAGCACAAGAATTAATTAGAAAAATGCTTAGTACTGCCGATGAAATGGATTCTGCCGAAGATATTACGTATTTCAGAGAGAGAATTGAAGATTTATCGGAAGAAATTACAATGTTTGCGGCCCTTTTAGACTCCGATATAGATTAAACTATTTTTGAAATTATCGAAGAACAGGTGGAACAGACTCTACTACACTCCAGTTCAGGTGATGCAGTTCCCTTCTCTGGACGTCCATCCTTTGACATTCCAGCTGAGTCAATAGAACACCTTTGCCACTAGAGTTGTTTGAAAAAGTAGCTGCGAATATGCACCTGACTTTATACCCGTAAAACAAGGGTCAAATACTCAGTTCAAAATATTAGTTGGAGCTGCTTTGGGCATTCCATGCCAAAGTACCTAAACTATTACAGCCGTTGCAGGTTACCGTATATCAAACTGGCTCATTCGCCTTGTGATCGTCTCCCCCGATACACCATATAGATCTGCAATCTGTCGTACTTTTAAACCGCATTAAAGAAGGTGTTCTATTGAAGATTTTTTTTTTATTTCTGAAAACTCCATCCCAGCAAGCACCGTGCCCCCACATGCTTTAATACATTTTAAGTTCTGAAAACTCTGAGGTCTAAGTTTATAACTTGTTTTAATTTCACAAAGACGTTTATCGTGTGGTGATTGGTTATGTGCAGAAAGAAAAAGCAATGATAGGAACTGGAGGTTTAGTACGTCAGATAGAGACAGCGCGCATGCAATAAAGAAAGCCCGCTCAGAAAAACATCCATTGAATTCTGCTTTCGTGTCTCCGACCACCACATCACG
The DNA here is from genome assembly GCA_026402145.1 of Polypterus bichir lapradei. Lineage (NCBI taxonomy): Eukaryota > Metazoa > Chordata > Cladistia > Polypteriformes > Polypteridae > Polypterus > Polypterus bichir. The sequence goes on from JANRMT010062791.1 coordinate 116,959,255, forward strand.
AGCCCAATATTTACACAATATTTAAGTTAAACCTGTGCGATACCCATTCATATATCCAGTTTTTTGGAGCCTCGTCACACCTGTCATAAAGTTCACTACACTGAATATAAACCTGGGGACCCCGTAATGCAAGGGAGCAGCACTACAGCCACGCCACCGTGCCCCCCGCCACCCGTGTTTAATACATGCTTTAATGCATTTCATCGTGAAGAAGATATCATGCACTGTATGTTAGTATTCTGAATGTTCATAGAGCAGGAATATCATGAAGTCAATGTGCGGCGATCGCTGTCTGCTGTCTGTGTGCAAGAGGAAGTCAGTTTAAGAAGCGTATGGAGATTAAAAACTGGGTCGGGGAACACTTAATAAAAAGCATTTAATGTGCTACATTAACTTATGACGGGGGTTTGAGAAAATCTAGTAAATTAAACATTCATTTTAAGATGAAGTTTAGTTTGCGACATTCTACTGACAAAATAAACTACTAGAATAAAGTGGAAATGTCGACTTTAATCTCGACATAAATGGCGAGAATAAAGTGGAAATGTCGAGAATAAAGTCAACATGTCGACTTTAATCTCGACGTAAATGGCGAGAATAAAGTGGAAATGTCGAGAATAAAGTCAACATGTCGACTTTAATCTCGACATTTTGATTTTTTTTTCTTCACTGTGTCCGTATTTTTTTTTTCACCGTGGCCCTAATACGCTTCCGTATCATCATGAGTTGTGTATTGAGTGATTTAACAAATCTGTTTTATTAATCGGTTTGTTGTTGTTTTTTTTACCACGTCATCTATTTATGAAACTACAGTATGTTGACAATACAAGAACTGCCTGTACAGTATATTAAAGATACGGTATAGGGCTTCCTGGACACTGCAGTTAACTGAAGCAGACAATGCTCCATCTGGCGGGATTATACAGCATTGCAACCATCTTTTTAGAAAGCGCATGGGGGCGTTTATGGGGCGGGGCATCGTTAACTGCGTCATCGCGGGGGATCACATTCCGTGCACGGATTGTGCATGGTCCTGTCATGGTCCTGTCATGGTCCTGTCATGGACCTGTCATGCTCCAGGCGGCTGTTTGACGTGGCTCCCACTGTATATGATAATGTCATACAATTTTTTGAAAGTAATAATGAAACCAATCTGTGTCAACAGTTAAAAACAATAAAGAATGATGCCTTTTACTTGGCAGATATTTTCAAGAGATTTAATGATGTCAATTTGCAGCTTCAAGGAGCTAATAAAACTTTTATAGGTTGCCAAAGTATTGTGCTATTATTTATTGACAAACTTGAACTACTTCGTCATACTCTATTGAAGAGAGAATTTCATCAGTTTCCTCAATTATCATCTATAAAAGATGATGTAACTCCAGAGGATATTGACAGATTCAGTAGCCACCTCAACGAACTTAAATTGGACATGGAAAAACGATTTGAAGATATTTTAAAATTGAAGGTATATGACTGGATGAAAAATCCTTTTACCGCAAATATTGAAGAGGCTGATACAACTTGCCAAGAAGAACTGTTAGAAATTAGATATGATGAAGAAAGTAAACATAAATTCAACAGTGGTGGATATGAAAACCTATGGCTTATTAATAAAAAAATGCTGGTCTTGTATCCAAATACAGTATGTGGAAAATGGTATTCAGTTTATTGATACCTTTCCCTACCTCATATCTTGTGGAATCAGGATTTAGTGCTGTTAATCATATTATGACCAAAGAAAGAAACCGCCTGAATATTTCCAAAAGGGGAGACCTTCGTTTGTTCCTCACAAAAATTGAACCAGATATTCAATATGTAGTTTCCCAGCATCAGCCTCAGGGATCCCACTAATAATTCAATTAACTAATGTAATTTCTATGTATGCAAAGTATAAATAAAAAGATAGATTTAACTATAGTAAGTTGTTTTATAAAGATTTATTCTGCCAAACTTAGCGAAAATCCAACATAAAGTACTTGGTAAGTAATTATTATTATATGCTTTAACTTGCTGTAACTCTGCTTTATATATTTTTAAAGTAAAGTTACTTCCCTACTTTATAAATCACCATTACTGTGGAACAGGTGGGCGGTTAGAAAATTTTACTACTAACAGAGATACAAAAGTGGGCGGTAGGTATAAAAAGGTTGTCTACCCCTGAAATAAAGCATGTCAACTCAATGTAAACAAAGATCTGAAGTTATACTACATTTAAAATTTTTCATGTGTTTAAGTAATTTTTAATATACTGGACATGCACATTCACATCTTTGAAAGTTCATAACTTGAATGTTCATATGTAGGGGGCTTACTGTGCATTATTTAGAAATGTTGAGGACCTTTCTGGAACCTCAGCTTATTTTCTTGCCATATTTTCAGTTTTGGAGAATGCCTTTTCTACACAAGTTTAGATTTGTGCCATATTTTGTTCTTTATAATTGACTTTTCAGGACACTGGGGGATGCTTGATGGTTTTCGATAAATGCTGTTGTTGTGATTTGTTTTTACATATGAGCTGTATTAACCAACAGCTTTACAGTGTGTCACTTCACTGTTACTGCAGGCTTGGATTATTACCTGCTTCAGTTTAGCCCAAGGGCACTGGCACAAAACCACAAGGACAATGCAGCTAAGTTGGTTTTACTACAAGGAGTCTAAATTCAGCATAACAGCTGGATTCACAAGTTTCTTTTTGTCCATTTTTGTCACAATTAAGACACCTAAAATAAAATTATTAATATATAGAAAACAATTTGCTGAGACACCAAATTTCAGCAGCAGCAGGTAGTCAAACTACGATAACAATATGCAGTGTTAAGAAACTCTGATCATTTCTATTCCTAACCTAAAAAAGGGGAAGAATTACAAAGGCTTTATTATAAGTTTGCTAAGGTTTCCATCTTTTATATTAAAGCATTGCTGTACAAGTATTTTTGCATATTATATGTTTTTCTCATTATGTTTTATTTTTTATTTTTGATTCAGTTTTAGATATTTATTTTTACATTTTTTCAGATACCAAATTAGATCATAGAAGTGATAAAACACAATGGTCAATTACTGTAATATCACTCAGTGGATAAAACTTATTGTCAGTTCTTCTTTATTATTAGGCCATAAGGGCTAGATTTGTTTGTCTGGTTTCGACTTCACTTTGCTCCTGACTACTGATTTAACTTTAACCCTTTGGTTTTGGTTCCTGAATTTATCTAATTACTCGGTTGTGAACCTCTGCTTTGTCTGACTATGACTTGTTTCTTAGACCAACTTTCTCCTGGTTATTTTGTGCTCAGTCATAAAAAATACTGATACACATTCTGTTCCGACACCATCATATATCAGATCCTTTGAAGTTAATGTGAGTGCCTACCTACATTAACTAACCCCTAACAGGCAAAGCTACGACAGTACCGAAAGCAAACAAAAGTATTATGGCAGAAACTAAATGCAGTCAAAATGGCAAGTCTATAAAATATCCTTGCACATAATTAAAGTACCATTAAAAACAGCACTAAAAGCTAGAATTTAACACATCTTAAAGAGATCAGAAGATGTAAAAGAACTTGTCAACTCTATCAGGACTCTTTTTGTAGAGATAAATGGACTTTATGGCATTGCACACTATATTATTTGACCACATTCATTGTAACACTTTACCACTTCAGACATCCCTGTCATCCCAACTTCATTGATATCATGGATGTTCCAGCTATCTTGAATCCCACAAGTCAATGAAAAACAATAAACCAAACAAAATGATATGAAAAACATGTAAAGAAATGCAAAAGAACAGCACACTCACTCAAGGACTGTAACAATTTTACCATAATGAAAATGTGACTTTTTAAAACTTGTGTACAAGTTTTCTTCAGTTGTAACCCTTATTTCATGCCACTGTTCTACCGTCACTGCTTTTCAGATTACAGTCCCAAATTCATGTTAAAAAACATTTCCTTATTTTCTGATTCTGATTTCACAAAAAAAAAAACAAATCCTTCCTTTCTTACAACCTTTAAGCCATTGGTTCGCAATGTGTTTCTCCTGATTTTCCCACTGTTGCAATATATTCAGCCAATTGGTTTACTTCTCAAGACTATTGTGTTCATTGTAGTTTTTTATAAGAACATAATGAAAGGGGTGAATGGATAGGGAATAGGTCAATACATGCAAAAAGACAATTTCCTTTTGGGAAGTAACAAAAGTATAAATGACAATGAAAATAAATACAATCACTGTATTTTTACTGTTGCATGGCAAAACAATAACATCTGCACAATCAGATTCAGATTCAGTATTATTTTCTGTTAGCAACTGGATTGCATCATCTAAAAAGGTACACCTGATGCTAATCTAATAATCTTGAGGCTTTAAACATTTTTATTATTTATGTTTCTGTGAAGCCAACAATGTCACTCCTAAAGGTACCTGTCCAATTCCTGTGCTATTCAGGTGTTCCTGTTAAGCCAGACATTTTTCAATGAGTCCTGTCGCTGTTAAGCTGGCTATCTAGCAAGGCAGTGACTGTCTTTTTTCTGGGTAGCCTGCCAATCTCCCAGGCAGCTTTAGTATTTCTGTCTAATATGTGCAGCCAGCCAATACACAATCCAGCCAGAAGTGGCCTCGTCTCAGTTTTGCATCAGAGAAGTGAATTTACCCACATATAGCTCTTTTATACTAGCACTACAGCCTAGGTCAGATTCATTTTATTGAAGCATTATCATGTTGCCAGAGAGTGACGACATGTTGCATGTGATTGAGCATGCAAGTATGAATTTCACTGTATTCTGTATCTGAGACAATGCTTCTGTTACTTCTACTACTGCTACAAATGGCAGCTCCCTTGTTTTTGTTTTTCTGTATTACTCCAGTCTGGCCAGTTGTCCACTTCAAGGTGTTGGCTATCTTCTCTGTTCTTCCAGTGCTGCAGCATGGCAATGGTTTTTGAGCTCTCATTTTTCAGTCTTGCATGTGAAGTAATTAGGTGGTTGGTATTTTCCCTAATTAGGATGCACTGCTCTATGATTTGATTTTTTTTCTCATTTTGTCCCATACAATAAATATTATTTACTGCTCTGATTAGTGGTTTATTGACTCTATTATGATTCACTGATCACAAATCCTGGTTTAGTATTTAGCCACAAGTTGTTTTTTTTTTTTTTTTAGTTTTTTTATGTCTAGGTGTGTCATGACACCCATGAATAATGTAGGTGTGGAAGATGAATCTGTAATGTAATGAGTGGGTGGCTTAATGAAAGACTGCATTAGAATAAATAAATGGAAATTCCATATTAAATATCATTTCAGATTTTAACATAATTCATACATTTTTTCATGTGATGGCAAATGGTTTGTTTTTTGCATTTAATCAGCTGCTTACTACACTCTTAAACAAAAAGTAATTACACCCAAATGTAGAATTAATTAAGTTTGCATGTCCATTCTGCTTGACTGGTGTTAGAGAGCTACCTATTTGACTTCCCATAAAAAGGCAACAATCAGATTGGGTCAAGTAAATGGTGGCCTTGATACTCATAAATTACCACTACAATTTGCTAAGAATTTCTTGGATGCATTTATTAGTCGGATATAACATTGAAATGCTGCTGTAAATGTTACAAGCAAAAAGACTTTCTTGTTTATTAGGAAATGAGGAAAGGATCTTGGAGTCCTAGGAGGTGTACCTCAAAGGCATATCCAACTTACTTAGACTTAATGCAACCTGTGCCATGCGGTGCACTGGGCAACGAGTGTTCTCCTTTGAGTCCAGTCCCAAGCCACAGCTGCAGTGTCGTTCCACTCTATGTCGAGGGCTAGGAGATCTTGTTGAAAGTCTCCCGTCAGGTCTTCAATGGGCACCCTTGGTTCCATTTACTGTTCCTCAGTTTCCAATCATGAGATTTGGTGATGAGGCAGACGTAATATATAGGCACACTTGCTAGGCACATCTGGTGAACAGTGACAGCATCTTCCAGTTTCAGTAAACCACTTCACAGCAGCACTTCATGGTTTGATTGTGGCAGGTGATTCCCAAAATCCATTGTATCTACTGCTGATGGATGACATTGAGTCTCTGGGATACGCCCCTTGTCATTCTCCAAGTCTCACTAGCGTATGTGGAGGTTGGGACTAACAGAGCCCATCTTTCAGTGTTTTCTAAAAGATATGTAGCACTCTCCATGCATTGTCAGGTAGAGCCTCAGACTATAAGACAAACTCTCACATACATGGAATTGCTTTCAAAGCATCCATTACAACATCTGCCATTTACTGGTAATCATAACCAACTTTATCTGGATTGATGGCATGATTATAAAGCATGAACTGCTATTGGGTAATTTTCAGTGATGAGTTCCACTTTTGTCTAAAACGATGACCACTGTATCTCTAAAAGGATATGACAGGGATAACGGTGTAATCTTGAAATTGGTCTTGAAACAGCACACAACCAGAGCAGCAGGTGTCACATTGTGGGGAGGCATGGTCAATAATAGTTAGTCACCTTTGCTGCCTGTTTGGAGTGGTATGACTGTACATGATAACCTGAGGAGATTCTGTGAGCTTTTTACAGTATATATTGGCAGGCTTGCATAGAGAAATATACCATCCAGACAATTGATGACCACATGTCGTAATTTCTACTAGGAACATCAATGTGAAATCAGCACTCTGCCCTAGTTAGTTTTATCTGTGCACATTTTATGTCATATCTTTGGAGATGTTTAAAACAGTTAAATCTAAACTTTATAAAGACAACTGACTCACTGAACAAACAATTGCAAAAACCTTGGTTGCATCATTAGATAACATTCAGGCAATGTATGTTACTATACTCTGGTTCACAGTGCTTGGATCTTCATCCACAGGAGTTTAAACAACAGTAATAACCCACATGTATGTCTCTATTCTTTAACAATACATTTTTCATTTGCTCTGGTTTAGGAATAATTTGTTACTAAAGTGTCACCTGTTGAGAATGGTAGCTTTCATGCAGTTTGGATAACTGTTTTTGATTGCTAGTCTAGTCGCAAAGTTTGTTTTTTGTTTTCATTTTTAAAATTTTTCTTTTCTTTAACATTTCACTTTCAATTGACATCAGCCTATACTTTCCACTAGAAGAGAATATGATCATGTGTGTTTATGGCTAATTATGTGTGAGTAAGTCTAAATTTTCATTTACTGTTTAATTAATTACTATAATTGCCATTAAACCATCTTGCACATTGCACACAGAGAAAATTGTACACTGTCATCAGTGCTAAATTTCTTCTCCTGGGTATATGTTTTACATTCAGTTGCTAAGGAGTTTTAATACTTGAATACAGTGTAATACCTCAAAGGTCTAATGTGTGCCAAAGTTTCTTCAAGTGCCCACTGTGTCTTGTGGGGTTTTGCCTCACTGTCCACCTCATCTTCTGGCCCGTCTGTAACTGGTTTGCTATGTGTGTGTGTGTGTGTGTGTGTGTTACTACTGTTGGGGCTGAGATAGACTCTGGTTTCCATGACGCTGTATTAGATAAGGGTTTAAAGAAAATGGGCAAGTTGTTTTATCAACAAAAAAAGTAATGCCTTCTTTTTAACTTGACTAGGTTGTTTTGCAGGGTGCAGAAGGGTTGTTTGAAAGTATAGGACACATGTTAGGAAACAGTGCAAATACAGATGACAAAATGAGAGCTCTGGCTTCAAAGCTAATAAATATAAAAGTGGTAGATGATTCTAAAATGGGCATTTTCTGCTACTTATTAAACTTCTACAACATGTAGTCTTTGCTTTGGTCAGATATTTGAAATATTTGTGAAAAACTATTCTAGGAAATGAATACCATTTTAACATCTTTTTTATGTGTTCTTAAAACATTGTAAGATATTTAAAAATAAAAATATCCTGGAAAAAATGTCAAGATTAATACTTTTCTGTGGATTGTTTATCTTTGGAAGTTTTTCCTGTGATCTTGTGTGCTGGAAATTATCTTTAAATGGATATAAAATCATATGAACCATTTTTAGCCTAAGCATTTTTTCAACATCTTAGATGTTTATGTAGGTCATTAGTAAAGAATGTGCCTAAATTACTCAATCATTTTTAAATAATGCATGTCAACAAAAATTAAGAGCATAGATTTTATTCAAACTAAAAATTGTCCTGCTAAATTTTAGCACATGAGTGTTTGTGAAGCAGGTAACATTATATTTAAGGCAATCAAAGCATTTAGTTTTTCACTTTTCTATTTATATACTGTTCACTTTGAGAAAAAATAGTTTGCAAAAATCAGTTAATAGCTAAAATTACAAAAGGTATAATATTCCTTTTCAGGTATTGTTACTTAATGTTTTTTATGTGTGAACTTTAGATCAATATACAAAACATATCTTTTTACTAATCATATTCTTTATGAAAATCATTTATGAAAAAAGTAATCTTACTATTTTCATGGGAATGTAATGGAAATTTGCTGTAGAGCCCCATCTGTCAATTGCAAATAGATGCCCTTCTGGAAGCAGCTCATGGTGTCAGCCAAAGAATCACACACATTTGCGTTGTATGAGCTTAACTTTCACATGATAAATGTGCATTGACTGAAAGCACATAGAACGAAAATAGACAGAGACCCACTGTCTTCCTGTAATTGACAGGGCAATAAACAAAGATGTGAATCCTCTTAAAAGAGAGATTTTTCAACATGCAAAGGCAGATTGAAATAAATTTAGTAGTGTCTTTGACATAGTCAATTCAATTGGAAACCCAGATCTGTTCAGAAATGAAATACAGGATATATTAGAGGCATTTTGGAGAGTTAAATTTAATTTCCCTTTGCAAGACATTAAAGAGTTTGGATTTATTGGCTCCTTCTTGATTTCTCTGAAACTGTCTTAGCAGAGAACAAATTTTAGTAATTTCATTTCAGTGTCATTCTGTGGGTCTCATATTTCAGAAGGTCTATGAAGAACCATTGGCAGCAAATTTTTGTTGTGCCCTAACTTTTCAATTAAGTAATTTGTGGAATAGTTTATTAAACAAAACCCATTAGGACTTTTTCCATGCTGAGTCCTGTTTATTTATAGGTTGATAAATAAGACATCTATAAGCTCAAAGGCTTTCTCTAAAAACTATGACACATCATGCAACCATTTGCTATCCCAAAAAGAAGTAAGCTCGATTCTGCTAGAAGATAGGCAGTTGGTCAGTAAAGCAGACATGCCCAGCGATTAGCAATAGTTTAACTCACGAGGTCTGGGGACACGATCAGCAACTTTGGCCAAAAGATCTGACATACCCCTCTACTAGACATCTCATAGTGTTGTATTGGCTGAAGTTTTACTAACAATTTATCTTTGGTAAGTAGTTTCTCATGTATAGTTTTGAACTCTAAGCTTTAATCCTCCCTTCGGACACTGTCTGTCTTTATTCTCCTACACTTCACAAGTTGCAAGCCCTATTGAAATGTAACCACTTGGCTGAAGGGATGAAATATACAAGAAGTGAACTTCCCAGACTTGCTATTTGAGAATTGTGTACCTATCTACAGTATCTTGGAAACAATGGACATTATCCTTTTATTTATTTATTTTTATATTTATTTATTTATTTTATTGATTTTATTTAGAAGCAGACAACATTCCATACAGTCAAGTCAAACTTTAACAAGGCAAAGCAAAACTCAACCCCCACCCGAGAGAAAGAGACCAGAGCCAGTAACAAAATGCTACTCTATAACAGGAACAAGAAAGAAAGGGTAAGCTTTTCCCTGAAATGGAAGCTTATTCTAAAATGTTATGGATTAGATCCTACCATATTTTAAAAATGTTTTGAGCAGATCTCCTAAGTGGGAATTTGATTCTTTTCCAATTTAAAGTACTATAGAACATCATTTACCCGCTAACTTAAAAGTGGTGGGCTGGGATTCATCCAGTTGAGCAAGATAAGTCTGTGTGCTAGTAGTTTAGTAAAGGCAATTACAGTTTGTTTGTCTTTCTCTACTTTCAGCCCGTCTGGGAGTACACCAAACACAGCTGTTAATGAGTGATTGTGATGCCAAGGCAAAGGTTTTTGTCCAAAATGTTGTTAATTTGGTGCATACCTAGAACTTGTGGCCAAATGAGGCTGAAGCTAGATTGCAAGTTCAAAGGATGAAACTTGCCCTAGAAACATTTTGGACAGTTTTAATTGAGATAAATGTGCTCTATAAAATATTGTAAGTTAATTGATTGATTGGTTTACGCATATGAAGCTAGAGTGTATTCAATGCATGGCTGCTTTCCACTCTTTTCTGAAATATTAAATGACAGATCCTCTGGGATCTTTGAAAGGAAGGGACTTTAAAACATTTTTAGAAATTGTAGAGATGCTATCTGAGTCTTAAAGGCTGAGCAATATTTCTTCAAGAATAGAACAAGGTGTTACGTAAAGAAAATTCGGCAGGTTCTGTTTAGCAAAGTTTCAAACTTGAAAATACTAGAAGAATTGTGTGGATCAAAAGTTTTAAGCATAATTGTTCAGAGGATGCAAAGACATAATGTATGTGCAGGTCTCCAAGTATTTTAATCCTGGACATTTTCCAGACATTAAATAGTGTACGATATGTTTGAGAATGTGGAAAAAGGTGGCTGTCACGTAGGGATAACTGATAAAAGCTTCTCTATCTTAAAGTTCTTCCTACATTGGTTTCATATTCTGAGAAAGTGAAGGGTAATTAGTGTACTGATGGTAATTTGTATTAACTGGGGCACAGAGGAGGGAAAATAGAGAAGTACTGCAAGATTTTATTTCTATTGCAGACCAGGCTTGTGTATATTCATCGATCTTTATAGCTTGTGTATTTGCCGCCCAGTAATAAAATTTAAAGTTAGGTAGTGCCCTGTCCCCTCCTGTTTTAGGTCTTTGTAGTCACCCTTTGGGTAGATACGTGGATGGTTCAAATTCCACATAAATGTGATTATGACTAAATCTAATTTCTTAAAAAATTATTTGTTAATATATGTGTGGATACTTTGAAATAGAAAAAGAAGCTTGGGAAGGATGCTCATCTTGACAGTGTTGACTCTCCCTGCTAATGTGAGATGGAGGGAATCTTTTTTAAATAGTAGTCTGAAATTGCTTCTTTTCAGAAGTACCCTCTCAGAAAAAATGTCCTTTGTAGTACCCCTTACCAATAAAGATGTTATACATATTTAAAGACTGACTGAGTGACTGAATGAATTAGTGTTTTGTCAACATAAAAGGTTTAATCAAACCACAATTAGACAAACTTGGGTTCCAGTATACTCCCTTGTATTAAATTAATTAGGCAGGTTCAGAAACAGATCAATAATCTTATTTTTAATGGATGAAACTAATTACATGTAATTAGGGATGCAAGTTTTTACCAATTAATTAATTAATGATTACTTACAAATGACCATGTAAAAGTAAAAAAAAAACATTCTTTCCCCTTTTCTTTTTTAAATATTATGATAAGTGAGGTATCAAATATTATTAAAGCTAGGGGTACTAGGGGTTAGAATTCTAGATGTGCTTTAGGGTGATATGAATGAAATGTTCCACGGAACAGGATCCTCCTATCCTAAGAGAATAAGACAGGCCGCTATCTGAGAAAAGCATAACCCTGGAGATGCATTCTGTACTGGAGTAGCAGCTGCAAAGTTAGAAAATTTCATTGAAACACCTTGCAGAGCTGGATCACAACTTACATTTATGTTTACATTTATTCGTTTAACAGACTGTTTTAACCAAAGTGACTTACAAAAGAGGTCAACATAATTTATTAAATATTGGTCTGGGGGGCAGTTTAGGAATAAGCATACTAAGACTCTAGTAAACAACTTCTAGACACATACACATATCTAGACACACTTTAAACCATGTAGTTGCTGGTTTAACACCCCTGGCTCAATAAGTGACCCTTAGCAAGTCACTTAACTTGCTTATTCGCCAACATTGACTTTGTAAGAAAACTTGGATAACGGCATCAGGCCAATATGTAATAATAAAAATAAATAATCCTGACCTGAGCTTGATGGAGCCGCTTTTGTCCATATCAAACAAGATGAAAGAGACCATGCAGTCTTTTTGAAGACTGAGCTAGTTCAGGTAACACTGGAAGGAGAAGATCAGACTGTTAAAGGCCTGGCTTAAAACTTGGGGATGGATAAGAAGGCGAAGGGTGTTGGGGTATATTTTTAAATAGGGCACTGATATATTGGTTTGGCAGATAGGTAGATTATTTCCAGACTGTTTAAACTATATGTAGCAGACTTGAAAGATGCTAGGTCTATCATTTAAAATGCTGTAATAGACAGTAAAATTATAACAATTAAATACGAACAACAGAAACCTCACATTGGGAATTGGCTAGAAATTTACCAATGTGTACAATTTATTCCATGAAGTTTAATCCCTCATCCCCAATAGTGTGTATAAAAGAATTATTGGTTTAGAGTTATAATTTACAAGCATGTAAATACTGGTCATACTAACTCTAAAATGAGTATATTTGTTACTTTGAATCTGTAAATACTCCATCAAACACTCCATTTTCTGAATCCATTAAGGCCATCACAGATTCGTAGGGAACAGGGCACAAGTCAGATAATCACAACTACTAGGCCAGTTTAGAATCACCAGTGACACTAACCTAATATGCACATCTTTGGAATGTAGGAGGAAATGGAACACCCTGAAAAATGCATGCAGTGGGTGAGAGAATACGCAAACTCCATAGACTGGGATGGTCATGTGAGGCAGCAGCACTAAGCACTCCACCAGTGTGCTGAACTCATATATCTTCTTCTTGTTTATAAGCAGTAATTCTTTAAACTGTTTTAAACCTGGGTATACTTCGATTTTAGTATTAAGATATATTAAGACTAACTTACAGAAACAAATAGAACCTTTCAAGTGTCAAGTATTTTGGCCATTCTCACAAAAATGTATTGTGTGAATATTTTGTATACTGTATAATGCCCAAGGTGCTGCTGGACACACAGCTGGTCTAAGGATTTTCTAAATAAACACAGACCCCTGTGGTTAGTCTAATCTGTAATATGTTGTACAAAAGAATTTTGTTTCTGTCTTTTTCCTTGTTACTGTAGCTGGCCTTAGCATTTACATTACAATATTATTGTATTAATATTTAGAAGTGTTTCTACCTAATATAGATCTAAGGTACACTTCTCACCACTTGACTTTACATTCAGCTACTCTTTTCATCTGTCTGTACATCTTTCTTTGATAAATGTCATCCATTATTGTCATTTTTTTCCTTCTTCTTGATGGTCTTCCCCGGAGTCCTCCCTCAATTTCTTCCTTTCTCTGTCTCTTCCCACTCAGTACATACCCAATGCAGTTTTTCTCTTCCTGACTCATAGGATGAGTTTGCATGTCTCCTATACCTCACACAGTACCTCTTCATTTGTTTATAGTTCAATGGTTTCTCAATACTGTTCCCAGAAGCCTATTTAAAATATTTTAAAGTCTGTATGACATTTTTTTGCATTGCACTAGAAGTTAAGACCATCATTTAAATATACTATATAATTCTAGTTTTATTAGCCATTGTACATGTCACAGGCAAGTAATTGAATAACTAAAAAATATTTGTTATTTTCTGGCGTATGTGTGTGTGTGTGAATGCCACTTTACTGACACTTCCTCTCTTGAGTGCATTCCTGTAAAGCCCAATTCTCAAACTCTTTCATTATTTGCAAGGCACTTTCTTCATCTTCTATCCAGTTTTATACTTGCCATGTTTGTAAGTGACTCTTTCTGTGTGGCTCATATGCCTTTACTCCTCACTGCATCACCAAAGCCAATCTAACCAATCATATTAAAGCTGAAGTGACCAATCAGATTGCTTAGAGAGACTGGACAAACAGACTTTAGCATTTTATTATACAGTAGATTGTGGCATAGTGTTTAGCACTTGTACTTCATGATTCAAGCATCCTAGGTTTAAATCCTGATCCCAGTAACTGCCTGTGTGGAGTTTGTGTGTTCTCACTATGTCCGTGTGGGTCTTTCTGTGAGGGCTCCACAGAAGCCCTTCTTATAAATATGTATAGTGCTCTGTGCTTGTCAATGAAAATATTTAAAAATTAATTTAAGAAAAAAATTATTATTAAAGCACATGTACAGTATGTGTCTTGTTTAGCAAGTTTGATTTAAAAAAAATGGGTGGGTTTACAGTGCACATGTGTTAATGTATACATTTGTACAGCACCGGGCACATAAACTGGTAGGGAACTATATACCAGAAATATTTTAACCTGATAAATATTTTAGCCTATTAAGGAAGGAAATCCAAAATTTAGTAAGATTGTTTTAGGATTGTGGTAGCTTACAGATCGTGTTGAGTTTGAAGGGAAAATGCTCTGAGTAATACGATAAAAAACTATAGACAGGTTACATCATATGCATAGCCTTTAATATTAAAAATACTGTTCAGCAAGGAATAATCAAAAACAGAATGAACAACAGTAATAATCTCAAAAATTATTATTGTATGCTTAAACTAATGACAATAAAATAATTAAAGTGGGGTTATAGCTGCACATAATTATTTCAGAAGATAGGGAGGTGTGATGTCATCAGAATTCTATCTATCCCCTTAATAATACAGAGACTGATCACTACCAGTGTGAGAACACTGCCCTGAACTGTAGGCAGTCCATTACTTCCTTTCCAGTCTGATGTTTCACAGATACAGGCAGAGCCTGCAGAAAACAATTATGTTTATGGGCACAATTATTCCCTTGGGGGTTTACTGCCTACATCTTAGATGAACACAGCAAAAGTAGACTTATTTAGTTTATTGCCCTTGGGATTCTGTGTTAAAGGTTAGCACACCATACATAGAGGCAATCTTAAAGTAAAAGGAAGTTTTAATAGCATTGAGCTCATTCTCGTTATGCAAGAATTATTCTGAGGCCTATTTAAATGTTTTATTTCTGGTATTTGTCTGCAGCCCTCATGGAGTGGTGTAAAAAAACAATATAGCAGCATGAATCACGGAGCATGGCTTGGTAGGTGATGGTGAGATTCTTTACTGTTGAAATTTAAAAGTGTCAACAAAGGTAAATACACTACTTTGTTGGTACAGTCCATTAATTACTACAGTAAATTCTGAATGAACGAGGTAACGGAGTAAGGTATGGATTGTTGAACATAAATAGGTTTAGCTTATAAGAATACTTCATGGAAGGGGCTGTATGGGACCACAAGAACTGACGTCACTTTATTCAGACATAATTTTTATCCTAAGGATGAAAGATAGCACAACAGCTGATCATATTGGCAGCTTTATGAGCATATCTTATGTGTGTTTAACAACACCTTTAATCAAAATGCTTATGAAGGAATAAGACCAAGATTTAACTGGTGTGATGGATGACTGGGATTCTAGCCCAGTTGGGATGTCTGGGGATGGAAGGTCCTGGTGAGAGGCGATACCTCTCCCGGAACACGAGAGGACAGCCTCCCTGGTTTACATCTGGGCCACTTGACTGGAGCTTGGAGCCTCGTGATCCCGGAGCCCTGGACTGTAGCACTTCCACCACACCAGGAAGTGCTGCCAGAAGAGAATCCAGGCACACCTGGAGTGCTTCTGGGTGCCCATGCCGCACTTCTGCCACACCAGGAAGTGCTGCAGGAAAATCATCAGGATGCACGTGGAGCACATCCGGGTGCAACATAAAAGGGACCGGCTCACTCCATTCGGGGAGCCGGAGTCAGGAGGCAGAGGATGGAACTTGTGGGAGAGGAGTAGAGGCGACAGAAGAAAAGGAGAAAAAACAGTAACAGTAAAAGTAAAGTAAAGGACTGTGTTTATTGTGGTGATTGGTGCACTGTGTTGTGTGCAGAAGAAAATGAAAATAAAAGCGTGTGTTTGGACTTCCTTGTGTCCTGGTGTCTGTCTGTAGTCGGGCTGAATGTTCACACTGGTGAAACACAAATGCCAAAAGACAGCTGGAGAAGAATAATAGGTACTAATGCACCATCAGTTCCTAAAGGGTCTTTCAGTTTTTAATAGTAAGAGAACTAATGACAAAGAGAGAAAAGGCATTAAGAACAGAAGGATGGAAATAAAAAAATTAAGGAAAAAGCAAATACATTTAATGTGTGTTTTTTAAAGTTTTCAGCTATGAAGACATCAGTAACATGACATATCTACAGGGAATATACACATTAAACTAAATTATGTGCTAAAAGCTAAATTACCAGTAATTAATAATTTTTTCTATTAGAATTCTCACAAAAATTAAGAAGATTATTTATACAAACAAATTGTGTATTTTTGCTGGAAGTTGTACCATTATATCAAAAAAGTCATTAGTCCAATTTCCTGAGCTTTTATCACCAGTATAATAATGGAAGTGATTGTAAATGACAAAAATATAACAATATCAAGGTCGTAGCAAGCAACCGTAGATATAGAGGTTTAGATATTAGAGATATTAGTTTACTAAAATATTAGCTACCATTAACAAATATAGGGTGGTCCAGATCTAATTATGCAATTGTCATTACGCTATAACTTATTAAGTTTATTACATAGAAAATCACCTATAAAATCCCTGACCATCGAGAAGTGTGCAAAATGACGACATGAAGAATCATCTTTGCGCCGAACTGGAATCGTCCCTGCATAAATCAGTCATCTAGATGATCTAGATCTGCATAATTAGATCTGGATCACCCTGTATGGTAGTATTAGAGACTATGATATTACTTATTGATGAACAGACCTGATACACAGAAACCTTACCAAACATTAAAAGACAATTAGCTGACTGTATTTTTACTTTTCTGTCAATTACTATTCTCAACCCCCAACTTAATTTATAGGTACACTTGCACACAAAACAATTACTCTAAGCACTAAAACAATTAGTATAGGTGTATATGCAAACACAATACAACATTTGTTCTTGCTTTAGTAAATACTTATTAAAACTATTTTACAAGACCCAGCTTTTCTCACAGTCTTTCAGACTGTATTTTCACTAGGGGTTTGGTGAAGATGTTGGAAAGCATTTCCTCAGATGAACAGTACTGAACATGAATTGATCCTTCATGGCTATGTTTTACTTTGAACGCCCACTTGCAATTTATTGCTTTTTGACCCACTAGTAGTTTCAACACTATCAATGATGCATTCTGAGTTTCTGTAGCTTCTTTCCACTCTTTTCTATGCTCACTTTCTTAGTGTTTCCTCCATTGTAATCAGTTCATCAACATGCAAAGCAAAGTGTTTTGATTGCTCTTTTGCTACTTCAGTATATTCATCATAGCCAAAGCATATTCGAGGTCTTAGCTCTCACTGTGGTTGAATTTGCCTGGATGGTTGGTTTAGCTCTAGCTGTTCCAAGTCCTCCTCTGAGTTATCAAGAGTCATGTCTTTTAACTGTGGGCATTATATTCAACTTCACCTGTTTTTTTCAGTTGACCGGAATCAGTCTTGTTAAATTTCACATCTAATCAAATCACAACTTTCTAGGTTTTTCATTCAATAATCTGAAGCCTATAGCTGACAAACCTCAGATTTACTGCCTGTTTTCAAGCTTCTTACTCTCAGCATCTGGTATATGACTGCATGCTGTACAACCAAACACTCTTAAGAGAAAAACATCTGTTTTTTTGCCATACTATAGTTCATATGATGTTTGTTCTGGTTTATTGCAGTTGTTACAACATGTTTTCGCACAGATTCTGCTTTGTAGATTACCTCTGCCTAGTACATCTTGGTGGGTCCAGAATGTGCAAGCATATTTCAGGCTGCTTCAACAAGTGTGTGATTCATGCTTTCCGCTATGCCATTCTGCTCTAGTGTATGAGCCACAGTGACTTCATGATGAATACCTTTCTCCTTCAGATAGTGCTCAAATTGGTCTGAGGTGTATTCCCCACCACCATCTGTTCAAAAAGCGACCATTGCGTCAAACTCTTTAAATTTCTCAAACACTTCAGATTTTTTCTTGAGGAAATAGACCTGCCATGTAATGCAAGAAATCATCAATGAAGGTCACAAAGTATCAGTTGTCTCCAGTTTATTCAGTTTGCATTGACCCACAAACATCACTGTGTACTAACTGTAGCTGATGTGTTGATTTGATTTCTCCCACTGGCATATGAGATTTTTAATGCATTTTCCCTTTAACACATCCTTCACAGAAACTCAGTTTAGCATCAAGTGGAAAATTCATAACAATCATTAGTTGATTCTTCATCATTTTCTTTAATTTCTTCCCATTAACGTGACCCAAGTGTTGATGCCACAGGTCTCCTTCATAGCAATACTGTTTGGCAACTGATGCTTGTTCTAACTGTTCTGAGCATCATCCACGTCATCTTCAAAATCAGTATCAGTACTTTCTCTATGTGTGTCAGGTTTTACGTGATATTTCACAACCCTAGTATTCTTTTTCTTTTTCCCTAGGTGGACATTCTCTGCTGAAGTGGCCCTTTTTGTCACAGGTGTAACGTTTTAATGCGTCCGATTTTTTTCGCTCTTTTTTCTCACCACTTCAGTGGTAAATCTTGAAATCTAGTTTCTGTTACCCATGCCTTCTTTGCTTGTTGACGTTTTAAATCCCCATTGATAAGAGCACATTGAACATCCTGCAGAGTGAGTCCTTCACAAGTTTCTGAGGCAGTCGCTGGCATCGAGCAGCTATCTGGTAAACAGCTCAGTAGATAAATCATTTTGTCTTCTTTGGATACAGCTGCATTAATGGACAATTCACCTGTCAACTCTTTCATTTTTTTCAAATGGTCCTGTAAATGCATATTTTCTTTCATTCAAAGAGTCAGAAGTTTTTTCTTAAATATCTTATTGCTGTGGTGTCCCGTTCATAATGTCTCCTTAATGCGTTCCACATTTCATGAGGATCATCATTACATGAGGTTAAAAGATAATATAGCTCTGAGCTAATTGAAGTGACCAGCACTGCTGTTGCCTTTTTCATTTTTCTTTAAAACTCCTGTCACATCAGTTGATTTGCATCATTGGACAAACTCTCTGAACTGTCAATAATATCCCAGAGATTTTTTTGCCATTAAACAGTACTTCATCTGGGACTTCCAAGTTGACCACTTGTCCTTGGTTATCTTCTCTATCTGCCATTTGTCATCACTTACCAAGTTTACTAAGAGTTGTAGTGACCAAGACTAAGGAAACTTTACTCACAGAATTCTAGTACTTTCGACGGGTAACAAAAAAACCTTTCTTTACTTCATGGATAATCATGCAGTTTCTTTGCACTCTCTGAGCCCATAACCTGATGAATTATCCAAAAATTCAAGTGTTCTTGAAGAGCAGAGTTTTTATTTTTACTCCGTTAACAAGCACAAGAGAAAAGTGCCACCGTGACACAGATTCAGCCACTAAGCCCCTTTATAGCACATGAGTGTCACAACTCCATCCCATTCCTTTCCCCATTTTGGCCAACCACATCAAACATTAAAAGAAATTTAGCTGACTGTATTTTTACTCTTGTACCTCAATTACTATTCTCAACACTTAAATTAACTTTCTAAAAGATATTGGCAATGTATTAAGGTGGACTTCTCAATAAACAACAAGGGGCAAGGATTTAGGACTTGGGTTGTAAATACTGTATATGCAAATCTGGCTTAAACAGAGAGAATAACAGCCTGTGCCTTAAGGATCCTGAATCAGGTGCTGTTAAAAGTGGGTCTTTTTTGTTTGTATGAATCTAAAAGGATGCTGGGCTATATTGGGTGCTCTTTGGAGTACATGCAGTTATGCTCATACAGAGGCCACAATGTTACAAGAAGGACCTAGCTGTACTACCGAATGTTCAAAGTAGACCAAAGTCATTATGTCCAACAGTTCAGAGTATGAACTATTTAGGACCACAGATGGAAGATGGTTAAGAATAATTTTATTGTACAAATCTTAAATAGCATTTTTCCTTTTTTTTTAGCATTTATTATTTTGTCAAATGGCATTAGCTACACTTTTTCTAATTTCTCCATTCTGATTCTCTGTCTAACTTCCAACTCTAATCCACTGTTTCTTTGAATTATTGATCCTAAGTTCCAAAAGGACTTCTAACTCATCTGCTCCGTTTCATTTTTTCCACTTCTACCCATTCTATAGTGGCAAAATATTTATTGAATTTTTAATCCAGTTATCTTCAACCTGTGCCCCTCTGCAGCATCTTTCCACTGCTTAAACTAGATTTTCAGCTCTTCCTTTGTACCCTTGCCTAAGTCAAGATGCTGATGTCACCTAATATTATTATAAACAGTAATGAGTTCCATACCATGATATAATTCCACTTTCACTTCAACCTCTTCATCTGTTCCTTCTTCACACATTTCTACTCTGTGTTCTTTAGCACAATATTTTTGATAATTCTTATGTACTGGTCATTCATACCTTTCATTCGCAAGTTCCACCAGATCTCTTCTCTTGGCACTCTGTCATAGGCTTTCTCAGTGTTTACAAGTCATTGCTAGAATTTAACTTCCTTGTCAAAGATTGCATCCACAGCTCCTCTCCCCAGTCTGAAACCATACCTGATTGTTTTCAACATCCACTCTTTCTCACAGTGTATTTTTAATTTCCTTTTCCCATATGTTAAAAGTATCAGGTAGTATCTTAATATTGCAGAATTTTCTTGCATTCTTGTATGTTTATATTGAAAGTCTGAGTTTCCATTCCATTTAATTAATTCTTCAGCATTTAATTATTGGTATCCTTGTGTTCATAGCTTTTTAAAATCCTTTTACTACTGTTCTCATTGAGTTTCTCATTCTCTTTTTATATTTTTTGTTTTATGCTTCCCCTAATTCCTTATGATTTTTTCCAACTTCTTTTTTATAGTTTTTCTGTCTAAAAAAATAAGGCTGAGAAAAAAAACAGATTCAAACTCAAAACAGCTTTATTGACATATAGAAGGGTGTCAGATAGGGATCAGTATCACAGGCAGCAAAGGTTACTTTGTGGGAGAAATGGGTGACAATGAATTGCAACTACTGTCCTTCACTGCCGCGAATGAGCCTTTTAAATACTAACTTACCCAACAAAGCAATGAGAGGAAAAGATAACGGTGCTAGACTATTTTATCATCAGAAAGCACTTTCAGATATCACTTATGGATATCACTGTGATAAGAGCTACAGTCTGCTGACCTAACCAGAACCTCATATTCATGATCTTGCAGGCTCAATTTAAACCACCATAGTGCCAAGAGAGGTCAAAACTTGCAGAAAAGCAGGAAACCAGCAATTCCAAGTTTTTCTCACAAACCACTTAACTTCTGTTGTAAATGTAGGATCAAAATAAGTTGCAGAAATAATCAGTGAGTGCAAGATAGAAGTTTACCCAGTGACACAACAACAAATGAAACCATGGACCTCAGGCAAAATTGTGGACTGGTAAACCAATGAAGGCAGTATGACCATACAGAGAATTCAACAAGAAATTATTTTTTCACTCAACTTTTTTGATACGTTTAAAATCAATATGAGGGTTGGCATCCAATAATTGTTGATTTTAAATGCTGATTTTAGTGCAACCATTAGTATTTGCCTGAATGGAACAGAGACATATATATGACATTAAAAGCAGCTCATAAAATGCAAAGTGTGCTACTCTCTGCTGATTCAGTACAAATGGTCTAATGTTGATTTACACTGATGTATTAATTTTTATGCTTTTTTCTTACTGCAAATGCATAAAGGAGCATTAGTTTTACAGTATTAAATGTTTAAAAGATTATGATGAATTAACCTCACCAACACTTTCAACACACTTAATTTACCTAAGTATAAATGAGAAAGCAAACTCAAACTAACCTCCTAAGGGCATATATTATTATTCTTTTTTTTTTTAATTATTATAATAATTTTTATAATTTTGCAAGAATATTTTGAAATTGTAATCTGCCTGGTGACAGCCATGCTAGAGTTTCACTGTAATTATTTCAAAGCTTAATCTGTGCAAGTGGCAGTTCAGGCTTTGCTATACGTTTTTCTTTTGGTACAGTATCAACAAGCCTCGCCATACACATATATACACAATATGATAAATCATTTTTGGAAGATAGTAGATGACTCTCTTCTTAACAAAATATAGCCAAGTTATGGTTAAAGGACAGCAGATGGGCATGAAAAGGTCCAGAGTAGAGGTCTGCATGGCACTGATATTTTAGCCCCACTTTTGACTGCTCCTGCCATAGCTACATCCCGCTCCTAACAAAATTTCCGTCCACTCCTACCTGCTTTCTCCTGCATCTGCCTAAGATTCCATTCCACTCCCAACCTCATTCTTGAATGAGACTCATAGCCTAAGCAGAGTCATAAAACAGCACAATCTATAAGAAAACAAAAATCACACAGATGCAACTAAATCTGTTTATAACTGTTTTTTTTTTTACATTTTCACACTACATTAAAAGTTGATCTGTTGATAGTGTTTTCAAAGAATAACAAATATATAAAATATATAAACAGGTGAATAGATAGACATCCTCTATTTCCTGACAATGTCCTCTTTTTGAGACTTAAAGTAACAGTTTGGCTGATATTTATAAAATCCCCAAAAAATCCCAAAACAGCTTGCCTTCATTTTCTTTCCGAGCCATATGCAACAAGTACAGTATATGTTTTATAGTCAGTGTAATGTATGCTGCACAGGGTTTGTTTAAAGAAAAGCACACACAGCAGTTTGAATCAGTTAACAGCTAGGAAGACTGAGCAGAGCCACATTACTATTTAACAACAATTTAGAAGTACAAAATTTGGCCAACAAATGAACATGCACCTCTACAGACAAGAAAAACAATGATAATAATAATAGCCATGTTTTTGAATAGGACGTAAGTAGTAGGAAGCCGAATGTACAGTCATGAGAGGCTGGTATGTGCAACATGATTTTCACATTCTCTCTGAAGAGCACAAAACTGCTTTTAAGAAGAGATCTCACCAACAGAAGTAACAGACTATTTGGTGACATTTGCTTATTGTGTTTAAACAGTTCCAAAACAACAAACATTTTTTAAAGCTGATGAGCTTTATAATGCATGTAGTGGTGTTCCATTTATACAGTATGTTGTCAGTACTTTAAAAAGAAATTCAAATATTTTGTGTTTTTCCTTTTCTGTTATTATGGAAGAGAAATGGTAAACTTTATCTTGACTTGCAGGGTTGCTATGTAGTTGAATATAAAAAAAATATGAAATTGTTTCATTAGAAAAATTAATAGGGTCCATCATATATAAAGTTGTGTGTAAAATTTTGATTATACCCTGATCCTCTAGTTGGAATAACAAAATCTGGTCCTAAAGATAGATAGATGTGACTTCTTGGTGTATGTGCAGCCTAGACATGCATTTAAAACATGCATAATTCAAGTACACTCCTGCAAAATGCTAGGAGACCGCTGCATAACAGAACTTGTCGGTAAACATGAACACACAAAAGTAAGTCGATACAAAAATAAAACAAAGGGAATAAAAAGTAGTCTAACCAGTAATTATACCATGCACATGCCCTACAAGCTGCTATACAGTACATATGCCTGGAATGACTAGCAAACTCGTTTAAACAAATCAAATACCACCACATTACAGACAGACAGTGAAGCTGTATTTATTTTAGCATTGATAATAAACTGAAATAGTAAAAATAACATATATAATTTATTTTTCAAAAATAGGCTGTGGCCTATCCCGGCTTAGTCAGATAATTGTTGTATTAAACATATAAATTAATATTTTAAGTACAACTTCATCCATTCCGAGGTAGCAGAGACCTATCACATCATTGGGCCTACTCACACAGGAGCCAATTTGGAATTGCCAGTTACATTAATCTATATGTTTTTTGGTGATGTAGGAAGAAAAAAGGAGTATCACCTGTGAAACCACAGAGGAAGCATGATGAATTCATATGGACAAACACCAGGCCCAGGATTTAAACCTAGGACCATGGATTTGTGAGGCAGAAACACCACACAATGTGCCACCCTTTATCAAGTACAGTACATGCACTATTAGTATTGGCTCTTGCAAGATTTCTCCTGGATTATAATATTTTTATAGGCACATCAGAGTACACTCATTCAATGTTGTCAGACATAAAAAATTTAGAAGGTTGTGTTTTTGACTCTTTCCACATTAATTCTTTCCATTAGCAATCCACTTTCAGTTGTTATATGACTCTGGTCACTATTAAAATTAAAGGATAAATTAAAATAGTCCATTAACCTTGTGATACTAATAAGGGAAAATGATTCCATATTTCTTAGTTTGATGGCACCAGAACTGGCATGCTTCCTCTTCTTCTTTTGTCACTCTTGCCAGGATCATCTTTTTAATGTCAGCAGGCATACCTCAAAAATAAAAGCAATGTTCATTTATACAAACTGTCATCAATTTAATTTAACTTCAAAATTGCACGCTACTCAGAGTTTTTTTTTTAAATTAAATTAAGGAAGGCTTCTCATACAACCATTTATATTTTTGCTACTCAGGAAAAGGAAGCAGTTTATCTGCACAAAGAATAGGCATTCTTTGGCAAATATATTACAGGGTGTTCACGTAGTGATTTTTGTTCCTCTAAAATTTACAGCAGTGCCTAAAGAGCTATTCTAATATTAAATGCACACCGCTTTTAAAAGCAGTAATACCATTATGTGGTAAGAAATGTACCGTTGACCTTGAGTTTGTAAAAACAACACTGATTCTCAGAGGTTTTAATGTAAAGCATTTTACAGTGGTCTCAGCATTTCTCAACAAAATATTTAAAATGACGAATGAATAAATGTCATTGAATTCATCTGCAAAATATAATGCTAAAATAAAGTTACATTTCTATTCCAGAGATTTTTGACCAATATCTATACATATACCCAGACATTCCCAGACCTTTTATTAATCCCAGGGCCTCCATTATGATAATGTCCTGATTATGATAAGAGATTTATATATTTAAACATTTCATTTTTAATGTTAACATCTTTAAACATTTTGAAAGAAGATGAATATTTATAAATTTATAATACTCTTTGTTTAGAACTAAACTGAGATGATTGGAATAAGTGGATTCTTATAAATATGTAGATTTAATGGCCTTAGCCTCAATCTGTTTTTGTCTGTTCTGTGTTGACTTTATGCAGTTGTAAAATCAGGCAGTCTGCATCAGAGGTAGGCTGTTAGACACCCCAGCAAAAAGTTCATTAGCAAAGAGAATATGGGCACCATCATTTAGGATCATTACGTGCAAGGCTGCAAAATATGCGGGTGCTGTGTTGCTATACGACTGCCAAATAAGCCTCTTGGGCCTCCTGAAATCATGAAAATCAAAATTGTGTTGGTTCCCTGAACATAAATAAAAAAAAAAACATTATGGTATTATAAATCACACACTGCCCATTACCAGATTTTGAGAAAGCATTTCAGCAGACAGTACTTTATAGGCTGGTTAGGTGCTTGAATGGCAGAGGAAGGTTAGTGCATCCTTTGGTAAGCCTCAGAAGGGTTAAAGGAAAAGGAGCCTCACTCAGCAACAGTTACCTGCTTTTGTCTCAGTGATGTGGACAGTAGATAACAGAAAGCTACAGTGATTGGTAATACTGATTGTGCTCATGTTACGGGGAGACAGTGCTTTACACTCAAAATGACTCCCTTTTGCCTTTCATGTTCTTAAGTAACCAGAGCTACAGTACTGGTCTATGGCTGAGTGCCAGATTCATTAATATTAAACAATTGCAATGTGAAGAAATAGCCATTTTAGTGTTTTGCACACACTGCGTCTAAGTGTAAATGTCTCATGAAAAGTGGTTGTTCTACTTAATGCTGGTCAAATACACATGTTGACATGGCTTTAGTTTGCAAATTGCACATCTTTAATAACAGTATCCTGAGTAGCTAATTTATTGTATATTCCATAGTACCAGAGTAAAACTTTAGTTTTTAGTCTCTAATAGAGCAGAATTGTGGGGTTCAGAACTGAGGAGGCAAACAGGGTAAACCAAGATGAACTTTTGAAAGATAACCCTAGAAATATTCCAATGGACTCAGCCTAGAAGTGATGTCTACACCTGGCTTAAAATATCCTTCTGGAGTTGGGGGAACAGATGTTGGCCAACTTGCTAGAGGAAGACAGTTGAGATGAAGTAAAAGAGCTAGCTGCAGTAAGTTGATGGGCAAGGAATCTAGACATGCCATGTGAAGTTAGGGACAAAAGCTGTTTAGAATTACCGATTAGGCAGTCTGTTTTTTTCCATAATTTATTTGTACCGTGTTTATTCCTTGTGTTTAACCAAACCTAATACTTGTTATTTTTTATAATAAAACATGTTTTTTTTTAACCGTTTGGCCTTGCTGATCCTTGCATGGGCTTGTAGAGATCCAAGAGCACCACTCTTTTTAATCTTCTCAACTAGATCTGAGTCTCTTTTCTTCTGCTTTATTCTAGTCCCACTCCTTCTTTTTACCGTTCCTCTGGCTCCTTTTGAAGCACATCATTTATACAGAACAGAATATGGCAGTTGCTGTTCTTTAAGCTCACAGTTATTAGCTTCAAATCATAGACCTAAAGCAAAAAAAAATATTTATGGATCATTCTCAGACTTTAAAAACAGCTTCCCATATAAAGCAACAGCCCTTTATTATGTGTACAATGAAAATAGGAACAAAAAGTCAATTATTCTAATAGTTTGCAAAATGTAGAGGTGCAGCCATATTCATTAGATTCAAAAGAGGAGGAAGAGCACAGCTAATTGAAGATATTTTGTTGTTTATTAGACAGTTGATGGACTGTTCTATTATTGTGCTTTTGTCTTAATGCTAATTATATAAATAGGGAAGCTATTTTCGCTCAGTGGTATATTTTCACAATAGATGGGTGCTGCAGGAATGCAACCCCTGTTGCTCCTTGTCACAGCAACCTTGTAGTGGTATGTGGATTCAGGAACTGCTAGGATATTTAATCTTAGTAATAGGCTTAGTGTTAGGGTTTGATTTTCCTTTAGATGATGAGAAAAGTACATTTTTGGAATATTTCCAAATATGAAACAATATGTAATTTAAACAGATATCATATTGGAACATTAAAGCAATATGGACAAGAACAGGCCATTCGGCGTAACAAATCTGAACAGTTGTATCCACGTAGAGGAAAGGAGAGGAGAGAGGTTGAGAGCATGCATAGATTACAGTGTGTTGCTGCACCCACCACACGAAAGACCACTTGGTTTGGGTTCTGAGTGTAGCGGGTGACACCTCAGCATCACATTGAAGCAGTGTATGCATTTTTACTGTGGCTGGAGTGCCAATCTTGCCACTAAACCCCAAGTTTTCCCTGTAGGTTGGAGGACCTGCTTGCAGGTTAATGTCATACCCAAGTTGAAGCAATTTCAGGTTAAAAGTTTTCCAAAATAGCATCAGGTCTTACTTTGAAGCTGCCTAAAGTCAGAGAGCCTACAACACCTCTTGGCAACTTATTCTATGTGGCTATGGTTTTATCTGTGAAGAAAAACTTCCTAGTGGTTGTGTGATATTTACCCTTAACAAGTTTCCAACTGTGTTCCCTTGTTCTTGTTTTACTCATTTTAATTTAACAATCTCAATTCACTATACTAATTATCTTCATAATTTTCAACACTTCAATCATGTCACCTCTTAATCTACTTTTACTTTAAAAACCTGAAAAGGTTTAGCTACCTTAATCTTTTCTTTTAACTCATCCCATGCAGTCCTTCAATCAATTTTTTTCTAATGCTTCTATCTTTTTTGTAGCCTGTAGACTAAAACTGTACTCCAGATGGGGTTTAACCAGTGCATTATAAAGCCTGAGCATAACCTCCATTGACTTGTACTCCACACACCGTGCTATATAACCTAACATTCTGTTAGCCTTCTTAATAGATTCTGAATACTGTTTGGAAGTTGACAGTGATAGTGATAGTGTAGTTTCACTTCAACTCCTAATCCCATTCATATGGTATACTTTCAATTTTCAGACCTTCCATTGGGTATTCAAGCCTAACATTTTTGCTTCCAATGTGTAATAACTTACATTTACTTATTTTACATTAAATTTAATCTGCCACAAATTTGCCCAAGCCTATATGCTGTTCAAGAACCTCTGTAATGATTTAACGGATTCCAAATTATCTTCCAATCCACCTAGCTGGGTATCATTTGCAAACTTAAGGAGATTGTTAGTTATATTGTTATCCAAATCATTTATATATATTAAAAATAGCAGCAGCCCTAGCACTGACTCCTAAGGGACACCACTCTTAACATCAGCCAGTTCTGATAACCCTCTGCTTCCTGTGTCTGAGCCAGTTCCACTAATCTACACACTACACCCTGATATCATACTTCTTTTAGTTTGATGCCCAACCTCTCATGTGGTACCTTATCAAATGCTTCCTGAAAGTCAAGATAAATGCTGTGTTTTGCCAGAGGCATACACTCCCTGAATGGTAGGTTGTTTTATTTTGTGGCCTATCACCAGTCCACAAAATATACATACCTTATAACTGAAGAACAAATCACTAGAACATGCAAGAAAAATACAACTTAACTTGACTTTTAATGCAGATATAATCTGTACAATGAAAATCAGTAAATGTCAAGGCATATGATGGCAGCACATAATTAGGACAAGAATCCCTTGTATAAAAGGGAATATAGGCATTTTTTTTGTCTGTTTCTGAATTCTTGATTCTTCTGCTGTGTCCAGGGGCCTCATGAATAATGGCATGAATATAATTCATATTAAAACATGGCGTACAAACAAAAGTGGAAATGTGTGTATGCACAAAAAAATTCAGATGCACAAAATGATGCATAAGCCAACTTCCACGTACTTCCACTCCATAAATCCTAGTCAGTGTGAAATGTAACACACGTGCACACGACAGCTGCCCCACCCCAACTCCTCACAGAATTTTGCATATTTGAATATGTAGATCAATATAAATAGCCCTTTCAGTTGAGTCTCTTTTTAAAAAACAATGAACAGTGGAGGTCCTACTCAGTGAAGTGGAGGCAAGTAAAAACTTACTTTTTGGTGGCTTAGGCAGTGGTATGAGCAACAGAATGAACTTGATGGAATGACACTCAAAGGTTCACACAGTGCACAGTGCCCGAAATAAAACAGAAGTGGTCAAATGTTGAAGTGAAAATGCAAGTTGTAGCCCAGCGTCTGAGTGTCATACGGAAGCATATTTGGGCATAGAGAAAAGAAAAAAAATAGTGACATAGTGAAGAAAAAAAGGTCAAAATGTAATCTTGATCTTTCCACTTTAATCTTGTAGTTTATTTTGTCATTAAAGTAGAACTTTGTAAACTTCATCTAAAAATCAAAAGTAGGATGTTAAATGCTTCATATTCTATGTGTTCTATGTGTGTCACTACGTACTTCTTAAATGGGGTTTCTCTTTCACAGACAGGAGTGTGCAGGCACTGATCGCCACACAGAATATGTTACATTCATGATATTACAGCTCTCTGAACATTTTAAAATAGTTAGATGTATACTTGATATAATTTTCATGATGAAATGCATTAAAGCATGTATTAAATGTGGGGGGGGGTGGGGGTCACAGTGGAGCAGCAGTAGCGATGAGCTGGCACCCTGCCCAGGCATTGTTCTTGCTTCCCCCATCCAGGGATTGTTCCTGCCTCCAGCAAGGTGCTTGTCGGGACACGCACAACCCCGAATGGAATAATTTATTGCAGCAGTACTATCTCTGTCAAACATACCAACCCCAAATTTCTGTCCTTCTGTTTTCTTTCTCCACGTAACCAATCACCACACAATGAGGTCTGTAATAAATGTAAAGCCAGTTGTATGCTTAAAATGCAGATTCTTTAAAACTTTTATGGAACATTGAAAAATCTTTGTTATACTGTACATGTTTAATTATTCCATCTATCCAGGGTCACACCAGTCCCAGCAAGCATCAAGTGCGAGGCAGGAACAAACCCGGGATGAGGCAGCAGCTCATCGCTACCACTGTACCACCACACCCTCACATTCTTAATTAAAAGTATACATTATTTAAATTAAGTTAACGATTTATCTGTAAAATGTAATATGCAT
Organism: Polypterus bichir lapradei; assembly: GCA_026402145.1. Classification (NCBI taxonomy): domain Eukaryota; kingdom Metazoa; phylum Chordata; class Cladistia; order Polypteriformes; family Polypteridae; genus Polypterus; species Polypterus bichir. The sequence continues at coordinate 116,989,339 of JANRMT010062791.1, forward strand.
ACTTTAATGGATTTCATCATAAAAATAATATTAAGCATACATCTTAGTATTCTAACAGTACACAGCTCCAAGAGGATAGCTCTTGGAAATCTAAATCGACTTAGAAGCCAGTCATTATCATCTGTAAATACCCACTCTCTTCTATTGAATTGTACTGAATTCCTTTATTGTCATTGCATGGTACATTGAGATTCACTATGCAAATTCTCCCTAAACTTATTTTCCTATAAAATGATAAAATAACAATAATAATAATATGATAAAAATATTAAGGTTAAAATATGAAAGCATAAGTACAATAAACATGTACATACAGTGCAAATGGTTCATAAAGTGATTCAAGTTGTGCAATGTTACAGTTGTAGAGCAAGTTTACAGTGAGGTAGTTGTAAGTGTAAGCAGTTCTACCGGCATATGTTTCAGTTTAGGCTCTTCTGAGAGTGACAATGTCTCAAAGCTGCAAAGCAAACTACCTTATCCAAAAGTGAGAGGTCTAAAATGGAGCTGGGGATTTTAATGTGCAGGCAGAAAATGCTGAAGAAAAAGGTTCATTGGAGTCACATGAAAGGAACTGTGAAAAAGCATCAGTGGCTGTGAAGGGCAGCCAAGAAGTAATCCCCACATGAAGTAGCAAAGGAGAGACACTGTGTTTCACAATGTATTAGGCTAAAAACACCAGTGTTACTAAAATTTCAGCCGAATAATACCATAAAAATATCACACAAAATGAAGATCAAATAACTTATATATATGTATGTATACTGTATATACTGTATATATGTAAAATGCAAAGTTAATTCATTCGCTTACTCACTTATTCACCAACAAAAACAAAAATTTGTCAGGACTGTGCATCCAGATCAGTAGGTATACACTACAAATGGACATATCCTTATATCAGTATTTTGGGTAAAAAAACACCCCTGGAATAGAAAAACTCACAAAATCTCATAAACACTTTTGCTAATTTTATTGAAATGTGGTGACATTAAATAAAAAGAAAAATAGCTGCTTTGTGTTTATTTGTTGATATTTTTTGTTGATATTTATTAATATTGTGCCATAAACTTCCATACTCTGTGCTGCACTTAGAGGTGATTTTATGCAAATGAAGAACACAGCAGGAGAGATTCACAGGCAAATGGTCAGCAACACTAGCCAATCGGATGAATGGATGCAAGTAAAATGGGCCATGTCCTGGACAGGATAAAGGAGAAATAATCACAATTGGTGTCCACAGTAAGATATGAAATGGAAGGAGAAAGTTCAGTAAAACTAATGCAAATGTCAATGGTTATCAAGCTCTACAAAGCTCCAGTGAGGGTGCAGGCTGCTGTGGCTCTGAGTGGTGTTCTCTAGAAGCAAAAAGAAAAGAAGAGAGAAGTATAGATGAAAGTGGTATCAGCTTAAAGATTAGATTTAACTGGTCCCCATATGCTACTCTACTCTATCTAAATGTGCAGCCAGTAAATGTTATTTTTGTTTGTAATAAGTAAAACTAAAACAAGTTCAGTGTTACCAATTTATTGTCTGCCTATGGGTATGGCAAAGAAAAAAACAGGTGTGATCATACAACTGATGAAAAACATTAAAACCAATACATCAGTAAACAATGAAAAAGTAGTCTCAGACATTTCATAGTGATAAAAATATACTTGTATACTCAAATATGTCCTGCTGATTACACATTTCAATTTTGAGAAAATACATTTTCCTGTAAAACTAATCTTTGCAATGACAATCAACAAGAAACAAGTCACTAGGAAAAGCAGAAAGTGATCAAATGCAGTAATGTTTTACTTATGCAATTGTTTATAGCATTTTCAAGAGTAACCAGCTCCAACAACATGATAATATTATTTATTATTTGACTTAAGCCTTCATCTAAGTGGACTTAAAACATTTGAGATATAATTGGTAACATACCTTTTGTTTTTCAAATTAGAGCAAAGGCAGATGAAGTGACTATCTCATGGTGACAGAGTGTCAGTAATAGGATCTGAACCTACAACCTCACAATTTAAAATAAGGGCCACCACAAATAATTATTTTGTTAACGATAATCTAATGACTATTTTTGTTCAAACAATTCAAGTATTCATATGAATGTGTGCTGTATTTAAATATTGAATAATTTTATATATTTTATATATATTATATCAGGATATGTAAAAAACAAAACTAAAATATCTCCAAGAAGACAAACAAGACAACACTGTTAACAATAAAATATTTAACTAAAAAAAGGCTTAAAGTAAAAATAAAAAATACTTTTTAGTAATAATTGACTTACTAAAATAACTTGATGTCAGCAGTCCAATTTAGAATTAGACCAAATCAATAGGCTTTTAGGTTGTTTTAGACCTCAGTCTTACAATGGATCAACTCTAAGACTCATTTCTTCTGTGCATAATTGGCATAAAGCAGAGTAATACTATCTGAAAAATATAAATGATACCAACTGAAATATTGTTTCTTAACTCTTAAAGAGGAGTAAGGTAAATAGCCAATAGCCTATAGTTTTGTAGCCGCAGAGCATTAAATGAATATAAATAAAATTTCAGTACAAATTAATATTTGCAATACTGACTTTGATACAGTGTAGCTCAGGGGTGCCCACACTTTTTCGGCTTGCGAGCTACTTTTAAAATGACCAGGTCAAAATGATCTACCTACATTAAAAATTGTATATACTGAGTATCAGAGGTGGGTAGTAACGAGTTACATTTACTCCATTACATTTACTTGAGTAACTTTAAAAAAAAATTGTACTTCTAAGAGTAGTTTTACAGCACCATACTTTTTACTTTTACTTGAGTACATTTGTGAAGAAGAAACACTACTTTTACTCCGCTACATTGGGCAACACTCGAATTGTTACTTTTTTTCCATTAGATAAAGTCTGACAGACAATTTTCAGTCTGATTTGTGTGGCATATGCTGTCAAGTTGCGCACACGCCTTCCATTGCATCTTCAGCTCTGACGTGAGGTTTTGGTTGTTCCCCAAATCAAGGCACTGCAGCTTTGAGGACAGATGTTGCATTTTTCGTTTGAAAGCATTAACTGAGCTAATCATATTGACCATGGTTTTCTCTTTTCCTTGCAGCTGTAAATTAAGCTCATTCAACATGTTGGTCAGATCGGAAAAAAATGCCAAGTCTAGCAGCCATTGATCATCATTAAGTTGCTTGTATTCTGCATGTTTAATGAGAAGGAGAAACTCCTTTTTCTCCAGCCAGGGATCTTGAAATCTCAGCAGGAATTTCTCCCTAGCCATCTGCCTCAACAAAGGCATCTTTTATCATCTCTCCATCTTGGAAGGACTTCTGCTTCGGTGTGTCTGCCTTTGCTTTTGAATTCAGCCAAGTGAAAAATGACGGCTGTACAATTAACTGCGATTTTAGTTCCCTCTCCTTTCTCTTTCTCAGATCGATTTTCGGAAGGAAGTCAGTTTTGTAGTTTTTATGAAATGTTCGAAAGTGCCTTTCTACATTTTCCTTCTTTCGAATAGCAATGATAGATTGACAGATCAGACAAACGCACTTCGATTGTGACATTGTGAGAGAAAAAAATCCTCTTCCAATTCTACATCCAGCCCAAAAACAACAAATTTTTGTTTAAATCCCTTCTTTAGTCGATATAAATTAGAAGGCTAACTAGATCACTTAGATAGCTGGAGTTTTGCAGTACCTTGCGCATTTGATCATGCGCGTGGCATGACCAGTGTGTTAGAAGAAAAGAGATCTCAGACTGGCCGCTCTGTATGTCAATCAAGTGGCAAATGCCATAGGGAGGATATATGATAAACTAACATTTAAAAAAAAATTTTTGATTGCAACGCAATCTACCTGCACTCCCTTTCCGATCTACCGGTCGATCATGATCGACGCATTGGGCACCCCTGGTGTAGCTCCACACTTTGTTCTGAATGGGCAATGACTGGACAATGAGCTGTTTTTAAAATTTCCTTTGCTTGTTATTACCATCGACACATTTAAACATTTATTATTTATAAAAATGGTGACGAGCAGGGCTGACAATAGACAGATAAATCCATTCATTCGTTCTACATTATTGATGTTTGTATATCATTTTTTGTGGCCCTCAATATAACTTGCACATGGCTTTTCCAGGATTCTCCTTTCCGGTGAGATGAGGGCAGTGGGACTATCATGATTATGGTGGCTAAGTTGAGTTTGCCATGAACATTTTAAAAAAATGTTAAGTTATTAATGAAGAATTGCCACTTCTCTTTGTATTTCTTGTTTTTAACTTCACTAAGTTCACTAACTTCACCTTCAACAATAGTGAACCAAACTTTGAATAGGCTGCAGCAGATTATTTCTCCTTTCATCTATCTCTAATGAGTGAATGTGCTTTTCCTCAGTCTTTCTTCTGTAAAATTCCTCAAGAATGTATATTTAAAATACTTATCTTTCATATCATTCCACTTCATTACCTGAGTGATGACAATCAAATCAGTAACTTCATGGTTTTTTGCAGTGACTTGGTTTATTTAATAGATCTCTATTCTCATAGCACTTTTATTGCTGAATGTCTTTTTTCCTTTGGAGCTATGCCCAGTCTCCAAACAACAGTTTTCAACTCTTTAAAATGCAGGATTTTTACGGTTTTCACTACTCTAATAATTAATGCATTAATGGATGTAGCCAGTCTGGTTGTAGAAGTGTTAAGGGAAACTAATAATGTGAGAGCTGATCGCTACTGACAGCTTGCAAAGAGAAATGGCACTTTCTACTTTGCCATTCAGTCTGTGACAGACTCTAATGCATTGGATGGTGACATCTCAATGGATCTCTCCATTGACATTTACACTTTGCTTTCAATTTAACCTCAGCTTAGTGCAAAAAGCATATGGACTAAAAACTCAGTGGTTGCAAGACTACTAAAAGAGAATCGGAATTTGGGGTCAAAGAGCTCAAGATTAAGTAGAGACAGAGTGGAAGCAGGTGGAAAACAGCACAGAAAGTCCCAGAACTGATATCTTTAAAGTACAAGCTATCCGCCAACAGACCCAAAGGGCAAGGAAAATATTGAGTGGGTATAACAAAAGCCAATGGTCTGCAACATGATGGAGAAACAAAATAATGAGATACAAGAAAGGAAATATTAAGGAAAAAAAATCAACATTCTTCTGTGACAGAGAAGGGGCACATTTCCTCTCTAGCCATTCCTTCCTGGAAGATGGTCATGAAAAGGGTTAAGCAAACAGGCACAGTAGTCAGTCAGTCAGTCATTGTCCAACCCGCTATATCCTAGCACAGGGTCAGGGGGTTCTACTGGAGCCAATCCCAGCCAGCACAGGGCGCAAGGCAGGAACAAATCCCCGGGCAGGGTGCCAGCCCACCGCAGAACAGGCACAGTATTCTTTCAAATTTATTGACAAAAAAGTGCTTCACTTAAGAAAACAATTGCCCATGGCAACTTAATGTATACCATGACTGTGAAAAATAACTTTAACTTGAAAATATTGAGCTTGACTATTAGCCTTAACCCGTACCTAATAATAGACAATCCACAAATTAAAAGTATGCCACATTTACCACCACTAAGTAACACCATCACCAAAAGAGACCATGACAAAAGGACAAATACTGGGAGGCAGCATGACATTATGGACAAAGTCTGAATGAATGAACTGCCCTAATTTGGGATGTTCATAAGAGATGTAATGATTTACTTCATAAAATAGAAGTATGTAATAGAGTAGCTGTGTCAAATATATATGAAATATTAAAATGTGTGCTTCAATTTAAATGTTTAAAGTCTAATTATTCTCAAGGACAGAGGTCCTTAAAGGGCTAGCTAGATGCCTAATAAAGGATTAAAAATCAAAAATAACACCATATTTGTAATCGGTGACCTTAGAATAGTTTAAAATGATACCGTATATGCTTATGTTTGAAATTTGGCATTTTTACCCTTCTGGGATTGGCTCTTAGGACCACCGATTAAAAATCAAAAAATATTTTCATATTTGTGGTCAGCAACCTTGAAGTAGCATAAAACAATACTCCACAGACCCATATTATGAATATCTATTTTTTTGAAGTTTTGTGAAAAGCAGTAAATTAGAACCCTTGTATCTCATTGGGGGTGAACCCCTGGGTTTTACCGATGTGGCACACACAATTTCAAATCCTTCTAATTATTTTAGCTGAAGACATCTATTTGTTTTCCCTTTATCTTAAGGGTGTAATTTCCTGCACAAAATATGGTCCAAATATGGCATATAAATTAGGGTTTTTTTGGGTCAAGAATAACAAAAATTGGGGCACACCCCAAAAAGCTTGATATCTTGCATAACAGCATTAACAGATGAGAACATACTACTACACAATCTGTCTCTCCTCCCTTTTGAATATGACCATCCTCAACTAAACATAGCACTTGATAGTGTAGTACAGTATTTTTAAAATATTTCATTAATAACAGTTCCATGAAAAATTATTTGTGTCGGTCCTAATCTCAACCATTATTGCAAAATTTTCACATTATATGTTCTCAGGTGTTCACCTAAAACCTAATTATAGTTAAGGTAAAACATTTTCAGTGACTTAAATATAAAGTAATTAATACTGCTGTTATTTCCTATTTTTGTTTTAATTAAAATGCACTGGAAGAGGTAGTATGCTTCACAAAAGCCAAGCAGATCAAAATCAAATTGATCAAAAACAAGACTTCAGCTTGCAGTATAAATTGATATTTTTTCTCAGTACTCTTTTATTCCATGCTTTCAAGAATCCATGATGATAATGATGATGATGTATAAGATGACAGCCACTTCTCCCTTTGTAACTCTGAAGAGCATAATGTGCACATTTCAAATGACAGAGAGGTTTAAAGCAGTTTATGAAGCAAGAAAAGTAAACGAGTCACACTTGGAGTCACTTACTTGCATACTTATAAGACATCTTCTGAGGGAATTGTTGCTGAATCCTTTTTCAAATACATTTTGTAAGGTGCTGAAGCAGTTTAGTGTAATGTTGGGTTAATCGTGAGTAGAGCACAGAGTGCTTTAGAAAGTACAAAGGAACATTGTAGAATAGAGTAACTAGTGTGCTAAAAGTGAACATAGTACAAACCCTAAATTTCATCATTTTGACTTTTTTGTTGCATTTCACCTCCCTGCATGTTTCATTCTGCTTTTAACTATACTAAGCTATTACAGCTAACTCTGTATCAACCTTATATATATGTCTGTAGTTATACTATTCTTGCAGGCTTCACATTGTCATGAACCTTAATAGACAAATGCATTCTATACAAATTAATGTGTTTTTTTTAATAGTATAACATAATCATATGCAAGGCCAGAACCTGACATGGTGCCGGTATATTGCAGAACCTGCTCTTGCACATTAGCACATACAGTACATCTGTGGGAATGTGGAAGGAAACACCAAGGCAGACAAATGAAGAATGTTTATACTCCATATGCACAACAACCAGGCATGGCAATTAAATGTTGGGCACCTGACCCATGAGGCATAAGCACTGACTACTGCTCCACTGTGATGTCCTTTTAAAAATTGGAAGGCTCAGTTTGTGTGAGAATTGTATGGAAAGTCAACATTTGCATTTATTCAAAGTGGTTGTTATACTGCTAAACTCCAGTGAGGAGAATATTGGTTTATATACAGTATAAAAAGCAACTGGAGTGAGTTGGATTGCAGTGGAACATGAGCACAAAAGGAATTCCTCAACTATACATTTGTCTCTAAAGACACAATTATATTAGTTCAACACTGTTGTGAATTCATGCTTATACATATTATTATCTTGTCTTTAGTAAATTTTTCTCATACAATTCTTTAACATTTTTCCATATTTCCAAATATGAAACTTTCAATTATTTTTTTTATGGATGTACATTATGGCATGATATAAATTAATTATTGTTTATTTTTATTTTATCATGATGCTTTGTTATGGGTGCCATTATTTTGTACAAGGACATGACTGTAACAGGAACTGGAAGTGGCACTGAGTGGCATAATTAGAGTAACAATATTTAAGCTGGCTACTCTGTACATTTGCTCTCCGAGTTTGACTACATTTTGTTTTATTTAAAATGTTTCAGGTTTCAATTAATTAGCTACAAACAGTAAAACAGTAGGAATCAATTACGACAGGGTTTTGTTAAATTAAGTAGGAGACCCATGCAAGTTAATCACTGCACAACAAATGAGCAAGCCTGAATTTCAGAGTTGTGGTCTGTTCCAGAAAGCAGGGTTAGTGTAAAATCCAATTAAAGTAAGTTAGGATTCACAGAAATCCAGCTAATTCCTTTCAAGAAATACTGGATTTAGCAAAACCTACAATTCTGGAACAGATTAAGCCGGAGTTTTGTTATTTGTGAGGCCAAAAATATGAATGACTTGCTAATCCTGCTTTTTGGAGTGGTCTCAGGATTTGCCTGTTCCAGAAAGAAAGATTTGGCAAAATCCAGCTCAGTTACTGGAGTAACCAATGCTCTGAAACTAACCTGCAAAAGAGTAGGATTACAGTGAAGGGTTAAAAATTTGCAGCCTAACTTTGAAATAGTATCTGCGCACACACACACACACACACACAATGAATGAAAAAAAAACAACCGTCAAAGAGGAATTGCCAGTACAACAACCTACTTTAAACAATGGCAGCATATTCTGAGCAATAATAACTGATAATAGTCTCACTGGTGAAACATGCTGCCCACCTTCATTACTCCTGCAGAGCCCCTTGACTTTTAAAGAAAAACCTTTGACAACCTCCTTTCTTCTGCAAATACCTAATATGCTTATTAATGCAGTTTCAATTTGGGGTATTCTAATGGAATAAGGTAACAATATTCTGTATTGTATTATAGTTAATTTGGCTGAAATCTTTTACTGTTGTCTGTAGCACTTCCTAGGCTCCCTCTTGCTTTTACTTATTTAGGTAGCTTGTTGTGAGTCACTTGTAGCCATTCTCATCTGGACAGATGGTTATTTAACTAGATTTCATCCCTCGTAAGTTGCTTTGGATAAACGCCTTAAGATGCCTTGCACATAATTACTAATGTTGAGGACAAATATCCAGGGTGTCAGGTTGGAACAGAGTAAGCTACCATTCAAAGAGAGAGTGCTGTTCCAAATCTTCTTTTGAAAATTTGTACATGAAAGTAACTAACTTTTGCTTTCTTTTGGTACAGTATGTAATTACAGGACAAAACAGGGTTCAAGACAGACAGGATAACATTCATAATCGCTCACAGTAAAATTAGAACAACTCTGTATATGTTGAACACTTAACAGCATGGGTTTCATACTTTTTAAATGTCATTAATATTGCAAAAACAGAATACAATGCTTGCTTCAAGGCACATCACATTTCATGTAAGTTAATGTTATCAGGGGTGCATTTTGCTCAATATTTTATTTCATACACAAAATTTACATGGAATTCACTGATTAACTGTCTTACTCATTCACTCTGTTGGTGATATTCCTCCGTTTAATCTCTCTTTCCTTAGCAGCTGCTGCTGTTGTTTTGCTCCACTTTTCTTGGACATGGTGATAATTTTGCACTGCAGGCTTGAAGGAAGGTTGTTGGCCAACTTATTAGATTTGTAATCTGTGGTTGATCAACTGTGTATTGCTTAACGCATAAGGGCTTGTAGATAATGCCATGAATGCATGTTAATTTGGATCAGCCTATCTGGGTTTTCATGAGCTAATTGAAACACATGTGTTCTGGCATTGGCCAATAGCAAACCAAGATTCTTTTTGAGCTGCAAGATTATTAAATCTCTCTTTCTGAACAGACCCCAATTAAAGTTGTTCATATGCTTAAATGTTTACATTTTATGTAGTTAGTCAGTTTTTAGAATATTCTATGTAGCACTGCACATACACATAGTAGTCCTTTCTAAATGGGAAGCATCAGGATTTAGTACAGTGCAGAACACTTGCATAATTTCACTTTGTAAAACTGATTTTTATATTTTGTCTTGTTCCTTTACATTTTAAGTTGTTAGGTTCTGAGGTCAATTAAGTATCTGAAAGTTTTTGTTTTCTTTGTTTTCCTTTATATACTTGACTGGTCACCTTACATCCTTATACCATGAATTCAAGACAACCACGATAACATAATGTGGACCATGTTTTCTGTCATCGTTGTGCGTTGGCTGCATAATCATGGTGACTACCTTTCTCCTGTGTTAAAAGCAGTCCTAGAATAGCCAGATATTCAGCTATTCTCTTTTGGAATAAATCTACTGTTCTTAGATTTGGAATAATTTTTCCATGTACATCTATGTTTTGTTACATTAATTCCTTTAGTATTTTGTTGTATTGTGCTCCTATTTGCTTAAATTTGTATTTATGGTTTCTTCCCTTGTTCTCTAGGAACTAGTTTATGTTAAGCAGCTACTGACATAAGTGTACAAATCAAATGTCTTTGGATCTATCCTTTAAACCTTCATAATTAGCTCAAGTTGTATGGATGGCCAGGGCTTTTATGCTACATGCTATTTTCAGAATTTTTTGTCCTTGTCTTTAAATTTCAGGCAACTGAGTGGCATGTTTATTACCTCCAGGAACATATGCATACATATTTTTTTGGTGCTTGTTTCAGTATGACATGAGTCAACTGATAATGATATTTTTCTATGCTGCGAGTCTCCTTTGGTGTTGCCTATGATGTCATTTTGGCCATTTTGTTAACCATGAACGTTTAAGCCCATGGTCCCGTAATAAATGTGCCTGAAATTTGTATATTCTCTTGAAACTCGAATTAGTAAAATGTTTGATAGTATGTTATGATTTTAAGCTTCAGACACATTTCCTTTATTTTAGTTACGGATACTTTTGGAGTTAGGAGTTCTCAAAAATTATTCTAAGTACAACAAAAATTAACCCTTTTGTCTTTCACCAAGAAATTACTTTTTTAACAGTTACTTTTGTTATAAAATTAAGAAACCTTTCTGCAACGACATTGCATGCTATTTTCAAAAGACAGATTTGTCAGTTTTATGTTGTCAATCCCATGTAATTTTTTAATGAAATTAAAATAAAACTCTCACTTTTCTTGTCATGGTCGGTGTGTGGGTTGCGGTGACAAGGTGATCGCTGTGGGTAAGGGCGACATTTTCATGCCATAATATTCATTTTTTAGCATTACAAAATAAGAATACAAAAATATTAGGTTTAATTATTGAGAATGAAATACATATAGAGTGGTTTATTAATGTACTTCTTTTAAAATTTATATTTTAAATATAAAAGTTTTAAAATTTGCTTAACACATTTCACAAAGCCTTGAAGAAGAAAGCTACATAATATCAGTGCCGGTTATTGCCTCTCAATTTCCAGATTTTCACATATTGTATTGTGTGTGAACCATTTTTGACACCCATTGTATGCCCAACCTGCTAACATGGAGGTCTCACTTTCTGAATTGCCCTTCCCAAGATTTTTTCCATTTTCTTTTGCCTACAAGGTTTTTTGTTCTCTTTTTTTCTAGTTTTCTTAAAGAGTCAAAGCTGAGGGGCTGTCAAAAACAGGGTCTGTTAAAGCTCACTGAGGCATTCCTTGTGTGATTTTGGGCTATAAAAGAAAGAAATTGTTGTTGTTGTTATATATACTGATTATGTTATTTTGTAAAATGTTCATTTCTGGAAAGTTATTAAGGTGCCAGTAAAATTATCTGTTAAATGCCCCTTATGTTTGCACTGCACATTTTGATATTGCCAGGGCATTTGTAGAAGTATGCAGGATGAACGAAATAGCCAAAGTTTGTTTCACATTCAATTCTGAAATCCAAAAACTCAAAAAAATGTATTTTTTGGGGGTTGAAATTAAACAGAAACAGTGAAGAATGTATACATTTTTACTTTTTAATGCCTGTTTTGTGTGTTTCATTATCCATACATCCATTATCCAACCCGCTATATCCTAACTACAGGGTCATGGGGGACTGCTGGAGCCAATCCCAGCCAACACCGGGCACAAGGCAGGAAACAAACCCTGGGCAGGGCGCCAGCCCACCACAGGGCGCACACACACACATGCACCCCCAGCACACACTAGGGACAATTTAGAATCGCCAATGCACCTAACCTGCATGTCTTTGGACTGTGGGAGGAAACCGGAGCACCTGGAGGAAACGTGTTTCATTATTGTAAAGCTAATCTTTTTCATTTTTTTACATTTTTTCTCAAAATAATATATAGTGTTTACTTATTTATTTTTCTCTAAAAATAATAATAATAAATTGTTGTTAAGATGCACTGTAAAATGGGAATATTGTATAGTCAAGCCTGTATCGCAATATGTACTGTATGTGGATTAAGTGTATTACCTCAAGCCTGTTAAGGTCATTTAAAGGGGACCAGCAAAAATGTGCCATGCCTTAGACGGCATTTCTTAATATGTTGGTTCAGTTTACTTTATCCCTCTCTTCCGGCTGACTTATTAGACGTTTTAACAGTTCACACAGTTAAAGAAAAACAAATTGCCTGTTTCTGCATTCAGGCAGGCTATAAAGCTTCTCTAGCCTTTTGTTGTATTTGTCTGTCCATTACAATAGCTCCTAATTATGATGGTATTACTTACCTACACATCACAGTGGTGTGATTCCTTTTTTTGCAAGATTCCAAAATTGTAATCATTCTCAGACTGTTCACTTTGATTCTTTCTTTTTCAGTATATAATTTTAATAATAGATATTATTTTTTACTGTCTGTTACAATATGTCTAGGAATGTTAAAAATACAAAATGTCAGCAGTAAGAAAATTGAGAATATTTTTTATATCAGGTATTGTGTAGGCAGTCAAAATGTAAAGCGGCTTAATTGCCCTCAGATGTATTTCACTGTGGTAATCCTCTGTGGGTTTCTCTTAGCTGCTTTTTATTCTGATTCTATTCTTATCATCCTTCAGTATTCTATTTGGTTTCCCTAAGCTCCATCAGACAAAACAGATGCCAATTAGCACTAGTAGCAACAATACTATAGAGATGATGATTATTATAGTATGTATTAACAGCTATGTCTCTAAAAAAGAGCTTCAGAGGAAATGAAGTAAATTTGGAAAGTAAACATTGTGAGTGGGTCATCTGTGTCCTACATTGTTAATCCAAATTCTGTTTATTTCTTTCTTTACAGTACATCTGAAACACTCATGGAATATTTTAAAATCTGGGTCACATTTCCATATTAAAAACAGCAGACCTTTATCCATTATAAATTTAGCCTTTTCTTAATCAAAATATATAAACAGAGTAAGAAGCCTGGCAAGAACTGGAATTGAGCCACAGAAAGGTGATGCAAGGCAAGGGCTGAGCCCAGCTTTGTCTCTTTGAAGTCTGCACATTCTTTTTCTTTTTTTCCATGTGAGCTTTTGTTTGCATTTTCCTCTCACATCCTAAAAATATGTATGGTCTTCCAAAACACCTGAATTAGATTAAGTTGGTATACAAAATGGATAGAAGGGATGAAAGATGAATGCATGGCATTTTAATGAACCTGGTGTGATAGAGAAGCCAAGGCCAGCAGCTAATGCAGGCTGTCAAACTTGGCTTTCCCTCTCTTGATGACTATGATTAAAGTGATTTGCAGCACTGTGGGTTCATTTTTTAATTATGGTAATACAGCAATGTTATCAAAAAGAAAATACTATACAATATTTGCTTAAAGATCACTGTCATCTCCATATCTGCTTTTAAGATGTGTTTAACAGACATAATTGTAGTAGTACCTCATGATGGAAAGAATGTGATAGAGTTATTAAAATATTGGTACACGTGCTTGAAACCATTTCACATTCATCTAATTTACAAGCCTGATGAACTAAATAATTTTCCTTTTTCATTTCAAAAGTGTGTCCTATACCTCTGTGGCATAACTGAAAAGTCAATGATTTTTTTTAAAAAAAGAACATCTTTTTTCATTTCTGCTACTTAACTTTCCTTAAAACCATACACAAGAATTCACTATGTTTTTCAGCCTTGCTTTTCAAACTGAAATCCATTATTACTTTGATTTTCAATGACTGAATTATTTGATTTTCCAAATACTTTCTGAGCAGGTTATTTCATTACATGGTCATAGGGAATTAAAACCAACCCTGGCAGGTACAAGGTGAAAATGAACTATGGACAATACAGTAGTCCATCACATGGCATACATACATATCCACCTTATGTCAGTTTACCATTGCCAGTCATTCTACCACAGTTGTCTTTAGCAAGTGAAAGAAAAATGGAGAATATGGAGAAAACAAATGCAGAAAAACGGGTAAAATCCAAACAGACCACAGCTATATTTGAAGCCAAATCCCAAGGAGGCAGATTCTCTATCCACCATCATAAATACTGTAATCAGACTCCACCATCCATCAGTAAACCTATTTCTTTTACTTTTTTCCCCACAAAGAGTCTATATGCTATAATTAGTTTCTGGTGTGAATCACAATTAATTATATTAATATGTGTGTAGCACATATTATAAATTGAACTATTGTCATGTCTCTCATTCATTCTCATTTTTTACCTTTGAGTCTTTCAATTTCATTTACAGTACTTGGCAGTGCCATTTACAGCACATTCATCTGAAGCCAGTGTGGTATCTAGCAGCATATTTAAATGTTCCCATGTTTCTGCTTCATGCTTGACTGTACAGTTCTGTTTTAATCCCTGGAAATTGTGGTGACTTTTTTCTTTGTGGTGTTTATGACTCCTTAGTTGGCTTTTCATGTGATCTGAGTTTCAGTCTTTTCTTGTCAGGGTGTTGGTGTCATTTTGCTGTGGTAAATATCCTTCATTGATTAGAACTTCATTTTTATTTGTACTTTTAATTTACTTTGACCATCATCTTAGCTGACTTTTCAGTTAACCTCTGTGTTTTCAGCATGGGCTATAACTTTTACTGTAGCGTTTGCACAACTGCTGCCAGGTGATATTAGACAGTGCCATCATACTGTATATAAGAAAAATATTTGCCTTCATTTCTCATCTCAACTTTAACGAATTAAACAAGAAAATATAATTAAAATGCAGACTCCAGTTTTCATAATTTTTTTTCCAATATTCAAATAAGAGATAAAAAGTATGAAGATTTAAAGTATGAAGTTTTAGGACCGTTTTTGACAAAGTGCATGCAAGTGGTTTGTGCCTGTTTAACTAAGATGCATCTTATTTTCTCATTTTTGTGCAAAATTTGTGGGCCCCCAACCCAGAAAAAAACAGCATTTACAGTAGAACCCCAATTTAACGTTACCATACTTAGCTATTGCTGCATTTAACATTTTTGGATGCTATTATTAACATAAAAAAGTTCTTGCCTGAACAAATGCAAGTTTTTTAGGGTTAAATATGTCTTATAAATGATTTTTTAGGACTGGTTAAATTAATTTTGCATATGATCTAAGTCTGTTATTAATGTGTACAGAGCATGTATCTTTCCTAAATGTGCCCTGCATGTACAAAATGAATCAAAACTATTTGATATTTTACTATAGTAAAGTGATGTACTACTTACAGTATATACTGTATTATATTCCATTAGGGGAATTCTAGCTGTTTTCCTAAGTTGTGCAATCATCCGGGGGACTGGAAATGTAAAGGTGCCTGGTGAAGCAGGGTAGCGTTTTGGATAGTGTGTGTTGTTGAACTGTGCTTGTTAAGAAGAAATGCAGTTATTGCTTCCAAACCTGCCTCAGCATCATTATTTAGAATTAAATGAAGATACAACCCTTACAAGTGCTTAGAAATTGGCAGAGTTGCTAGTAATAACATGTCCATGCCCATGAGAAGGAATGATAGTCTGAAACAACAGAAAGGACAATTAAATTAATTAGCCTATGTTCAAACCTGACCATAATTAGTAAATAAAAAAAAGAAACCTAAACATCATAAACCCAGACCTGTAATAATAAGATCTGACAAATCAGTGACAATTTCTTAAATTTAATATCTTTTTTCATTGGTCACTGGAAAAATGCTAAATTTGGGTTTTACTGTATTTAAAATCAACCTACTTTTCAACTGAATTCAGAAAATATTCAAATAAATGTTTCTTCATTGGTAAACTATAATTAATCTTATTCTGTTCTTGGCCAGTTTTTTGCAATTGATGAGAAAACTGCTGTGAAATTAATATAATAATAATGAAACCCTTTGAGACTCCAGTGTTTTTATTTACTTATTTCTGGTAAAATGCTGCCTATTGTTATTTCTACCTGTGACTGGAGTCTTTCGGCATGTGTTTATTAATAAACTAATGGTCATCTGCAATGGGAACAGTTGGGCAAGGAGGACAAGGAGAAAGACTCCTTTTCTGATGAGTGTGCCATGATGTTAGGTTCACACTGGTAACTTTTCACCAGCTCCGCCTTCCACTGATAGTTTATACACAAACGATTTTGTTGGTATAATCTGGTAATAGCTTATTGTGCCAATTACTTTTTTATGGTTGGCTTTGTGGATTTTGCATGAGGGGAGCCTTTTGGATTTTCAAAGTCCCTTCTTAATGAATTAATTAATTCTTACCTTATAAGGGCAGACACAGTTTAAACTGTTTCTTTGCTTGCCTCTAGGAAATTTGTTGATTGATTATTATCCCTAAAAATACCTCATTGCATTGACCTTCATGGTTTATGTGCACATAAAGGTCCTCTGTAGATAAAAAAAAAATATCCTTAAGATCATAGATAAAGAACTGAAGATTGACACCTAACATTTTACAGAAGACAATATTAAAAAAGAGGCCTAGAGTTTTCGGCCATTCGGCAGCCATAGAAGGCAAACAGGGTACAGCATGGCAATACAAAAATGACAATATATCATGGCACAATGAAGCTTTTTGAATGGTAGACCTGTTTTATTATTCCAAACTTCTACACATCATGTAACAGACTATGTGATTTACTTTAAATTAGATGTTTGACTGTTTGTTTTACTGTTTTACTGCAGACTTTAAACTCAATAAAGTGAAAAGAGACTGTGTCAAAAATGATGATCTATCTAATGTTTTTATCTCATTTGGTTTATTTCAGGAAAAAAGACAGAACTATGATAGCAACTGGTGGAGTAATAACTGGCCTGGCTGCTTTGAAGAGGCAGGATTCAGCCAGATCTCAGCATCATCTGCCATTGCCTTCTACACCTGCAGAGCAGGAGAAGAAAAAAGCAAAGCGTAAACCCAGAGCTGATGTTGTAGTCGTCAGAGGGAAGATACGGTTATACTCTCCTTCTGGATTCTTCCTAATTCTTGGGATATTGATCTCAGTGGTTGGGATTGCAATGGCAGTGCTTGGATACTGGCCACAGAAAGAAATTGCCTTAACAGAAAACTCGGATTCATCAACCAATGAAATGCAGTTGACAAGGAACAATGGTGGAATAGTAGCTCAGTTTTTTGAGCAACACTTACATTCAGAAAAAATGAAAATGCTCGGACCATTCACAATGGGCATTGGAATTTTTATTTTTATTTGCGCAAATGCCATTCTTCATGAAAACAGAGATAAAGAGACCAAAGTTATACACATGCGAGACATTTACTCCACTGTCATTGATATCCACAGTTTGAGAATTAAAGAGCAGAAATACATGAATGGGGCATACACTGCTCCTTTAGGGGAAAACGAGATATATGAGAACCAGTGTGCCTCAAGGTTAGCTGCTAATACTTTGCTGACATTCTCTGGTTTTGGCAATGATATTAGGGTATCCCGCAGAACTAGCTCAACAGAAGATGAATATGGTTTAGCAGACGAAGCCAAAGGTGGTCCAGATCTCCTTCTTCCCATATGCAGGGACCGATCTGGGTCAGTCTTTGGACTCCAGCCAGATAGCAACAGGATGAAAGATGACAAGAATCATAGCTCAAAAAAATGTGACACAAAGTCGATTGTCTCATCGTCCATTAGTGCTTTCACCCTGCCTGTTATTAAACTCAACAACTGTGTGATTGATGAGCCTGACATTGATAACATAACTGAGGATTCGGAATATAGCAGGAATGGGCCGAGACAGCCTTCAATGGATTCCTTAGCTGTTCCCTCAATGGATATTACTGAAACATACAAACCTCCCACTCCTGTGCTGCTACGAAGCAATTCAGCAACTGAATCCCAGAGCTCATCCAAATCATCTTTATCTCCTGTATCAACAGGAGGGACATATTTATCACCAGGTGCTGCTCGAAAGGATTTTGGCTCCAACACTTCCCTTCATATGCTGTCTGCCCATTCAAAATCTTTGGACTTAGACAGAGGACCCTGTACTTTAACAGTGTATCCAGAGCAGCGGAAACACCCAAGCTGGCCAAGACTGGATCGAAGTAACAGCAAAGGCTACGTGAAACTAGAGAACAATGAAGATCCAATGGACCGCCTGCCAGTGCCCCAGGTTGCTAACAAAAGGGATTATACTAAAAAGGAGAAGCTACTCATGATTTCAAGATCTCATAATAATCTGAGCTTTGAACATAATGAATTTATCAGCAACACATTAAAACGTGGCACATCGGAAACAAGATTCTAACTTTGGAAAAAGCTTTGCAACACTTTTTTTGTGTGTATCGTAAAAAGTGTTTATTATAATAATACAAAATGTGTGTATAACAGTCATTGTCATAGATTCCAATGCAGACGTTTGAATTAACTTGAACGCTGTTGTCATGCGTTACGTTTTTCATTGAAGGACTTCAGTTCAACAATACCTGTGTGTTGAAAAAAAAGAAGTATTGCTCATTTCATTTAATGAATCATTACATTTACAAAAGGTAAACAGCACCAATAAATATTGTAGCAAAGAACATATTTACTCAATAATTAGATATCTATGGGAAAGGGTCTTGTTTTTGTTTGACTTCAAACATAGGAATATTCACATGGGTAAAAAGGAAGTGTTCCTCAGGGGTAGCTTTCTTATTACTATCACCAAATATCCAAATGTTTGATGGGAAAAAAATGTCAGTTTATCACCTTTCCATCTTACAAGTGAGAGTATAGGGATTAAAGGAAATAATATCTGCTAAACAAAAATAAATAATAACTGTGAAGATTTAAGTACTGAAGAGCAAACACATTTGTAATCAGGTAATTTAGCACCTCATAAAAATTAGCAACAAAATAAGACACCACTTTCTTTGTTTTCATGCATCTTCTTTGTTTTATGCCACTGACTTTATCCTTGTATTCAGTATGTTTTTAATTGTGTAACTATCTACTGTATTCTTCTTTCTGTACGCATTGACTAACAGTGTATGGGATTTTTGTAATGAATAGAATTATTTTACACATTGATGGAAAAGACAGACTGCAGGGCTCAACAAGATACAGTATTCTAGATTCTAAAAAGATCCTATAATATGGTACCTTTTGTGCCGTGAATTTAATGGTTAGCTCCAGGGACCTGGACCAATCAGTATCTGGATGAAGTTTGTGTGTTCTGCACATGTGCATGTGGGGTTTTATCTGGTAATCAGTCACAGCATGCACAAATACACACACACACACACACACACACACACACACACACACACAGAGTCCAAAAATGTGCAGGTTATCTTAATTGCAGACTCTGAGAGTACCCTGGCATGTTCTGGTATCCCATTAAGTGTTACTTCCTACCTTGTGCCCGATTAAATACTAAAATAATTCTACCACTCAAAGCAAAATTTGACCATATCCATACTGTGACCACTACTGACCTATAATTTATTACATTACTTGTAAGCAGAATCGCTAAATTTATATTTTTATTTTCATGTAGCTACCAGACCTTTATATGAAGACGTAAGTTTGAGGTGCTCAAGATTTTGGTCTGTTTAAAGAATACTTTATTCCAAATTTAACTATTGTGCTGTTTAAGAAAAATAATAAATCTGTCTCTCAATTTGAGTCATCAATGACCCAGACTTGAACTTTTTGATAGTTCAGGACCTCCCAAGGCAATGTGGGAAAATGTAAGTTTCTGACAAGCAGTTGACTGCACCAGAAATTGAACCAAGGTCTCTGGAGCTGTGAGGTACCACAGTCCCTCAGTAGTAACAACCACAGAAACTAGAAAGAAACTGTACAGGTCTGAATTAGTGTGTTATATTGTGTTGTACTGATCCATCAAAGTCAGGGTGTAGTGCAGGATTGGTTTAGCAGATCACAACTGAGCTGTGCAACAACTTTGTTTTTGGTAAAACATAATCCATAAAGAAAATCTTCAGTAGTCTTTATGGAAATGTAACCATGGTATCCATGTGTATACTTTGAAATGCTTGTCTTCTGGACATCATTCAAACAAAGACCTTAATGTTAAGGTTTTCGCTTTTTCTGGTGTTATGTTTCCTCTGTTACTATTATACTGGGCTTCCTAGCAGTTTTGTGTGAAGTCAGTGCTCAGGTATTGAACTCTGTATTCATTCAGAATGTTTTCTTTTGTTTTATCTGTGTAATTTTGTGATTATAATTAAAACCAACATTTTAATGTTGTGTTAGCCAGATTATATTATCCCTGCAATTTTAGTATAAGAAGATAATTCTGGTTATACCAAAAACAAAACAAAGTTTATGTTTTTGTGTCAAAAGAGCACTAGCACTCATTAAGTTTGGATATATGAGTATTTCTTGTACGTTATGTCTGTATACTGTACCAGACTAGCTAGATATTTTGCTAATGAGCTTTTACTAAATATCTTTATTGTTCTTGATATACATTGCTATTTTTGAAATAAAAATACCAAAATGCCTCAATCAAAATGTAAAATTTACATGTTTCTGAAATAAAATATATATTAAAATTTGCCCTTTTATAACATATTGTAATCAATAACTTGGTTTTAGATGCCAGAGTTCTGTTTCTTAGACACTACTTAACACTGCTTACAAAACAACAAGAAAAAAAAGTCATTTTCGTCATCTCCCAACACTGTAAAGACGTACATATCGGGTTCACTGAGTCTGTCCTGTGAAAGAATGACATCCCTTCCATGGTGGCTCATGCTTTGTGACCTATGCAATATGTCAAATATGGAATATGATTTTATTCTCCACAGCCATTTCTTGGGTAGCATGAGTACAGAAAATGGGATGGTTGATAAATAATTTCCATACTCAAACATATTTTGTAGTAATATATTTTATTAAAGTATGTTTTTGGAAGATTTGGTCAAACAAGTTATATTCAGTATATACTATAATACATATGTAGTGGACATTAAGATCCTCACATTCTTATTGAATTCTTCAAATGAAACTACAAATGATACAAGTCCTTTACACCTTTAACAAACAACATTTTATAACCAAAAGAACAAGAAAGTAGATACTTTTCAGAAATATAATTAAAAATTACTAATAACTTGCTTGCATAATACAATTGTAATTGAGTTTGGATTTAACTTGTGGTATTCCAAGTCATGGACAAAAATAATTTAATTCACCAGACATCAAGTAAAATGACTCTCATCAAAAAATCTTCAGAAAAAATTTCTAAGATAACCCAATGTTAAAATGGACAGACCAAGAGAGGGTACACATACTGTATAGTATATAATAGAGCACTGTTAAAAACCATCCTTACAAAGTGGAGGAAATATGGCACACCAAGAAACAAGGAGGTCCTTCCAAACCTGGGTGCCAGGTAAGAACAAAGCTCATCGAGGAGGTTACTAAGAGTAGCCATTGGCAGACCTAAAGGAGCTGTAGGGATTTTTGACAGTAATTGGCAAATCTGTGCATATTATAACTACAGTAATTCCCATTTTTTCCACAAGTCTGAGCAGTTTGGTAGGATGTCAACAGAGGACATGCAATCCCATACAAATTTTGCAATAAAACTGACTCAATCTCCCAAGCCATGCAGAAAATATCATATTGCTTGATAAGGCCAAAGTTTTGTAAGACACATTTCTCATAAAGCCAACATTGATCATCACAAAAAAACTGAAAGAGCTGTCAAGCATGGGCATGGCAGGATTAAACCGTGGGGCTGCTTCTGCATCAGTAGGAA
This sequence comes from Polypterus bichir lapradei, assembly GCA_026402145.1. Lineage (NCBI taxonomy): Eukaryota > Metazoa > Chordata > Cladistia > Polypteriformes > Polypteridae > Polypterus > Polypterus bichir. The sequence continues at coordinate 117,011,336 of JANRMT010062791.1, forward strand.
AAGCATTTTGCTTAAGACAGCAAGGAAAAGTTACTAAACCTGTGCCAGAAACCACCAACTCTGGCACCAACAATCATACCATGGACCATGATCATGATGTATATACTTGTATATGTACTAAGTTGCAACTACATGTTTGGTGGAACAGGCTGTTTGCTTAAATGAGCAAATATTTTCTAATGACATTACCATTCATGAGCACTTTTGGATAGATGTTATCCATTTCTTGTGAGTCAGTGGTTCACACCCTCCAAATTTAGTATTTCATCATTATTTTTGTAGCTAATGATATATTTTCATATTTACTTACAAGTGAAAATTGGCCAAACGTGAATTGATGGAATTTGCCATTTCCTTTTCTGTATGTTTTATTTTCCTTTTACTGTTCCTAATACACTTTATTACTTCATTATGTCTATGACCTTTCCCATACAGCACTACATGCAGCTGTTTTTTTTTTTCTTTTCAAATTTCTTTCTTACTTCTTTATTCCTCCAGTAAGGGGTTTTCCTCAATTTACTAAAGCTTTCAAAGAATTAAATTGTCCTGAATTGTATGTAATGTACCATTACCGTTTGTCCCACTGTTCCTCAAGTTTTCCCACACCTACTGTAAAACTTTGCTCATGTTAGTTTGTTTCAAACTAAAACATTGCCATGTTAAAATTAAATTCAGTTTTTAAACTTCCTAATGGTTAAATTACCTCTACAGCATGAATTCAGTCTTGATTGCTACAAAATATTAAATATCTTTTTGTGTATTGATACAGTACATTAAGTAAAACATCTTATTGTTTCTGTGCCATGTTTATATTTGGATAATTAAAGCCTGTAAATTATGACAGGTTCATGCCCAACTAGCTGTTTGATACTGATATAAGCTTTGTCACACACATACGATTGGGAGACAGCTGAAAGGACTTAAGAATAGTAATACCATGCCAGACCAGGAGGTGGCAAGCTGCACAATCTCTCTTCCTCAATCTTCTGCAGACCATCCACAGGATATCTCACTAGGTCCCGATGCCAGTGATGATGTCACTTCTGGTACTGGCACCATAGATGATGCCACTTCCAGTTCTGGCATAAGTGATAATATCACTTCCTGTTCCGGTCCTGATGACATCACTTCCTTTAAAATCGCCATCTTTTCATTTTACAATTCTGTTTTGGACTCAAACCTGTGAACATCACAACCAAATCAACCCATTTGCAACCAAGGCATAAATACAGATGGTAGCCCCAAACCTTTTCGATGTCTGTGGTCTGCTTTTGTGACAGCTTCCATATCAACTCTGTTGAATGGTCCATAACAGACTTGCAAATTCATTCCTCTGTCTATTAGCAGCTTTCTATTTTGACCCCTCAGATTTACACTAAGAAGTATCTGCTCTCCTTTTTGAAGCAGCCATTTAATCTGTCTCACCAGTCCACTTTTTCGATCTTGCCTGTCTTTTTTAAGTAACACATATTGAACCTCGTTTTTGCACATCATGTTACTGCTGTAAAAACATGTTTAGATGCAGCTACATATAATTCCACTTCATTGGTTTTATTTTGTTTATAGTAGTTAAACCATTAAGACAATGAATTTCTACAACCTATTCTGTATCTCCTTCATCCTATTAACTTAGTAAACCAAAATTTGTATTTACAATTTTAATCAATATTAATATTAATCAATATATCTGAAATTTTAAACTCCCACCACTCCCCTCTTTTCCTTGCCTAAACAGCCCTTGACTAACCTCTACTTAAGTCAACCCAGCTCATCAGTACCTCATGGTGCATTCTTCCCTTACCTGCAATATATATATTCTTCTAACATGGACATTCACAACTGGATTCAACCTACTGTACCTTTGGCTGGTGTTTTGTCATACAAAAGTGTTCAAGAAATGCACTTTAACCTGTAAGATTCTTCTTATATTGGTGGACAAGTTAATATTGGAAATGCCTAAATGATTAGTTTTGATTTACATGAATACCCCTCATTACTTACCTATGTTACCTCTCTCTTATCACTCATGTTTCAGACATGGTCACTGCCCGTGCCGGGTTACACATCAAATACAAAGCAACTTCAGAATTCCTCCTGAAAGAGCTACACTTCAAAGTACCTTAGCAAGGACCAAGATCTTCTTTAGGAGTTGAGCGGCTTCTGAGAATTCCCAGATAAACTACCTTTAAAAGGGCCACACAAATCAAGCAAAGCAATACAGCCAAGGCTGACTCAGCTTCAAAACCTTAGCAGAGGCTAGATGCTGGCTACCTCATTGATACCCACCTTAAATGGTGGCATATTTGTAATAGAACGAGCATGGCTCCACATAAACAAACATGTCCTACATACTCCTTCACAGGTCACATTGTTACCATTAAAAAGAGCTAAACAAATAATAAATGACTCGAACTAGCATACTGGGGCAAATTATGTCAATAAACAAAGCCAAGAGTTAGTGAGGTAATACTGAAATTTTAATTTAATCATTACTTCTGTTTATGTGCAGGGAAACCAGGCACTAAATAGTAGAAGTCGAAAGTAGAAGAAAGAAGAAGAAAACATACAACCTAAAAGATTCAAATCAATCAGCACTTCAATATAACCAGGAGAGAGAGAAATTAGTATTAAAAGAGAGCACAAGGATTCGATCTGGTTTCATAACTGCCTACACACCTACTCTCTTTCATAACAACACTGTAACTCCCAGTTCATCTGCCTCACATTTGCCTCTCTCAGCTGCATCTGCATCTCCCTTAAAATTTGTATTGTTGTGACCTAGGAGTTCCAAGCGACAAACAGTTCCAAAGCGTGTCCAGTAATACCCACTAGAGGTTTATATTACCATCAGACCCCGGCTAGGATTAAGGGAAAGCACTGAATCATTGTTAAACAAAAAATTTATTCTTCACAAAAAAAGTATTCCATTCACCATGTAGCTCCATTGAGCAGAAAGGCAAAATGTAACTGTCTGAAATGTGAAGGCAATCCAGATCAAACAAGTCCTGGTACAGTTTCCAAAAGCAAAGTCAAAAAACTGAGCAGAATGGCCAAAAAAATCACAGATCTAATAATTCACAGTAATTATAATTAACACAACTATCCTCACCAACTACCTAGCATGTTCACAATAAAAACCAGGAACTGTGGAAGACTCTCCAGGTAGAAAGGGTGGATGGCAGTTTCTGGCAGTGATTGGCAGGTGGCCAAAACACATGGAAAGGTAACTGCTAGTTGGAAGCTTCCCTGTAGCATAGCGGTGCCCCCAGATTCACGCAGGGCACCATGGGATCTGGAGTTCAGCTTCACAGCTCTGCTGGATGCTGTGGGAGCCACCAGGAGATGCTGCAGGGAGACTGGGGAGTCCTTACTGTCTACATAGCCCGAAAGTACCCCAAAGTCATGGGGACGGAAGCACAGAAGTACTTCCTGGCTAAAGAAATTACAAGTTCTCCATCTGACCCGGAAAGGCTGACGTGTCACGTGGACCAAAGGACAGAAGCACTTCCTGGTCAAGGACAATATAAAGGACTGCTGTGAGGACTGCGGAGTATAAAACATGAATCTGAGCTCCAGCACATGAAATACAGTATATTTTCTTTCAAGCATACACACACTGTGACATGTCATTGTCTGCCTGTCACTTTTTCTCCAAACCTTTTTACTAAACTCTTGGTTAAATACACGCAATTAGTATTGGCCACACAGTTTATTCACTTAAAAGCTTTCACCTCTTATCAAAATTAAACTCAAATTAAATATTAGTCTTATTTAATAAACTAAAAAAGATCAATTTTAATCCCATTATAAATGGGAACCAATCCAAATGTACAGGACGGGGCCTACTTGTTCATCAGGAAAATAATGAACTGCATGACCCTTCCAGTCACTGGTGCATGTCTAAATGATTGTCCCAATGATACATGAGCCACTTACTGTCACTGCTTCTATTTTTCTAAGGGTTAGTAAATCCTAACTTTAAAAAGCAGGTATTGCATTCCAAAAACAGGAATTGTGTATTGAATCCCAATGGCTGAATTCCCGTGTCTTATAAATTAATATTACTCAAGGCTAACTCCAGGTGTTCACCACTTTACCGTATGTCTGCTGAGGCTTCTAATAAAGTTCTGACAACTGTTCCAGAGGTGGAATGGTGGAATTCTAAATTATGTACACTTCTGTATATAATTTAAGTACTCCTAATATTTAAAATTTTTATTTAGAAGCAGAAAGTTGGGATTTAAACTCAGTCTGCTTATTTTCCGAGAGGTTCAAATACCAGCCCAAACAGACTGAATATTTCTTTGTAGCCCCCTAACAGATCACCAGGGGCCTCATGCATAATGCCATGTGTAGAATTCACACTAAAACATGGCATACGGACAAAAGCAGAAATGTGCGTATGCACAAAAAAATCCAGATGTATGAATCTATCCGTATGGCAACTTTCCATGTTCTTTCACTATATTAATCCCGGTCAGCATGAAAAGAAATGCATGTGCACGTGCCTGCTGACACCCCCCAACTCCTCCCAGAATTACACCTCTTTGAATATGCAAATCAATATAAATAGCCCTTAAGCTCAGCATTCCGTGAAAAGACAATGGCAAAAGCACAAAAAGCAAGTGGAGGCAAGGAAAAATGTACTGTTTGTTGGTTTAAACAGAAGTATAAACATCAAAAGGAAGTTGATCGAGTGACAGAGTGGTGGAGAAACTCGAAAGCTCAAGTTCAGAAAGGTGCACAGTGCCAGAAATAAATAAGAAGTTGTCAGATATCAAAGTTGCGGTGAAAAGGCGACTCGTAGCCCACCATCTCAGAGTCATATGGAAGCTAATTAGGGTACAAAGAAAAGAAAAAAAAATAGGCACACAGTGGAAAAAAGCTTGAAATGTCAACTTTAATCTTGAAATTTCCACTTTAATCTTGTAGTTTATTTTGTCATTAAAGTAGAACATCATAAACTTCATCTTAAAATCACTTAATTTACTAGTTTCTCAAATCCCATCGTAACTAAAGCAGCATGTTAAATGCTTTGTTTTGTATTTGATCTTCATATGTGCTCTATGTATGTGAATCACTTCGTGCTTTTTAAACGGGCTTTCTCAATCTCTTTCTCCGACAGGACACAGAATCCATTACATTCGTGATATTACAGCTCTCTGAATAATTTAAATTCTGAGATGTATAACTGATATTATTTTCATGAGTTAAAGCATGATATTAAACATGGGAACACAGTGGCGCAGTGATAGTAATTGAGCTGGCGCCCCGTCCAGAGATTGTTCATGCCTCACTCAAGATGCTTGCTTCGCCTTGCACAACCATCGATGAAATAATTTATTGCAGCAGTACTAACTCCAATTCCTGTCCTTACTTTTCTTTCTCCAAGTAACTATTCACCACACAATCAGCTCTGTAATAGATGTATATCCATCTGTAATCTGAGAACACTGATTCTTCAAAACTTTTAAGGAACATTGAAATATCTTCGTAGTATATGTTTAATTATTCTATCCATCTTTCTTTCCAGTGTTGCACCAGCCCCAGCAAGAATACAGTGCGAGGCAGGAACAATCCCTGAACGGGGCGCCAGCTCGTTGCTAGTGCTGTGACACCATGTCCTCACATGTTGATTAATTAACAATATAGATTATTTAAACAATGTTAACATTTTATCTGTTTAATGTAATAAACATACTTTGCTGCATTTCATCTTAAAAATAGTATCGTCATCATATGTAAAGACGCGCTTTATAAAGTGGCTCAGGTTGTGCATTATAACTGTATCGCAAGTTTACAGTGAGGTGATTGTACTAATAAGTACAAACAGTTCTACAAAGAGCACTTGATGGACTGATTGAGTGTATTTATAGCACTTAGGATGAAACTGTTTTTTAACCGCGAGGTCCATACAGGAAAGGCTCTGAAGCGTTTGTCGTATGAGAGCAGTTCAATAGACTGTGCGTATGGCTGAGGCAGTGTGTGCTTGTTGCAGTATAACGATAATTCTCTTTCTGATCAGCTGCTGTATAGCTGTGATTCCACATTCAGGTCCAGTGATATAAAAACTCCAAGTGGTACAGTGGGAGTAACAACGCTAAAGCAGCTATGGTATGTTGAATAGTTTGGTCATTCCGTGGACAAGTATATTTTTATGGGTTAATTACAATCAGCTGCCTTAAACTAATAAACAATATGCGGTTAATTTCTCTGTATTTGATAAAGCTGCATCATGAATGTGGATCTAAAAAAGAAAGGGAAACCACACTGGAACAAAAGCACTGCTTTGACCCTGGGTGCTGCCAGTTTGCAAAACCGAGCAGAGAACTTGCCTACGCCAGGGATTGAATTGGTGTGAAAATGTGCGTGGCTTTATGCCAAGTTTAGTTTTTATACATTGTGATGTGAGTGTGAAAACGGGTGTACACACCATTTACGAGCACGAGGCTCCAGGTGTTTGTTTTTTGTGCCAATATTATTCTCAAGAATTCTACTAATTTTGGGAACTACTGTTGAAAAATAATGTATTATATGCTTTTTGATATAAATGGGTGGATCTAAAACAAACTCATTAACAACATGTGGGTCTGGCGCACAAAATTGAGTCCATTGAGTACAATTAGAAAACAGTATATGCTGAATGCAGGAAGCTTTTCTAAGGAGCAGTGGGAGGCCTCATGACAGTTTTTGCATCATTACCAGTCAATGTTGTGGATAATGCGTTTAAATGTAACTTGCATTGTGTAGTCAGATTACTTTTAACAGTAACAAGTAAACTAACACAATGATCATTTTATTTAAGTAAAAATACCTGCATTACTTAGAAAAAAATGCTACGTGTTACTGAACAAAAAAAAATATATATATATATATAATTATTGTGTTATTTTACTGAAGTATAGCATTTTTTTGCAAAGACGTAGCCTGCTGCTGTCAGTATAATATCTTCCACAGGCATGTTCTGGGCATCTGTTTACAGCTAGTAAGGAAGAAACTTAACAGCCGCTTGTCAAGTGAAAGGAACAAAACGAAAGTTATAAGTATACATTGTCACACACGTGCGCTTAGGAGGCAGTCAACAAGCCCTGAGGTGAGTGAAATATTACGAGACAAGGGATTGATATGTCGTACTAACGCCTCTCTCTCTCTTTCGTCAGACAAAAAGAAGAAAAATAACTCACCTTCCACACTTCCAGGTTCCAAGATGGCCAAGATGGCTTCCAAACGTCACTTCCGGCGCCTTCGCCATGAAGTCACTTTTGGCTCCATCCCGATGATGTCAATTCTGGTATCACCTTACTTCTGGCTCCCTCTGATGACGTCACTTCCATCTGACAGTTATGATATCATCTCCTGCCACCTCACTTCCACTTGTCATTTTTTCACTGTATAAAAACGCCATCTTTGTCTTGTACCATTGTCAATTACTGTAAAGTACTTTGATTGTATTATTGCCTTTTTTGTATTCATTGTCCATTGGACATTATATGGGGACGCCCCCCCCAACTCTTTTTCTGGTTGTGGAAGATTCTTGTTTTATTACAACATTTATTCCTGCATGTGCTGAGGGGTCAATTTAATCCACCCAGTTTAGGGTCACAGGGAGCCAGTGATTGCTGCAGCAGCACTGTGTGTACAGCAAGATACAGTTGTGGTGGACAATACTGTTATAGTCAGAGTTTCTTTTGAATTTTGTCCAGCCTTTTCTGAAGCTATTAAAATCACCTATGTGTTGTTTCTGGGGTTTATTTTCTTGATTCATGCCTTTGTTTAGAAATTGATTTAACATTTTTTTGAACTTCTTAATATAAGGTGGCCATTTTGTGGTGTCAGTCATCATGATGAATGTCCTGGTTGCTAAGGGCGTGGCCTCTAGGGTCATGGCTTCTTGGTAATTGGTGAGGGATTAAAAGTTTGTCTCAACGGACATTTTGTATCTGAGTCTGGACCAAACCTAGTGACTCACTTTACTTGTAATTGAACTAAAGCTCTGCCTTTTCACTCTGATCTTTGGTTTATGATTTGCCTCTGATGTTCTCTCTCTTTTTGACTTTTCATTTTGCACCTTGCTTTGTCTTGACTGTTTGTTCTCCTGTGCCGCACTCCTATTTTCTGAACTGACTGGTCCTTTTGTGGACAGCACGGGTATGCCTGTCTTTTGCTGGGTTCAATCGCACAGCCAATCAGGAAATTGTTTGCTCCACGTAATCCAGTAAGAGAAGCCTATAAATAGTGTAAAGTATCAGTTTTTTTTAAATTCAGGTATTTGCTTTAGATATGTTGAAGCAGTGTGATCAGATGGTGCAGCAGCCATTGTTCATAATGTACATCTTTGGGGCTTGTGTTGAGATGGAAAAAAGAGATGGATGTCATTTACTTCATAACCCTCAGAGGACTCAAGAAAATGATCAGCTTTGGTTGTATTTCTCGTCAGCCTTACAAATGTTCATGCTTATGTATTAGTTTGAATGTATGTGTAGTTTATGTGTTATTGTTATTTTAGGTACTTTTTGACTTATTGTTTTTTGTTTTTTGGTATTTCTACTGGTTTCATTTACTATTTGTTATTTGTTTCTGCCCCCTTAAACGTGTTTCCATTCCCTGTGTTTGTGGGCTGTCCCAGCAGGCAGGGTCACCATGATGTCATGGCTGTTGGCTCCTCCCACTGGCCATTCATTCTGGTCAGAAGTGAGAGCCAGAAATTGCTGCAACCGTAGTTGTTCTTTGGGAAGTATTGTATTTTTTCTCTGGATTTTCTGACTCTCTTGATCTTTTTGTGCAGTGATTAAAGTGAGGCTTTTTCCAGGTATGCAAAACAGGTCTGGCCTGGTGTGGTCCATAAAGCCTTTTGTGGATCATCTGGAGACCTCACACCCATTGGGCATGTGTGGGAGTTCAGTTCACAACAGTTCATATATGGGTTTGGGATTTAATAAAAATGCTGGCCAATAATGGTTGCAGTTATTACTGCAAAAAAGAAAGACTAACAAAAAGTAACATGCTGTTTGTAACTCATACCAATTTATAATAAGTAACTATCATTTTTAGTTACTTTTTTGTAAGTAATGAATAATGTAACTAAGTTCATTTTAAAAGTAACATTCCCCAGAACAGAGTTCAAAAGCAGTTGGTTAGTTATATTATGGCTGCTGGTTTGAAGTGGGTACACAGATGGTCAGAGGCCCACCCAGTTATTCTAATAGATAACAGAGGCAGCCTTGTATCTGCTTTGGTTTGTAAACTTCTGTTAATCAAAAAGACATTATACACCCCTACATGAATTCCCTGTGTGAAAACTGCATCAATAAGATGATGATGGAGGAGGTCAAGATAGCCTCTGCAGTGTGGAGTTCAAACCTCAAGTGTTAACTGAGGTGACTATTTAGCCATGATCATGATAAACAGAGTAATAGAAACAAAATGAGCAATAAAGTAAAAAGTAACTGTGACAAAATAAAGACCAAGCAGCTGCTACCATGAAGACAAGATGTGAAGCCAAGGAACCAAGACTTGAACACTTTAATCTATACTAATAAAAGGCAAAGCCCTCACTCACTCACTGACTGACTGACTGACTGATTGACTGACTGACTGACTGACAGACTGACTGACTGACTCATCACTAATTCTCCAACTTCCCGTGTAGGTAGAAGGCTGAAATTTGGCAGGCTTATTCCTTACAGCTTCCTTACAAAAGTTGGGCAGGTTTCATTTCGAAATTCTACGCGTAATGGTCATAACTGGAAGGTATTTTTCTCCATTTACTGTAATGGAGTTGAGCTTGACCGCCGTGGGGGCGGAGTTTCGTGTGACATCATTACGCCGCCCACGTAATCACGTGAACTGACTGTCAACGCACTATGTAGAAAACCAGGAAGAGCTCCAAAATACGCTGAACAAAACATGCATTATATAATTGAGAAGGCAGCGAAACATTAAGAAGCGAGCGAGTGACATACTACCATATTCATCAGTACAGCTACTTCGGAAACAAAGCGAGGTATAAACCTAAACTTTAAATTAACTTAATAGACAGGCTGCCGCTGGTGCTTTTCGTGCCCACGGGTAATGCGGGATACAAGTTTAATGAGAGGACGCAGGATATAAACGAGAGTTTTGATCACTTTGTAACTAAGTTAAAATTGCAGGTGAAGGGGTGTGCTTATGCAAATTCCGAGAGACTGTGTTTGTGGGGGATTGACAGTTAAGGCGGGTGGGGGAGTCACGTCATCATCTCCCCTCCCATTTACCTCATTTCGCTCTGAGCTGAGCTCCGCGGCTAACGCCGTCTTCCGAAGCAACTTCGTCACACTGCCACCAAATACAGAGAAATCCACAAGTTAATACACACTCTGTCTCTAGACTTTCTCCACACTGAATCCTCCAGGCACTACTTACAAAAGGTTACATTGACAATCGTGTTACGTTATTTTTAAAATGTTTAATTTTCTTAGCACAAGCACAGCTGAGAAGCTTCGATGCATGTGCTCCATAACGCGTTAAAAAATAATGCATTTAATCACACTTTGCATTACAATCAAAGGGGAACTTTTGTCAATGCATGATTTCCTGGTACACCGATAACATTGATCAACGCATCCCAATTCATTTTAGCCTCGCACCACCTTGGTTTGAGAAGAAGTATGAAAAAATATGAGGTTAACACACAAAAACAGATCACCAATTCAAGCTTTATGAATAATCGATTCGCCATCAATAATTGTTTTGGTAAAGCCATACTCAGTGTAATCCTCCTTCCATTTTATAATTTTTCCGCCACTAGCCATGATTAAATGAACGGTAAAAAAGTAAGAGCGAAGCGAGGGTGACTTATTTAGGCAGGCATATATATGACAGCAACACTCATGACAATCATGTTATGTTATTATTAAAATGTTTCCTTTTCTTTTTCATTACTTCTTTAAC